>OZ012735.1:685064664-685664664 GCA_963859935.3 Lathyrus sativus | reverse complement strand
CATTTATATGAATTCAACAATAAGAAGCGGAAATCATCATATAGACATATACATATAAACATCATATACGTCAATATTCGGCCATCCGCCCAAAATATACAAAATATATCCACCAAAAGGATTTCATCAAAACATGATACGACACGGAGTCAAAATAAAATCATCAGATAAACAAATAACTCCCAAAAGCCCCGTGTTACGTATCAGAGCATCCCTACGACTCGACTCGCCACTATCCAAGCTAGCTACGCACCTAGATTATCTGTACTTCAGAAGAAGCACAGACCACAACAACAACAAAGGGGTGAGAAATCACGATCAAAATATAACGGTAATAATGTACATGAATAAAAGGAAGTAAACAAACAACATCATTCAACATACATCAACCCGAACCTACAGTCCAACACCGACACAACACACATAACAATGCAAACATATGCAACTCAACACCATGATATGTGGTACCGACTCAACAACAACGATGGACACCGTCCCATCAACCCTCCACAAGGGAGCACCGGATGAATCACATACACTCCATCTGAGCAACGATTCATCCCACCATTCTCCACACAGGAGCACGAGTGAATCGCATACACTCCATCCGAGCAACGACTCAACCCCACCATTCTCCACACAGGAGGACTGATGGACACCGAGCCATCAACCCTCCACAAGGGAGCACCGGATGAATCGCATACACTCCATCTGAGCAACGATTCATCCCACCAAGACATCATGATATGCACGACACCAATGCACATAACAACACAAGCACCCACGGTGCACACGATCCTCCTGATCACATTTCATCATATATCATATATATATATATATATATATATATATATATATATATATATATATATATATATATATATATATATATATATATATATATATATATATATATATATATATATATATATATATATATATATATATATATATATATATATATATATATATATATATATATATATATATATATATATATATATATATATATATATATATATATATATATATATATATATATATATATATATATATATATATATATATATATATATATATATATATATATATATATATATATATATATATATATATATATATATATATATACATATTCCACACATCACCACATCCATGTATAATAACATACACCCATTGAACTATTCTAATTAAACGAATATCAAGGAAATCATGTTCCACACCACACATACACTCTCCACAGTTCACTATCAATCTTATATTCAGTCATGACCAACAAGGGTCCAATAACACCAGAGAACAGAACAGAACAACACCAAAAACACAAAATACTGTCATGCTCGCTGGCTCACTCGCCTAGCGAAGCGTCAGCGAATGCTCGCTACTCGCTTGCTCAGCGAACTCCCTAGCGAAGGCAGACAGTGGCTACTGGAAGCACCCGCTACCCAGTTCGCCTAGCGAAACATCAGCGAATGTTTGCTATTCGCTCGCCTAGCGAAAATGCTGGCGAATGTCTGCGATTTCACAAAAACCCCACTGTTCAGAATCGGTAAAACTCTTCGAAATCACCCGATTTTACTCAACCAATTCCCACAGCACTAGTCCAACATTCTGCGACTTAGCTACATAATTTATCCAGATTCCACCCGATAAAACCTCAACTCTACCGATTAACTCACTTTCGGCTTAAATTGGTAAACTACCGAAAACCCCAAAACATTCAAGTCAAATTAAGAGTACATGAAGCTTCCTTGAAGATTGTAGAACGTTTCTGGGTGGTTTTGCACAATCCTCATCACCAAATCAAGACCCAATGGAGGTGCTCCGTTAGGTAACTCATCTTTCACGATTACTCTCTCTTTAGACAGTAATTACATGCTATTTTCACATATTCATGCTCCCCAGGCTCATAGACCGTTTCTAGATTAGTTTAGGGTTCGTTTGTGATGATTCTTGGTTGAACCTCCATTCTTGGTTAGCTTCGTTTTCCATTATTTATGCACAAGAATTAAAGAGAAGACTGGATTATTAACCTACGTAATGAGACGAGTAGAATGGACATAAAAATTGTGAGTTTTGGTGAAGATTTTAGATTTCTACAATTACCTTCCCACCGGAGAAGATGACCGGAGCCACCGTGCTCCGGCATCTGGTTATAATGTCGTTCAGATGACGTGTAAATCCAACTCACCTGCTACGATTGAGTCATAAGCGTATGTTGAATATTTGACCTGGCCGCATGGATGATGAAACGAACCGTTTCATTTAAGTTGAATTCTCCTTTGGATCATGGGCCAATAGTACTCTTTACACCCCCATTCACGTGAGCCCACCAAAATAACTGGGTTGTTTTGCTATTCCACACGCAGCTTTTTCATTTTCTTTTCTTTTCATTACTTTTACATTTTTTTAATCTGTTTATTTTTAATCCAATTAAAATGCTTCCAAATGCAAATAAATTCACAAAAATAGTTTTTAGGCATTTTAAGATGTAAGTTGAATTTAGGAAATTTTAGTTTTATTTTTCTGAATATTTTCCAATTAAAAAATGATTGTTCATTCAGAAGGGTTTTAATTGGTTTAAAATGACATATCTTTTGTTCTTGATTTTATTTTGTGATGAAATGTTCATATCTTTGGCTGATTTTTCTTGTGCATATCCATGACATGTTGATTGATTTTTGTGACATTTTTACCCCTGGTTTTATTACCATTTGGTTAGGGTTTTAGTGTGATTTTTAGGACCCTCAATTCACCCTTACTTTATGAGGTACCCTAGGGTTTTCACCTCTGTTTTCATAGTTATGTTTGGACTTAGTCTCCACAATTTTGACCCCTGGTTCCTCATACCAGAGGGGTCCTATAGGATTTTACTTGGCATTTTTAGGATTTGTATGCTATTTTTAGTGTATTTTACATTCTAGCCCACCCTTGTATGGTTTTCACCTTGATACATGAACTTGTTTGTGTATTATTTGGGTTTTGTGCAATGTTTGAGCCTCCAATCTTTGTGTATTCATGTAATATACAAAATAAGGTGTTTGTATGTCCAATTTTGGGTTATAATTGTGTTCATAACTTGCTTAAGTTTGACTTTCTTCTAGACCTTTCTTTTAGGGTTTTTCATGTGTACATGTTGAATGTTTCTCATCTTTTACATGATTCCTTTGCAATTATTTGGTGCATTTCTTATTATTTACTTTGAGTACACTTTATCCTCACTTATGCTTTTGTCTTAGGACTTTAGGGTCCTATTTATGAAAGCTTAGTCCCTCCTTAGGAGGAACTTGAAACATGCCATAAGTAGTGAGCCTTTTAGGACTCTTGGTGTGTTTGTTTGCATATTGAATGTGGTATATTTGGTTGAGTAGCCCTTGTGAGTTCCTTAGGTTCCCACTTTGCCTCCCATCATTTCATTCAATCCTTTCCTTCCTTCCTTTTCATGTTGTATGATTTTGTGCATTAGGATTGAGGTATGCATGTTGTAAGCTCTTTGTTCATTTCTTACTTGCATTAAAGGTTGAGATGAGCTTGTGGAGGTTTTCACCCCACAAAATTTCCTCCCTTTGCTTGTGTGTTATTTTCTCTTTTTGCATCTTTTGCTTGCAATAAAGGTTGAGATGAGCTTGTGGAGGTTTTCACCCCACACAATTTCCTCCCATTGCTTGTGTGATGCATTGCATATGCATTCCTTCATTATTATCTCATGTTTTATATCATGCTCTCTTCTTCTCTTTTCTTACCATGCTCCCTTAGGACTTCCAATCTCTTTGTTTAAGGATGATTGTGATAGACACTAGGTTTTAATCCATGTATGAGAACATTGAGTAGAATTTCCTTTTAACCTCAACTATAGGTTCATCTTGCATGACAACTACTAGGTTTTGAACTAGTTTCCCTTTAGTTAGTCCTCTCTTTTTCTCATCTCAAAACAACTTCAAAATACTTAATAAAGGCTAATGAATGTTGTACGCTACGAGCCTTAAGTACTTGGGAATGGTGATTGGGGGGCTACCTCTCAATTTCTTAGAGTGTTTAGTATACGTCCTTAGGACGATATGCGACGCATTCGCTCCTAAGTCATAGTCTTTAGTGCAACATGAATTACAAACAATTCAAAAACACTTCTTATTAAAAAACACAAAAACAAATGATCAAACTTCATTTTGTCCTTTGGGACCCTTAACAATGGAAAACCTTTTCATAAAAAAGAGTTTCGTTAACTCTTAGTTCTACTGCAAACAGGTAACACCTATGTCTCAAAAGGTCGAGTTGCATACACCTAACTGCTAGAACTGTTTGTTAACCCTACTCGGGTAAAAATGCTTGAACCAACCGGTGTTCTATTTTCCCGAACTACGTTTGCTCTGATTTCTCATACCAGATGAGAATACGTAGGCATAAGAAGCGATGTCTTGGCGAGCAACCTTCCCACCTTTCGCCCGTAGTTAGCCGAACTACGTTGACTCTGACTTTTCTATTGCACGAGGGAATACGTAGGCCCAGGGCAGCGATGCTCTGTCGAGTCACTTTTTCTTTTCTTTTGTCCCTGAGGCCTTAGCGTAGAGAGTTTCAATCACCCTTAGATAGACAACCAAGTGTGGATCCCGTCGAGTATAACAGACGTGAGGGGTGCTAATACCTTCCCTTTGCGTAACCGACTCCCGAACCCGAGATTTGGTTGCGATGACTAATCTTATCCCGTTTTCGCAGGTTTTCTCTGATCGTTTCCTTTCCCTCTTGTTGGGATAAATAACGAACGATGGCGACTCTTCTGTCATAGCCGACACCTTTTTTCGCAGTAGCGACACCTACTGTTGTGGATCTATGGAGGGTTGATGGCCTAGTGTCCATCGAATTTTGTTGATTGGTACCACATACATGAGTCTTGTTGCATTTGCATTTATGTGACATTTTGGTGTAATTTATAATGTTGCGGCCTTTGATGTTCCTTGATGATTTTGATGATGTTGACTATGAAAATGATGCCATTTTATATATTGATTATTATGAATCATTTTACTCACCCCGCCTGTTTGAATGTTGCCTCCACGTGGGTAACGTGTAGATGACCAAGTTTAGTCGTGGATGTCGTCGAGGACTTTTGAAGTTTTTGGGTCGTTGGCCATTGTGGTTGACTTAGAGGGTCTTGCTCTGATAGTTTAACATCGGGTTGGGGTCTTTGAGTCAAACTATATTTTATTGAGTTTTTGTTATGTTGTTTTCCTTGCAGCACAAGGAAAAATTTGGATTATTGCCTTTTTTAGTTCCGCTGCCTTTTGAGTTATTTTGGGAAAACCCCAATTGTTTATGCAACATTGACTATATTTGAATTATTGATAAATGTGCGCCCTTTTATGATGATTTTATTACGTTTAACATTTTACTCTGATAAATATGATTAATTTTCCATTATATTTGTGGGGTAGAAAAGGGTGTTACATTAGTTGTATCGAAGCAGGTCCATCCGTCCGGCCAAGTTTTTATGTTGTTATTCCCCTGTCAGTCAATAGTGTGAGAACATTGTTGGATGAGTTGTTTTCTTCTAACCCTGTTGGTGGTTGTAGATGGCTGGAAGAAATGATCGTGCTATTGCGGAGGCTTTGGAATCGCTTGCCCAAGTGATGGCCCAGAATGGTGGACCTCCAGATAGGTTTCGTGCTTTGGGGAAGTTCTAGAGGCAAAATCCGCTGACTTTTGTCGGCACTCATGATCCTAATGATGTTGAATTGATTTCTATGATTGATACTGGTGCTACCCATTTGTTTATTTTTTTTAATGTGCTGCGAGATTGGATTTTAAATTATCTTCTATGGTTGGAAGTATGGTTATCGATACCCCGACTAATGGTTCTATGACTACTGTGTTAGTCTGTTTGAGTTGCCCTTTGACTATTTATGATAAGAATTTTGTGATGGACTTGGTCTGTCTACCATTTGCATCAAATTGATGTTATTCTTGGAATGAACTGGTTGGAGTTCAACTATGTTCATATCGATTGCTACAGCAAGACTGTGAGGTTCCCAGAGTTTGACGATTGTGGAGAGATGATGCTTGTATCTGCTAAGCAAGTAGAAGAACTCTTAGAAGATGAGGCTCAGATATTTGCATTGTTTGCATCATTTCAAGTTGATTGTGATGCCGTGTGCGTGGAGCTACAAGTTGTTTGGGAATTTCTAGAAGTGTTTCCAGACGACGTGAGTGACTTACCTCCTGAGTGTGACGTAGAGTTTACTGTTGATGTGATACCAGGTGTTGCACCCAAAAATTTGCCCAACCTCTTTCTTTACTTGGTTTATGTTTCATTGCATTAACATTTGCATAGCTATATCATTTGCATATCATGATATCATTCATGTAAAAGGGGATCAAGTGTGATTCTTATCAAGAGAAGCCTAGCAAGAGGTCTCATTCAAGATTGAGAAGTTATCAAAGTCATCAGGAGGTAATTTGAGTGCCTAAGAGTTTAGATGCTTGCATGAAGATTTTCTCCTAGCTTGAGGATCAATTGAAGACCATCAGAGGGATGTGAAGTGTTGAATATGAGAAGAGGATGTGTATGGAGCTCATAGAATTCCTAGAGGTCCATGGGAGAGCTCAATCAAGTCATTGTGTCAAATGCAAGAGCCACAGTTGAGGTGCAAGCAATTAGGGTTTCATCTGGGTCAATTCTAGGTCAACTGTGCAATTGAAGAGTATAAAAGCCTACTTTTAGGTCATGGAGTTCATGAAATGATATGTTGAGACATTTGTGGTGTTGTGCCAAGATCAAGTCAAGAAGAGTCAAGAGTGTGGGAAGTTGCTAAATTAGGGTTTCAGTGTAAAATCCCCTGTTTAGTGCCCAACTTCAAGACCACATAAGTCAAGATGCAAGTTTCAAATGGATCTTTGGCCGACATGAAACTTGTAGAGAATCTCAATACCTTTAATTTGAGTACTATAAGTATTCAAGGGGATTTATAGAACTCAAGGTATGGTCCAGACAAGTTACAAGTCCTCAGATGTCTCTGAAATTTGTCTATTAAAATCATCTGACTTCAAAGCTATTTTTGACCTAGAAAGAGGTTTCACCTGAACATTTGGCCAACATGAAAATTGTTTCTCATGATCTTAGATTTCCAAATTGTATTAGAAGTCTTCCATCTGATTTGTAGAACTCAAGTTATGAGGTTTACAAGTCAGGGGTATTTTGGGAAAGTAAGATTATAGGCCATTTTCAATCATAGGTCAAAATCTCCAGCTTGCACTTGTCAAATGGATTTTTGTTCAACATGAAACTTGTTCAAAATGTGGTTTTTAGGCTAACCAATAAGTCATGATGGATTTATTGGGCTCATATCTAGATTTGGTTTGAAATGGTTTAAAAAGGAAGATTTTCAAAGGACTCAAAGTTGAAAAATCCAAATTAATGGTTAAGTGACCAAAACATGTCAAGTAAGTACTCATTTTGATTGGAAATTCCATTTCAAGCACAATGACATTGGTGGATTTTTGAGTTTAGGCCAATTTTCACAAATTACAACGTGGTTTCTTCATGTGCAAATTACAAATTCAAATCCTTCACCAAGGCAATTCAGGCTTTCCTTTTGATCTGAATTCATTCACAAGGGATTTTGCAAGTGAATAGAAGATTCTAGAGCAAGCTACACGACCAGAATACACGACTCTCATGTGCACTTTGAAGGGAAAATCAGAAATCGTGAATTTCTGGATTGGGCTTCATTCAAGCTTCAAAAGCCCATAAACTCACTCTATATAAGCATATCATTGATTCCATACTCAGGTTGGAGCTCATTTCGTGGTGGAAGCTGAGATTGCATTTGAAATTTCCAAGGAGCAAGTGAGAATCGGGTTTTCATTTCCAAGCTAGTTCAGAGCAAATTGAAGGTTGAAGACTCTTCCTCTTGCATCACTGATCGTGTCTGGAGAGTTTTGAAGCAAGAAGCAAGCTCTAGCTACCTCTGTTAGTGGATCTATACCAGGTTAGTAAACTTCAAAATTCCTCTTGATCTAGCATGATGTAGTTAGCAATGAACATGTGTTTAGGATCTAATAGAGACATATATCGTTTTTGGATCAAAATTGAAGCAATTAGAGACAATTTAGGTTGAAGTGCAATTTCTGTTTGAATACGATTTAGCTTGATCTTAAGGTTTCAATGTGATTTGGATAGATCAGGTTAACCTAGGAAGTGTGAGGATCATTTTTATGCAATTAGATTATGATTTGGTGATGATCAATTTGGATGTGATTTCTGAAACTTGAATCGTGTTTTAAAACCTAGCCTGATATAGAGAATTTGGATAGGATATCTGAGATCCTTGTGAGATTCTGAGCATTTTCATGTAAGGTTTGATCTTTTTTTGCTATCTGAGACCACCTGCTCACCAGAGAAGACGACCGGAGGTCTTCTCCGGCCACCTGAACAGTGCTCCCTCCATCTGAGGAGTTGAACGAGGACGATGATACACTGCCGTTGGATTAGTCTGTTGAGAAGACTTAGTAGGATCATCTGATGGTCACGATTTGAACTGAGGAATTGGCTCTAAACCAAAAACGTTGTGTTTCACTAATCCCAGTCAGCGTGTGACTGGGATGCTGGCGTGGACACGCTCACTGACCTTGGATCTGCATACCTTGTCAATTCATCCAACTCTCATGTTATTTTCTTAGTTTTTAATTTGTTTTATTTCATTTTGATTTTATTTTAATGCAAATTGATTCCTAAAATCACAATAAATCCATTTTTGATCCAAAAAAATATTTTAAAAATATCTCCATGCTCCTGATTAAATTTGTGATTTTATGGGATCAATAAATTGCATTTTCATGCATTTTTCAATTTATTTGATTTTTCTCATTTTGTTTATTTCTTTAATTTTTGCATAATTGTTCATCTGTTTTGTTGATTTTGGTGTGACCTTTTGATATTAAATCTGGCTGTGATTTTTGAGTATGTTGTAGGTTAGATGTGCATACTCCCTTAGGATTTTTATTAGAATTTTTCAACAATTATAGGTTTTGTTTTAAGTTAGATGTTTAGAGCCTTCCCAAATTTGTGGTTTACCTTGACATGCTTCAACTTAGGAATTGTTTAGTGGACCTAGAAGTTGATTTAGGCTTTAATATTTGAACCCAAGATTGTTAAAACATGCATGTTCCCTTAGGAAATTTATTAGAATTTTACAACTTAGTTTTCTATTTTAGATGGAATTTGCAAGTAGGTGTTGATTTTGGTGTTCCTTCTTTAGTGCCTTGCCTTGTTGGATCTTGTTGGTGGCTTTGGAGCTTGATGAGCTTGGTTTCCTTTTTGGAGGAGCTTCTGGACATCTTGTAGCTGCTGTGGCTTGGCTTGTGGAGCTTGGATTTGGAGTCTTCTTTCTCTCTTAGGAGCTTTTTAGAAGCTTATAGGATTAGGGTTTTAGGAAGAGCCATTAGAACTAGTTCTTTTCTTTTCCTCAAAAATAGAATGCATTGTTTGCTTCTATCCTCATCCCATGATGCAAAGTCCTCTTAAGGAAGCTCCATATCTCCTTTGGAGGGATGAGTGGCATGCCTTAATGAGTAGAACTTTTGAGGATGCACTTTCTTTCATGTTGGTTCCTGATGAATTCCTTTGGTTTTCATCAGGTTTCCTAGCATTGTAACTTGATCTCAATGATGTTTTCTCTTCTTGTGGAGCTTGCTAGAGTTTGAAGATAAAGAATTGAAGAAGCTTGAAGATAGGGGCTAGCTTGAAGATGAGGATTCTTTGTTGTCAATTCATTTTTGCTGACCAGAGCTGTTGTTGAAGGTTGAAGCTGCTGTCTGTAGAAGATTGTTGCTGCTGCTTGGGCTGCTTCCTTTGTTTTTCTTTTGTTGTATTGTCTGTTTGCTTATGTTGGTTACCTTTAGGCTTGAGGTGGAGCTTGTCTTCCCTTGCCTGTTGTTTTCTTAGGTTTGAGGTTGAGCCGGACTCCCTTGCCTCGCTTGTACTGTTGCATAGCATGTATTTTACTGTTTACTGTTTACTACTTGCTTGCTTTTGTTGTTTTCCCCTAGGATCTCTGATTTCCTCTGTGCAAGAGGGAATTATGACAGACATTAGGTTTTGACCCATGCATGATAACTGTAGGTAGATTCCCTTTCAACCATAGTTTTAGGGCGTCTTTCTCTTCTCAACTCAAAAGAATTCAAAAATACAGTAATAAGTTTAATCGAAATCGTACGATACGAGCCTTAAGCTATCTGGGAAAAGGTTGGTGGAAGGTCTCTCTCCAGTAATCTGGAGGTTTAGTTTGGTACCCTTTGGGTGACATACGAAGCATTCACTCCTGGATCATAGTCTCTAGTGCGATGGAGATTGCGAACAGCCTAAAAAACAGTTCTTTCGTAAAAAAATTCAAACAAACATTCAAACTCTGTTTTTGTCCTCTTGGGTCATAATCTGGAAAACCCTTTCATAAGGAGATAAAAAACTGCCAGACAAACCTGTGTCTTCCGTAGCCCGAACTACGTTTGCTCTGATCTTTCATGCCGTATGAAAGTACGTAGGCACGAGATGCGATATCTCAGCGAGCAACCTTCCCCCATAACCCGTAGTTAGGCGAACTACGTTGACTCTGATTTCTCGTTCCAGACGGGAATACGTAGGCATAAAGTGCGATACTTTGCCGAGTCATTTTCTTTTCTTTTTAGACCAGACCTTTAGAGTAGATAGATAAACACACCCTTAGATAGAAGACAAGCGTGGATCCCGTCGAGTACGACGGATGTGAGGGGTGCTAATACCTTCCCCTTGCGTAACCGACTCCCGAATCCAGGATTTGGTTTCGATGACCATTCCTTTCCCTCTTTGCGTTAGGTTTACTCTGAGCGTTTCCTTTCCCTCTTCTGGGATAAATAACGCACGGTGGCAACTCTTCTGTCATTGTCGGCGCCGATTTTCGTAGTAGAGATAGCTGGCGACTCTGCTGGGGACTCCAACGGTTCCCTATGCGAGTCAATCCTAGCGTTTGTTTTCCCGTCTGGGGTTTTGTATGTATTTATCTTTCTGTCTTTACTTTCAGTACTATATATTATTGTTGTTGTGCTGTGGGTAGAGGGTTAGTTTGAGAGATAAGTCGGACCTGAGCTTGAGTGCATATAGACTTAGAAGTAGAGAGTAGTGGTTAGCCTGCTTCCTTTGCTCGCACCAGCTAGCTATGAAATCTGCACTCAGACGAGATTCTCTTTGATGGCATCTTGCCTGGCCCTTTGGGCTCGACAGGTTGTTGGATTTGAGGGTTGTCGACTCTGGGAACCTATCATTTGGGATTCAGCTAAGTGAGGCCTCTTCAAGGGATGATGATGCCACACCTTCTAGGTATCGTATCATCGCTCTTGAAAGTCTATGACGCTGATGACCGCATAGGATACCGTACCTCGTCTGCGAGTTAAGTACATACCTGTGAGGGGTAGGTGGGTCTTTTGCAGGAAAAATCTAGCCTCAGAACACCTGGTTTGTCTCTGTCAGTGAGAATTAGTTGTGAGGGTTCTTTTGTGGTTGGTTTGATTTGAGGAGAAAATCTGATGGTTCTCAAGCTGCAGTACAGCACAACACAGTTCTTCATCATTGCACTTGATCCCCTGTCTACATATGCATTTGCATTTTCATGTTTGCATTTCATTAACGTGTATTTATGTTGCAGGTGTGTTTTCCCCCTCAGATTCTAGTGTTCTTCTTTCCAGACATGGAGTCCATGAAGAGGACAGTTGCTTACAGGTTGCCTTCTCCAGATATCAGTTCCTTGTTATGGTTGGTTGCTCTAGCAGATCAGAGAGTGATGGCTGAGTTTAGAGAGTCTTATGGGAAACTGCTCAGTTTGGTGTGCAGACCTTCTGTGTTTGAGATGACTGGATTGTATACCTTGATGCAGTTTTACGAGCCTCAGTTGAGATGCTTCTTGTTCCTTGATTTTATTTTGGCCCCTACTTTGGAGGAGTATTCCGATATGCTAGGAGTTCCTGTGTTAGATCAGATGCCTTTTATTCACGAGGATACTGAGCCTGAGTTGGCTAAGCTTGCTGAGATTGTCAGTTTAGATGCTTCTGAGTTCCCCGGAGGTTTGGTCAAGCTGAATGGATTTTATGGTTTTCATCTTTCTTGCTTGGTTGAGAAGGCTATGCAGTGTGCAAAGGATGGATGTTGGATTGTCTTCAATGCTATTCTGGTTGTTTGCATTTATGGGATTGTATTGTTCCCCAACTTGCCTGATTTTGTTGACTCAGATGCTTTCTTTATTCTTGCCTCGAAGAATCCGGTGCCTACTCTCTTGGGTGACGTTTATCATTCTATTCACTATAAGAATGAGAAGCGTCGGGGAAAGAATGTTTCTTGCTGTGTACCTCTTCTATACAAGTGGTTTTAGGGACATCTTCCTAAGACGGGACCTTTTGTTGATACTGCTGGTACTTTAGATTGGTCTTCCAGATTGATGGGATTGTGTGCTGAGAACATTGTTTGGTTTGATCGGAACCTGCTCGGAGTGAATATTATATATAGTTGCAGTGGCTTTCCGAATGTTCCATTGATTGGAAGGAAAGGTTGTATTAACTATAACCCTTCTCTGCTTGTGAGACAATTTGGCTATGCTTTGAGGGACTCTCCGGTTGAAGACGCGATACAGGAATCTCTGTATCTCACGGGTTTATTAGACGGAGATGTTTTGGTCAGATTGAGGCATGCTTGGGGTAATGTTCACAGAAGAGGAAAGACATTGCTTGGCAAGAGTGACAATCGAGCTTATAATCCTTATCGGCCCTGGATCCATGAAAGAGTTGAAAAGTCTTTGATGCCGTATCCTGCTGTAGAATCTTTATGTCCTCTAGTGATTGAGGAACCTACTTTAGTAGAGATTGAGAAATATAAAAAGTTGATGGCTGAAAAGGAAGAATTGCAAAGAGCAAATGAAGAGTTAGAGAAAGAGCTTTTCCAGCTTCGGCATGAGAAGAATGAGTCAACCTTCACTTTGAAGAAGCAGACTGAGATGATTAACAAGTTGGGTTCAGATTTGACTGAAGAGACCAGCAGGAGAGAGAAGGTGGGAGTAGCCTTGAATGGTGTTAGTAGTGTGCTTGCTACTAAGAAAGAGCTTCTGAATAAGGCTTATTCTCGACTTTCCAAATGGGAACTTTTGTGGAATGCCATGCTTACTAGCCGGAAGGAGCGTGAAGATGAGTTGAAGCTGCAGATTTCCCGGTTAGAGGAGCAGCTCAGCGCTAAGGATGCGAAGATTGCTGAAGAGGCATCTCTTAGACGTGACACTGAGTTTAGAGTGAGCAACATGGTCAAAGAAATGAGGGGTTGTGAACTGAAGGCTGGCTTGAAGAGATGCAGGTTGGATGAGTGTTTTGGCAAGGGGGCCTGTGTAGAGGATGCCAAAAAGCTGAGATCCACTATTAGGTGACACACATTACTGATACAGGAACTGCTCTTCAGACCAGGTCATCCGGAGACGTTGAGGCTATTGGGAGATGTCCGGGCGCGCCATCCGTCCTGATTTATTTTTGTTTTTCTCTTGTAGTATGTTATTCGTGCTTGTATTTTGACCATCGCCAGGCTTGTTGGTCGAGGTCTTTTCAGTTGTATTCAGTTGTATCTTTGTACTCTGCCTCTTGGCATTTGTTTATGTATGAGGCTTCTGATTCTGCGCTCGCTTGCTTGGGACTCCATTGTCGTTATGGCTTCTTCTCCAAAATTAGAATCGGGGGGGGGGGGGGGGGGAAATTAACCTGTTGCATATTTACATGTGTGCATTTGCATCTTCATATTGCATGGCAGGTACCTTTTTTTGAGCTCGAATCTTATCTCCTACATATTTCAGGTTGTTTCAAGATTGACGAACAGAGAACTCACCGGTACGCTACAAGAAGCAACAGTAAGATGATCGTGGATCAAGTACAATCTGAGATGCAGGAGATCCGGGATAGGTTGGCCCAATTCATGCAGACTATGGAGGTTGTGGCCAAGGGCCAGGAACATCTTCAAACTCTGGTGCAACCGCTGCTGGCGCGAGCGGCTGGTAATACTGAATATAACTCTGTTCGTGTTGAGACCCCTCGCAGGGAGGAAGTGATACCAAATGCTGGTGAGACTGGTACTGGCAATGGCAACAGCAACGCTGGTAACAGAAATGCTGATAATGGCAATGGGAACATGGAAACCAATAGGAATGTTGGTATCAATACTGGTTTCGGTGATAACAATCAGGGTTTTGGCTTTGGTAATCTGGATGGCAATGATGGCTTTAATAATCAGGGCTTCAGCAACGGAGGGTTTGGTGATAACAATCAAGGTTATGGTAATAATGGCTACGACAATGCTGGGTTTGGCAATGTGAATACCAATGGTGCTGGGATGGGTCCTTTCATTACTGGCTTTGAGACAGCAGCTGCTAATCAAGAGCTTGGCAATCTGAGGTATGACCCCAGGTTTTTCCAAAATGGTCATGGTCATGGTCGCAATGTTGTGCACGCCGGGTATGGTAATGAGGGTCCATACTAGGACAGAGATCGTCAGGAAGATGCCTTTTCTGGGCAAGGCATGGGTTATGAAAGGCCTACTGATAATGATCGGAGGATTAAAATGCTGGAGGAACAGATAAGAGGTATAGCCAATCAAAATTCTGCAGGTTTGGACATGGCTACCATGGGGCTGGTTCCTGGGCTGAGGGTGCCATTGAAGTTCTAAGCTCCCACTTTCGATAAATATAAAGGGGGTACATGCCCACGGGTTCATGTGCATTCATATTACCGGAGGATGTCTGCTTACTCTGATGATGAGAAGATGCTTATGCATTTCTTTCAAGATAGTTTGTCAGGACCATCGCTGGAATGGTACATGGGACTAGAGCCTGCACAAATCAAAAGTTGGAAAGAGTTGGCTGATGCTTTCGTCAGACACTACCAATACAACAGTGTCCTTGCGCCAAATAGAGTTCAGCTTCAAAGTCTTTCACAGAAGAACGGGGAGAGTTTCAAGGAGTATGCCCAGCGTTGGTGTAATCTGGCGGCGAAGGTCCAACTACCTATGGTTGAAAGGGAATTGATTGATATTTTTGTTGGAACATTCTCTGGGATGTATTATGATAAATTGCGCAATTGCTCGATGGGTAGTTTCTCTGACATGATACTCATGGGAGAACGGATTGAAAATGACATTAAAATTGGTAAGATTCAAGCCGGTGAATCGACCTCAGCTGGAGGTGCAAAAAAGGTCTTTGGTGGTAGAAGATAAGGAGACACCAGTAAAGTGTATGGTGGTCGAGGACGAGGTAGAGGTAGGAATCAGTATATTCAACAACATGTTGCTAGTGTGACAATCCCTATACCACAACAATGACAACAACCACAACAGCAGCAGCAACAACAAAGGCATAATCCTGCTCAGAGAAGGGTTCAAAATGGGAAGCCGAAGAGGGTATTTGATACACCTCCATCAACGTATGCAGAACTGCTTCATACGCTGTTAGGTTTGAATCTGGTTGAAAAGAGAACGTTGGACCCGCCCACAGGAGCGCTTCCTTACGGGTATGATGCTAGTAAGCATTGTGAATTTCATTTTGGGGCACCCGGACATGATATCGAGAGTTGTCATGCTTTTAAACACAAAGTCCAAGATTTGATTGATAGTAAAGTCATTAACTTCAGTCATGATGGTCCCAATATTGTACAACAACCAATGTCGAATCATGGAGCGAATGCTATTCTGACAGAAGAAGATTTGGATTTGGTTATGGATGTAAATGATCTGAAGACGCCTTTAAGCTATGTTAAAAGCAGATTGTTAAAAGGAGGGGTCTTCCCCAGATGTGATGAGTACTGTTTAGATTGTTGGACCCGACCAGAGGGTTGTATTGATTTGAAGAGAGGCATTTAGGCCATGATTGATGAGGGAACTTTACAATTCGACCGCACTGCTGTTGAGAAACCTGGTGAGGTATGATTTGAAAAGCAGGGAGAGGTCGCAACAATTACAATTCCACGAAAGACTATTACGATATCAGCGCCCGCCAAGCGACCAACTATCACGATCACGAAAGCAGGGCCCATTCCTTATGAAAGTACGAAAGCCATTCCATAGAATTGAGGGGGTACTGGCGTATGTGAATGTCGGACACAGCCTGGGATTTACTGACTTTAATTTGATGCCTAGAGGTCGGGATCATAATATGGCTTTGCAGATTTCAGTGGAGTGCCGGGGCACTGTTATGTCACACGTTCTTGTAGACACCGGATCATCTTTGAATGTTTTGCCTAAGAAGGCTATGATGAAGCTAGATATCCGAGGAATCATATGCACGCCAAGTGACGTGGTTGTGAAAGCTTTTGATGGGACTAGAAGGTCGGTGTTTGGGTCCATAACGTTGCCACTCCAGGTCGGGCCAGAAGTGTTTGACACTGCGTTCTACATAATGGACATACATCCAGCTTACAGCTATTTACTTGGGCGACCATGGATACATTCTGCAGGGGTCGTGACGTCTATGTTGCATCAGAAACTTAAATACATGGTCGGTGACAGTGTTGTTACTATTTGCGGAGAGGAGGATATTCTGGTTAGTTATCTTTCGTCATTCAAGTACGTCGAAGTGGATGGGGAGATCCATGAGACGTCATGCCAAGCCTTTGAAGGGTTACAGATCAAGGACAAGTCTCATGTTCCCAGCAAAGGGCCAAAGGTGGCAATGTCTTCTTACAAAGATGCTCAGGCAGTGGTTCAGGCCGGAGAAACCAAAGGATGGGGCCAAGTTTTGGAAATTCCTGTCAAGATGGACAAGTTTGGGTTGGGGTATCGCCCGACGTCGTCATCTTCCGCATCAGGCGTGCCAAAGTTCAAAGGGCTAGTGGTGATCACTCCAGGTGGAGTCTGTTATGAAACGATTAATGTTGTTTCCGATGCTGAAGACGGAGATAGTGACTGCGATATGGACTCGTGGATCAAGCCCGGCGTGCCAGGACAGAGCATATGCAACTGGTCTATCCAGGAACTTGTCCAAGTGACTACAAAACAGTAATGATTTGTTTTCTCGATTATTGTATAATCTTGTGTCCTACCCGGGGCATAGTGATTCTGTTTTTAAGGCTACCTGCTTATGTGTGTACTTTGTTTAATCATTAATAAAGGCGTTTTTCTCATGCAAATTTTGTGATCTTTGTTTTTCCTATTTTTGTTTAACAATAAAATAGCAACGTGGTTATGTGCTTTGTTTGCATTATTTGAAACATTTAACCATTCTTATTGCAGGATTCATATTTCAGACGACACCGATCACGAACTTCCTATGACTCGCTTCGACTTCGAGCACCCGATATTTGAAGCAGAAGAAGAGATTGTTGAGGATAATGACTTATCAGAAGAGCTGACTCGACTTTTGAAACAAGAAGAGAGAATTATTTTGCCTCATCAGGAGGAAATTGAAATTATCAACGTGGGGTCCGAAGAGGTTGTCAGGAATATCCGGATAGGGGCCGCACTGCAAAGTGATATCAAGCAAAGTTTGATCGAGATGCTTCAAGAGTATAGTGATATCTTTGCTTGGTCTTACGAAGACATGCCTGGTTTGGATACTGATATGGTGGTTCACCGTTTGCCATTGCGTGAGGAACGTCCGCCAGTTAAGCAAAAACTCAGAAGAACTAGACCGGATATGGCTGTGAAAATTAAAGAGGAAGTTCAGAAACAGTGGGACGTTGGTTTTCTGGCTGTTACAACTTATCCCTCATGGGTCGCCAATATAGTACCTGTACCAAAGAAAGATGGTAAGGTGCGGATGTGCATGGACTATCGAGATTTGAATAAGGCGAGCCTAAAAGACGACTTTCCGCTTCCTCATATTGATGTGTTGGTCGACAACACCGTTCAATTCTCCGTGTTTTCCTTCATGGATGGCTTTTCGGGCTATAATCAGATAAAGATGGCGCCGGAGGATATGGAGAAAGCAACTTTTATTACCCCGTGGGGAACGTTCTGCTACAAAGTGATGCCCTTTGGTTTGAAGAACGTTGAGGCAACATATCAGCGAGCTATGACAACACTCTTTCATGACATGATGCATAAAGAGATCGAAGTCTATATTGATGATATGATTGCCAAATCCCAAACAGAGGAAGAGCATATGGTCAATCTTCTGAAATTGTTCAAGAGACTTAGGAAATTCAGGCTGAGGCTGAATCCTAACAAGTGCACCTTCGGGGTGAGATTTGGTAAGCTATTGGGGTTTATTGTAAGCGAAAAAGGAATTGAGGTTGATCCTGCTAAGATAAAAGCAATACAAGAAATGCCAACGCCGAAAACAGAAAAAGAGGTTCGTGGTTTTTTAGGGAGGTTGAACTACATTGCTCGGTTAATATCTCATCTAACGGCCACGTGCGAGCCATTATTCAAGTTACTGAAAAAAGATCAGGCTGTGACCTGGAATGAAGATTGTCAAAAGGCATTCGAAAAAATAAAAGAATATTTGCAGGAACCTCCAATATTGATACCCCCAGTAGCCGGGAGACCATTGATTATGTATTTGACGGTTCTTGAGAAAAGTATGGGTTGTGTTCTCGGTCAACATGACGAGACTGGACGTAAAGAGCATGCGATTTACTATTTGAGTAAAAAGTTCACAGATTGTGAGTCCCGTTACTCAATGCTCGAAAAGACGTGTTGTGCATTAGCCTGGGTTGCCAAACGTTTGAGGCAATACATGCTAAATCATACAACCATGCTAATTTCAAAGATGGATCCGATCAAATATGTGTTTGAAAAGCAAGCACTTTCCGGAAGGATTGCCCGATGGCAGATGGTATTGACAGAATACGATATTCAGTATGTTTCTCAAAAGGCTATTAAAGGTAGCATTCTGTCAGAGTACCTAGCTGAGCAGCCAATTGATGATTACCAGCCGATGAGGTTTAATTTTCTTGACGAGGATATCATGTACTTAAAAATGAAGGACTGTGAGGAGTCGTTGCCTGTTGAAGGTCCAGAGCTGGGTTCCAAATGGCAATTGATATTTGACGGTACCGTTAATTCATACGGAAGTGGAATAGGGGCAATCATTACTACTCCCCATGGGTCGCACATCCCATTCACTGCTAGATTAACCTTTCTAGTTACCAACAATGAGGCCGAATATGAAGCATGTATTATGGGGCTCGAAGAAGCTATTGACCTGAGAATTAAAAATCTTGATGTGTATGGAGATTCTGCTCTAGTGGTGAACCAGATCAAGGGAGAGTGGGAGACTCGTCAGCCCAATCTGATACCCTATATGAATTATGCAAGGAGGTTGTTACCTTTCTTTGACAAGGTGGAATTGCACCATGTACCACGAGCAGAAAATCAGATGGCAGACGCTCTCGCGATATTGTCTTCAATGTATAAAGTTAACTTCTGGAATGAGGCTCCCAGGATAGTTATCTCTCGCCTTGATAGGCCCGCTTTAATATTCGCCATTGAGGAAGCTTCTGATGGAAAACCGTGGTATTATGATATCCAGAATTTCCTGAAGACCTAAGAGTATCCGGCTGGGGCATCCAGTCGTGATCAGAAGACTCTTAGGAGATTGGCTGGCAATTTCTATTTGAATCTGGATGGTGTTTTGTACAAGAGAAACCACGACTTGGTGTTGTTGCGGTGTGTGGATGAGAAAGAGGCTAATTTGCTCATGGAAGAGATCCACGAGGGTACATTTGGAATGCATGCCAGCGGACATGCAATGACGAGAAAGTTATTACGAGCAGGGTACTATTGGCTGACAATGGAAACAGATTGTTTCAAGTTTGCAAAGAAGTGTCATAAATGCCAGATTTATGCGGACAAGATTCATGTGCCTCCGAGCCCTCTGAACGTTATGTCATCACCTTGGCCTTTTTCCATGTGGGGAATTGATGTGATTGGGAAGATCGAGCCCACGGCATCCAACGGACATCGTTTTATCTTGGTAGCTATTTATTACTTCACCAAATGGGTTGAAGCGGCATCGTATGCTAATGTTACCAAGCAGGTGGTAGCCAGATTTATCAAGAAGGATATTATCTACAAATATGGAATCCCGGAGCGGTTTATCACTGACAGCGGGTCGAATTTGAATAATAAGATGATGGAGGAATTGTGCCAGAATTTCAAGATTGAACATCACAACTCTTCTCCTTATCGGCCCAAGATGAATGGCGTTGTTGAAGCGGCCAATAAAAACATAAAGAAGATCGTTCAAAAGATGGTTGTGACCTACAAGGACTGGCATGAGATGTTGCCTTTTGCTCTGCATGATTATCGTACGACGGTACGCACATCAACCGGGGCAACTCCTTTTTCACTGGTATATGGTATGGAGGTTGTCCTACCATTGGAGGTTGAGATTCCTTCTTTGAGGGTTTTGCGTGATGTCCAACTTGATGAGGCAGAATGGGTGAAAGATAGACTGAATCAGCTCAGTTTGATGGATGAGAAGAGATTGGCTTCCCTAGCATATGGTCGGCTGTACCAAAGCCGGATGAAGAAAGCTTATGATAAAAAGGTGTGCCCTCGAAGCTTTCAGACGGGCGATCTTGTGCTGAAAAAGATTCTCCACCATAATCAGATCACAGGGGCAAATGGACTCCCAACTATGAAGGTCCATATGTCGTTAGAAAGGTTTTCTCTGGAGGAGCCTTACTGTTGTCCACCATGTATGGTGAGGATTTTACGTCCCCTGTGAACTCGGACGCAGTTAATAAATACTTTGCTTAAAGAGACCCGCTGGACAGAAAAAAGAGATATCCAGGCAAAAATGGGGCATCCCGGCGAACCATAAAAAAGGAATAAAAGGTTTGGGCAAAAGTTAGGGATAAAATTGAAAAAATGTACACCCGCGAAGTTGAAAACCTGAAAAGGGCGACTTCGGCAAAAAAGGGTATCCCGGTGAATTGAAAACCCGCACAGGGCGGTTCACGCAACAGTTAGGGATTTGGAAAAGCAAATGACTGCAGTCCGAGTTTGATACTGCGTTGCTTAGTGGTTTGGGAGTATCTGAGGGTCGTATATCCAAAACAATCTCTTCCGAAGATCGAGTACCGGGAAAGCGTCAGAGTCAGGCGAGTCATAGGAGGATCAGCTCATGGTGTTTGTCTGTACCACGTTGCCGACATGTATACAAATTTTCTTTGTACTTCCATAATATTTGTATGTTGCTTGTGCGTAACTTCCTCTTTTCAGGAGTTGCATCCATTGTACAAAATGTTGCCTATTTATAGGCCCGTTGCCAATAAAGCATGTTATTCATTATTTGATGCTTGTTCTTTACTATTTTGTTTGCGAAAAATGCTGATGTTTTTGATGAACTTGCATGTACATAAACTTGTTGGCCCTTGCCAATAATTGCTAAAACTTCGAATTGACTGGACGAATGCCACAGATACTAACCGGGATAGATCTTGTTGTGTAGATTTGTTCTGTCTCGTTTGTGTTTTGCAGGATTCTCACCTTTGAAGCAAATGGTCAAGGAATTTGTGTTTCCTCAGCCAGAGTCTCGTGACATAGTAATTGTATCACTCCTCAGCAGATGGAAGTCACGTCTTATCCCAGAGAAAGTTGAAATGGCATTTATCCCTACTCGATGTGGGGTTTGTCTTCCCCAGAAGAGTATCCCTAGGAAAGCTGCCAAGAGAGTATCCTCAGTGGATCTGGATGTCCCCAACAGAATGTTCATTCCCAGCAATGAGCATGTACGCAATCAATACCCAGCATGGGTAACTCCTGCAGAATATAACCAAGCCGTCTTTGGTTCAGAAGGATTATCCCCGCGCAGGACTGTGTTTTTCCTTCTCCCCAGCAGGTTGTTTTTCCTCCGACAGGATGAACATCATCAGCAGAGCTCGTAATTTCAAGCTTGTGAGCCATTCCCCAACAGGATGGTTATCCCCAGCGGAGTTGGTTGCACCTGTCCAGCATTTATTTTGCTGGAACATGTCTGTGATACCCGTTCATCCCCAGCAGATTTTGTTTTGTCTTCAGCATTTATTTTGCTGAAGCGCCTCTTGGCATCTTTTCATTTTGCGTATATCATCATATTTGTATCTACCCAAACGCGTAGCATTTCCATGCCGTATGGAGCATTACGCCATTGTCAAACATACGCATTTTGAAACATAAGCCAGGTTGGTTACCTCTTTGGTTTCAGGTGTTATTCCCTGTAGAGGAGTGGGATTCTTGCTCGGAAGGATTTCTAGATATTCAAATTCTCGGCGTGAGATAGGTGATGATAACATTCGTCCCCTAACAGAGTTGCTTGGTTAAGTTTCTTTTCTTCCCCAGCGGAATTTTTCTCAGATTGCTGTTACGTCAGCGTTAAAAGATTTCATGGCTTAAACTTTCGGAGTTATCACTAGTGATTTCCCCGGTGAAGTTTTTCCCCTCAGAGTTGTTTGATTAGATTTCTCGTATCCCCAGCAAAGTATTCTTCAGACTGCTGTACAACAGTTTTGAAAATCTTGAGAAAGTTTTACCCGTGTTGACGGAGAGCTTACGTGTTTTGACCTGTGTTGACGGAGATCCTTACCCGTGTTGACGGAGAGTTTACGTGTTTTGACCCGTCTTGACGGAGATCCTTACTCGTGTTGACGGAGATTTTACGAGTCGTTACCTGTATTGACAGAGATTATTACCCGTATTGACGGAGTTGTTACCCGTGTTGACGGAGATTTTTACCTGTGTTGACAGTGATTGTTACCCGTGTTGACGGAGTTGTTACCCGTGTTGACGGAGAGTTTTACCTGTGTTGACAGAGATTGATATCCGTGTCGACAGAGTCGTTACCTGTATTGAAAGAGATTGTTACCCGTGTTGACGGAGTTGTTACCCGTGTTGACGGAGATTTTTACCTGTGTTGACAGAGATTGTTATCCGTGTTGACGGAGTCGTTACTTGTATTGACAGAGATTGTTACCCGTGTTGACGGAGTTGTTACCCGTGTTGACAAAGATTTTTACCTGTTTTGACAGAGTTTGTTATCCGTGTTGACGGAATTGTACCTGTGTTGACAGTGATTGTTACCCGTGTTGACGGAGTCGTTACCCGTGTTGACGGAGTCGTTACCTGTATTGCCAGAGATTGTTATCCGTGTTGACGGAATTGTACCTGTGTTGACAGTGATTGTTACCCGTGTTGACGGAGTTGTTATCCGTGTTGACGGAATTGTACCTGTGTTGACAGTGATTGTTACCCGTGTTGACGGAGTTGTTATCTGTGTTGGCGGAATTGTACCTGTGTTGACAGTGATTGTTACCCGTGTTGACGGAGTCGTTACCCGTGATTGACGAAATTATACCTGTGTTGATAGTGATTGTTACCCGTGTTGACGAAGTTGTTACCCATGATTGACGGAGTTGTCCCCAGTGAAGTCGCCAGTGATTATTATCTGTGTTAACGGAATCGTTACCTGTGATTGACAGAGATTGTTATTCGTGTTGATGAATTTAGTCCAATGGTGGACAGAGTTGTACCCATGATGATGGATTATCTCCTTGTGTTGACGAATTTAGTCCAGTTGTGGACGGAGTTGTTTCTTGCAAAGTTAATTCGATGCCTGTGGCGTCACACAGGGGGTTGATGTTGAAATCAAAAGATTTATCAGATGATTGATCAGTTGTTGCCGTAACAACTGGGCTTAGTGTAATGGATGTTGTCTCCTCAAGCAGTTTTCGCAGCTTATTTCTGTGGTTGGAAAATTTCCGGGTTTCTTGGTATTCAACTGTCTTCTACCTCGATTGTTTGAAGTCCGTTCGCTCTTCACCCAGTCGGGTCCAAGCCGTTTGAATAGGGGCAGCTGTTGCACCCCAAAATTTGCCCAACCTCTTTCTTTACATGGTTTATGTTTCATTGCATTAACATTTGCATAGTTATATCATTTACATATCATGATATCATTCATGTAGAAGGGGATCAAGTGTGATTCTTATCAAGAGAAGCCTAGCAAGAGGTCTCATTCAATATTGAGAAGTTATCAAAGTCATCAGGAGGTAATTTGAGTGCCTAAGAGTTTAGATGCTTGCATGAAGATTTTCTCCTAGCTTGAGGATCAATTGAAGACCATCAGAGGGATGTAAAGTGTTGAATATGAGAAGAGGATGTGTATGTAGCTCATAGAATGCCTAGAGGGCCATGGGAGAGCTCAATCAAGTCATTGTGTCAAATGCAAGAGCCACAGTTGAGGTGCAAGCAATTAGGGTTTCATCTTGGTCAATTCTAGGTCAACTGTGCAATTGAAGAGTATCAAAGCCTACTTTTAGGTCATGGAGTTCATGAAATGATATGTTGAGAAATTTGTGGTGTTGTGCCAAGATCAAGTCAAGAAGAGTCAAGAGTGTGGGAAGTTGCTAAATTAGGGTTTCAGTGTAAGATCCCCTGTTTAGTGCCTAACTTCAAGACCACATAAGTCAAGATGCAAGTTTCAAATGGATATTTGGCCAACATGAAACTATTAGAGAATCTCAATACCTTTAATTTTAGTACTATAATTATTCAAGGGGATTTATAGAACTCACGTTATGGTCCAGACAAGTTACAAGTCCTCAGATGTCTCTGAAATTTGTCTGTTAAAATCATCTGACTTCAATGCTATTTTTTACCTAGAAGGAAGTTTCACATGTACTTTTGGCCAACATGAAAGTTTCTCCTCATGATCTTAGCTTTCCAAAATGTGTTAGAAGTCTTCCATCTGATTTGTAGAACTCAAGTTATGAGGTTTACAAGTCAGGGGTATTTTGGGAAAGTAAGATTATAGGCCATTTTCAATCATAGGTCAAAATCTCCCACTTGCAATTGTCAAATGGATTTTTGTTCAACATGAAACTTGTTCAAAATGTGGTTTTTAGTCTAACCAAGAAGTCATGATGGATTGATTGGGCTCATATCAAGATTTGGTTTGAAATGGTTTAAAAAGGAAGATTTTCAAAGGATTCAAAGTTGAAAAATCCAAATTAATGGTTAAGTGACCAAAACATGTCAAGTAAGTACTCATTTTGATTGGAAATTCCATTTAAAGCACAATGACATTGGTGGATTTTTGAGTTTAGGCCAATTTTCACAAGTTACAATGTAGTTTCTTCATGTGCAAGTTACACATCCAAATCCTTCACCAAGGCAATTCAGGCTTTCCTTTTGATCTGAATTCATTCACAAGGGATTTTGCAAGTGATTAGAAGATTCTAGAGCAAGCTACACGGCCAGAATACACGACTGTCATGTGCACTTTGAAGGAAAAATCAGAAATCATGAATTGCTAGATTGGGCTTCATTCAAGCTTCAAAAGCCCATAAACTCACTCTATATAAGCATATCATTGATTCCATACTCAGGTTGGAGCTCATTTCGTGGTGGAAGCTAAGATTGCATTTGAAATTTCCAAGGAGCAAGTGAGAATCGGGTTTTCATTTCCAAGCTAGTTCAGAGCAAATTGAAGGTTGAAGACTCTTCCTCTTGCATCACTGATCGTGTCTGGAGAGTTTTGAAGCAAGAAGCAAGCTCTAGCTACCTCTGTTAGTGGATCTATACCAGGTTAGTAAACTTCAAAATTCCTCTTGATCTAGCATGATGTAATTAGAAATGAACATGTGGTTAGGATCTAATAGAGACATAGATCGTTTCGGGATCAAAATTGAAGCAATTAGAGACAATTTAGGTTGAAGTGAAATTTCTGTTTGGATACGATTTAGCTTGATCTTAAGGTTTCAATCTGATTTGGATAGATCAGGTTAACCTAGGAAGTGTGAGGATCATTTCTATGCAATTAGATTATGATTTGGTGATGATCAATTTGGATGTGATTTCTGAAACTTGAATCGTGTTTTAAAACCTAGCCTGATATAGAGAATTTGGATAGGATATCTGAGATCCTTGTGAGATTCTGAGCATTTTCATGTAAGGTTTGATCTTTTTTTGCTATCTGAGACCACCTGCTCACCAGAGAAGACGACCGGAGGTCTTCTCCGGCCACCTGAACAGTGCTCCCTCCATCTGAGGAGTTGAACGAGGACGATGATACACTGCCGTTGGATTAGTCTGTTGAGAAGACTTAGTAGGATCATCTGATGGTCACGATTTGAACTGAGGATTTGGCTCTAAACCAAAAATGTTGCGTTTCACTAATCACAGTCAGCGTGTGACTGGGATGCTGGCGTGGACACGCTCACTGACCTTGGATTTGCATACCTTGTCAATTCATCCAACGCTCATGTTATTTTCTTAGTTTTTAATTTGTTTTATTTCATTTTGATTTTATTTTAATGCAAATTGATTCCTAAAATCACAATAAATCCATTTTTGATCCAAAAAATATTTTAAAAATATCTCCATGCTCCTGATTAAATTTGTGATTTTATGGGATCAATAAATTGCATTTTCATGCATTTTTCAATTTTATTTGATTTTTCTCATTTTGTTTATTTCTTTAATTTTTGCATAATTGTTCATCTGTTTTGTTGATTTTGGTGTGACCTTTTGGTATTGAATCTGGCTGTGATTTTTGAGTATGTTGTAGGTTAGATGTGCATGCTCGCTTAGGATTTTTATTAGAATTTTTCAACAATTATAGGTTCTGTTTTAGGTGAGATGTTTAGAGCCTTCCCAAATTTGCGGTTTACCTTGACATGCTTCAACTTAGGAATTGTTTAGTGGACCTAGAAGTGGATTTAGGCTTTAATATTTGAATGCTAGATTGTTAAAATATGCATGTTCCCTTAAGAAATTTATTAGAATTTTACAACTTAGTTTTCTATTTTAGATGGAATTTGCAAGTAGGTGTTGCTTTTAGTGTTCCTTCTTTAGTGCCTTGCCTTGTTGGATCTTGTTGGTGGCTTTGGAGCTTGAAGAGCTTGGTTTCCTTTTTGGAGGAGCTTCTGGACATCTTGTAGCTGTTGTGGCTTGGCTTGTGGAGCTTGGATTTGGAGTCTTCTTTCTCTCTTAGGAGCTTTTTAGAAGCTTATAGGATTAGGGTTTTAGGAAGAGCCATTAGAACTAGTTCTTTTCTTTTCCTCAAAAATAGAATGCATTGTTTGCTTCTATCCTCATCCCATGATGCAAAGTCCTCTTAAGGAAGCTCCATCTCTCCTTTGGAGGGATGAGTGGCATGCCTTAATGAGTAGAACTTTTGAGGATGCACTTTCTTTCATGTTGGTTCCTGATGAATTCCTTTGGTTTTCATCAGGTTTCCTAGCATTGTAACTTGATCTCAAAGATGATTTCTCTTCTTGTGGAGCTTGCTAGAGTTTGAAGATAAAGAATTGAAGAAGCTTGAAGATAGGGGATAGCTTGAAGATGAAGATTCTTTGTTGTCAATTCATTTTTGCTGACCAGAGCTGCTGTTGAAGGTTGGAGTTGCTGTCTGTAGAAGATTGTTGCTGCTGCTTGGGCTACTTCCTTTGTTTTTCTTTTGTTGTATTGTCTGTTTGCTTGTGTTGATTACCTTTGGGCTTGAGGTGGAGCTTGTCTTCCCTTGCCTGTTGTTTTCTTAGGTTTGAGGTTGAGCCGGACTCCCTTGCCTCGCTTGTACTGTTGCATAGCATGCATTTTACTGTTTACTGTTTACTGCTTGCTTTCTTTTGTTGTTTTCCCCTAGGATCTCTGATTTCCTCTGTGCAAGAGGGAATTATGACAGACATTAGGTTTTGACCCATGCATGATAACTGTAGGTAGATTCCCTTTCAACCATAGTTTTAGGGCGTCTTTCTCTTCTCATCTCAAAACAATTCAAAAATACAGTAATAAGTTTAATCGAAATCGTACGCTACGAGCCTTAAGCTATCTGGGAAAAGGTTGGTGGGGGGGGGGGTCTCTCTCCAGTAATCTGGAGGTTTAGTGTGGTACCCTTTGGGTGACATACGAAGCATTCACTCCTGGGTCATAGTCTCTAGTGCGATGGAGATTGTGAACATCCTAAAAAACAGTTCTTTCGTAAAAAAATTCAAACAAACATTCAAACTCTGTTTTTGTCCTCTTGGACCCTTAATCTGGAAAACCCTTTCATAAGGAGATAAAAAACTATCAGACAAACATGTGTCTTCCGTAGCCCGAACTACGTTTGCTCTGATCTTTCATGTCGTATGAAAGTACGTAGGCACGAGATGTGATATCATCAGATTTGCATTAAGCCTGATGATATTCCAAAGACAGCATTCAGGACAAGGTATGGTCATTATGAGTATACGATGATGCCGTTTGGTGTATCTAATGCACCTAGTGTATTCATGGAGTATTTAAATAGGATTTTTCATCCTTATTTGGATCAATTTGTGGTAGTATTCATCGACGATATCTTGATATATTCGAAGTCCGAGGAAGAACATGTGTAACATCTAAGAGTTGTATTGCAGGTTTTAAGGGACAAGAAGCTTTATGCCAAATTGTCCAAGTTTAATTTTTGGTTGAAGGACGTGAATTTCCTTGGCCATGTGATTTCTAGTGGAGAGATTGTTGTTGATCCATCCAAAGTTGATGTTGTGTTGAAGTGGGACACTCCGAAGTCTGATACTGAGATTCGAAGTTTACTTGGGTTGGCTGGTTAGTATCGTAGGTTTATAGAACACTTTTCGAAGTTGGCGTTGCCATTGACTCAGTTGACTCGAAAGGGTCAAGCTTATGTGTGGGATGTTTCTTGTGAGAGGAGTTTTGTAGAACTCAAGAAGAAGTTGACGGTTACTCTAGTGTTGATCTTGCCAAATCTGAGTGAGTCTTTTGTAGTGTATTGTGATGCATCGAAGATGGGTCTTGGTGGCGTACTAATGCAGAATGGTCAGGTTGTTGCTTATGCTTCCAAAAAAACTGAAGTTTCATGAAAGGAATTATCCTACGCATGACTTAGAGTTGGTCGCGGTGGTGTTTGTGTTGAAAGTTTGGAGACATTATCTTTTTAGGTCCAGGTTCGAAGTGTTTAGTGATCACAAAAGCCTGAAGTATTTGTTTGATTAGAAAGAGTTGAATATGAGGCAGAGGAGATGGCTTGAATTTCTTAAGGATTATGATTTTGAATTGAGTTACCACCCTGGTAAGGCTAATGTTGTAGCTGATGCATTAAGTAGGAAGCCCTTGCATATGTCGATGCTTTTGGTTCGAGAGTTAGGACTGATTGAACAATTCAGAGATATGACACTAGCGTGTGAAGAGACTCCTAACAGTGTGAAGTTGGGTATGCTAAATTTGACTAGTGGTATTCTCCAAGAAATCAGAGAAGGTCAAAAATCTAATTTGAGTTTAACGGATCGTCTCACGTTAATCAACCAAGGTAACGAGAGTGATTTTAGGGTCGATGAGAATGGTGTGATGAG
Source organism: Lathyrus sativus (assembly GCA_963859935.3). Lineage (NCBI taxonomy): Eukaryota > Viridiplantae > Streptophyta > Magnoliopsida > Fabales > Fabaceae > Lathyrus > Lathyrus sativus. The sequence continues at coordinate 685,635,357 of OZ012735.1, read as the reverse complement.
GTTCAGAGATAGAGTGTGTGTTCTAGATGTGCCAGAAATTAAGAATGGTATTGTTGAGGAAGGTCACAGAAGTGGGTTAAGTATTCATCCGGGTGCCACAAAGATGTACCAAGACTTGAAGAAATTGTTTTGGTGGCTGTTGCACCCTAAAATTTGCTCAACCTTTTCTTGCCTGATTTGTGTTTCATTGCATTTCATTTGCATAGTTACATCATGTACATAGTTCAATCATTGGCATATCATAGCATAGCATGCATCCTAACAAGGGATCAAGGTGTCTATCAAGAGAAGATCCTAGCAAGAAGTGTTATCCAAGTATGAGAAATCATCCAAGCCATCAAGAAATGATTTGAAGTCTTGAGAAGTTTGAGTGACTACATGTGGGTTTGCTCCTATCTTGAGGAATATTGAGAATCATCAGTGGGATGTGAAACATGGAATGTGGATTTGAGGTGTGTATGGATCTCATGGGATGCCTAGAGGGCCCTATTGAAGCTGAGACAAGTCATTGATTCAAGTATGAGAGCCACATTTGAAGTGCAGTCAACTAGGGTTTCATCTGGGTCAACCCTAATTCAATTGTGCAATGGGAGAGTATCAAAGCCTACCTTGAGGTCATGGGATTCATGGATTGGTATGTTGGTGCATGTTTGGTGTTGTGCCAAGATTAAGCAAAGTAGAATCAAGAATGTGTGAAGTTGCTAAATTAGGGTTTCAGTGCAAATCCCCTATTTAGTGCCTAACTTCAAAGCCACATAGGTCAAAATAAAAGTTTCAAATAGATTTTTGGCCAACATGAAACTTGTAGATCTTCTCAACACCTTTAATTTGAGTACTAGAAGTCCTCAATAGGATTTATATAACTCAAGCTATGGTCCTTGCAAGTTACAGGTCATCAGAGGACACTGAAATTTATCTGTGGAAGTCACTTGACTTCCAAGCAACTTTTTTTCTTCAAGGAGGTTTCAAATGGATTCTTGGTGAACATGAGAGTTGTGGATCTTGATCTTAGCTTTCCACATAGTACTATAAGCCCTCAAGGGGATTTATAGAACTTAAGTTATGATCTTGGCAATCCAGGGGTATTTTGGGTATTGGTGATTATAGGTCATTCTCAAGCATGGGTCAAAATCTCCAACTTAGAGGCCTCAAATGGAAAATTGTTCAACTAGAAAGTGGCTCAAAATAGGATTCTAACCTTGACCATGCATCAAGGAGGCTTTGAATTGGTTCATAGGAGAAGTTGGTTTGAAATGGCTTTTAAATGAAGAAATTAAAGTCATTTAATAGGCAAAAATGTGATTTCTTGATTTTATGGCCAAACCAAGCAATGTTATATACCAAATTGATCAGAAAAGACATTTTAAAGATGATGACATTACCACATTTTGTATTTGAGGTCATTGGCATGTGGTTCCCTTTTGTTACTTAAGAAGGAAGCAACATTTGAATTACATACCTTTGGATCAAAAACAAGGCAATTGCATATCCCATTCATTTCAAAATATCATGAGGAGAGAAATTCAAGCCAAATAGTGAGCTAGAACAGAGAAATGCATGACTGTTGCATATGAGATTTTCAAAGGGAATGAGATTTTCAATTTCTCATTCAGGTTGTTACAAAACTTTCTAGAGAGTTCTAATCAACTCTATATAACACATGCATTGGATTCAGATCATTTTTTGGGCTAGCATTGGAGAGAATCGAGAGAGAGCATTTGAAAATTTCACCATTGCATCAAGAATCGGTTTTGAGGATTAAGGAGAATTCAGTGCAAATCAGTTGTTTCAGAAGCTTTAGGAGTGGTTCTTGAATGAATCTGGAGAAGATTGAGGGCTGAATCAAGGAGAATCACCATCTGTTCATCACATTAAACCAGGTTTGCAACTTTCGTTTTTTGCTCCAATTTGTAGTGAATTGATTAGGATTTGATGTGTGGTTAGATTAGGGATGATGTTAGGTTGGATTTCAGTGCAAAAGAATGAGGATTAGAGAAATTTTAAGTGTGATGCCATTTTCTGTTGAAGATTATAATTCCTAGTTCTTGAGGTTTTAGTGGCGTTTGGATGGTTAGTTTTGACCAGGGAAGAATGTAGTTCATGCTAGGATCTTTAATTTTAAGAATTGCAACGAACAAGATTTAGTGATTTTTCTGCAACTTCTATCGGGTTTGAAAATTGGGTGAGAATTAATGGAAATGGAGGTCATATTCATGATTAGGATGAAATTTTAGGTGGAATAGGGTGTTTAGTTTTGTTGTTTGATGAGGTTTTGGGATGCCTTCGCCGGAGAAGACGGTGGCGCAAAGCTCAGGCCACCATCTGAGCTTTCCCTCCCAAGTTTGAATGTTTTGGGGACGATGACCAAGGGCCATTAGATCATGCTTTGACCCTTGACTCAAACCAAATCCAATGGCCACGATTGAATTGAATTTCTGAAGAGAATTGAGAAGGAGACCTCAACGCTGCGTTTCATTAAACGTTTTGGTTTAGGCTGAGTGATTAATTGCTATGCACACTCTACCTCAGGCCCAAATTGGATTTTGAACTAGAATGGATTGCTATTTGCCACGCCTGTTTCTCAATTTCCCTTTTATTTTCTGATTTCTTTCCATTTTGGTTTGGGCTTAATCACGCGCGCTATTGGCACCCCCTCTTGGGCCTAGGTTTGGATTTCAACATGATATCATTGCTATTTGTCACGCAACTTTATTATTTTTCATTGTTTTACTTTTATTTTTACATTTTCATATAGTTTAGGAATAAATCCATAATAATTAGGAAAATTGGTCTTTTTAAGCTATATTTTTTTCCCTGGTTCCTTAGAATGTGTAGAATTTAATAGGAATAAAATTTCACTAATTCATGCATTTTATATTTTATTTGCATTTTTGTATTTTTAATTGCTTTTATTTTGAATATGGTTGGCATGTGTTCTTGCTGATTTTATTATGGATGATTGGTGTATGATTTTGAGTTGATTCTTTTTGGGCTAGATAGCTTAGATATGCATGTACCCGTAGTAATTTTCTCATATTTTTGTGAGAGAATTTTAGGCTAGTTTGACCATTGAACTTTAGGTGTTGTAGAATTAGGGTTTTAGGAGGATACCCTTAGGTTTAGGGCATAGTTTCAAGTCCAAATGAATGGTTAACCCCCTGGTTTTTGTATGGAGATATTCTTAAGAGGTTTAGGAACCCTTAGTAATTTTTGTAGGATTTTACAATCACTTTTGGTATTTTAATTAGAATTAGTTTTAAGACTAACTTCTAGGTGTTTCTGATGAACTAATTTGACTAGTTTGATTCAATAGTTCCCCTTAGATTAGGGTGGTGATGCTCTTGTGCTTGGATGATCATGAAGACCAATTGAAGATGCTTTGGAGAGCTTGAAGGAGCTTGAATGTGAAGAATTTCTCATCTGGTGGAGTGCTTGTCAGGAGCTTAGGAAAACTAGGGTTTTAGGAAGAGCATTAGACTAGTTTTGTTTCTTTCTTCAAACATGGAGTATATTGTTCATCTCCATTCAATCCAATGACCTAAAGTCCTCTTAAAGAAGTCACATCTCTCCTTTGGAGGTATGAGTGGCATACTTCAAGAGTAGAACTTTGAGGATGCCAGTCTCTCATAATGGTAAGTTCTCAGTGACTTCCCTTGGTTGTCATTGAGTTTCTTAACACTTCAACTTGATCTTGTTGAATGATTCTCCCTTGGAGGTGCTTGTTGAAGCTTGGTAAATAGAAAGTTTAGGAGCTTGTTGAAGCTAGGGTTTTACTGCTTGATTGAAGATGAAGTCAGGAGCTTGTTGAAGTTGTTTACTGGTTGGGGTTTGAGCTTGCTTAAGCTAGTAGCCTGGTGCTTGTTGAAGATTGGAGAGTTGAAACTTGAAGATGGGAGTTATTCATGAAGATGAAGGTGGTTGCTATCAACTTTTTGCTGTTTAATCAGCTGTTGCTGTCAGAGCTGCTGCTTGCTGTAGGAGTCTGGTGTTGCTGTCTGGGCTGCCTCCTCTACTGTGGTTTTTGTTTTCTGTATTGTTTATTGGCTTGTGCAGCTTGCCCCCTAGGCTTGAAGTGAATGTTGATTCATTTTGCCTGTTGTTTTCCCAGGTTCGAGGTTGAGTGGGACTCCCTTGCCTCGCTTGTACTGCTGCATTGCATGCATTTTACTATATTTGCTTGCTTTCCTTTCTGTTATCCCCTAGGATCTCTAATTTCCTCTGTGCAGGAGGGAATTATGACAGACATTAGGATTCTTATCCATGCATGACAACATTAGGTTAGTTTTTATTCCCTTTTCAACCCTAGGCTTTTTAGAGCTTCTTTATCTTCTTATCTCAAAACAACTCAAAAACACAGTAATAAGGTTAATCGATGTCGTACGTCACGAGCCTTAAGCTATTTGAGAAAGGGTTGCTGGGGAGCTTCTTTCCAGTAGTCTGGCTGCTTAGTGTGGCACCCTTTAGGTGACACGCGACGTAGTCACTCTCAAATCATAGTCTCTAGTACGTCAGAGATTGCACACAAACTAAAAAACACTTCTTTCGTAAAAGATTCAAAACAAACATCAAAGTGTCATTTTTGTCCGCTTGGACTCTTAATCAAGAAAAACCCTTTTTGAAGGTAATAAAAACAGTAAGACAAGCTTGTGTCTTCCGTAGCCCGAACTACGTTTGCTCTGATCTTTCATGCTGTATGAAAGTACGTAGGCATAGGATGCGATATCCTAGCGAGCAACCTTCCCCTCCTTTCCCGTAGGTAAGCGAACTACGTCGACTCTGACTTCTCGTTCCAGACGGGAATACGTAGGCATAAAGTGCGATACTTTGTCGAGTCATTTTCTTTTCTTTTTAACCCAGACCTGTAGAGTAGATAGAATAACAATCCTTACTAGAAAAAAAGCGTGGATCCCGTCGAGTACGGCGGACGTGAGGGGTGCTAATACCTTCCCCTTGCGTAATTGACTCCCGAATCCAGGAATTTGGTTGCGATGACCATTCCTTTCCCGTTTTGCGTTAGGTTTACTCTGAGCGTTTCCTTTCCCTCCGTTGGGATAAATAACGCACACTGGCGACTCTTCTGTCATAGCCGGCGCCGATTTTCGCAGTAGCGACAGTGGCCAGGGATGAAGAAGGAAGTTGCAGATTTTGTGTATGCTTGTTTCACTTGTCAGAAGTCAAAGATTGAACATCAAAGACCGTTGGGTCTGATGCAACCATTGAAGATTCCAGAGTGGAAATGGGATAGTATTTCTATGGATTTTGTGACAGTTCTACCAAAGACTTTGAAGGGATATGATTCATTTTGGGTGATTGTTGATAGATTGACCAAATCGTCTCATTTTATACCGATGAGGATCAATTATTCGTTGCAGAAGCTGGTCGAATTGTATATTGATTAGACTGTGAAACTGCATGGTATTCCTTCAAGTATTCTGTCTAATAGAGATCCAAGATTTACATCGAGGTTCTGGGAGAGCTTGCAGACAGATTTGGGTACTAAGCTGAGGTTGAGTTCTGCTTATCATCCGCAGATGGATGGACAGACAGAGAGAACTATCCAGTCTTTAGAGGATTTGATGAGAGCTTATGTGTTGGATCGAGGTGGATAATGGGATAGTCATTTGTCGTTGATTGAGTTTACCTACAACAACAGTTACCATTCTAGTATCGAAATGGCGCCATATGAGGCATTGTATGGTAGGATGTGTAGGACTCCATTGTGTTGGTATGATTTAGGCGAGAGTGTGGTACTCGTACCTGAGATTGTACAAGAGACGACTGAAAAGATCAAGATGATCCAAGAAAAGATGAGAGCGTCGCAGAGTCGCCAGAAGAGTTACCATGATAAGAGAAGGAAAGCACTTGAGTTCCATGAAGGAAATCACGTGTTTTTGAGAGTTACATCGGTAACTGGTGTTGGTCGAGCTTTGAAGTCCAGAAAGCTCACATCGTGTTTTGTTGGTCTGTATCAGATTTCACAGAGGGTGCGAGAAGTAGCATATCGGATTGCTTTACCGTCGTCACTTGCGAATTTGCATGATGTGTTTCATGTGTTTCAGTTGAGGAAATACATTCTAGATCCTTCACATGTGATTCAGATGGATGATGTGCAAGTGAGAGATAATTTGACTATTGAGGCATTGCTAGTTCGGATTGATGAACGAGAAGTGAAGCAACTGCGAGGTAAAGAGATTTCCATGGTAAAGGTAGTTTGGGGAGGACCAGCTGGAGGACGTATAACTTGGGAGCGCGAGGATCAGATGAGGGAGTCGTATCCGACTATGTTTCTTGAGGTAATTTTTTAGGGCAAAAAATATTTTAAGCGGGGGAGAGTTGTAACACCCCAAATTCTTGGAATATTTATTTAATTTATTTAAATATGAATACTCGCATTTTCGATGATTTTCGGTGATTGGTGTGAATATTGGGAATTATGGATTTTTGGGTTATTTATTTAAATGATAGTATATAATATGAATATATTGGTATTATTATTAATTTAAATAAATATAAGTGAATTAAGGGCAAAATGGACATTTGAGGAGGAGTTAGTGAGGGTGAAGTTGGAAAGCTCAATTTTAAGGCCCAAAGTTAGGTTTAACAAAAAGGAATTTTTAGGGAATTAGGATTCATTCTTGTTAGACCGTGAAAAGGGAAGAAATAGAGGCCAGAGCTCTAAGGAAGAGAATTGAGGTATGGGGAATATTGCCTTCATTGTTTTCAATATGTGATTCAATGTGTTTAAAGTTGATTTAAGGGTTTAGGGATTTTTGAGTATTGAATTGGTGTTGCCTTTCTGATGGTGAGTTCAATGAGTTTGAGGGATTTGAACCGATGGTCTAATAATTTTGAGGCTGATTTGAGAATAAGGAAAATTAGGCCTTCATGGCCAAAATCTGTTGTTGAGGTTTTAACCGTATAGGGTAATTGATTGTGAGAACTTTAATGACTGTGGGGTAGTTGTAAGAAATAATGGGAATTGGAGGCGTAAATATGATACAGGATTGGCCTAATAAGTCGTAAATTTTGTGCCTTTATCGCCTAATACCTTATGAATGATTTAGGGATGTTTTAAGGGCATTGGGGAAGGAAATCGTAGAGGTTTTTGGACTGGTTTTGGTGCTGGTGTGTAACAGCCATTTGCTGTAATTGCGAGTTCGCACAACAAACATGCTAGCGAACGTAGCAGAGTTTCGCGAATTCTAATCTTGTGCAGTAATGTCTTGATGTTTTGATGTTATGATTTCTTTGATGAATTACCATGAGTGTGACTATGATTTCAATGAGATTATTACATGACTGTATGATGAATTCCCATGAGTAACTGTGATGATTTACGATGTTGATTCCATGAGTTTTGATGATTATATGATGACATGATTATTATGATAATTTTGATGAATGATGATGCACATAATGAGTTTATTATGAGGATGATATTAACGTGTGCACCATGCATTCATATGCATCCGGACTTCGGTTCAAGACCTTGATCTTTGTGGCTTCATTCCCATTATGCGGATGTGAGGTATTTTATTGTGCTCCGATTCTCGAGTAGAATCGATCCTACTATTGTGGATCTATGGAGGGTTGATGGCCCAGTGTCCATCGAGTTTTGTTGATTGGTACCACATACATGAGTCTTGTTGCATTTGCATTTATGTGACATTTTGGTGTAATTTATAATGTTGCGGCCTTTGGTGTTCCTTGATGATTTTGATGATGTTGAATATGAAAATGATGCCATTTTATATATTGATTATTATGAATCATTTGACTCACCCCGCCTGTTTGAATGTTGCCTCCATGTGGGTAACATGCTGATGACCAAGTTTAGTTGTGGATGTCGTCGAGGACTTTTGAAGTTTTTGGGTCGTTGGCCATTGTGGTTGACTTAGAGGGTTTTGCTCTGATAGTTTAACATCGGGTTGGGGTCTTTGAGTCAAACTATATTTTATTGAGTTTTTGTTATGTTGTTTGCCTTGCGGCACAAGGAAAAATTTGGATTATTGCCTTTTTTAGTTCCGCTGCCTTTTGAGTAATTTTGGGAAAAACCCATTGTTTATAGAGCATTGACTATATTTGAATTATTGATAAATGTGTGCCATTTTATGATGATTTTATTGCGTTCAATATTTTACTCTGATAAATATGATTAATTTCCATTATATTTGTGGGGTAGAAAAGGGTGTTACATTAGTTGTATCGGAGAAGGTTCGTCCGGCCGGCCAAGATTTTATGTTGTTAATCCCCTGTCAGTCAATAGTGTGAGATTACTGTTGGATGATTTTTTTTTATTCTAACCTTTTTAGTGGTTGTAGATGGCTGGAAGAAATGATCGTGTTATTGCGGAGGCGCTAGAATCGCTTGTCAAAGTGATGGCCCAGAATGGTGGACCTCCAAATGGGTTTCGTGCTATGGGAAAGTTCTAGAGGCAAAATCTGTAACACCCCGTTTCCCAAAATAAATAAAACGATTAAAAATAAGCACATATCAGAGTTTCTCCCACTTACAGGATGTCACAATTTTTCCACAAGATTCCACATAACATTTCTCAAAATCATTTTGAGTAATATTGCAGCGGAAAAATAAAATTAGTCTGCCATAAACCACATAACATGTATATATACATCATCATATATACAAAAATCGGCCATCTGCCCAATATATATATATATATATATATATATATATATATATATATATATATATATATATATATATATATATATATATATATATATATATATATATATATATATATATATATATATATATATATATATATATATATATATATATATATATATATATATATATATATATATATATATATATATATATATATATATATATATCAAGCATCATCACACATCCCACAAAAGAACAGATACACCACAGGGGCACACAAAAACAACAAATGACAACAAACTCCCAAAAGCCCCGGTGTTACGTATCAGAGCATGTCCTACAACGACGCCACAATCCAAGCTAGCTAAACACCTGGATTGTCTGTACTTCCGAAGAAGCACAGACCACAACAGCGAAAACGGGGTGAGAATCACGATTAAATAATAATGGTATAATAGTACATGAAATAAAAGGCAGAAATCTTAATAATACTATTCCATATACATATCATCCGGACTCACGGTCCCACCATCAACCACAACACACAATCATGCAACAGATGCACTCACTCAACTCTTAACACACGGTACCGACTCACAATCATAATGGGCACTTGGCCATCAACCCTCCACTCAGGAGCACATATAAACGATGGGCACTTGGCCATCAACCCTCCACACAGGGAGCACACCGCACTGATGTGCAACTGGCCATCAACCCTCCACAATGGGAGCACCACAACAATACCGATGGACACCTGGCCATCACCCTCCACAACGGGAGCACATCTCCGATGGACACCTGACCATCACCCTCCACTACGGGAGCACCTCATCAACATCGATGGACAAATGGCCATCGCCCTCCCCACCGGGAGCACACCAACAATACCGATGGTCATTAGGCCATCACCCTCCTCTACGGGAGCACACACAACCATATTCACACACAACATACATCTAGCACACCAAGTGCAAACCGATCCTATTGATCTACCCCTCACACAATATATACACGATGCACAAGGCGTACCGATCCCACGGATCCATTCACCACACAACCTATCACCTACAATGCACACAAGGCATGTCGGTCCTACTGACCCAATACATCACATAACAGCATACAAATGCAACACATAATAAGTGTACCGATCCTCATGGATCCACTCACCACAACACACCAACAAAACACACTCAAGGCGCCAAGATGATACTGATCCTCACATCTCACACACATAGCACACAAACGGTGCACATATCTCACGTGCGCATCCACACATATTCACTCCTAGTCAAAGGATACATGGCCACTTCAGGCATCACAGCGTACTTCAGTTCAATTGTTCGTATCAACGAGTATTCAAGCACACGCCCTCTACATCACCTTCATGCTCTCAACCGATCCACAATAACCACGTACTCGCTCAAGACCAACAAGGGTCCAACCACGCGAGAACGGAACAACACAGTAGAAAAATCACAAAATGCTGTCATGTTCGCTGCCATTCGCCTGGCGAAGTCCCGCAGCGAACACTCGCTGGGACTCGCCTGGCAAAACCCCTAGCGAAACCAAACAAAAGCAAAAAGGCAGCATTCGCTGCCCAGTTCGCCTGGCGAAGGCTCACCCCCATTCGCCCAGCGAATGCACGCGAATTCTGCAGAAAAACTTGTTGTTCAGAAACAACCCCACACTCCGATTTCATCCGATTAAATCGAAGCCCACACTCATCCATATACTGCAACTTAACTACGGGTCTATTTCCCGATTCCATCTGATAAAACGCATGACCTACTCAATTTACCGACTTCCGGCATAACTCCGAAACTACTCAAAAACCCCAAACTCATTCATCCCAATATTCTCAACATATGCAAACGAATTAAACATCAAACAACACGACAATAACAACATGCAAACAACATCAATCATCAAAGAATCTATGGGGATAGGGATTTCCCTATTTCTACCGATTAATCATGTATTTATCGAATTTAACCGATTATTCTCCCCCTTACCTCGAAAGCTCCGGCGGCAACGCCACCCTATAAGCCACATCACCAATCCTCTGCAAAATCTGATACGGCCCGATAAACTTCGGATCCAACTTCTTGGACTTCAATGCAAGTCCAACACCCGTCACTGGGTTAACCCTCAAGAATACATGGTCACTCACACTGAATTCCAACTCTTTCCTGCGGTTATCATAATAACTCTTCTACCGATTCTGAGATGCTTTCATCTTTTCACGGATCATCTGCACTGTCTCAGTAGTCTGCTGCACCAACTCTGGTCCCAACACCACATTTTCCCCTGACTCATACCAACATAAAGGAGTTTTGCACCTCCTACCATAAAGAGCTTCAAACGGTGCCATCCCGATACTGGAATGGTAGCTGTTGTTGTACGTGAACTCTACCACTGGTAAATGAGTATCCCACGTACCACTTTTCTCTAACACACAAGCCCGCAACAAGTCCTCTAAAGTCTGAATAGTCCTCTTCGACTGTCCATCCGTCTACGGATGATAAGCTGAACTCAGCTTCAACTCAGTGCCCATAGCCTCTTGCAAACTCTTCCAAAACACGGAAGTGAACCTCAGATCTCTATCTGACACAATACTCAATGGCACACCATGCAGCTTCACAATTACCCGAATGTAGATCTCTGCTAGCTTCTCCAACGGAAAACTGATACTAATCCGCACAAAGTGTGCAGACTTAGTAAGCCGATCCACAATCACCCAAATCGCATCAAATCCTCTCGCCGTATTCGACAAACCTGTAACAAAGTCCATAGCAACACAATCCCACTTCCAAACCGGAACCTCTAACGGTTGCATCATCCCAGAAGGTCTCTGATGCTCCACTTTCGACTTCGGACAAACCAGGCAAGCATACACATAACGAGCAATATCCTTTTTCATGCCCGACCACCAAAATAACTTTTTCAAGTCCTGATACATCTTCGTAGCTCCTGGATGAACACTCAGGCTACTATGATGTCCTTCGTCCAAAATTGACTTCTTCAACTCATCATTATCCGGCATGCAAATTCTGCCCCGAAACCTCAACACACCCACACTATCCAACCTGAAATCACTACCGGAGTCACTTCCGGCCTCTCGCATCAAATCCACAAGTTTCACATCCAACTTCTGATGTTCTCTAATCATGTCCAAGAAATCATTCTTCACTTGCAATTTACCCAACATCACACCATCTATCATGAATTCACAAACCATGCTCAAATCTCTAAACTGCTCAATGAGCTCCATCTCTTTCACCATCAAAGCTGACATATGAATTACCTTCCTGCTCAATGCATCTGCAACTACATTCGCTTTCCCTGCGTGATAACTCAAACTGAAATCATAATCTTTCAAGAATTCTAACCATCTCCGATGCCGCATATTCAGCTCTTTCTGATCAAACAGATATTTCAAACTCTTGTGATCATTGAATACCTCAAACCTTGATCCATATAAATAATGTCGCCAAATCTTCAGCACAAAAACTACCGCAGCCAATTCAAGGTCATGAGTAGGATAGTTATGCTCATGCACCCTCAATTTTCGTGAAGCATAGGCTACCACTTTCCCATTCTGCATAAGAACTCCACCCAATCCCATTTTGGACTCATCACAATATACCACAAAAGGCTCACACGGATTCGGTAACACCAACACCGGTGCCGAAGTCAATCTCTTTTTCAGTTCCTCAAAACTCTCTTCACAAGCCGCATCCCATACAAACACTTGATCTTTCCTTGTCAACTGAGTCAACGGCATAGCCAATCTAGAAAAGCCTTCAATGAATCTTCGGTAATACCCTGCTAAGCCCAAAAAGCTTCTAACCTCTGTTACCGTCTTCGGCGGTTCCCACTGTAACACTGCGCTCACCTTAGATGGATCCACAGAAACACCATTACCCGAAATAACATGCCCCAGAAAACTCACCGTCTTCAACCAAAATTCACACTTCGATAACTTGGCAAACAACTTGTTATCCTTCAACACTTGTAAAGCGATCCTCAAATGTTCCGCATACTCTTCCTCAGACTTAGAATAAATCAGAATGTCATCAATGAATACGACAATAAACTGATCCAAATAAGAATGGAAGATACGATTCATATATTCCATAAACACACCCAGCGCATTAGACACTCCGAAAGGCATTACTGCATACTCGTAATGTCCATATCGAGTCCTAAACACCGTCTTCTGAATATCACCTTCCTTAACTCTTATCTGATGATAACCCGACCTCAAGTCAATCTTACTAAACACACGAGCTCCCACTAACTGATCCATTAAATCATCGATCCTCGGAAGAGGATATTTGTTCTTGATGGTCACTTTGTTCAACTGCCGGTAATCAATGCACAAACGCATGCTACCGTCCTTCTTCTTCACTAACAATACTGGAGCTCCCCACGGCGACACACTTGGTCTAATAAACTTTCTATCCAGCAACTCTCCAATCTGAGTCTTCAACTCGTCTAGCTCCACTGCCGACATCCTGTACGGCGCCATAGAAATTGGCCTCGTACCAGGAATGAGATCAATGCTAAACTCAACCTCTCTCTTCAGAGGCAACTCTGTAATATCATCCGGGAACACCTCCGGAAAGTCATTCACCATGGCTAACTCATCCAACAATTCCTTATTGTCAAGAGACAGTGATTCAAATAAAGCAAACACATGCGCTTCATCTTCGAACAAGGTTCTCAGTTCCTTACTAGACAAGGAATCCGCCAACGCTTCCTCTTCAGGAGTAAAAAATAATAACAATTTCCAAAAACAATCGATGTACACTCGGTTGAACTCCAACCAGTTCATACCCAGTATAACATCCAAACCACGAAGTGGCAAACAGATCAAATCCACACCGAAGTCTCAGCCAAAGATAGTTAGTGGACACTTCAAACACACTAGCGAAGTAGTCACTGAACCAATCGAGGGAGTTTCAATAGTCATCCACCGCTCAAGAGTAGTCAGCACCAAACCTAACCTCTTCATACAATCAACAGAGATAAACGAGTGGGTCGCACCCGTATTAATCATAGCAGCCAAAGGAATGTTATTGATAAAACAAGTACCTTTGATCGAACATTCTCCATCTTCTGCTTGAGTTCCCACAACTGCAAATACTTTACCCGCCACCTGAGGCGCCTGAGCCCTCCTCGGCTTCTCACAATGAGTACTAATGTGTCCCTTCTCACCACAGTTATAACAAGTAGGCATATTAGTCTTACAATCCGCCATCACATGGCCCGTCTTCCCACACTTAAAGCACTTTTCGCATCAGGAGGACAATCATTGGCACGATGACCCATGCCACCGCACCGGAAACACTTCATTCAAGCCAACACCATACCCTCTCTAGGCTTCCTATCAACAGCACCCTTGAACTTCCCCTTACCAGTCGGAACACTGTAAGGAGTACCGCCGAACCTTTGTTTACCCTTACGATCACTTGCCGCCTTGTAGTGTGCGATCCTCGCACGGTTATCATTATCATAGATACGACTCCTACTCACCAACTCAGGATAGCTCCTGATTTTTTGACATGCAATTCCCATCTTGATCTCTGGCCTCAGCCCATTCTCAAATTTCAGACACTTCGAAGTCATAGCTTCCTCAGTATTGTAATGAGGACAATACTGAGCCAGTCCTCAAACTTAGCCGCGTACTCGGCTACCGACATACTGCCCTGTTTCAATTCCAAAAATTCCACCTCTTTAGCACTTCTGACATCTTCTGGAAAATACTTCTCCAGAAATCCAGACCGAACCACCTCCCAAGTAATTGGAGTTCCCGAAGCCTCCATCCTCCGACGACAATTATCCCACCAAGCCTCGTCCTCCCCCTCGAGCATGTGAGTACCGAACCTCACCTTCTGCTCCTCACTGGACCCCATGGTTCTGAAGATCTTCTCAGTTGCCTTCAGCCATTTCTGTGCAGCTACCGGATCTAAATTCCCACCTTCAATCTTTGGTGGCTTGTTGCTCTGGAACTGCGTCAGGTCTCTAAACTGAGCTCCCACAGTAATATTATGGTTGGCCACCACTTGTGCCATAGCCTGCATTGCCGCAGCCAACGCCGCATCATTCCTCCCAGCCATACTACTCAACAACAACAATCCGGTTAACAGAAAACAAGCAACTCTATCATATAGACAGACTTAACACACTACATTGGCCGGACGGACCGACCTGCTCTGATACCAACTTGTAACACCCCGTTTCCCAAAATAAATAAAATGATTAAAAATAAGCACATATCAAAGTTTCTCCCACTTACGGGATGTCACAATTTTTCCACAAGATTCCACATAACATTTCTCAAAATCATTTTCAATAATATTGCAGCGGAAAAATAAAATTAGTTTTCCATAAACCACATAACATGTATATATACATCATCATATATACAAAAATCAGCCATCTGCCCAATATATATATATATATATATATATATATATATATATATATATATATATATATATATATATATATATATATATATATATATATATATATATATATATATATATATATATATATATATATATATATATATATATATATATACATATATATATATATATATATATATATATATATATATATATATATATATATATATATATATATATGTATATGTATATATATATATATGTATATATATATATATGTATATATATATATGTATATATATATATATGTATATATATATATATGTATATATATATATATATGTATTATATATATATGTATATATATATATATATATTATATATATATATATATATATATATATATATATATATATATATATATATATATATATATATATATATATATATATATATATATATATATATATATATATATATATATATATATATATATATATATATATATATATATATATATATATATATATATATATATATATATATATATATATATATATATATATATATATATATATATATATATATATGTATATATCCATCAAGCATCATCACACATCCCACAAAAGAACAGATACGCCACAGGGGCACACATAAACAACAAATGACAACAAACTCCCAAAATCCCCGGTGTTACGTATCAAAGCATGTCCTACAACGACGCCACAATCCAAGCTAGCTAAACACCTGGATTGTCTGTACTTCCGAAGAAGCACAGACTACAACAGCAACAAAGGGGGTGAGAATCACGATTAAATAATAATGGTATAATAGTACATGAAATAAAAGGCAGAAATCTTAATAATACTATTCCATATACATATCATCCGGACTCACGGTCCCACCATCAACCACAACACACAATCACGCAACATGTGCACTCACTCAACTCTTAACACACAGTACCTACTCACAATCACAATGGGCACTTGGCCATCAACCCTCCACTCAGGAGCACATATAAACGATGGGCACTTGGCATCAACCCTCCACTCAGGAGCACATATAAACGATGGGCACTTGGCCATCAACCTTCCACACAGGGAGCACACCGCACTAGTGGGCAACTGGCCATCAACCCTCCACTAATGGGAGCACCACAACAATACCGATGGACACCTGGCCATCACCCTCCACAACGGGAGCACATCTCCGATGGACACCTGGCCATCACCCCTCCACTACGGGAGCACCTCATCAACATCGATGGACACATGGCCATCACCCTCCCCACCGAGAGCACACCAACAATACCGATGGTCACTGGGTCATCACCCTCCTCTACGGGAGCATACACAACCATATTCACACACAACATACATCTAGCACACCAAGTGCAAACTGATCCTATTGATTCACCCCTCACACAATATATACACGACGCACAAGGCGTAACCGATCCCTCGGATCCATTCACCACACAAAATACATACATAACAAGCACACACAGTGTGTCGATCCCACGGATCCATTCACCACACAACCTATCACCTATAATGCACACAAGGCATGTCGGTCCTACTGACCCAATACATCACATAACAGCATACAAATGAAACGCATAATAAGCGTACCGATCCTCACGGATCCACTCACCACAACACACCAACAAAACGCACTCAAGGTGCCATGATCATATTGATCCTCACATCTCACATACACAGCACGCATACGGTGCACATATCTCACGTACGCATGGACTCATCGTCACTCCTAGTCAAAGGATACATGGCTACTTTAGGCATCACAGCGTACTTCAGCTCAATCGTTCGTATCAACGAGTATTCAAGCACACGCCCTCTACATCACCTTCATGCTCTCAACCGATCCACAATAACCACGTACTCGCTCACGACCAACAAGGATCAAACCACGCTAATATGGAACAGCACAGCTGAAAAATCATAAAATGCTATCATGTTCGCTTCTATTCGCCTGGCGAAGCCCCGCAGCAAACACTCGCTGGGACTGGCCCGACGAAACCCCTAGCGAAGCCAAACAGAAGCAAAAGGCAGCATTCGCTTCCCAGTTTGCCTGGCGAAGGCTCGCCCCCATTCGCCCAGCAAATGCACACGAATTCTGCAGAAAATCTGCTGTTCAGAAACAGCCCCACATCCCGATTTTGCCCGATTAAATCGAAGCCCACAATCATCCACATACTGCAACTTAACTACGGTTCTATTTCCCAATTCTATCTGATAAAACGCATCATCAGCTCAAATTACCGACTTCCGGCATAACTCCGAAACTACTCAAAAATCCCAAACTCATTCATCCCAATATTTTCAGCACATGCAATCGGATTAAACATCAAACAACACAACAATAACAACATGCAAACAACATCAATCATCAAAGAATCTATGGGGATAGGGATTTCCCCCTTTCTACCGATTAATCATGTATTTACCGAATTTAACCGATTATTCTCCCCCCTTACCTCAAAATTCAGCTTAATGATGATGAAGCTTCAAGAATTCCACACGAATTGACAGCCCAACGAACACTTGCTCTTGCTTCAGACCTTGTTCTTCCTCTTCAACCGTGTTTTCTCTTCTTCTCCTTCACAATCGTGTTTTCCTCTTTTCTTTTTTGCCTAAATGCCACAAATGCCCTTAGTTCCAAATAATTCCCCTTTTTCTTATATTCTAAATAATATTAATAATTTTCCTCATAATTCTTTTTATTTCAAAAAGTCCAATTAAATTATAATTTTACTCATAAAAGTAATATTAATAATAAAAATGATAATAATTAATAATAATATCACATTACTATTAAATATCATATTTGTATCATTGCATACCAATCTCATGAGTTCTTGATCCTTCAAAAATAATCCTCAAGCACAATCTCGAATAAAATAATCTCGAACACCAAAAATAATTAAAATGGGCGTTACAAAATCCACTGACTTTTATGGGCACTCATAATCCTGATTGTGCGCAGAAGTGGCTGAGAGTGATTGAGAAGATATTTCGGGTTATGGCATCCACTGATGCTCAGCAGGTGCAGTTTGGTACGCATATTCAAGCAGAAGAAGCTAAGGATTGGTGAGATAACATTCGTCAGAGATTGGGATGTGTTGGCATTGCAATAACTTGGACTGTGTTTTAGGAAGAATTTTTGAGGAAGTATTTTCCTGAAGATGTTCGGGGCAAGAAAGAGGTGGAATTCCTTGAGCTGAAGCAAGGGAATATGACTCTGGCTGAGTATGCGGCAAAGTTCGAGGCTTTAGTGAAGTTTTGTCCGTATTACAATCGTGTTGACGCAGAGATGTCAATGTGTCTCATGTTCGAGAATGGATTGAGACTAGAGATTAAGCAAGGAATTGGGTACCAGCAGATTCGTCGGTTCACGGAACTGGTGGACAAGAGTAGAATTTATGATGAGGATAGCCGAGCTCGATCTACTTACTACAAGCAGCTGAGTGAGAAGAAAGAGAAAGGACAGTATAGAGGGAAACCGTATGTGACTTCTGGTGATAAAGGGAAGCAGAAGGCTTTATATTGGAAAAAGTCAAGTGGGGGAGCGGCTACTTCTCCAAGCAAGTGTTATAAGTGTGGCGAGCAAGGTCACCGTGCTGAGGTTTGTAAGTTGCTGAGATGTCATCGTTATGGCAAGAGAGGTCATAGAATTACTGACTACAAGGATGAAGCTCAGACTTGATACAACTGTGGAGAGAAGGGTCATATCAGTACACAGTGCCAGCAGTCGAAGAAGACTGCTACTGCTGCTCAGACGAATGGTAGAGTGTTAGCTTTGAGCAATGCAGAAGAACCCAAGACGGATAACTTGATTAGAGGTACTTGCTTTATTAATGATGTTGAATTGATTTCTATGATTGATATTGGTGCTACCCGTAACGCCCATTTTAATTATTTTTAGTTTTCGGGATTAATTTAATTGAGAATGTGCTTGAGGATTATTTTTGAAGAATCAAGAACTTATGATATTGGTATGTAGTGATAAAAATATGATTTGTAATAGTAATGTGATATTATTATTAATTATTATCATTTTTATTACTTATATTAATATTATGAGTAAAATTGTAATTTAATTGGATTTTTGGAATAAAAGTATTATGAGAAATATTATTAGGAGTTAATTGAATTAAAAAGGATTTTGGGGGTATTGAGGGTAACATTGTCATTGTGATAAAAATTTGAAGTGGAAGAAGAGAAAGAACACGGTAGAGAGAACGAAGAATAGAGGAAGAGAGTTTGAGCAAAGCGTGGCAAGGAAACCCCAAGGCTGTCAATCCGAGTGGAATTTCGGAAGTGCATCATCATCAGCATCGAATTTGAGGTAGGGGGAGAATAATCGGTTAAATTCGGTAAATACATGATTAATCGGTAGAAAGGGGGAAATCCCTATCCCCATAGATTCTTTGATGATTGATGTTGTTTGCATGCTGTTATTGTTGTGTTGTTTGATGTTTAATTTGATTGCATGTGCTGAAAATATTGGGATGAATGAGTTTGGGATTTTTGAGTAGTTTCGGAGTTATGCCGGAAGTCGGTAATTTGAGCTGATGATGCGTTTTATCAGATAGAATCGGGAAATAGAACCGTAGTTAAGTTGCAGTATGTGGATGATTGTGGGCTTCGATTTAATCGGGCGAAATCGGGGTGTGGGGCTATTTCTGAACAGCAGATTCTCTGCAGAATTCGCGTGCATTCGCTGGACGAACGGGGGCGAGCCTTCGCCAGGCAAACTGGGCAGCGAATGCTGCGTTTTGCTTCTGTTTGGCTTCGTGAGGGGTTTCGTCGGGCGAGTCCCAGCGAGTGTTCGCTGCGGGGCTTCGCCAGGCGAATGGCAGTGAACATGACAGCATTTTATGATTTTTCAGATGTGTTGTTCCGTTCTCGCGTGGTTGGACCCTTGTTGGTCGTGAGAGAGTACGTGGTTATTGTGGATCGGTTGAGAGCATGAAGGGGATGTAGAGGGCGTGTGCTTGAATACTCATTGATACGAACGATTGAGCTGAAGTACGCTGTGATGCCCAATGTGGCTATGTATCCTTCGACTAGGAATGAATATGTGTGGATGTGTACGTGAGATGTATGCACAATGTGCGAAATATACGGATCAGTAGGATCGTTACGCATTGAGTATGTTGTAGTGATGTGTTGTGGTAAGTGGGTCCGTAGGACCGATACGCTTATTATACGTTACATTCGTGTGCTGTTATGTGATGTATTTGGGTCAGTAGGACCGACATGCCTTGTGTGCATTGTATGTGATAATTTGTGTGGTGAATGGATTTTTGGGATCGACGCACTGTGTGTGCCTGTTGTGTATGTATTTTGTAATAGGGATGGATCTGTGGGATCGGTACGCCTTGTGCGTCGTGAATATGTATATGTTGTGTGAGGGGTGGATCGATAGGATTGGTGCGCACTTGGTGTGCCAGATGTTTGATGCGTGTGAACATTGTGTTGTGCTCTCGGTGGGGAGGGTGATGGCCATGTGTCCATCGATAATATTGTGTAGTGCTCCCGGTGGGGAGGGTGATGGCCATGTGTCCATCGATAATATTTTGTAGTGCTCCCGGTGGGGAGGGTGATGGCCATGTGTCCATCGATGTTATTGTGTTGTGCTCCCGGTGGGGAGGGTGCTGGCCAGGTGTCCGTCGATATTGTTGTGGTTCTCCCATTGTGGAGGGTTGATGGCCAGTTGCCCATCGGTGTGGTGTGCTCCCTGAGTGGAGGGTTGATGGCCAAGTGCCCATCATTGATATGTGCTCCTGTGTGGAGGGTTGATGGCCAATTGCCCATCGTGAATTGTGAGTCGGTATCGTATGATATGTATATTGTGGTGGATGGTGGGACCGTGAGTCCGAATGATATGTATATGAAATAGCATTATTATGATTTCCGCCCTTTATTTCATGTACTATTATACCATTATTATTTAATCGTAATTCTCACCCCTTTGTTGTTGTTGTGGCATGTGCTTCTTCGGAAGTACAGACAATCCAGGTGCTTATCTAGTTGGATTGTGGTGTCTCCGTAGGACTGCTCTGATACGTAACACCGGGGCCTTTTTGGGAGTTTTATCGTTTTATGTTGATTTTGTGTGCCCCCGTGGCGTATCTGACTTTTGTATATGTGTGGTGATGTGTGGTGATGCTATGTATTTTGGGCAGATGGCCATTGTTGTATATATATGACGAGGATGATGGATGATGGATATGGATTATATATATATATATATATATATATATATATATATATATATATATATATATATATATATATATATATATATATATATATATATATATATATATATATATATATATATATATATATATATATATATATATATATATATATATATATATATATATATATATATATATATATATATATATATATATATATATATATATATATATATATATATATATATATATATATATATATATATATATATATATATATATATATATATATATATATATATATATATATATATATATATATATATATATATATATATATATATATATATATATATATATATATATATATATATATATATATATATATATATATATATATATATATATATATATATATATATATATATATATGTTGTTTTGTGATTTATGGCAGACGATGTTTATATTTTTCCACTGTAGTTTTATTGAGAAAATTAACTTGGAAAAAATGTTTTTGTGGAATTTTATTGTGAATTGTGACATCCCGTTGTGGGAGATACTCTGATGTGTGCTTATTTGTTTGTTCTATTTTATTTTGGGAAACGGGGTGTTACAAGTTGGTATCAGAGCAGGTCGGTCCGTCCGGCCAGTGTAGTGTGTTGAGTCTGTCTATACGATAGAGTTGCTTGTTTTCTGTTAAATGGATTGTTGTTGTTGAGCAGTATGGCTGGGAGGAATGACGCGACGTTGGCTGTGGCGATGAAGGCTATGGCACAAGTGGTGGCCAACCAAAATCTGGCTGTGGGAACTCATTTTAGAGACCTGACGCAGTTCCAGAGCAACAAGCCACCAAAGATTGAAGGTGGAATTCTGGATCCGGTAGCTGCACAAAATGGCTGAAGGAAATAGAGAAGATCTTCAGAACCATGGGGTGCAGTGATGAGCAGAAGGTGAGGTTCGGTACTCACATGCTCGAGGGGGAGGTCGAGGCTTGGTGGGATAATTGTCGTTAGAGGATGGAGGCTTCGGGGACTCCGATTACTTGGGAGGTGGTCCAGTCTGGATTTCTGGAGAAGTATTTTCCAGAAGATGTCAGAAGTGCTAAAGAGGTGGAATTTTTGGAATTGAAATAGGGCAGTATGTCGGTAGCCGAGTATGCGGCTAAGTTTGAGGAGCTGGCTCAGTATTGTCCTCATTACAATACTGAGGAAGCTATGACTTCGAAGTGTCTGAAATTTGAGAATGGGCTGAGGCTAGAGATCAAGATGGGAATTGCATGTCAGAAAATCAGGAGCTATCCTGAGTTGGTGAGTAGGAGTCGTATCTATGATAATGATAACCGTGCGAGGATCGCACACTACAAGGTAGCAAGTGATCGTAAGGGTAAACAAAGGTTCGGTGGTACTCCTTACAGTGTTCCGACTGGTAAGGGGAAGTTCAAGGGAGCTGTTGATAGGAAGCCCAGAGAGGCTAGGGCGTTGGCTGGTACAAAGTGTTTCCGGTGCGGTGGCATTGGTCATCGTGCCAATGATTGTCCTCCTGATGCGAAAAAGTGCTTCAAGTGCAGGAAGTCGGGCCATGTGATGGCGGATTGTAAGACTAATATGCCCACTTGTTATAAATGTGGCGAGAAGGGTCACATTAGTACTCATTGTGAGAAGCCGAGGAGGGCTCAAGCGCCTCAGGTGGCGGGTAAAGTATTTGCAGTTGTGGGAACTCAAGCGGAAGATGGAGAACATTCGATCAAAGGTACTTGTTTTATCAATAACATTCCTTTGACTGCTATGATTGATACGGGTGCGACCCACTCGTTTATCTCTGTTGATTGTATGAAGAGGTTAGGTTTGGAGCTGGCTACTCTTGAGCGACGGATGACTATTGAAACTCCCTCGATTGGTTCAGTGACTACTTCGCTTGTGTGTTTGAAGTGTCCACTGACTATCTTTGGCCGAGATTTTGGCGTGGATTTGATTTGTTTGCCACTTGGTGGTTTGGATGTTATACAGGGTATGAACTGGTTGGAGTTCAACCGAGTGTACATCGATTGTTTTTGGAAAGTGTTATTATTTTTGACCCCTGAAGAGGAAGCGTTGGCAGATTCCTTGTCTGGTAAGGAATTGAGAACCTTGTTAGAAGATGAAGCGCAGGTGTTTGCTTTATTTGCAACGCTGTCTGTTGACAACAAGGCATTGTTGGATGAGTTAGCCGTGGTGAATGAGTTTCCGGAGGTGTTCCCGGATGATATTACAGAGTTGCCTCCGAAGAGAGAGGTTGAGTTTAGCATTGATCTTATTCCTGGTACGAGGCCTATTTCTATGGCGCCATACAGGATGTTGGCAGTGGAGCTAGCTGAGTTGAAGACTCAGATTGGAGAGTTGTTGGATAGAAAGTTTATTAGACCAAGTGTGTCGCCGTGGGGAGCTCCAGTATTGTTAGTGAAGAAGAAGGACGGTAGCATGCGTTTGTGCATTGATTGCCGGCAGTTGAACAAATTGACCATCAAGAACAAATATCCTCTTCCAAGGATCGATGATTTGATGGATCAGTTAGTGGGAGCTCGTGTGTTCAGTAAGATCGACTTGAGGTTGGGTTATCATCAGATAAGAGTGAGAGAAGGTGATATTCAGAAGACGGCGTTTAGGACTCGGTATGGACATTACGAGTATGCAGTGATGCCTTTCGGAGTGTCTAATGCGTCGGGTGTGTTTATGGAATATATGAATCGGATCTTCCATTCTTATTTGGATCAGTTTATTGTCGTGTTTATTGATGACATACTGATTTATTCTAAGTCTGAGGAAGAGCATGCGGAACATTTGAGGATCGCTTTGTAAGTGTTGAAGGACAATAAGTTGTTTGCTAAGTTATCGAAGTGTGAATTTTGGTTGAAGACAGTGAGTTTTCTGGGTCATGTTATTTCGGGTAATGATGTTTCTGTGGATCCATCTAAGGTGAGTGCGGTGTTACAGTGGGAACCGCCGAAGACGGTAACAGAAGTTAGGAGCTTTTTGGGCTTAGCAGGGTATTACCGAAGATTCATTGAAGGCTTTTCTAGATTATCTTTGCCGTTGAATCAGTTGACAATGAAAGATCAAGTGTTTGTGTGGGATGCGGCTTGTGAAGAGAGTTTTGAGGGACTGCAGAAGAGATTGACTTCGGCGCCGGTGTTGGTGTTACCGAATCCGTGTGAGCCTTTTGTGGTATATTGTGATGCGTCCAAAATGGGATTGGGTAGAGTTCTTATGCAGGATGGAAAAGTGGTAGCCTATGCTTCGCGGAAATTGAGGGTGCATGAGCGTAACTATCCTACTCATGACCTTGAATTGGTTGCGGTAGTTTTTGTGCTGAAGATTTGGCGACATTATTTATATGGATCGAGGTTTGAGGTATTCAGTGATCACAAGAGTTTGAAATATCTGTTTGATCAGAAAGAGCTGAATATGCGGCAGAGGAGATGGTTGGAATTCTTGAAAGATTATGATTTCAGTTGGAGTTATCACCCAGGGAAAGAGAATGTAGTTGCAGATGCATTGAGCAGGAAGGTAATTCATATGTCAGCTTTGATGGTGAAAGAGATGGAGCTCATTGAGAAGTTTAGAGATTTGAGCATGGTTTGTGAATTCACGACAAATGGTGTGATGTTGGGTAAATTGCAAGTGAAGAATGATTTCTTGGATAGGATTAGAGAACATCAGAAGTTGAATGTGAAACTTGTGGATTTGATGCGAGAGGCCGAAAGTGACTCCAGTATTGATTTCAGGTTGGATAATGCGGGTGTGTTGAGGTTTCAGGGCCGAATTTGTGTGCCGGATAATGATGAGCTGAAGAAGTCGATTTTGGACGAAGGACATCGTAGTAGCCTGAGTGTTCATCCAGGAGCTACGAAGATGTATCAGGACTTGAAAAAGTTATTTTGGTGGTCGGGCATGAAAAAGGATATTGCTCGTTATGTGTATGCTTGCTTGGTTTGTCAGAAAGCGAAGGTGGAGCATCAGAGACCTTCTGGGTTGATGCAACCATTAGAGATTCCGGTTTGGAAGTGGGATTGTATTGCGATGGACTTTGTTACAGGTTTGCCGAATACGGCGAGAGGATTTGATGCCATTTGGGTGATTGTGGATCGGCTTACAAAGTCTGCACACTTTGTACCGATCAGTATTAGCTTTCCGTTGGAGAAGCTGGCAGAGATTTATATTTGGGTAATTGTGAAGCTGCACGGTATACTGTTGAATATTGTGTCGGATAGAGATCTGAGGTTCACTTCTGTGTTTTGGAAGAGCTTACAAGAGGCTTTGGATACTGAGTTGAAGCTGAGTTCAGCTTATCATCCGCAGACGGGTGGGCAGTCGGATACTCATTTGCCTTTGGTAGAGTTCACGTACAACAACAGTTACCATTCCAGTATCGGGATGGCACCGTTTGAGGCTCTTTATGGTAGGAGGTGCAGGACTCCTTTGTGTTGGTATGAGTCGGGTGAGCGTGTTGTGTTGGGACCAGAGTTGGTACAACAGACTACTGAGACAGTGCAGATGATCCGTGAAAAGATGAAAGCATCTCAGGATCGGCATAAGAGTTATTATGGTAACCGCAGGAAAAAGTTAGAATTCAGTATGGGTGACCATGTATTCTTGAGGGTTAACCCAGTGACGGGTGTTGGACGTGCTTTGAAGTCCAAGAAGTTGGACCCGAAGTTTATCGGACCGTATCAGATTTTGTAGAGGATCGGTGATGTGGCTTGTAGGGTGGCGTTTCCGCTGGAGCTTTCGAACTTGCATGACGTGTTTCACGTGTCGCAGCTTCAGAAGTATGTGCACGATCCGTCTCACGTGATTCAGAGGGATGAAGTCCAAGTTAGAGAGAACCTGACTGTGGAGACGTTACTATTGAGGATCGAGGATCGTAAACTGAAGCGACTCAGAGGGAAAGAGATACCGTTGGTGAGAGTAGCTTGGGAAGGTGCTGCAAGGGGCAGTGTGACCTAGGAACTAGAAAGCAGGATGCGGGAAGCATATCCAGAGCTGTTTCCATCAGGTATTTTCGGGGACGAAAATAATTAAAGTGGGGGAGAGTTGTAACGCCCATTTTAATTATTTTTGGTTTTCGGGATTAATTTAATTGAGAATGTGCTTGAGGATTATTTTTGAAGAATCAAGAACTCATGATATTGGTATGTAGTGATAAAAATATGATATTTAATAGTAATGTGATATTATTATAAATTATTATCATTTTTATTACTAATATTAATTTTATGAGTAAAATTGTAATTTAATTGGATTTTTGGAATAAATGTATTATGAGAAATATTATTAGGAGTTAATTGAATTAAAAAGGATTTTGGGGGTATTGAGGGTAACATTGTCATTGTGATAAAAATTAGAAGTGGAAGAAGAGAAAGAACACGGTAGAGAGAACGAAGAACAGAGGAAGAGAGTTTGAGCAAAGCGTGGCAAGGAAACCCCAAGGCTGTCAATCCGAGTGGAATTTCGGAAGTGCATCATCATCAGCATCGAATTTGAGGTAAGGGGGGAGAATAATCGGTTAAATTCGGTAAATACATGATTAATCGGTAGAAAGGGGGAAATCCCTATCCCCATAGATTCTTTGATGATTGATGTTGTTTGCATGTTGTTATTGTTGTGTTGTTTGATGTTTAATCCGATTGCATGTGCTGAAAATATTGGGATGAATGAGTTTGGGATTTTTGAGTAGTTTCGGAGTTATGCCGGAAGTCGGTAATTTGAGCTGATGATGCGTTTTATCAGATAGAATTGGGAAATAGAACCGTAGTTAAGTTGCAGTATATGGATGATTGTGGGCTTCGATTTAATCGGGCGAAATCGGGATGTGGGGCTGTTTCTGAACAGCAGATTTTCTGCAGAATTCGTGTGCATTTGCTGGGCGAATGTGGGCGAGCCTTCGCCAGGCAAACTGGGAAGCGAATGCTGCCTTTTGCTTCTGTTTGGCTTCGCTAGGGGTTTCGTCGGGCGAGTCCCAGCGAGTGTTTGCTGCGGGGCTTCGCCAGGCGAATAGAAGCGAACATGACAGCATTTTATGATTTTTCAGCTGTGCTGTTCCATTTTAGCGTGGTTTGATCCTTGTTGGTCGTGAGCGAGTACGTGGTTATTGTGGATCGGTTGAGAGCATGAAGGTGATGTAGAGGGCGTGTGCTTGAATACTCGTTGATACGAACGATTGAGCTGAAGTACGCTGTGATGCCCAAAGTGGCTATGTATCCTTTGACTAGGAATGAATATGTGTGGATGCGTACGTGAGATGTATGCACAATGTGCGAAATATGCGGATCGGTAGGATCGTTACGCATTGAGTATGTTGTAGTGATGTGTTGTGGTAAGTGGGTCCGTAGGACCGATACGCTTATTATGTGTTACATTCGTGTGCTGTTATGTGATGTATTTGGGTCAGTAGGACCGACATGCCTTGTGTGCATTGTATGTGATAATTTGTGTGGTGAAAGGATCCGTGGGATAGACGCACTGTGTGTGCCTGTTGTGTATGTATTTTTTGATAGGGATGGATCCGTGGGATCGGTACGCCTTGTACGTCGTGAATATGTATATGTTGTGTGAGGGGTGGATCGATAGGATCGGTGCGCACTTGGTGTGCCAGATGTTTGATGCGTGTTAACATTGTGTAGTGCTCCTGGTGGGGAGGGTGATGGCCATGTGTCCATCGATAATATTGTGTAGTGCTCCCGGTAGGGAGGGTGATGGCCATGTGTCCATCGATGTTATTGTGTTGTGCTCACGGTGGGGAGGGTGATGGCCAGGTGTCCATCGGTATTGTTGTGGTGCTCCCATTGTGGAGGGTTGATGGCCAGTTTCCCATCGGTGTGGTGTGCTCCCTGAGTTGAGGGTTGATGGCCAAGTGCCCATCGTTGATATGTGCTCCTGTGTGGAGGGTTGATGGCCAGTTGTCCATCGTGAATTGTGAGTCGGTATCGTATGTTATAGTTGGGTGAGCGCATTTGTTGCGTGATTGTATATTGTGGTGGATGGTGGGACTGTGACTCCGAATGATATGTATATGAAATAGTATTATTATGATTTCCGCCTTTTATTTCATGTACTATTATACCATTATTATTTAATCTTGATTCTCACCCCTTTGTTACTGTTGTGGCCTGTGCTTCTTCGGAAGTACAAACACTCCAGGTGCTTAGCTAGTTGGATTGTGGTGTCTCCGTAGGACTGCTCTGATACGTAACACCGGGGCCTTTTTGGGAGTTTTATCGTTTTATGTTGATTTTGTGTGCCCCCGTGGCGTATCTGACTTTTGTATATGTGTGGTGATGTGTGGTGATGCTATGTATTTTGGGCAAATGGTCATTGTTGTATATATATGACGAGGATGATGGATATGGATTTTATATATATATATATATATATATATATATATATATATATATATATATATATATATATATATATATATATATATATATATATATATATATATATATATATATATATATATATATATATATATATATATATATATATATATATATATATATATATATATATATATATATATATATATATATATATATATATATATATATATATATATATATATATATATATATATATATATATATATATATATATATATATATATATATATATATATATATATATATATATATATATATATATATATATATATATATATATATATATATATATATATATATATATATATATATATATATATATATATATATATATATGTTGTTTTGTGATTTATGGCAGACGATGTTTATATTTTTCCGCTGCAGTTTTATTGAGAAAATTAACTTGGAAAAACTGTTTTTGTGGAATTTTATTGTGAA
The DNA here is from genome assembly GCA_963859935.3 of Lathyrus sativus. Taxonomy (NCBI): domain Eukaryota; kingdom Viridiplantae; phylum Streptophyta; class Magnoliopsida; order Fabales; family Fabaceae; genus Lathyrus; species Lathyrus sativus. The sequence goes on along the minus strand of OZ012735.1, from coordinate 685,606,217 downwards.
TTGTGACATCCCGTTGTGGGAGATACTCTGATGTGTGCTTATTTGTTTGTTTTATTTTATTTTGGAGTTCAACTATGTTCATATCGATTGCTATAGCAAGATTGTGAGGTTCCCAGAGTTTGACGATTATGGAGAGCTGATGTTTATATCTGCTAAGCAAGTAGAAGAACTCTTAGAAGATGAGGCTTAGATGTTTGCATTGTTTGCATCACTTCAAGTTGATTGTGATGCGGTGAGCGAGGAGCTACCAGTTGTTCGGGAATTTCTAGAAGTGTTTCCAGACGACGTGAGTGACTTACCTCCTGAGTGTGAGGCAGAGTTTACGGTTGATGTGAGACTAGACACTAGTCCTATGTTGATGGCTCCTTATCGGATGTTTGCATCTGAGCTAGGAGAATTGAAGAAACAATTGGAAGAGCTGCTTGAGAATAATTTTATTCGACCGAGTGTTTCTTCATGGGGTGCTCCTGTGTTGTTGGTGAGGAAGAAAGATGGTAGCATGAGATTGTGTGTGGATTATCGACAGTTGAATAAAGTGACGATCAAGAATAAGTATCCACTTATGAGGATTGATGATTTGATGGATCAATTGGTAGGAGCTTGTGTGTTTAGTAAGATTGATTTGATCTCTGTTTATGATCAAATTCGCATTAAGCCTGATGATATTCCAAAGACAGCATTCAGGACAAGGTATGGTCATTATGAATATACGATGATGCCGTTTGGTGTATCTAATGCACCTAGTGTATTCACGGAGTATTTGAATAGGATTTTTCATCCTTATTTGGATCAATTTGTGGTAGTATTCATCGACGATATCTTGATATATTCGAAGTCCGAGGAAGAACATGCGCAACATCTAAGAGTTGTATTGCAGGTTTTAAGGGACAAGAAGCTTTATGCCAAGTTGTCCAAGTTTGATTTTTGGTTGAAGGAAGTGAGTTTCCTTGGCTATGTGATTTCTAGCGGAGAGATTGTTGTTCATCCATCCAAAGTTGATGTTGTGTTGTAGCGGGACAGTCCGAAGTCTGATACTGAGATTCAAAGTTTCCTTGGGTTGGCTGGTTAGTATCGTAGGTTTATAGAACGCTTTTCGAAGTTGGCGTTGTCATTGACTCAGTTGACTCGAAAGGGTCAAGCTTATGTGCGGGATGTTACTTGTGAGAGGAGTTTTGTAGAACTCAAGAAGAAGTTGACGGTTGCTCTAATATTGATCTTGCCAAATCTGAGTGAGTCTTTTGTAGTGTATTGTGATGCATCAAAGATGGGTCTTGGTGGCGTACTAATGCAGAATGGTTAGGTTGTTGCTTATGCTTCCAAAAAACTGAAGTTTCATGAAAGGAATTATCCTACGCATGACTTAGAGTTGGCCGCGGTGGTGTTTGTGTTGAAAGTTTGGAGACATTATCTTTTTGGGTCCAGGTTCGAAGTGTTTAGTGATCACAAAAGCCTGAAGTATTTGTTTGATTAGAAAGAGTTGAATATGAGGCAGAGAAGATGGCTTGAATTTCTTAAGGATTATGATTTTAAATTGAGTTACCACCCTAGCAAGGCTAATGTTGTAGCTGATGCATTAAGTAGGAAGCCCTTGCATATGTCGATGCTTTTGGTTCGAGAGTTAGGACTAATTGAACAATTCAGAGATATGACTCTAGTGTGTGAAGAGACTCCTAACAGTGTGAAGTTGGGTATGCTAAATTTGACTAGTGGTATTCTCCAATAAATCAGAGAAGGTAAAAAATCTGATTCGAGTTTAGTGGATCGTCTCACGTTAATCAACCAAGGCAACGAGGGTGATTTTAGGGTCGATGAGAAAGGTGTGATGAGGTTCAGAGATAGAGCGTGTGTTCCATATGTGCCAGAAATTAAGAAGGGTATTCTTGAGGAAGGTTACAGAAGTGGGTTAAGTATTCATCCGGGTGCCACAAAGATGTACCAAGACTTGAAGAAATTGTTTTGGTGGCCAGGGATGAAGAAGGAAGTTGCAGATTTTGTGTATGCTTGTTTGACTTGTCAGAAGTCGAAGATTGAACATCAAAGACCGTTGGGTCTGATGCAAAAATTGAATATTCCAGAGTGGAAATGGGATAGTATTTCTATGGATTTTGTGACAGGTCTACCAAAGACTTTGAAGGGATATGATTCATTTTGGGTGATTGTTGATAGATTGACCAAATCGTCTCATTTTATACCGATGAGGATCAATTATTCGTTGCAGAAGCTGGTCGAATTGTATATTGATGAGATTGTGAAACTGCATGGTATTCCTTCAATTATTCTGTCTAATAGAGATCCAAGATTTACATCGAGGTTCTGGGAGAGCTTGCAGACAGATTTGGGTACTAAGTTGAGGTTGAGTTCTGCTTATCATCCGCAGACGGATGGACAGACAGAGAGAACTATCCAGTCTTTAGAGGATTTGATGAGAGCTTGTGTGTTGGATCGAGGTGGATCATGGGATAGTCATTTGTCGTTGATTGAGTTTACCTACAACAATAGTTACCATTCTAGTATCGGAATGGCACCATATGAGGCATTTTATGGTAGGAGGTGTAGGACTCCATTTTGTTGGTATGAATTAGGCGAGAGTGTGGTACTCGTACCTGAGATTGTACAAGAGATGACTGAAAAGATCAAGATGATCCAAAAAAAGATGAGAGTGTCGCAGAGTCTCCAGAAGAGTTACCATGATAAGAGAAGGAAAGCACTTGAGTTCCATGAAGGAAATCACGTGTTTTTTAGAGTTACATCGGTAACTGGTGTTGGTCGAGCTTTGAAGTCTAGAAAGCTCACACCGCATTTTGTTGGTCCGTATCAGATTTCGCAGAGGGTGCAAGAAGTAGCATCTCGGATTGCTTTACCATCGTCGCTTGCGAATTTGCATTATGTGTTTCAGTTGAGGAAATACATTCCAGATCCGTCACGTATGATTCAGATGGATGATGTACAAGTGAGAGATAATTTGACTGTTGAGGCATTGCCAGTTTAGATTGATGAACGAGAAGTGAAGCAACTGCGAGGTAAAGAGATTTTCATGGTAAAGGTAGTTTGGGGAGGAGCAGCTGGAGGAAGTATGACTTGGGAGCGCGAGGATCAGATGAGGGAGTCGTATTCGACTCTATTTCTTGAGGTAATTTTCCAGGGCGAAAAATCTTTTAAGCGGGGGAGAGTTGTAACACCCCAAATTCTTGGAATATTTATTTAATTTATTTAAATATGAATACTCGCATTTTCGATGATTTTCGGTGATTGGTGTGAATATTGGGAATTATGGATTTTTGGGTTATTTATTTAAATGATAGTATATAATATGAATATATTGGTATTATTATTAATTTAAATAAATATAAGTGAATTAAGGGCAAAATTGACATTTGAGGAGGAGTTAGTGAGGGTGAAGTTGGAAAGCCCAATTTTAAGGCCCAAAGTTAGGTTTAACAAAAAGGAATTTTGAGGGAATTAAGATTCATCCTTGTTAGACCGTGAAAAGGGAAGAAATAGAGGCCAGAGCTCTAAGGAAGTGGATTGAGGCAAAAGCTTCGCAAGGTTTACAAGGATCAAAGAGAAAGGCGTAGAGTCGGCAATTAAGGTATGAGTGGTATTGTCTTCATTGTTTTCAATATATGATTCAATGTGTTTAAAGCTGATTTAAGGATTTAGGTATTTTTGAGTATTGAATTATTCTTGCCTTTCTGATGGTGAGTTCAATTAGTTTGAGGGATTTGAACTGATTCTATGATAAGTTTGAGACTAATGGTATGATAAGTTTGAGGCTGATTTGAGAATAAGGGAAATTAGGCCTTCGTGGCCAAAATCTGTTGTTGTGGTTTTAACCGTATAGGGTAATTAATTGTGAGAACTTTAATGACTGTGGGGTAGTTGTAAGAAATTATGGGAATTTAAGGCGTAAATATGATACGGGATTGGCCTAATAAGTTGCAGATTTTGTGCCTTTATCACCTAATACCTTATGAATGATTTAGGGATGTTTTTAGGGCATTGGGGAAGGAAATCGTAAAGGTTTTTAGACTGGTTTTGGTGCTGGTGTGTAAAAGCGATTTGCTGTAATCCCGAGTTCGCACAACAAAGAACCCTTCGCACAACGAACTTGCTAGCGAACATAGTAGAGTTTTGCGAATTCGTATCTTGTGTAGTAATGTCTTGATGTTTTGATATTGTGATTTCTTTGATGAATTACCATGAGTATGAATATGGTTTCCATGAGATTATTACATGACTGTATGATCAATTCCCATGAGTAATTGTGATGATTTACGATGTTGAATCCATGAGTTTTGATGATTATACGATGACATGATTATTATGATGATTTTGATGATTGATGATGAACCTAATGAGTTTATTATGAGGATGATATTGATGTGTGCATCATGCGTTCATATGCATCCGGACTTTAGTTCAGGACCTTGATTTTTGTGGCTTCATTCCCATTGTACAGATGTGAGGTATTTTGTTATGCTCTAGCTCTCGAGTAGAATCGATCCTACTGTTGTGGATCTTTGGAGGGTTGATGGCTCAGTTTCCATCGAATTTTTTTGATTGGTACCACATGCATGAGTCTTGTTGCATTTGCATTTATGTGACATTTTGGTGTAATTTATAGTGTTGTGGCCTTTGATGTTTCTTGATGATTGTGATGATGTTGAATATGAAAATGCTGCCATTTTAGATATAGATTATTATGAATCGTTTCATTTACCCTGCCTGTTTGAGTGTTGCCTCCACGTAGGTAACATGCAGATGACCAGGCTTAGCCGTGGATGCCGTCGAGGGTTTTTGAAGTTTTTGGGTCATTGGCCATTGTGGCTGACTTAAAGGGTCTTGCTCTGATAGTGTAACATCGGGTTGGGGTCTTTGAGTCCTACTATATTTTATTGAGTTTTTGTTATGTTGTTTGCCTTGCGGCACAAGAAAAACTTTGGATTATTTCCTTTTTGAGTTCCGCTGCCTTTTGAGTAATTTTGGGAAAAACCGGTTGTTTACAGACCATTGACTATATTTGAATTATTTAGAAATGTGCGCCCTTTTATGATGATTTTATTGCGTTCAATATTTTTCTCTGATAAATATGATTAATTTGCCATTATATTTGTGGGGTAGAAAAGGGTGTTACAGTATCCCTAGCAGGTGTTTATTGTGATGGAAGTTCACTTTAAAGTATCTTCAGCAGAGGTTTTAATTTTGAAGACAGTTTTGTTTGTCTTCTCTATCGGAGTTTGGTTTTGGTTGTTCAGCACACTTTTCGATGAAGTGTCCCTTGCATTTGCATAACCATTGTTGCATTGCATCCTCTAAATGCGTAACATTTCCATTTCATATGGAGCATTACGCCATTTTCAAACATATGCATTCTAAGCATAAGCCAGGTTTAGTTTCCTTTTCGTCAGGCCTTTCCCCAGCAGAAAGTGTCGTACATCGGAGATATTATTTCACTTTGTCCCCCATGAAACTTTTGGTTGTGCTCTCCTTCCAGAGGAACTATTTTGACCCCCACAGAGTTGTCTGTCTAGACTTCTTTTTCCCCAGCGGAGTTATCTTTTCTTCAGGTTTTTAGTCTGTTGATTATACTTCCTGTATATCCTTTGGTTTCCCAATGTTTGGTTGGTCTCCTCTGCTTTATCCCAACTTTTGGTTGCTATCCTTTGGTTGTATCCCAACTTTTGGTTGGTCTCTTCCGTTTTATCCTAACATTTGGTTAGTATCTTGTTATCCCAACTTTTGGTTAGTATATTCCACTTATTCTAACTTTTGGTTAGTATCCCTTTGTTTTATTCTAACTTTTGGTTGGTATATCTGGTTTGTTTCCCAACTTTTGGTTGGTATCGTTTGGTGTGGTTTCGTCTTCGGTTGACATTCCTCCTTTGTTTTATACCAACTTTTGGTTGGTATTCTCTGTTAATCCTAAATTTTTGTTACTATCTTGGGTGTGTCCCAACTTTTGGTTGGTATCTGTCAGTTGTTATCCTAACTTTTGGTTAGTATCCTTTGATTATATCCCAACTTTTTGTTAGAACACAGATTGGTTCTTAGTTATATCTCTATGTTTTGATGATAACACTTATGAAATTTTGTACTAAGAAATTATATACTCTAAAATTTGTTCAAGTATTTTTGCTACAGATATTAAAGTTAATATTCTTCTGAAAGCAAATTGGATCTGAACGTTGAACTACGCAAGGCTCTGAAGCATCAGAAGCATCTCTTAGAAGACTCTGAGCGCTGCCTACAAAAGGATCTGAAGCATAGACTGGAGATTTTTGTATGAAGAGTTTCAAGCACTGTTTATCAGAAGACTCTGATAGTATTGTTCGCTGCATGTACTGAGGATCTGATCCCCAAACTATGCTCTGATTTATTACACGCTGAAGCACACTTACTGCAACACTCTGATACAGCAAACTCTGAAGACATCAAGACTCTGATCACTCAAGGCTCTGATGTTAATTGCTGAGAATTAGAAACTTGTTGAAAAAGAATTCAAAGTTATATTTGTTGGTTATGCCAAACGACTCTTTCCTCATTTATGCTAGACACAAGAACTCAGGCAAAAAGGATTTCTCTGAACGTTCTACTTCTAGGAAAGGTCAAGTGATGTGAAGACAAAAAGGTTACAGCTACTTTGTAGACACGGTCTTCAAGCTTGCAAATGTTTTGGACTTCTGCGCCTATAAAAGCAAGACTTCAACATCTTTCTCAAGTTGACGATTATTGAAAGAAATTCATTGAAAAGCTCTCATACAAATTATTCTCTTTGCTGAATTTATTTCATACGTTCTTAAATTTATGTGTAAATCACAGTTGTGATATTGCTTTCTTAGAAGCATTCAAACACTTATTTTGTTTTACATTTGATTGTAAAAGTTCCTTAAGAAGACCCAGTTGTGGTCAGTAGTTCTTGAGAAGACTAAGAACAGTTTCTCTTAGTGTTTGCTATTGTAATCAGTTTGATTAATAGTGGATTAAGTCCTTGTGGAGAAAGGCAAATCACTCTTGATAGGGTGGACTGGAGTAGTTGAGTTCAACGAACCAGGATAAAAATCTTTGTGTTTTATTGCGTTATAATATTTTCAAATCCTTACTCAACCCCCCCCCCCCTTCTAAGTATTTTCTCACCTTCAGTTGGCATCAGAGCTCCGGTTCTGTGTGTGCTATCACTTCACCGTGACAAAAAAGATCCAGTGAGAAAAATACTCTTGATATTCTTTGGTTGTTATTATGGATGAAGTTTCAACATCTAACAGCAACAACAGATATGAAGAAAGGGATAGAATCAGCACAAAACCCCCTATGTTTGATGGGGAGAAGTTTGACTATTGGAAGGACAGAATAGAGAGTTTCTTCCTTGGTTATGATGCTGATCTATGGGACTTAGTCATTGATGGTTATGTTCACCCCACTGATAGGGATGGCAAGAAAATTGATAGAAATTCTATGACTGAAGCCCAGAAGAAGGAGTTCAGAAATCATCACAAAGCTAGAACAATCTTATTAAATGTTATATCTCATACTGAGTATGAGAAGATTACCAACAGAGAAACTGCATTTGATTTGTTTGAGTCTTTGAAGATGACATACAAAAGGGAACTCACAAGTTAAAGAGACCAAGGCTCTGGCGCTGATCCAGAAGTATGAAGCCTTTAAAATGGAAGAATTTGAATCTATAGAAGTTATGTTCTCTAGATTCCAGATCCTCACAGCTGGGTTAAAGGTGTTGGACAAAGGCTATTCAACTGCTGATCATGTGAAGAAGATCATCAGAAGCTTGCCCATCAGATGGAGACCAATGGTCACTACTCTGAAGCTAGCTAAGGATCTGAACAAGATCACATTGGAGGAATTAATCAGCTCTCTGAGGAGCCATGAAATTGAACTTGAAGAAGACGAGCCTCAAAAGAAAGGTAAGTCAGTTGCTTTAAAGTCTAACAAATCTGTGAAAGCTTTGCAGGTGTTAGAAGAAAGTTCTGAAGAGGCTTCTTCTGAAGAAGAAGATGAATTGTCCTTGTTGTCCAGAAGAATTAACAGACTCTAGAAGCACAAACAGAGGAAGTTCAAGAACTTCAAGAAGCCAGATCAACGCAAAGAGTCCTCTGGACACAAAAGATCTGGAAAGAAGGAGGTTGTTTGCTTTGAATGCAAAGAACCTGGCCATTACAAGAATGAATGTCCAAAGCTTCTAAAGGAAAAGCCAAAGAGGAAGTTTGACAAAAAGAAGAAGGTTATAATGGCAACCTGGGATGATTCAGATGATTCTGAATCTTCATCAGATTCTGAAGAAGAATGCACCAACATGGCTCTGATGGCAGGCGTGGAAGATCAGGATGAAGGATCATCTGGATCTGAATCTGACTCAGAAGAGGTACTTTCTAATCTCTCTAGGGAAGAACTTATTAAAGTTTTGTCAGAAGTCCTGAATAACTATAACCAGATTAAGCTCAAATGCAAGAAGCTTAAATGCAATCTTGAATCTGAGAATAGTCTGTTAAAGTCAGAAGTTGCTGAGCTCAAAGAAAATAATTTGAAAATGAAAAACAAGTTTGAAAAACCTCAACAAAACTCTGAATCTGAAACTAAGTCAAAATGCAAAAATATTTTAGAAGAATATGACTATAGTTTTCAGAAGTTTCTGGCTAAAAGCATAAATAGAAGCAAGATGGCTTCAATGATCTATGGAGTTAGCAGAAATAACAGGAAAAGAATTGGATATGAATCTTCCTCTGGAAAGGATTTAAATCCAATGCCTGTTGATAAACTTATCATTAAGAAGACTCCCTTATATTCTAATTTTAAATTTGGTCATCTGAATGATATTAAACATACATGTTCTGATCAAAACGTTCCTATGTTTAAATCAAAAGTTAGTCAGAACAAAACTGTTGTAAAAAGACAGAAGTTCAGACAAACGTTTAAGGAAACTAACCCAAAAGGACCCAAAAAGATCTGGGTACCTAAGGATAAGATAATCCCTATTGCAGATGTATTTAGCAGCAAAGTCAAGACGCCAGTCATGGTACCTGGACTCTGGCTGCTCACGTCACATGACGGGAGAAAGGTTTATGTTCCAAAGCCTGGAGCTTAAATCTGGAGGAGACGTCAAGTTTGGAGGGAATCAGAAGGGCAAGATTATTGGCTCTGGTACTATCGGCAATGGTAACCTTCCCTCTATTTCTAATGTTTTACTTATAGAAGGATTAAAGCATAATCTATTGTCCATAAGTCAATTAAGTGACAATGGTTATGACATAATCTTTAATCAAAAATGTTGCAAGGCTGTTAGTCAGAAGGATGGCTCAATCCTGTTTAATGGAAAGAGGAAGAACAACATTTACAAAATAAATCTTTCAGAACTTAAGGTTCAAAATGTAAAATGCCTTATGTCTGTTAATGATGAGCAATGGGTCTGGCACAGAAGATTGGGGCATATTAATATGAGACGTATATCTCAGATTAATAAACTCAATCTGGTCAGAGGACTTCCTAAGTTGAAGTTCAACTAATATGCTCTTTGTGAAGCATGTTAAAAAGGAAAATTTTCAAAATCTTCTTTTAAAACTAAAAATGTTGTTTCAACTTCAAGACCATTAGAGTTACTTCACATTGATCTGTTTGGACCAGTGAAAACTGCATCCATCAGAGGCAAGAAGTATGGATTAGTCATTGTTGATGACTATAGAAGATGGACATGGGTGAAATTCCTAAAACACAAGGATGAGTCACATTCTGTGTTCTTTGACTTCTGCAAACAAGTCCAGAATGAAAAAGATTTTAAAATTGTCAAAGTCAGAAGTGATCATGGAGGCGAATTTGAAAACAAATATTTTGAAAAATATTTTAATGAAAACGACATTGCTTATGATTTCTCCTGCCCTAGAACTCCACAACAGAATGGAGTTGTAGAGAGGAAAAATAGAACTCTGCAAGAAATGGCCAGAACCATGATCAACGAGACTAATCTGGCAAAGCACTTTTGGGCAGAAGCAATAAACACAGCTTGTTATATTCAGAACAGAGTGTCTGTAAGAACTCTTCTGGAAAAGACTCCCAATGAATTATGGAGGAACAGGAAACCCAACATTGCTTATTTTCATCCTTTTGGATGTATATGTTATATGCTGAACACTAAAGAGAATCTGAACAAGTTTAATTCTAAAGCACAGAAGTGTTTCATGCTTGGCTATTCTGAATGCTCTAAAGGCTACAGAGTATACAATACTGAAACACAAATTGTGGAAGAATCTATACATGTTAGATTTGATGATAAGCTTGATATTCAAAAGCCAGAGCAGTTTGAAAGTTCTACAGATAGAAAAGTAATTCTCACAGACTTTGAAGGCTCGGAGGCAGAAAAAGTTCAAGTGAAGGAACCAGAAGCAACGCCAGATGCAATTCCTTTAGCTTCTCAAATGAACAACTTGAATATTTCTGAAGAATCAAATGTCAGAGGATCATCTTCCAGAATCAAGGCCTCTCACCCAGAGGATGTGATCATTGGAAAGAAGGATGATCCTATAAGGACAAGATCCTACCTCAGATCATCCGAAGCGTCATTATTTGGGTTGGTGTCAGTTATTGACCCAACTTCTATGGATGAAGCTCTACAAGACAATGACTGGATAATTTCCATGCAAGATGAGCTCAATCAATTCACAAGAAATGATGTTTGGGATTTGGTTCCAAGACCAAAAGGATTCAACATAATTGGAACTAAATGGGTCTTCATAAACAAGTTGAATGAAAAAGGAGAAGTTGAAAGAAACAAAGCAAGGCTTGTTGCTCAAGGTTATAGCCAGCAAGAAGGAATTGATTATACAGAGACTTATGCTTCTGTAGCCAGGTTAGAGTCTATTCGTTTACTCATTTCTTTTGTTGCACAAAATAACATCACTCTATATCAGATGGATATTAAGAGTGCCTTCTTAAATGGAATTATAGAAGAAGAAGTTTATGTTCACCAACCTCCTAGTTTTGAAAGTGAAAATTTTCCAGAACATGTTTTTAAACTAAAGAAATCTCTTTATGGTTTAAAACAAGCTCCCAGAGCTTGGTATGAGAGATTAAGCAATTTTCTTCTTGAGAAAAAATTTATCAGAGGCAAAGTGGACACAACACTCTTCTGTAAAACATTTAAGAAAGATCTGTTAATTTGTCAAATATATGTGGATGATATTATATTTGGATCTACCAATGTTATGCTGGGAAAGGAGTTTGCTCATTGTATGCAGGCTGAATTTCAGATGAGCATGATGGGAGAATTGAGATTCTTTCTGGGAATCCAAGTCAACCAGACTCCAAATTGCACTTACATTCATCAGACCAAATATGTAAAAGAGCTTCTGAAGAAGTTCAACATGACTGAGAGTAAGATGGCAAAGACTCCTATGCATCCAACAAGCACACTTGGAAAGGAAGAGGTAAGTAAGAAAGTAGATCAGAAACTCTACAGAGGTATGATTGGATCTCTTCTCTACTTAACTGCTTCTAGACCTGACATTTTATTTAGTGTATGCTTGTGTGCAAGATTCCAATCAGATCCTAGAGAATCACACTTAAAAGCTGTTAAGAGGATTCTAAGGTATATGAAAGGTACTTCTAATGTGGGTTTGTGTTACAGAAAATCTAATGAATTTAAACTAGTTGGATTCTGTGATGTTGATTACGCTGGAGACAGAGTTGAAAGAAAAAGTACTTCTGGAAGTTGTCAATTTCTGGGAAGAAACTTGATCTCCTAGTACAACAAGAAACAACCTACAATTTCTCTATCAACCACAGAAGCAGAATATATTGCTGCTGCTGGATGTAGCACGCAGATGCTCTGGATGAAAAGTCAGCTAGAAGACTATCAGATCTTTGAGAGTAATATTTCCATATTCTGTGATAATACTTCTGCTACATGCTTATCTAAAAATCCAATTTTACACTCTAAAGCTAAGCATATAAAAATTAAACATCACTTCATCAGATACTATGTTCAGAAGGGTATTATAAACTTAGCCTTTATTGATACAGATCATCAGTGGGCTGATATTTTCACAAAACCTCTTGCTGAAGATAGGTTTAAGTTTATTTTGAAAAATATTGGTATGGATTTTTGTCCAGAATAATATTTTTCAGAAGCAAAATTCTCAGATGCAAAATGTTTAAAACTCTGAAGTATTTCATCTATCAATTCATTTAATTTCTTGAATTATTATTTCTGTGTGTATCTGTACTAACAAGTCTCAGAGGATCTGAACGTTGGATAACATTTCATTTCTCAACGAGAATTCAGAAACACATGCAAGCAAACACGTGTCACTCTGAATCTGAGAAGATGGCGTGCACAATATTGAAGAGACATTTGAGGTAACGTTTGAATAGTTGAAATTCTTGATTTCCCCCCAATTGTCAGAATCATTTATTGTTTTGAAATGATTATTATTCTTTTCAGTAAATGCCATTAATTGTTAAGTGTGTACGTGTTGAACGTGTGACCTTTTGTTTGCCCTAAATCTCTTCTATATATTCCACAAATCTCATCATTTCACACTTTTCACTTTCACAAACACGTATATGCATTTATGCTTACTCTTCTGTCTTCATCTAAACCCTAAACCTTCAACACCTTCATCAATGGCAATTTCATCTTCAACCTCAGCACAATTTCAATCAACAATGGTTGCAGTTACTTCTTCAAATCTGGGTGTTGTTCCTTTCAAGGATCCTATTAGAACGAATCTCACACCAGTTGATAATCTTGAAGTGTTGTGTGAATCGTTGGTGGATTTTGCTTCTCTGGTTGCAAATGGGTTTAATCTGCGTTCCATCATTGATGCTCAAGGATGGACAAAATACTTTGATAGACTGTTTGGGCCAGTGTATCCAGTTTTAGTGAAGGAGTTTTGTATTCATGCTCATGTGTTTCCCAAGTTCATAGTGTCGTCTGTTCTGGGAAAAGAAATAGTGATTACAGAAGATCTAATAAGGAAACTCATTGGATATGAGGAAACTGATGGAGTTTCTCATATGACTGGACGTGTCAACATGGATGTTGTGTATGAAGAGGTGATTGTTTCTAGAGAACCCTCTAACAAGTTTAAAGATTTGAAACCCAATTACAAGATCTGGGCTAAAATCTTCATGGGTTGCATTCACCACAGAAAGTCTACAAATTCACCAGATTATGTGAACAATGATCAAATTTACTTTATGTATTGCCTTAGTAAGAGCACAAAGGTAGACCTGCCTCATCTGCTCTTCTCTCATCTTTGGAATCATGTCAAGGCATCTAGAGAAGATATGAATACAAAACATACTAAGGGAAGAAAATGGATCCCTTGTCGAAGGTTGATTTCAGACATTCTGACAGAGATTGGTCTAGTGGAGTATCTGCATGTGGCTGGATTAAAAGAGGAACTTACATATGTTCTGGGAAAAGTTCTGAATGCTAAACGTTTACAAAGGCTGAAAGTTATTGATGAACTTGCTTTTGCTCCTAACAAACTAAATACAGAAGAAGTGAGCAAAAGAAGAATTCTGGTAGAAAACTTTCCAACATTTTATGCAGAAGAACCAAAGGAGGTTCTGATCAAATTTGTTGGATCATGTATAGAACAAGGAATTCCTCTTCTAGAAGGATTTCTAAATCGTGAGCCAATGCCAGATTTTTATGCTGAACATAAGAGACAGGGGAAACAAGAGTTAGGAGAAGAAGAAGCTGCAGGTTCACCTCAGAAGAAGCAGAAAACTTTTGAAGAGCCTCAGAAGAAGGAAGAACCTTCTGAAGAGCCTCAAAAGAAGAAGAAGAAGAAGAAAAGCTTCTGGAGAAGCTCCTTCTGCACCTCTCAAACGCATCAAGATAAAAGGTACTAAATCATGTTTACCTTCTATTTCTGAAATTGTAGTAGAATTATCAACAGTTAGTTCTATACCTGAACCCCCTCCTTCTCAAACTCTAACCACTTCTATTCTATCTCAACCCTCTGAACCACCAAAAGTTTCTGAATCACAAATTCCATCTGATTCTATTTCCACTAAACCACATCAATCTTCTTACATTCCTTCATCAGAACCACAAATAACAAAACCAGCAGAACCAATTCCAACACCACAAGCATCCTCTCCACAACAATCTGAACCAATGCCATCTGAACCAATTGTATCTGAACCACCAAAATCTACACCTTCTAATCCACAACCTAATCCACAACAACAACAACCCCAACCTACTAAATCATACATATCTGATTTTGAAATTCTGGATGTCCAACCCATCAAGACTATGTCTGATGTATCTTCTACATCTTGTACCTCATCTACCTCATCTGATTCATCTGAATCTGATGTTCATCCAGATGTTAGCTCACCCCCTTCTCTCAAAAGATATGAATCAAACCAACCAGATACATCTAATTCATCTGATGCTATCATTCCTACACCCTCTCCAGGAACCTAAACCAAAACTATCAGCTTTTATTCCATATTTTGTTAATCGAAGAGCTATCATCCCATCCATTCGCAGAATCAAACCATTCTTTCGCATCATGCCTGCTCAAAAGAAACCAGCCTATCCTCGCCCTCTGTTCATCATTCCAAAATTTACCATACCACCTTCACCAAAACAATCCAAGCCTTTCACTCTGGAAACCTTTCTTAAACCAAAATCTAGGCTAAATGTTGATATTTTATTTGCAAGTTTTATGAAAGAAATAAAGATGAATTTAGACTCTGTGAAGAAAAGATGCTTGTCAACTATGAACTCAGATGAATCCGATGCTATTTGGAATAACTTCATCTCCAGATTCAATACTATTGCTTCAAATATGAAGAGTGTTTGCTCTGACGATGCGAAGATCAGATTTGCTGAGACTGCCAGAACCATGTTGTGGAACTTAAAAAGATCTCCAATTTTTCTTCTTAAGGATGCACCCTCAACTTCTGGAGTGTCTGCCACTTCTGAGATAATTGAAGACTTTTTTCCTGAAGTTCTTCTGGAAGACAACCCGTTAGCTATGACAATTATGGACAAATCTTCCAAATCTGTGATTCCAGACTCTGCAACTACAATGGAAATTGACTCTGCTCCTACTCCTGCATCAGAATCTGCTCCGTCTACTTCTATTGAGATCAAGAAAGAGAACCCAGACTTAGAAGATAAGATTGTTGTACTGAAAGCTGGACAATCTGAGATTAAGTCATGGATGGCTAGGCAAGATCAAAAAACTGAAAACATTGAGAAGTGGACATGAAAGCAAGAAGAATCTTCATCTGAGATCACCGATCTTCTGAAGATGATTCTCTCCAAACAAACCTAGTTTTATGTTTTCTTTATCTGATGTTTGAGCACTTGTCTTGAATTTATCATATGTTATTTTGTCTTGTTCTATCTGACTATTTGAATGAATGAATGCATCTGAATGTTTTCCCTATTTGTTTATATCTTTTCTCTCTGTTTCTTTTTATTTGTCTTTAAAAGTTTTTCTTTTTTGATTACGACAAAAAGGGGGAGAAAATGAAACTCTGACTGTTCAAATAAACGTTACCTGAATGGAATTCAGACATATCAAATTACAACTAACATGAATTTTTAGTCTTTCAGAACTACATTGATAAATCTGACAAAATTCATTAAAGTAACTCTGAGATCTCCAGATCAAGTTTTAACCAATCAGGCTCTGATTCTGAAACGTTCATCCAAATCAAGCACTAATTTTTTTTGGAACAATCAGGCTCTGATTCTGAAAAGAATACTCATGCAAAAAGGGAAGTTTCTATTCTTTCAAAGTATTCAATTCAGGGGGAGATTCATAATCTCAGGGGGAGTTATAATTATCTCTTTATTGAAAAAATTTCTTATGTTTTTATCATCATCAAAAAGGGGGAGATTGTTAGAACACAGATTGGTTCTTAGTTATATCTCTATGTTTTGATGATAACACTTATGAAATTTTGTACTAAAAAATTATATACTCTAAAATTTGTTCAAGTATTTTTGCTGCAGATATTAAAGTTAATATTCTTCTGAAAGCAAATTGGATCTGAACGTTGAACTACGCAAGGCTCTGAACCGTCAGAAGCATCTCTTAGAAGACTCTGAGCGCTGCCTACAAAAGGATCTGAAGCATAGACTGAAGATTTTTGTATGAAGAGTTTCAAGCACTATTTATCAGAAGACTCTGATAGTACTGTTCGTTGCATGTACTGAGGATCTAATCCCCAAACTATGCTCTGATTTATTACACTCTAAAGCACACTTATTGCAACACTCTGATACAGCAAACTCTCAAGACATCAAGAATCTGATCACTCAAGGCTCTGATGTTAATTGCTGAGAATTAGAAACTTGTTGAAGAAGAATTCAAAGTTATATCTGTTGGTTATGCCAAACGACTCTTTCCTCATTTATGCTAGACACAAGAACTCAGGTAAAAAGGATTTCTCTGAACGTTCTACTTCTAGGAAAGGTCAAGTGATGTGAAGACAAAAAGGTTACAGCTACTTTGCAGACACGGTCTTCAAGCTTGCAAACGTTTTGGACTTCTACGCCTATAAAAGCAAGACTTCAACATCTTTCTCAAGTTGACGATTATTTCATACGTTCTTAAACTTAAGTGTAAATCACAGTTGTGATATTGCTTTCTTAGAAGCATTCAAACACTTGTTTTGTTTTACATTTGATTGTAAAAGTTCCTTAAGAAGGCCTAGTTGTGGTCAGCAGTTCTTAAGAAGACTAAGAACATTTGCTCTTAGTGTTTGCTATTGTAATCAGTTTGATTAATAGTGGATTAAGTCCTTGTGGAGAAAGGCAAATCACTCTTGATAGGGTGGACTGGAGTAGTTGAGTTCAACGAACCAGGATAAAAATCTTTGTATTTTATTGCCGTATAATATTTTCAAATCCTTATTCACCCCCCCCCCCCTTCTAAGTATTTTCTCACATTCACTTTTTGTTGGTATATTTCGTTCATCCTAACATTTGGTTAGTGCGCTTGTTTTATCCTAACCCTTGGTTAGTAACCTTTGTTATCCTTACTCTTGGTTGGTATCCTTTGATGTGTGTTCGGCCTTGGTCAACACTCTTCTTTATCCTAACTTTTGGTTAGTACCCTTTGTTGTATCCTAACTTTTGGTTAGTATCCCATCTTGTTATCCCAACTTTTGGTTGGTACCTTCTGTTTTACCCCAACTTTTGGTTGGTATCTTTTGATTACATCTCAACTTTTGGTTAGCACCTTGTTGTATCCCAAATTTTGGTTGGTGTATTCCATTTTATCCCGACTTTTGGTTGGTATCCTTTGGTTTATCCTAACTTTTTGTTATTATCCTATCTTGATTCCCAAATTTTAGTTGGTATCCTTTGTTTTTCTAACTTTTTGTTAGTATCTGATTTGTTTTCCAACTTCTAGTTGGTATCCTTTGGTTGTATCCTAACTTTTAGTTTGCATCCCTTTGTTTTATTCTAACTTTTGGTTGGTATCCTTTGTTAATTCCCAACTTTTGGTTGATATCTTTTTTTGTATCCCAACTTTTGGTTGGTATATTCTGTTCATCCTAACTTTTGGTTAATATACCTGGCTGTTTCTCAACTCTTGGTTGGTATCATTTGATGTGATTTCGCCATCGGTCGGCGTTCTTCCTTCGTTGAATCCTAACTTTTGGCTAGTATCCTTCGTTCCAACTTTTGGTTTGCGACTTACATCTTATCTTTTTCACTACCTACAGTGTGTAAATTTTTGGGTTCTTTTTGTATTCAACCACCTTACACCTTGAAAGTATGAAAGCTGATGCTATCATCCCTTCAAGTTTAAGTCGATTGAATAGAGGCAGCTGTAGCACCCCAAAATTTACCCTTTCATTTTAACTGGCTTATGTTTCATTCATTTTCATTTTAGATTTTGCATATCATGGCATTGACTCTTGAGACATGGGATCAAGGTGTTCCTGTGGCTCAAGGTTTCCTTTCATTGCAAGTTTTTAAGCAGGAAGCATCGAAGGCTTTAGCAGTTATTTTATTCAGCAATCGAGCACCCGATTATATTTTTTAGTAGGTTATTTCGAGGGCATGAGACAACTCACAGGTTATTTCAATCATTCTACAAGTGTAATATCAAAAGACAAGTTTCAGAGGCTTAATGTGGCTCAAAACAGGTGGCAACGGGTGATCATTGTCGCAACTGCGAAAAGGGACGGCGGAAACAAATAGAAGAGTCGCCACCGAATGTTATTTATCCCAAAGAGAGGGAAAGGAAATGATTGAATAAAACCTAAAAGAACGGGAAAGACAATGTCATAGCAACCAAATATTGGGTTCGGGAGTCAGTTACGCAAGGGGAAGGTATGAGTACCCCTCACGTCCGTTGTACTCAATGGGATCCACGCTTGTTGTCTAGTCTATGGGTGAAAATTAACTAAAGCTTCTGCTAAAAGGGGGTGAAGGGAAAGAACAGACTTGATAGGACATCGTCGCCCTATGCCTACGTATTCCCTCGTGCAACGGGAAAGTCAGAGTCAACGTAGTTCGGAAAACTACGGGTGATGGGGGAAGGTTGCTCGCCAAGACATTGTTCTCTTGTGCCATCTGGTATGAGAAATCAGAGCAAACGTAGTTCGAGAAACTATGGAACAAGGTTGATTAAGTATTTTTTATGAGTGACGCTAAAGTTCCATTCCAGCAGTTAGGGACGATGCCTGTTTGCGGTAGAACGAGAAAGTGACGTACTCTTTCTGAAAATGAAGTTTGAAACAATCCCGAAGGATGAAAAAGTTTGAGTTTGGTTTGTGAGTTTTAGAAGAAGTGAACTGAGTTAGTCTGAAACTCGTATTGCACTAAAGGGCATATCGCCCAAAGGGCATATGCTAAACACTCTAGACAATGTGAAGAGAGACCTCCCCACTTATCATTCCTCATGTACTTAAGGCTCGTAGCGTACAACACTTGTCATTCTTTATTAAGTGTTTTAGAGGAGTTTGAGATGAGATGAGAAGACACAAGGACACTAAAGGGGACTGAGAACCCTAATGTTGTCATGCAAAATAGTCCTAAAGTTGGGATGAAAAGGGGTACTACCTAATGTGATCATACAAGGGATTGAAAGCCTAATGTCTCTCCTACTCCCATCTTAAACAGAGGGACTAGGAGTCCTAAGGGATCATGTGAGCAAGCACAAGTAAGCACATCACTAACCAATAAAAAATGAAGATAGGAGAAGTGAATTAAACAAGTCAAGAAGGATGGAATGAGATGAGAGAAACACAAATTCAAACATGAGACATTCACTAATGACACACAAGAAAAGTACTCAAACAACTCAAAAGAAATTCAAGTATTCACAAAATTCTCAAACTAATACAACCATCATAAAAGCACTAAGAACAAGTATGCAATCAATAATATTAGAAGAAAAGTCAAATGATGTGCATCAAATTCAAACTCAAGTTATCAAACAAGGTCAAGAATGATCAAACTCAAATTAGAGGACCAAAGTCCATGCAAACATCTCACACTTCAAACATAGATGGAAGACATGATCATACAAGGCTTGTGGGATGAAACACACATCCAATGGACATCCAATTAAGAAAGTCATAACCTCAAACATGTTAACAAGATCTAACAAGACTCAAGAAGTCCTCAACGGATCACACAAGATCATATCACAAAACTAGGTCAAAACAATGCACACACACATAGTTAAAACAATGAAGTTTTGAGGCATAAACCAAAAATAGAAATGAGTTCAGATAAAATCCCAATAAAATATCAAACTCAAGTTGAGTCTATCCAAAATCAGTGTGTAAAAGGTCATGGCAGAATTGCATCAAGGCATCACCAATTATGTCAAACAAGAGAAGGTACTCAACGTATCGAGCATAGATTGAGGGCCAAACAAAATCCCATTAAAAACAAATAAAACATGATCATTAAGACATCAAACCATCCCTTAAATAAACCTTAATCAAACACCTAAATGTGAAAGGAAAATTGGTCAAAGGGGGTGTTCAAATAGGGTCAAAGATCAAGTCTAAAACAAATGAACAAACCATAAAACCACTTCACAAATTAAAATGATTAAAAATAATAAGAATAATTGAAAAATAAAATAAAAATAATGGAAAACATCTCAAGGCATTGAAATATCAGAAACATGTTTTTGTTGATTTTTAGGATGACTAAAATTAATTAAAATGGAATTAAAATGAAAATGGAAGAAAAAATAAAATAAAAAGAGAAAACAAATACAAAGGGGGTGTGGAAGTAATCTGGGTTGAACTAAATTCATGTTCAAACGCGTATGGCCCCCAAAAAGGGGTGTGTGGATAGCAAATGATCCAAAGCCCAAGCCAACAGAAACCTCAGTTCACATGAAACGCACCGTTTCATTAAACATTGTGGTAAACACGTCAGATTCAACCCTCCATGCATGCAAGTCAACAAGCCAACTCAAAGCCACCTCAGCATTGACCTCAGACACCGTAGCCCTAGTTCCGGTCGTCTTCTCTAGTGAGTTTCACCGGTGGTGTCTAAAAAACATGATAAAAATGAAAACTCTGGGCACCATTTTAAAGGAAATTTCACGTAGATTCCAAATATGCTAATGGTTTTTCATAAAGGTTCCTCTATCACAATGAAATCAAGTCACGAAAATTTGTCACATAAACTGAAATTGGTTCAAACAGACACAACAAGTATCCAAACATTGCCTACACAAGGTAGGGCTTCAGATGCAACCAAAATGAACTTAAATACATGCCTAGAATGAAGGTTTCAGTTAGGAGAAAGTTACCTAACGGAGAAACTTCGTTGGTCCTTCAAACGTTGCGCAAGCTTCAAAGCAAGATCACCAATCTCTTCCTTATGCTTCAGTGATTATGAATTGAGCCAAAAATGGAAGGAAATGCCAAAAAAAAAGTGTGATTCAAAGAGAGGAAATCTTGAGGAATTTTTGAAGGAAACTCACTCTCCTTTTAGTTGCTCCCCTTCTGACCATGTTAGGGTTTCACTAAACCTTATATATGAGGGTTTTGAATTGTTTTTGGAGGCCCGTGATGGATAATACTCTTGATTTCAAAAACTTTCCAAAAATTCCCAAGTGAGGTGTACGCGGGTTTGAGAGCTATGTCATGCTTCCTAGCCAACCCTTTAGGTCAGAGGGAGGTGAGGAAATCAATTTGAGTGACTAGAAAGAAGGGCATTAAGGTTTGTCATGTGTTTTGAACATTTCTTCATAAAGTAAGAAATTCGAAATATTGTTTGAAAATTAAAAGTTATGTTTGCTCATTTTAGGTATAAATCTTGTGTGATCATAACATGATAGTGATATAGCATCAAAGGATCAAAAACAAACTCATTTGGTGGCTTGAAATGGAAGAAACTCATATTAAGCCCAAAAGCTCATGTTTTCATGCTCATCATGGTTTAATGGTCTCGTAAATCATCAAGGTTTATTGATTTTGAAGTCATGATGGAGTTAAAGTCTTGGCAAATCGGTTTCATGTGGCAAGAATTTGGATTTGAGGCCTTGTAATCCATGAATTTGGTCCTTGAAGTGAAAGACCTAAAACTAGGTTTCCAAAAATGACCTTGATGTGGGATGACCATAACTAGAGCTCCACACATGGTAATAACGAGTTCTAGCACTTTTTGGAAAGCTGAGACAATAAGGAACAACTCTCGTGTTTGTTTAAGAATGAGGAAAAGCTTGATTCCATGTGAAAAATGCCTTGGAAGTGAGTTACCCTTGAGTGCCTCTAAATTCTCTTCATTTTGTGACACCAACTTGTACTAATCATAACTTGAGATGTATGAATCCAATGGAGGAGTTCTTGTACTCAAAAGAAAGCTTGAAAGATGAGGAAGAAGTACCATGCTTGATGGAAGATGAGATGGGACTTGCATCATAGTGAGAATTGTCATTGAAGTTATATGCCAAAAGAGGGGATTTTACACTGAGAATCATCTGAAACCCTAATTTAGCAACTTCTTCAACTCTTGAATCTCTTTAACCTAGCTTCCACATGACAATTTAGATGACTAAGGATGACTTCTCATGGACTCAATGATCAAGAATCAAGCCTTGAGCTCTTTCAAATCCACAGTTGACTTTTGTTGACCAAATGAAACCATAACACCTTATCTATTGACTGAGGTTCTTGCAAATGATTTGTGTGATTATGTGACCCCCATAGAGGACCCTTAGTGTGTACATTGAGCTCTTGAACCATGTCTCATCCAAGGATATAGCCACATGTTCCTCTAATCCTTTTTAATATAGGAGGAGATAACCAAACACCTACTCTCACTCCTCAAGCAATCTTGAGACCAACTCTGATGACAATAATGACTTGTTGCCTTGAAATTGTACCCTTGTTTGAACTTTGAACATGAAGCTTCTCCTTTGAATAGAAAATATAACATCTTGATCCCCTTTCTAGAACCAATGCTATGCACAAATGCTAATGCAAGATGCTATGAAACATAAGCCAAGATAAAAGAAGAGTGAAATTCTGGTGTGCAGATCTCAGATGTCCTAAGAGATGCTAAGAACATTGATCTCTGCTAAAACAGAACATGACCATTTTAAATCCCTTTAAAAATTAACAGTGTCTGACATCTGTTGTAACATCTGCAGACTGACAGAATTATTATCTAACCATTTAAATTGTTCAGAATTGTAAATACTGAAAGATAAATAACACAATGAATTGTTAACCCAGTTTAGTGCAACATCACCTACATCTGGGGGCTACCAAGCCAGTAAGGAAATCCACTATTAACAAAATTAATTCAGAGCTAAACTCCCAATTTACAACTCCTCACTTAATCTCTACCCAATGTAATTTCTGCTTAGAACCCACTAGACAAGAGACACCTCTCACTCCCCACAATCACAGCAGTGATAACAATTCAATACAAAAAGAAAGACTTTAGAAGACACTCTTCAAAGTCACAATACTTGATTTTTGCTTAACAACTTCAATCAAGGACAATACACTCTTGCTTAAAAGCTTTGAGTGAACAATTAACAATTAACATCTAACAATATGTCTACCACGATGCATCCAAAGATACAAAGGGTGACTTACAAAGTCACACACATAAGACTCTCAAAACCCTAAACTCTTATTTTACACTCAAGTTTATCTTGTTGTGAGTGATTTTTCCCTTGCTTCTGCGCCTCCTTAAATAGTAATGCAGACTAGGCTTGGGCCTAAGTAGCATAAATTAGGTTTAACCAAGTTAATCCAATCTCCACAATTCAAGGTGCTAAAAAATAGGCCATATGCGTTTCCTTTCATGATCAGCACTGAATATAAAGTTTCCTAAAATATAGCCTGAGATAAATAAGGAAACATAATAGAAAACAAAACAGCTCCCATGTTGGAAGATACCGATGTCACAACATTCAGCTTGACATCCAATAAACTCTGTATTAGCTAACCAAACATATCCTGCAGAAAACTTCACACGTATGTCATGACATTAGTCAAGACATCTACTCATATAACAATGTTTTACCATAAAATGCAGCCAATCAAGAACATCTACAAACTCCCAATCTTCTATAGAATCTTCTTCATAACAGTAGAAACAAATATATTATAGTTTCCTAAAAAGTCTCAAAGATCCTTTTTATGAACACCAATTAAATCTGCACTTTGTTCCAAATAAATCTCTTTGACCTGCACACACTGATGAGGTATATCCAACATGATCTCATCAAAAAAACCACCTCTGTCAAGAGATATAAAGTAGCAGCTCCTGTTGTACCAGACAAAGATGTCACAACATCTGTCTCAACATTTTGATAATAACACATGACATCAGTACTGCCAAAACAGTAGATGAAGATGTTATAACATCTTGCTTAACATCAGTGCAGAATCATGTTTTACCAAAATTTAGCCAGTCATAGAACCATGGGCAATCATAGAATCATGGAACTAACAATCTCCCCCTTTGGAAAATTTTGGCTAAAACAACCAAACAAACTTATCAGGGCAGCAACAGCAGTAGTTTTCTCAATTACATCCAGCCTCACAAAATATCATGCTCCCCCTCAATAGTTGCATCCACCAAGCAATAACAACACTATACTCTTTCCTTAGCAGTAACAAAGTCCTATTACAATATTGCATAACCTCAAGACAACATATATAACCTCAGGACGACAGATAACATTAACACTTTTACTCCCCCCTTTGTTTAGCCAAAAATTGACAAAAATTGGAGGAAATGTATACACATAACCTCATAACACATCAATCAGAGCCAACCCAAAAACTAAATCATGATCACCATAATTTAAAGCAAGACTTAGCTGACAACCTGCACATGGTGTCCAAATCTCCAGACTTCCATCTTACAACCTCCCATGAGATACACAAGCTGCTTAAAAACTGCACCACTGCAACAACAATCCATGAAAAAGGACTTAAATCCCCCTGTTGAACTCACTCAAACACTATAAAATCAATCCTGATTCGTATAGATCCAGATACCACAGCTCCTTGAAAATACATCCTCCACATCGTATTCCAGCATGATTAGATCAAGCATCATAATCCTAAATCCAGCCCATCATGTGTGACATCAATTCCTTCACCACTCACTTTGGTTCTTAAGACACCAACCACATAACTTATTATTTCTATAGTAGTATATATACTTCACTAAGATACATATGAAGGTCTCTGAAGGACACAACAGCAGCAGCTTAACAGATCATCACAAGTACCAGAAAATCATAAAGAGAAATAAGCTCTCATGTAGCTTCCTTAGAGACATGATGTTCAGACCTCCTGTCTGATATTACACAAAATTTTCTTAGGCACCTTTAAGAAATGATTCCTTCATCAAACACACAGACTACAAGCACCAAGTCATGGACAACAACTACTTCTCCTTTTACCCTTTTCCACAAATCCATAAAAAAAATCAATTCTTCACCAAGACCATCATACACCATGCTTTATCATGATGAGAAATAACCATTGAATCCTGAGTTCTTGCCTTGTCTGAAGCTGCACCTTCAGGAGTGACACTTTTGACATCACCAATTAAAGGATAATCAATTAAATACTTGCCAAGTAACAATTGATTTTAAATCCTTAGTTTGAGACACACAAATATTCTGCAGAGAAAAATAAATTCTCCCAGACAATAACCAATGTTGTTTCCTAGGTCATTCATAAGGAGTAAGCACATACCTAGTTCAAACCAACAGTCTCACAAAGCCCGACCGATAGTCACCTTGTCAAGGTAAAAGGGTACACCAGATAGCATAATGTCAAGACATCTTGTCTGACATTACAACCTCATCAGTGGTTCAAGAACACAAGCTTTCTTGAGAATCAGCAAACTTTGTACACAGTTCCATATCATCACAATGTCAACACAAGTAATGCAGCTACACATCAGCCAGGTACACAGCTCCTCCTGTCATGCATAATCAACACTCCCCTAAAAGAGAGAACCCAAGCACATGAAGAATCATACTCACATACTGGTAGCACATGCAACTCTACACTCCTTGATTCACAAACCACACTAGAATAAATAGCAGAAGTAGTTGTAGGATAAACATAACTATTTGATGGATTACTCAGATTCAGCTTTGAAGAACTAGAAAACTCTCCAGGATGTCAGGGTAAATATCCTTCTATATGCACAAAATCAAAGCTGATGATGTCTTGATCTTCATCTTCACTTAGTCATACAAATATAAGACAAAACACTTGGAGAGAGGCCCAAAAACTTGATTTGATCCATTGATATCTAATGACAGAACCAAAAACAATACAATGTCAAGTTCACCATGAGCTAGAGCGGCAACACAATGTCACAACATCTTGCCTGACATTTCACCCTCATGGAGACATACAATCACAAACTTCTAGAAACCACCAACAATCTTGAAAAATAACTGTATTATTGCAGCAACAGATCCTAGATAGAAGTATAACTCCCCATAGTTCTTTTTTTTGTGAATGGAAAACATAAGACTCATCTTCATGTCTTCAAGAGCTCACTCCTTGTTCAGTACACCTACTGAACGCATTCACTCACTGTTTGAACCACAGGCAACCAGTACACCCATCAGACAGAAGCTCTCCCCCTCTCTTTTATAAAAGATGCTCCAAGATGACCACAGTATCTCAAGACCAACCTCATGCTCATACAGTGAGAAGGTACCAAACTGCTCCACTTCTTACTAGAGTTACCACTTCTCCACAAGACTTCTGGCCTGAGTCAGAGAATAAGATAGACCCCCCATAATCCAAGACATTCTTTCCTCATCATACTCCTATATGATAAGTTAGAACACTTCTGGTTTAACTGGTGAATATTCACTTCCATATAACACATCATAATCCAGACTTTCATGCAATCAACCAATGCTCCACTCCAGTCTTGTACAATACCTTCACATCATACTCCAAGACGGTCTTTTTACCTAATCATTCTTTCGTATGACAAGATAGAGTACTTCTTAGTCAAGATGTGAATCAAAAGTTCCACAACAGATCTTCAAGTCCTTCTCCAAGGAAAAATAAACCAGATGATACATATCACATACACAACATCCAATGGTTCTTTATATGCCCACAACTGGACTTACTACTGCCTAGTAATCCAATTGAAGATCTTCAAAGAACACAACTCTACCAGCTTGATCAAATACATCTCCAAAAGAAGGTAATCTTCCATAAGCAACTTAGGGCTTCTACCACAAGCACCAATATATGAACAGAACCAGAACCTCCTTTGGTCTTCAAACAACTACCCTTCTGCACAAGAGTAATTCTTAAATAACCAAATGCCACTGTTTGGTTAAGACAACTTCTTTCTAGAAAATCTTCTGACCCACCAAACAAACTTGATCTTAATATCCTTCATGCTCCATAGCAAGGCAACTTGGATACACCAAGACTTGGACCTGTAATATCTACTCCTTCTTACAGCTCCTGCAAACTGCATGAGATAGCATTCATACCCGAGAAGATCAACCTATCTTCAAATGATGTACCATTACATACACAAAAAACCTGAAGTTTCTGCTTGATGTCACAACATCTGATCAGACATCCTGCTGGAGAGTTCAGGCTTTCATTCTGCCACTTAGAATAACCTTCTCCATATAACAGAAAAGGGTTCCATGTTCTTATAGACTTGAGTAGACAACCTCCATCATGTATTTATGTACACACCTTAAGGAAATACTCTTTAGTGAACCCAAACATGCAAGGCTTGATTCTTCAAAGAGGATTAGTCACAAAAGATCTTTACAAAAGGACTTCCGCTTTCCTTAAGTAGAGACTTCTTCAGAGATAACTGCCATTTACTCTTGACCTCCAAGATGAGCAAGGTCACATGCTCCTACGCACTTAGATTAGAAATAAACTGACCCAAGCAGTGCTATCACCAACACCATCTTCTAGACAAGGTTCTTACCAGGAAACTTTCTAGATAAAGATCAGATGCTTCTAGTAGAAACTAGAACACACTGTTACACCCCAAAATTTGATCAACCAATTATCGCATTTGCCTTATGTTTCGACCCATTTTGCATCCTGCATACATTGCATTTTTGCAGTCAGATTGATTTTATCGGGATTACAGCCTCTCCTGACGCTTCAGGCATTTCAGGCCAATTCGAATAAGTTGTTTTGAGAATTGGCGCTCGTCCCGGTGTTTTCAGCTCTCGCTGTTATTTTTTTAGGACATTTCGGTATCCGGTCTTTACCGTTTATTTTGTTATAGTCGCGCATCTGTTTTCTAATCGATTTAGTTAGCTTTACTGCATTTTTAGATTTTTTCCTTTTATTTTCTAGATTTTTTTAATAGATTTTAATAATTCTTTTCTAGATATTAAATAGGTTTTTTAATTGAATTTTTCTAGAATTTTAAATAGTCTTTTAAATAGATTTTAATAGATTAATTGTTTTTTTTCTAGATTTTAAATAGATATTAATAGATTTTTAAATGGTTTTTTAATAGAATAACTCTTTTTCTAGAATTTTAAATAATTTTAGAATGTTAAATAGATTTAAATAGGTTTAATAGATTTTTCTTTTTTATTGGTGTTAGAAATTAATGGTGGTATTAGTTTTATTAGATGTTAAGAAGATAATTTCTTAGGATTAATTAGACATTAATTAGGATGTTAATCATTTTCTCTTAATTAGATTGATAGTTTTAATTAGTCATTAGGATAATCCTTTTTAATTAGAGATATTAATTAGTTTGGTTAAAGAGTCTTAATTGTCGTTTAGTTTTTTAACCAGTTTTAATCCATCTTTTAATTTGTTTAATTGAATTTTAATCATTTTAATTAGTTGTGGTTAATTAGGAGTTAATTGAGCTTAATCAGAGGTTAACCCAGTTTTAATTGCCATTATTTGAGTCTAATCAAGTCCTGGTGGGCCAGATGTCCAATTCTGGGGCCCAATTCGTTTCTCACTGCCACTTGGCAGTATAAGAGTCTTCCACGCGTGTCATTCTCTCTCCGCCACTTCATTCACCACATGGTGCCACCTATCCACATCACCTACACGTGGCACCACACGTCTTCCCTCTCCCATGCATGGCCACACGTGTCTAACACCTATCCTCCCCCCACTTCCTCACCGGCCGGCATGCATGCGCCGGAGGACAGCCGTAACCGTCGCCGAAAACGGCCTTCACTCACCGGAAAACTCATCGTTTCCACCGGAAAACTCCAGATCTTCATCCCCTCATCATCATGATCTCTAGATCTTCATCCACTCATCTTCATGATTCTCCAGCAATCCGCCATCTTCATCAACTCTTCACCGGACCTTCATCGAGAATCCCCCAGATTCATCAACCATTCATCATAAACCATCATGTCCATGCGCATTGTTTTCAGAAGATTCAAGAATATCAGCGTGTTCTTCGCTTCTATTCTCCAGAAACTTCCTACAAGCAACAATGAAACTTCACTTATCGTTGTTCATCGCGATAACATCCAAGATCTTCAAACTTCGTCATCCGTTGTTCTCCATGTTCATAGATCCAGATCTTCACAAAGGCTTCAACAACCTTCCTCCATATGCTCTTCGCAGATTCATCAACTTTTCATTCCAGATCTTCGTTCTTCAATCAACATCAACCTAACTTCATGAGAAGCAACTAATTCACAACGATCTTTACGGAACCTTCAAGAACATTCTTCCTTCGTTTCCAGAATCCTCAAGATCTCCGCGATCTTCACATGCAACCTCCAAGAAACCGCTATCAAACTTCGTCTTGTTCACTAAATTATCCTCAGACCTTCGTCAAAGGTTCCTATGATGCTTCTTGTGTTCGCCAGGAGATCTCCAGATTTTCGCTCATTCGTCTCGTTTTTTGTACGTGTGTTTGTTCGTAGGATGGTTTGATTGTTGTGTTAACATGAAAGTGGTGAACAAGTTGAAGATGGAGAAGGTTGAGAGTGAACGTCAATGGCGGCGGCGGTGAGTGAGAGGAAGAAGAGATTAGGGTTTCCTCTGCTGAGATTGAGAGAAGGAGGAAGGTGGACGGAGCGTTGGGCTGGGTTGGTTCGTGGGCCTTAGGGCCCAAAGTGGATTACTGATCCATACACCCCCCGTTTTTCTTTTTGCCCCCCCACCCCTGTGCTGTTTTTTTTGGTGTTAAGATATTAGGCTGGGCCCGGTGAATGTTTCTGACTATACACCCTATTTCCCTGCGGGCACCCCCCTTAGTGTTATTGTTTTTATTTTTTTCTAACCATTGTATTGTTGGCTGGGCCTTTTTTTTTCTGCATTTCACCCCAGTTTTCAGGATGTACCCCCCTCCCCTTACAATTTTCAATTTCTCTTGTATTGGATGTGTGATTGTAATATTGTAGTTTCTATTTTTCTATTTTCTCTTAGGGAGTATAGTTTATAGTTTTAGAATATTATTGCATATTTTTTACTATAGATTTAATATAGAATTTTTATTCCATTTTCTTATAGGATATTATAGAAATTTTAATATAGAATTGTTTTTAGAATACTATAGAATATTGCATAGTATAAAACTTTCACTCTATTTTCTTATAGGATATTATTAGAGTTAGATAGAATTTTTTTATGCTATTTTTCATATGCATTTTCTTTATATTTCCCTAGAGTATTTTCTAGTAGAAATTAATTGTCGTATTTTAGGAGGAGACTATTATTTCAATTTAGTGTTGGATTTCTCTCCTATTTTCTTTTTCTATCCGATTTTATCTCTGATTTTATTTTTGGCTGGCCGTGTGACATGATTCAATTGGAGAATGATTTTCGATATCATTTCTCTATCTTGTCTTTGACACGGACATCAATATGCTACCTCTTAGAGTTCAATTTCTCGTATAAGTCGAACCATGATGGTCTAAGCGTTACATTGTTCCTGGTTCGGACGTCCTCATCAAGGATCCAGAGAGGAGAAGATTGGAATGGAGCTTGCGCGCATGTCAGGAGCCAACGGAGCCGCTTCGTTCAACATCATCTTTCTTATTCAAGTCTTCAGGCAACCGTCGAGTGTTGTGAGCTGTATCGTTAGATACGTGGGAAATGACAATCGAGCGGTCTCCCCTCGATCGTTTAGGGTGTTTAGTATATGTCCTTTGGGTAATATACGACGCACTCGCTCCTACGTATTAGGTTCTTGCGTGTGTGTCCAGAGTTCCTTCCTGTTTAGGCGTAAGCCTGCTTCCTCTTTGTTCTCGCCCCCGTACGATCGAAACCCTTTTCTCTCGCGTTCAGGCAATTGAGACCCCTTCTCTTGCCCCTGTGCAATCGAGACTCGTTTTCCCGCCGAACTACGTTTGCTCTGATCTCTCGTACCAGACGAGAGTACGTAGGCATAGGATGCGATATCCTAGCGAGCTCCCTTCTCCCTTTTCCCTGTTTTGCTGTAGTTAGCCGAACTACAGCTGCTCTGATTTCTTATACCAGACGAGAATATATAGGCATAGGATGCGATATCCTAGCGAGCACACTAACAACTAACTTCTCTGTTCTCTCGCTGCCGTGCGATCGAGACCTTCCCGTTGATGACTGATATTTTCCTTTCTCTTCCCCGAGCGCAATTGAGACCAGACCGTAGCTTTATAACCCGTAGGTTCCCTTACCTTTAAATCAATGACGTGCTACGTCCGTTCTACCGCAAACAGGTAACGCCTAAGTCTCCGTCGAGCAAGCAACATACACCTAACTGCTAGAATGCATACGCTAGTATCGTCAATCCTTTTCTCTCACCCTTGTGTGATCGAGAACACCCTGTCTAGCCGTAGTTAGCCCGAACTACGTAAGCTCTGATCTTTCACGCCGTGTGAAAGTACGTAGGCATGAGATGCGATATCTCAGCGAGCAAAATCCCCCGTAGTGTCCCGAACTACTTTGACTCTGACTTTCCCATTGCACAAGGGAATACGTAGGCATAGAGCGTGATGCTCTATCAAGTCAGTTTCTTTCCGTTTAGCATTAGAAGCCATAGATAGATTGTTTTTTCACCCGTAGACAAACCAGCAAGCGTGGATCCCATCGAGTACGATGGACGTGAGGGGTGCTAATACCTTCCCCTTGCGTAACCGACTCCTGAACCAAGACAATGGTTGCAATGACCTTGTCTTATACCCTTTCGTTAGGTTTTTTCCGATCGTTTCCTTTCCCGTTCTGAGGGATAAATAACGAAAGGTGGCGACTCTTCTGTTTTGCCAGCCTCGTTTTTCGCAGTAGCGACAGCGGGTGACTCTGCTGGGGACTGCGATGGTTCTCTAAGCGAGTCTTGTCTTGGATTCTCTTCCTAGCTGCCTGGGAAATCCCTAGCAGCTGGCGAGTCTACTGGGGATTGCAACGGTTCCTATGCGAGTCAATCTGAGGGATCCAACGTCCCGACGAGAGTCAATCCTAGCGCTTGGTTGCTTGTCTGTGGGTGTTTATTTTCGTGATGTATGTTGTATATTATTGTATTTACATTTCCCGCACTTTATTATCTGTTGCTATTGTGTTGTTGTGGGAGGGGAGCTCTGATGAGTGATAAGCCAGACCCAGGCTTGAGTGTACCTAGCATTAGTTGTGGAAATTAGTGGGCGCGTGCTTACTTTGCAGGCACTAGTGTCTCATGAAATCCACGCTCAAACGAGGTTCTCCCGGTTGAATTCTTTTCCAGCCCTTTGGGCTTGAGGGGTTGTTGGTTTGGAGGATTGTCGACTCTGGGGACCGATCACTTGTGATTTATCCGAGTGAGGCCGCTTCAAGAGTTGATGATGCCACACCTTCTGGGTATCGTATCATCGTGCTTGAAAGTCTGTGACGCTGATGACCGCATAGGATGCCGAACCTGTGTCAGTTTAGGTCCATACCCGTGAGTGGGAGGGTTTTTGTAGGAAACTTGACTTCCAGCCTACCCGGTATTTTGGTTCTCTCTCGTCAAAGCAAACTTATCCCGTCAGCAGCACAGCAGTATTCAGAGCTTTGTGGGGGTTTTGATCCCGTGTTTGTTGCATTTTGCATTGCATTTCATATGCATTTCATGCTTGCATGTCCGTACTCAGCTGGAACAGAGAGCTTACCAGTCTTTTGTCCAACTCGCAGTTGACTTCCCGGCATTCGCATTGGACTTGAGTTAGTTTCTGGAAGGATCATGAACTCCAAAGAGCAGAATCAGTTTGTTACCAGGGCCGAGTTTGAATTGTTGAAGAACCAGTTGAGTCAATTCATGGAGGCCATAACAGCTATGAATAGAGGAGAGAACAACATTCAGAGAACTCCGGTGAACAATGTTGCTCAAGCCCAGAATGTGCAGATTCCTATCGAAGACAAAGATGCATCTTCTCTCCGTGACACAGATTATCAGCGTTTCAGTTTCCCTGTGCCAGATCGTTAGAGGGTTGCTCCGAAGGTTAATGCTGAGAACCCGCGGACTGTTGAGCATATGAGAAGAATCCAGCTGTTGGAAGATCAGATGGCTGCCTTGATAAATAAGAATACTCTCAACCTGAATGCTGCGAGCATGTGTTTAGTGCCAGGTCTTGTGCTGCCTCCAAAGTTCAAGATGCCCAGTTTTGAGAAATACAAAGGGGATAGCTGTCCGAAGCTACACTTGGTTATGTTCTGCAGAAGAATGACTTTGCATGTCACCAATGACAAGCTTATGATTTACTGTTTCCAAGATAGTTTGATCGGAGCATCCTTGGATTGGTATATGCAGTTGAAGAGTGATAACATCAAGTCATGGTCTAATTTAGTCAATTCCTTCGTGAAGCAATACGACTACAACCTGGATCTGACTCCTAGTCGCGTGCATTTGTAAGAATTATCTCAGGCGGAGAACGAATCCTTTAGAAGGTATGTACAAAGATAGAGAGAATTGGCTGCTCGTGTTCAACCACCGCTTGTGGAGAGAGAAATGGTTCACCTTTTCGTGGATACTCTGAAGGGCCGTTACTATGACGCATTGTTCAGTTGTGGAAATGCAAGCTTTGTGGACTTGATAAGAGTAGGAGAACATGTTGAGAGCGGAATCAAGAGCGGAAAGATTCAAGATATTCCCTATACTGCAGTTTATGAAGATGAATCAATTGTCAGTTCTCAAGAAGAACGGGAGAAAGGCAGTGATGTTGTCTTAGAATCTCCCGTACCTCAGATTCAGTATCCAGACTCTTCGAGTGCTCAGAGCCAGCAACCTGTGGGGTCTGTATGTCAGATATTTGTTACCCGCCAGAGTCAACAGTCGTATCATCGCCAACCGCATCAGCACGCCCGACGAAGACCAAGGAAACCTAAAAGGAAGTTTACTCATCTACCGATGTCGTATAGTCAATTGTTGCCAGATTTGGTCAAAAGGGGGCTAATAGTGCCGAAGGAGACCGATCCAATGATCCCGCCTTACCCTCCTGGTTTTGATGTCAACACTCACTGTGAGTACCATGTTGGGGCACACGGGCATTCAACAGATGACTGTAAGGTGCTTCGAAGCGAGATTCAGGCCTTGCTAGATTCCAACAGGATATCTGTCATGCCTCAGGGTGTCGACCTTCCTTTATCCAGCCGAGTAGGTGAATCAGTTCAGGTTATGGGAGAGTTCACTGATAGCAGATGTTCAGAAGAGTATCAGGATGATTTCGACGATCAATTCTGAAGATGATTGGCTCAGCAAAAAATCAAGTTCGAAAAGCCCGGTTCCCAGCAACTGGCAATCTGTGTTATCATGTCATTTCTTTGCATTTGTAGTTTCTTTTTTGTTAAAGCGCAAACTGCACTCGTAAAACTTGTATTGTTTTCAATTGATATTGATAATGAAATGAGTATGCATGTTTTGATTTAATCCAGTCATGTTCACTCAATTTTTACAGATATCCAACGCTTGGTTAAGCGGAATCCGGGGAGGATGACAAAGTTAAAAGACGCGCAGGCTTCCGATTGTATGCCTTTGAAAATAAAACCTGCTGATGATGTACAGGCATTGTTTCGAATCCCTAAACACCGGAGTTATAAGGAAGATAATCCCTTGTCAACCCCTTTGAGCCTAGTAGTAGGAGTTCTTTCGGCAAACGAAAAACCCTCAATCTTAACCTGGGGCAGGGTAGGTGTTAGCTAATTTGACTGAGCGTCCAAATTGCAGAAAGGAGTGTCCGTTCGAGGATCAATCACACCTCTAGAGGTCGTTCCTAAAAAACCACAAAGGTTAAGCATCAGGAGTGAAACAGTCACATTATTCCCCAAAGAGTCAGACAACTAGTGTCACACGACTTGTTCAAAAAAAAGAAGAGCAAAAAGAATCAAAAGCCCGCTAAGTCAAAACTTGAAAACAAATGACTTAGGCAAAAATGAGGGCATCCTGCTGGACTTAATAATCGCAAGAAGCTTAAAGGAGCCAGACCAGGCAAAAGTTAGGGAAAGAAAAAGAAAAATGAAAGGATTACAAAATAAAAATCCTCAAACGAAATACAAGTCGTGTGACCCCAAGTGGCAAAGACGAGAAGTGAGTGGTTGTCACTCCCAAATTCATGGTTTCTCGAACTATCACTCCTATTTTCAACCTTTAAGAGGTAAACACTAAGGTCGAATTAGCCGGACGTAGGATTGAGAACATCAAGGAGAATGGGGTGGGTTAAAATAAACTTTGAGCCTTTATCCTTTCCTTTCAAAACCGTGAGCCTGACCATGTTACAACCTTCAAAAGTCCTAATTGAAGCAGGGTTTGTTTCGAAGGCATACATCGGTAAAGATCACATCAAAACTGACTCCTAAAAGGGTTCTTCTTACCATGTTGGTACTGATATTGATATTCTGATAGATGATTTGTGCATTATATGCCATAAACTGTTTTTCTTTTTCCAGTGAACAGATTAGATGTCAAAACTGTCATATGCATTGCATTAATATATCTTTTATGCAGAACAACTTGTTTTACTTGCAAGTAAGCGCTTGACAGCAGGAAAGTTTCCTACAGTGGAAAGTCTGATCAGGATAGAATGCAAAACGCCCGAATACTCCGTGAACCGGGGCAAGCTATAACAAGTAACCCCTAGTGAGGTCAGCCATCCGAAGTCGGTTATTCTGAAGCAGTCAGGTTGAGATTTGATGAATCTCTCAAGGACAACCAGTGTATCTCCCCAAAGATCAACCAATCAGGGGAAAAGTCGTTGCAGAAAGGGGCAGGCCACTCTAAGAAAAGCACAGAAGTTGTTTCTTGCCCGAGGGGCATTGGATCCGAGGCATCTCTCCGAGGTTCAGAGTGCTGGGGCAGTTTATATCAGATCGTCAGGGTACAGATTTTCAGATTTCCTTTTGAGGAATATCCCCGCAGAGATCCCACAGGTTAAGGCATATTAGAAGCGAAGGAATTGTTCCTCTTTGTGTCATCAAAGCTACTCAGAGCTACTCAAGCAGGTTCGGCCAATTTTCAAGTGTGAGACGAATTTCGGGAAGTCGTGTTATTATCCCTTGACCCTTCAACCAGAGGCCGTGAATTCAGACATGATGTTTTCCAGCGTCAGCCGTACCTGACCCATCATGGATAGCCTAAAGCCCAATCCGTATTGGCACATCAGTTTCAAAATCCAATCTTCATTGATACGCAGGAAGACTCAGTCTATTTTCCCCAGCAGCAGTCCAATGGTCATTGGCACGTGTAAGTTATCCCCAGGGAAGTCTAATCATGCTTAGCACAATTAGTTACCCCCAGCGGAGTTGGGTCCAGTAGTTCTGTGATATCTGGTTATCCCCAACGCAGTTGGCTTTGTCTTCAGCATTTATTTTGCTGAAGTGGTTCCGTATCCAGTTTCTCCAGCAGTGGAGTTGGCTTCACCTTTCCAGCATTTATTTTGCTGGAATGGTCCTTCTGTGTACAGCTTTTCTCCAGCAGCCTGAGTCTGCATTTACATCTTGCATATATCATCACATTTGCATCATATTTGCATTTCATCGCCAAATGCGTAGCATTCCATCTTATATGGAGCATTATGCCATAGAAAAATTCAAACATATGTATATGCATACGAAGCATAAGCCAATTTTTCTATCAGCCTTCCATGGCAACGTGAATCACTCTGCAATCAGTTCAGGGGCATTTATCCAGCAGATTTGTTCAAATAGCTCTGTGGTTTATTTGATTCTCAGATCATACGACGATTATTGCTTTGTCTATCAATCATCTGATGACGACAGACTGTTCTTCCCGTCAGTTCCTATTGACGATGTATTTCCCCCAGCAGGAATTTTCTCTGTCTATCTTTAGATGTCATGAGTTCGAGTATGGATTTCTCCGTCTATCTTTAGACGTTGTGAGTTTGAGCAAGATATTTTCTCCGTCTATCATTAGGCGTTGTGAGTTTAAGTATGATTTTCTCCGTCTATCTTTAGACGTTGGCTTTCTTTCTGTTTATCGGATGAGATGACATTTCAAGAGGGGTTTTTCTGACTGTTGATTCTTATTGACGTCGAAGCTCTTTGAAGAATGTTCGGTTTTCCAAGTTGTTGATCCTTATCGACGACATGTCTCTTTGAAGGTGGTTTTCTTCCTGTCAATCCTTATTGATGATGTGGCCCCTTTGAGGATATTGTTCTTTCCATCAACTCCTATAGACGAAAGGATTCTGAAATTTGATGGGTAGTGTTGAAGTTTATATGGTTTTCCTTCCGCTAGTTCTCACTGACGATGTGGCTCTTTGGACAAGGTTTTCCTCTCGTCTATCATTAGACGATGCGAGATTTGGATTGATTTTCCTCTCGTCTATCATTAGACGATGCGAGATCAAGATTGTTTTCTCTTCCTGTCTTTCAGTAGACGACGTGAGAGGATCAAGTGCATGTTGATCCAACCTTCGGGTTTGTTATCTGTGGCGTCACGCAGGTAACTGGTGCTAAAGTCAGTTTCTTTGTCAGATGATTGAGCAGTTTGTTGTCGTGACAACTGGATTCAGTTTTCTGGATATTTGTTCCCCAAGCAGTCGGTGCAGTTTATTTCTGCAGGTTGGCAAATTTCTGGGTTTCTTTAGTATTTAACCGTCTTCTACCTTTAAATGTTTGAAAGTCGTTCACTTCTCAACCCTTCAGGTCCAAGCCGTTTGAATAGGGGCAGCTGTTGCACCCCTAAATTTGACCAACCAATTATCGCATTTGGCTTATGTTTCGACCCATATTGCATCCTGCATTTACATACCACATACATTACATTTTTGCAGTCAGATTGATTTTATCGGGATTACAGCCTCTCCTGACGCTTCAGGCATTTCAGGCCAATTCGAATAAGTTGTTTTGAGAATTAGCGCTCGTCCTGGTGTTTTCAGCTCTCGTTGTTATTTTTGAGGACATTTCAGTGTCCGGTTTTTACCGTTTATTTCGCTATAGTCGCGCATCTGTTTTCTAATCGATTTAGTTAGCTTTACTGCATTTTTAGATTTTTTCCTTTTATTTTCTAGAATTTTTTTAATAGATTTTAATAATTCTTTTCTAGATATTAAATAGGTTTTTTAATTGAATTTTTCTAGAATTTTAAATAGTCTTTTAAATAGATTTTAATAGATTAATTGTTTTTTTTCTAGATTTTAAATAGATATTAATAGATTTTTAAATGGTTTTTTAATAGGATAACTTTTTTTCTAGAATTTTAAATAATTTTAGAATGTTAAATAGATTTAAATAGGTTTAATAGATTTTTCTTTTTTATTGGTGTTAGAAATTAATGGTGGTATTAGTTTTATTAGATGTTAAGAAGATAATTTCTTAGGATTAATTAGACATTAATTAGGATGTTAATCATTTTCTCTTAATTAGATTGATAGTTTTAATTAGTCATTAGGATAATCCTTTTTAATTAGAGATATTAATTAGTTTGGTTAAAGAGTTTTAATTGTCGTTTAGTTTTTTAACCAGTTTTAATCCACCTTTTAATTTGTTTAATTGAATTTTAATCATTTTAATTAGTTGTGGTTAGTTAGGAGTTAATTGAGCTTAATCAGAGGTTAACCTAGTTTTAATTGCCATTATTTGAGTCTAATCAAGTCCTGGTGGGCCAGATGTCCAATTCTGGGGCCCAATTCGTTTCTCACTGCCACTTGGCAGTATAAGAGCCTTCCACGCGTGTCATTCTCTCTCCGCCACTTCATTCCCCAGCATTCACCACATGGTGCCACCTATCCACATCACCTACACGTGGCCACCGCACGTCCTCCCTCTCCCATGCATGGCCACACGTGTCTAACACCTATCCTCCCCCCACTTCCTCACCGGCCGGCATGCATGCACCGGAGGACAGTCGTAACCGTCGCCGGAAACGGCTTTCACTCACCGGAAAACTCCAGATCTTCATCCCCTCATCATCATGATCTCTAGATCTTCATCCACTCATCTTCATGATTCTCCAGCAATCCGCCATCTTCATCAACTCTTCACCGGACCTTCATCGAGAATCCCCCAGATTCATAAACCATTCATCATAAACCATCATGTCCATGAGCATTTTTTTCAGAAGATTCAAGAACATCAGCGTGTTCTTCGCTTCTGTTCTCCAGAAACTTCCTACAAGCAACAATGAAACTTCACTTATCGCTGTTCATCGTGATAACATCCAAGATCTTCAAACTTCGTCATCCGTTGTTCTCCATGTTCATAGATCCAGATCTTCACAAAGGCTTCAACGACCTTCCTCCATATGCTCTTCACAAATTCATCAACTTTTCATTCCAGATCTTCGTTCTTCAATCAACATCAACCTAACTTCATGAGAAGCAACTAATTCACAATGATCTTCACGGAACCTTCAAGAACATTCTTCCTTCATTTCCAGAATCCTCAAGATCTCCGCGATCTTCACATGCAACCTCCAAGAAACTGCTATCAAGCTTCGTCTTGTTCACTATATCATCCTCAGACCTTCGTCAAAGGTTCCTCTGATACTTCTTGTGTTCGCCCGGAGATCTCCAGATTTTCACTCATTCGTCTCGTTTTTTGTACGTGTGTTTGTTCGTAGGATGGTTTGGTTGTTGTGTTAACATGAAAGTGGTGAACGAGTTGAAGATTGAGAAGGTTGAGTGTGAACGTCAATGGCGGCGGCGGTGAGTGAGAGGAAGAAGAGATTAGGGTTTCCTCTGCTGAGATTGAGAGAAGGAGGAAGGTGGACGGAGCGTTGGGCTGGGTTGGTTCGTGGGCCATAGGGCCCAAAGTGGATTACTGATCCATACACCCCCCCCCCCCCCCCCCGTTTTTCTTTTCGCCCCCCCCCTGTGCTATTTTTTTTGGTGTTATGATATTGGGCTGGGCCCGGTGAATGTTTCTGACTACACACCCTATTTCCCTGCGTGCACCCCCCTTAGTGTTATTGTTTTTATTTTTTTCTGATCATTGTATTATGGGCTGGGCCTTTTTTTTCTGCATTTCACCCCAGTTTTCAGGATGTACCCCCCTCCCCTTACAATTTTCAATTTCTCTTGTATTGGATGTGTGATTGTAATATTGTAGTTTCTATTTTTCTATTTTCTCTTAGGGAGTATAGTTTATAGTTTTAGAATATTATTGCATATTTTTTACTATAGATTTAATATAGAATTTTCATTCCATTTTCTTATAGGATATTATAGAAATTTTAATATAGAATTGTTTTTAGAATACTATAGAATATTGTATAGTATATAACTTTCACTCTATTTTCTTATAGGATATTATTAGAGTTTGATAGAATTTTTTATGCTATTTTTCATATGCATTTTCTTTATATTTCCCTAGAGTATTTTCTAGTAGAAATTAATTGTCGTATTTTAGGAGGAGACTATTATTTCCATTTAGTGTTGGATTTCTCTCCTATTTTCTTGTCTATCTGATTTTATCTCTGATTTTATTTTTGGCTAGCCGTGTGACATGATTCAATTGGATAACGATTTTCGATATCATTTCTCTATCTTGTCTTTGACACAGACATCAATACGCTACCTCTTAGAGTTCGATTGCTCGTATAAGTCGAACCATGATGGTCTAAGCGTTACATTGTTCCTGGTTCGGACGTCCTCATCAAGGATCCAGAGAGGAGAAGATTGGAATGGAGCTTGCGCGCATGTCAGGAGCCAACGAAGCCGCTTCGTTCAACATCATCTTTCTTATTCAAGTCTTCAGGAAAACGTCGAGTGTTGTGAGTTATATCGTTAGATACGTGGGAAATGACAATCGAGCGGTCTCCCCTCAATCGTTTAGGGTGTTTAGTATATGTCCCTTAGGTAATATACGACGCACTCGCTCCTACGTATTAGGTTCTTGCGTGTGTGTCCCGAGTTACTTCCCGTTTAGGCGTAAGCCTGCTTCCTCTTTGTTCTCGCCCCCGTGCGATCGAAACCCTTTTCTCTCGCGTTCAGGCGATTGAGACCCCTTCTCTTGCCCCTCTGCAATCGAGACTCGTTTTCCCGCCGAACTACTTTTGCTCTGATCTCTCGTACCAGATGAGAGTACGTAGGCATAGGATGCGATATCCTAGCGAGCTCCCTTCTCCCTTTTCCCTGTTTTGCTGTAGTTAGCTGAACTACAGCTGCTCTGATTTCTCGTACCAGACGAGAATATGTAGGCATAGGATGCGATATCCTAGCGAGAACACTAACAACTAACTTCTCTGTTCTCTCGCTGTCGTGCGATCGAGACCTTCCTGCTGACGACTGATATTTTCCTTTCTCTTGCCCGAGCGCAATTGAGACCAGACCGTAGTTTTATAACCCGTAGGTTCCCTTACCTTTAAATCAATGACGTGCTACGTACGTTCTACCGCAAACAGGCAACGCCTAAGTCTCCGTCGAGCGAGCAACATACACCTAACTGCTAGAATGTGTACACTAGTATCGTCAATCCTTTTCTCTCACCCCTGTGTGATCGAGAACACCCTGTCTAGCCGTAGTTAGCCCGAACTACGTAAGCTCTGATCTTTCATGCCGTGTGAAAGTACGTAGGCACGAGATGCGATATCTCGGCGAGCAAAATCCCCCGTAGTGTCCCGAACTACGTTGACTCTGACTTTCCCATTGCACAAGGGAATACGTAGGCATAGAGCGCAATGCTCTATCGAGTCAGTTTTTTTCCGTTTAGCATTAGAAGTCGTAGATATATTGTTTTTTCACCCGTAGACAAACCAACAAGCGTGGATCCCATCGAGTACGATGGACGTGAGGGGTGCTAATACCTTCCCCTTGCGTAACCGACTCCCGAACCCAGACAATGGTTGCGATGACCTTGTCTTATACCCTTTCGTCAGGTTTTTTCCGATCGTTTCCTTTCCCGTTCTGAGGGATAAATAACGAAAGGTGGCGACTCTTCTGTTTTGCCGGCCTCGTTTTTCGCAGTAGCGACACACACCGGCTGCACTCCAATACTTCTAGATTAGAAATAAACAGATCTAAAAAATGTCTTCATCTTCACTTCCATCAGCACTACATTCTAGCCTTAGTTTATTGCCAAGAACCTTACTAGACTAAAGACAGATCCAGCTATATCTCCTTTGATCTAGTGATTCACTCCTTAATGGAATGTCTCCACATCTGGTTGAACATCAGATCCTTGAAGTAGACCAAACAAATCAGGGGCCTGACACTTATGCAACAATTAATGAGACAACTTGATCATCAACTAAGGATAATCCATTAAATATTTGAGAATATAGCAATGAATCTTAAATCCTTATAATAAATCCTTCTTTGACCTTCATGGATAACCAATTAAATACGTGTGTAATCCACAAATAGCAATTGATCTTAAATCATACAACTTGTTGAGAAGACCATCGGATAGATATTTAAACTTCGGTAATACCAGAAGTATTCTTTAGTATAAGTATCTCTAATGTTGAAATATCAAGGCTGACACCCTTGAATCAACCTGCCTATGACTTCCTCTGCTGATAGAACCCTTGCAAGTCATGAGTGGTGAAAATAAATCACCTCCCAATATTTTCTCTAAAACAGTCTTCAGTAACATGTAATACACAACAGAATAGTCCAAGCACACAAGCAACAACCCAGGCACACAAACAACACAGCTACAACATTCAGCAACCTGTAAAATAAAAACAGCAACAACCCAAACAAAAACAACATCCAGCAGGATCAACATCTTGTCAGACCAACCAGAGCAGCAACCAACACCATCTTCCAACCATCTACACTCCTGCCACAACCATACATCAAACTGTATATAGGCCAATCTTCTCCCAGGGCTACCAGAGTTCTTTCCTCAAAAAAAAATATGCAGCGGAACCACCAAAAGAACAACTTCAACATGCCTTAAATAAGATGTCAAAACATCATATAGGACATCATACAGAAGTAGCCACTCCTCCTTTGGAAAAATATTCAACATGTCACAGAAGCTCCTATATCAGAGGGCACAACAGCAAATACAAAGAATCCTTCAAAATCAGGAGTAAACATAAACTCCCCCTAAACTCCATAAGATGCAGCTCAAACATTTAGCAAGATCAGCAAATCAGCTACCACTTCTCCTTGTTCAAAACACCAGAAAGTATGTCCCAGGATCTCATCCAGAATAAACAGGATCCCTGCTCCGATACCAATTGAAATTCTGGTATGCAGATCTCAGATATCCTAAGAGATGCTAAGAACATTAATCTCTGCTAAAATAGAACAAGGATAGGACATAACCATTTTAAATCCCTTTAAAAATAAACAGTGTCATGACATCTGTTGTAACATCTGCAGACTGACAGAACTATTTATCTAACCATTTAAATTATGAAGAATTGTAAATGCTGAAAGATTAATAACACAATGAATTATTAACCCCGTCCAGTGCAACATCACCTACATATAGGGGCTACTAAGCCAGGAAGAAAATCCATTATTACTAGAATTAATTCAGAGCTAAACTCCAAGTTTACAACTCCTTACTTAATCTCTACCCAATGTAAGTTATGCCTAGAACCCACTAGACAAGAGACGCCTTTCACTCCCCACAATCACAGCAGTGATAACAATTCAATATTAAAAGAAAGACTTTAGAAGACACTCTTCAAATTCACAATACTTGATTTTGCTTAACAGCTTCAATCAAGAACAATACACTCTTGCTTAAAAGCTTTGAGTGAACAATTAACAATTATCAATTAACAATTAACAGCTAATAATATGTCTACCACGATGCATCCAAAGATACAAAGGGTGACTTACAAAGTCACACACACAAGACTCTCAAAACTCTAAACTCTTATTTTACACTCAAGTTTTTCTTGTTGTGAGTGCTTTTTCCCTTGCTTATGCGGCTCCTTAAATAACAATGCAGACTGGGCTTGTGCCTAAGTAGCATAAATTAGGTTTAACCAAGTTAATCCAATCTCCACAATTCAAGGTGCTAAAAAATAGGCCATATGTGTTTCCTTTCATGATCAACACTGAATAGAAAGTTTCCTAAAATATAGCCTGAGATAAATAAGGAAACATAATAGAAAACAAAATAGCACCCATGCTGGAAGATACCGATGTCACAACATTCAGCTTGACATCCAATAAACTCTGTATTAGCTAACCAAACATATCCTGCAGAACACTTCACACGTATGTCATGACATTAGTCAAGACATCTACTCATATAACAATATTTTACCATAAAATGCAGCCAATCAAGAACATCTACAAACTCCCAATCTTCTGTAGAATCTTCTTCATAACAGTAGAAACAAATATATTATAGTTTCCTAAAAAGTCTCAAAGATCCTTTTTATGAACACCAATTAAATCTGCACTTTGTTCCAAATAAATCTCTTTGACCTGCACACACTGATGAGGTATATCCAATATGATCTCATCAAAACAAACCACCTCTTTCAAGAGATATAAAGTAGCAGCTCCTGTTGTACCAGACAAAGATGTCACAACATCTGTCTCAACATTTTGATAATAACACATGACATCAGTACTGCCAAAACAGCAGATGAAGATGTTATAACATCTTGCTTAACATCAGTGCAGAATCATGTTTTATCAAAATTTAGCCAATCATAGAACCATGGACAATCATAGAATCATGGAACTAACAAAGAGGTTGGGAAAATTTTTGGGTGCAACAACTGCCACTATTCAAACAGCTTGGACCTGAAGGTATGAAAAGCAACTGCTTTCAAACATTCAAGGTAAAAGGTGATTGAATACAAAAAGAACCCATAAATTTGTAACCTGCGGGATGGTACACTAAAGAGCTTGCCAGCCGACAGTGGACTTAAAAGACAACGGGTACCAACCAAGAGTTGGGATGACCGAAATAAACTAA
The DNA here is from genome assembly GCA_963859935.3 of Lathyrus sativus. Classification (NCBI taxonomy): domain Eukaryota; kingdom Viridiplantae; phylum Streptophyta; class Magnoliopsida; order Fabales; family Fabaceae; genus Lathyrus; species Lathyrus sativus. The sequence continues at coordinate 685,561,475 of OZ012735.1, read as the reverse complement.
TAACAGGGGGCACCAACCAAAAGTCAGGATTTCCAGGGGATTGTATCTGAAAGCTGCGAGAAACAAACTACTAACCAAAAGTTAGGATCACCCAGAAGATGTCATCGACCAAAAGTTGGAACAAAATTGCTAACCAAAAGTTAGGAATCATCGACCAAAAGTCAGAACAAAAACCGCTAACCCAAAAGTTAGGAATCATCGACCAAAAGTCGAAACAAAAACTGCTAACCAAAAGTTAGGAATCATCGACCAAAAGTCGGAACAAAAACTGCTATCCAAAAGTTAGATACACCAGGACGTCTACTGAATGCAAACTTGATTGAAAATGAGGTGTACCAACCAAAAGTTGGGATAACGACTCCGCGGGGAATGAAGGAAATTACCAATCAAAAATCGGGGTAACAGCTACTAACCAAAAGTTAGGATCACCAAGAAAGGAGACTACCAACCAGAAGTTGAGATAACGACTCCGCAGGGGAACAAAAGAATACTACCAACCAAAAGTTCGGATAACATCCACAAAATGACGGACTACCAACCAAGAGTCAGGATAGCATTTGGGATAAGCAGGAAGTAGAATCAATCAATTTACAACCTGGCAAAGAGAAATCTGTTGGGGAAAGAGAAACTTAAATAAGCAAACTCAGCTGGGGAGCAAAAGATAAGATGAAGACATCCACTGATGATTCTTACTGGGATTTGGTACCACAAAGGCCTGGCTTATGCTTCACATGCGTATGTTTGAATATGGCATAATGCTCCATACGAAATGAAAATGCTACGCATTTGGGAGGATTTTATGCAAAATGAAAATGCAAAGGAACACCAACACGAACAAGTGCCGAAATAAACGGCAAACAGACTCTGCCGAGGAACATGCCCTGAACGGCCTTCTAGAATAAAACTCTACTGGGGACAATTCCAATCTGTTGGGAATTGAGAATAACATCTATCGGAAAGTTTCCCCAAAGGCCTCGCTTCAAAGAATACCAATAACCACTGGACTCTGCTACAAATGTCTACTACTTCCAAAAATAATCGTCGAGGGAATCAGCCTTGATTTCTGCTTGGGGAGTTGAGTCTATGACATAGACTCTATGGGGGAACAACACTGAACTTGCCCGGCTGCTGAGGAATAATCCCAATCTTACCTGCTGGGGATAAACGCACATTACTTCCGGGGAGATCTTTTCGATTTGGAAACAGTTCTCAGTGGAATGAATCCTGCAAATGACAAACAAACAGCGTGTTCTGTATGCAACAAAGGCTATTTCAGTCACCGTTCATGACAACATTTAAATAAATAATTGTTTCAATTAGAAAAGCCCTAGAAGTTCATATATGCAAAATTTTATCAAAGATATCAAGCGCCTTTTTGCAAACAAAATAGTAAAAAGCAAAAACAAGAATAAAAAACTCTTTGTGGGAAATAATTCATTAATAAAAATGGCCCGTAAACAGGCAAATTACAACAAATGCAACTCCTTGTCGCATCGCTACGAAGAGGGGCCGACAAGGACAGAAGAGTCGTCACCATTCGTTGTTTATCCCAAAGAGAGGGAAAGGAAACGGTCGGAGAAAACCTACGAAAAACGGAAAAGATAGGTCATCGCAACCAAATCTTGGATTCGGGAGTCAGTTACACAAGGGGAAGGTATGAGCACCTCTCACGTCTGTTGTACTCAACGGGATCCACGCTTGTTGTCTAGTCTATGGGTGTTAACTATCAAAAGGCTAGCTCACAAGGACAAAAGAAAAGAAAAGAGACTCGATAGAGCATCGCCGCTCTATGCCTACATACTCCCTTGAGCAATGGGAAAGTCAGAGTCAACGTAGTTCGGAAAACTATGGGTGAACGGGGGAAAGGTTGCTCACCAAGACATCGTCGTCTTGTGCCTACGTATCCTTGTCTGGTACGAGAAATCAGAGCAAACGTAGTTTGGGCTGACACGACCATAGATTGGTTTAAGTGTTTTAACAAAGTAGGGTTAAATGGTGGTTCCAGCAGTTAGGGACAATGCCTATTTGCGGTAGAACCAAGACTTAACACACTCTTTCTGAAAATGATTTTTAAACAATCCCGAAGGATAAAAAGGTTTGATGTTTTAGTTTTCTGTTTTTTAAACAAGAAGTGGATTGAGTTAAGTTTGTAACTCATGTTGCACTAAAGACTATGACTTGAGAGCGAATGCGTCACATATCGCCCAAAGGGCATACGCTAAACACTCTAGACAGATTGAGAGGAGGCCCCCCAACTTTCATTCCTCAAGTACTTAACGCTCATAGCGTACAACACTTATTATCCTTTATTAGGTGTTTTAAGATGTTTAGGAGATGAGAAGAGAAGACACAAACTCTAAGGGGAAACTAATCAACCCTAATGTGGTCATGCACAATGCTCCTAAAGTTGGGATTAAGAAGGGAAGAATCTATCCTAATGTTATCATGCAAAGGATTGAGCACATAATGTCTCTCCTACTCCCATCTTAAACAGAGGGACTAGGAATCCTAAGGGATCATGGCAAAAGAACCAAGTAAACAACAGATAACCCAATCACAGATGAAATGAGAAAGGAGAAGAAGTTGACTTAAACAAGTCAAGACAATGCAAACATGATATGCAAAGATGCAAAGATGAAATACAAAACTCAAAAGATTCAACCAAATAAGCAAGACAAAGTTGACTTAAACAAGTCAAAAAGAGTGAGATGAAATGGGAGAAGTTACAACTCCTACAACCATTCAAACATCAATCACTAAAACAAAAGCCAAACATAAAACACAAGCAAAGACCATGATCAAATAAAAGATGGGAGAAAAAGGCTTGGGCAGCAAGCATATGCAAATTATCTCAACCAAACAATCCAAATTGATCATGTGAAAAAGAAGAACAAACAAAAGCTAAAAGTGATACATCATTCAAGACAAACTCAAAGCATACACATGAACACCAAATTGTCTTAAATGATGATCAAAACCCAAGGGGAAGAAGTGAACCCAAAAGAAAAAGTTTCAAAACAAGATGGAAAACAAAGCACAAGCAAGAATGAAATCAAGGCAAATGGAAGAAACAAAGTTCTATCTCATGTTCAACACTTACAAACAAGTGGAAATGCCTAACTTCTATGTAACTTGTGAAACAAGTTTCACAAATGTAAGACCTCAAAATGAAATACCAGTACCTTAATCATGTCATGAATAAGAATCAAGGCTCATAGGGTGCATATGGGATCCATAAAAGTCATTTCCCAAAGGAATTAGGTCAAACTAGCTTGTATGAACCTCTTCTAAGATGACTTGACTTGCAAGCTTCATCAAAAATAGGAGAATGGCTCAATAATTACCAAATAAAATGCACAAGGCAACCAAGTCCAATGGCAAACAGACACCAAAGTTTCAAAGTGAAAGTCAATTCAAGGCATCACCAAACAATTCAATTGTTAAGGGTGATCCACCTTATCGAGCATTAATCGAGGGTTAACAAAAACCAACTCAAAGTCAACCATAAAATGATCAAACATGAACCAAATATACCCTCAAAGACCCTTTGATCCATCCTCTAAATGGAGAATGAGTCTTGATCATAGGGGATTTGAATTGGAGGTTCAAATGCATAGGATCAAAACTAGGGTAGACCATAGAACACTTCACATTGCAAAATTAAAATAAAATTGCAAATAAAAATAAAATCAGAAAATAAAATTATCAAAAAGTAAACAAAGTCTTGAAATGCAAGAAAATATTTTTTGGGTAATTTTCTGATCATTGGAGATATTTTTAATAAATCAAAATGAAAACAGAAATAAAAATAAAATAAAATAAAATAAATGAACAACCAAGGTAGGGTGTAAAAGTAAACCAGAAATGAACTACAACCAAGGAAAAACGTGATTGGGCTTCAAAATAGGGGGAAAAATATCAATTCAAGCCCAGATGACCCAAGGCATCAACATTTAATGAAACGATGCGCTTCACTAATCCCATGTGGAGTCAACGTGCCACACAGCTTGGTCAAACGAATCAGAAAATAACAATACACGAGGTCAAAGGTTCTACGCATGCCAGCTCAGCCCTGACCAGAAACAAAACTAGACGCCAGAGCTAGGGCTCCAGTCGTCTTCTCCGGCAGGCTCGCAGGAGCTCAGAGGAAAAACCTCAACAAAAATGGTCAAAACCGGTACCAATCGAAAGCTCTTGCTACAATGATCTCAAATCCATAAATTAAACATCAAAAGGGCTCTAAACCAGAGAGAATCAAAAGATTGAAATTCAAACATGTCATCTGAAAATGTCATCAAACAAGAACAACAATGAACCAAACATGGCCTACCATAGTTAGGGCTTCAGATGCAACCCAACATACTCTTAGAAAGTGCCTAAAATTAGAGAAAAAAGAAAGATAAGCTTACTGAACTGAGCAACTCCGTTGGTTCTTCACAAGCACTCAAACTCTACTTTATTGCTTCCAACTCACTCCTTATGCTCTCAGGAAGAAGATGCAAGCTTCAATTGAGGTTTATTTGAAGAGAAAACCCAGATCCGAAAATGGCAAGTGATGAGAAAATTTGAAGTTCTCTCTGCTCTCTCCCGCTGCAATGACCTATTCTGAGCATTAGGGAAACCTAAAATGCTTTTATATGATGGGTATTTGATCATCATGCAGGCCCATGTTGCCTTATTGGTGAGATTTGAACAATTTCCAAAAATAATACTCCCCCTCATGCACTCGCGTTTTGCACTTTTCACACCACATAAGATCAACAAATTGAAGTGTGTGAAGTGTACAATTGAGATGAATTAGTTTGGGCTTTGTAAATGATCCACAACTCAAGTTTGAAATCAATAATTTTTAAGGAAGAAACTTGAAAATGAGGCATCTCATGGAATTTTATGTTGGCCCATTGGTGGCAAGTCTCTTTATGATCATGTATTGGTGTGAAATATCTCAAAATAAGTAGTAAATATGTCCCATAATGTATAATGTTCATACCATGACTAAAAATCATGATTTCATCTTAAAAGTCTCCCACATGGCCATGTAATTCAACAATTATCATGAATTTTGAGCTCAACGATGGAGATAAGACTCTTATGGACAATTTTCATGTTGGTTGGAATTGCATTTGAGGTACATGAGTTCATGAAATTGACTATTGAACAAGATGACCTATAATGAACTTTTCCAAAAATACCCTTGCCTTGAAAGGTCCATAACTTGAGATTTACAAATGATATTAAGGACTTATAGGACTTTTAGAAAGCTACGACCATGAGGAACAACTTTCATGTTCACTTTAAGTTGAGGGGAAACTTGCTTCTAGGTAAAAAATGCCTTAGAAGTGAGTTGACTTTTTGTTGACCAAAATTCTCTTCATCTGAGACCCCTAACATGTTGGCATCATAACTTGAGATGTACAAACTCAATGGATGAGTTCTTGTACTCAAAATAAATCTAAGAAAATGCCCTACAAGTCTCATGTTTTCATGAAAAGGAGATAGAGCTTGTATCATAGGGTCAAATATCTTTGAAATTGGGCACTAGAGAAGGGGATTTTACACTGAAATCATCTGAAACTCTAATTAGTAACCTCTTGAACTCTTGATTCCTCTTGATTTGATCTCATCATGACATCTCAAATTCTTTAAAGTGACTTCCCATTGCTTGTGTGACTTGAAAACCAGTTTGGAAACCTTTCAAGTCCACAGTTGACCTTGAGTTGACCAGATGAAACCCTAATTCCAAGTCCTTTGTCTATGGCTCTTGCAGATGAATTGAATGATTGATCAAACCCTATAATTCCCTTCCAAGGTACACAATGAACTTCAAAACCAAGTATTGTCCAAATAAATGACCACATGAACTCCTGGTGATCCTCTGATGAGCCTCTGATGACCCTCAAGATAGGAGGTAACAACCTCACACCAATCTCTCCCTTCAAAAAGCTTTGAAACTTCTCCGTGATGATGAAACCCTTGATGGTTTGTAAAAATGCACTGACTTGAGCTTGAAACCAAAGAGACCCTCCTCTTGAATGGCGCAAGACACCTCTTGATCCCCTGTAGAGAATAATGCTATGTGTAACTCCCAATTTAATTATTTAGTCTTTGGTGTTATTTTATTTCAGTGTGTCCTTGTGTGGGAGTGTGTCTGAGCGCGTTGGTGAGTGTCCTTAATTTATAGGAACTATCTAATAAAATGTAGACTCTAATATTAAGATAATATAATTAATAATGATGATAATTAAATAATTAGTAGTAATAATATTATTATTATTATTATTATTATTTGTATTATTATGAGATTAAATAAATAAAATAAGGATTAAGAGATATAAGAAGGGGTTTTGGGGTAAAGAGGAGATAGAACACGATAGACTTGTGGAGAGAGAGCATATTGAGGAGGAAGAACAAGGGGAAGAGAAGCAAGGTTAGGGCTACCCATTCTTCAGAGTTCTTCAACGATCTGAGAAATCAATCGAGGTAAGGGGGAGAAATTGATTGGGATTTCTATTTTACATGAATTGGGTAGAGTGGATTCCTTAACCCCATAGGGATTTGATGAATATGATTGGTATGTTGTTGATTGTTGCTTCCATTGATGAATTTGTGCATGTTTTGTTATGAAATTGGTGAAATCATGTGTGATGTTCTGTGGTATTAGTGATAAACATGAGTGTTGGTTCTGGAGAGAAAACTTAAGGAACAATTTGAAGTAATACTCGGTCGAATTGATGTCTTATTGGGTAAAATCTGGATTAAGTCGTGTAGTTTAGTTGGGGAATGTTGGGTTAAGGCTACAGGAACTGGTTTGGTGAAAATCGGGTGATCTATGAGCTTCTGATGATTTTGGGACTGTTGAGGATTTTGAGTATGCAGACGCTCGCAAGCAGGTTCGCTAGGCGAGCAGGGTAGCGAGCCTTCGCTAGGGACTCGCTAGGCGAGCTAGGTAGTGAACACTTCCAGTAGCCACTATCTACCTTCGCTAGCGAGTTCGTTAGGCGAGTGAGGCAGCGAGCGTTCATTGAGGCTTTGCTATGCGAGTGAGCCAGCGAGCGTGACAGAACTTGTTTTATTTTTGTGGTTCCATCCAATGTTGATGTTTTGTAGGATCCCTTTGGTCATGATGGGTATAGGGACGATGTTTAATGGTGAAGAATGTATACTTGGTGTTGGAATGTGAATTTCCTAATATTTAATGTAATTAATATAATTGATTGGTGTGTGTGTATATATATATATATATATATATATATATATATATATATATATATATATATATATATATATATATATATATATATATATATATATATATATATATATATATATATATATATATATATATATATATATATATATATATATATATATATATATATATGTGTGATCAGTAGGATCGTGTGCACTTAGTGTGCTTGAGTTTATTTGTTGTGCATATGGTGTCGTGCATATCATGGTGTTTTGGTGGGATGAATCGTTCTCAGGAGGAGTGTATGCGATTTACCCGTACTCCTTTGTGGAGAATGGTGGGATGGATCGTTGCTCAGGAGGAGTGTGCGCGATCCATCCGTACTCCTTTGTGGAGAATGGTGGGATGAATCGTTGCTCAGGAGGAGTGTATGTGATTCATCCGTACTCCCTCGTGGAGAATGGTGAGGATAGATCATTGCCAAGGAGGGGTGTATGTGATCTATCCTGGGTTCGATTGAATGAACCAATGAGTCGGTACCGCATGCATGGTGTTGAGTTCCATATTTGCATTATTATATGTTGTGTTTGATGTTGGACAGTAGGTCGAGGTTGGTGCGTGATGGGTGATATTTTTATGTAATTGCTACCTTTATTTCATGTATCTTATTACAGATAATTTTGATAATGTTTTCTCACCCCTTTGTTGTTGTGATGGTCTATGCTTCTTCGGAATTACAGATAATCCAGGTACATAGCAAGCTTGGATAGTGGTGTGCAGGTCGAGTCTTAGGATGCTCTGATACGTAACACGGGACTTGGGTGTTTACTTTTATTATGTTGGATTTGTTTTATTCCTGTGATGTATCATATTTTGGTGAACCTTGTTAATGAATGACTTTATGTAATTTGGCGGATGGCCGAGAATGTTGAATTAATGATTACTTCCACTATTTATTTTGAAAACCAACTAATGAAGATTTATGTTGAACTATTTGATGTGATATCCCACTTGTGAAGGGAAAATCAGATGTTTATTTGAAATAATTATATTTTATTTTAATTTTTGGGAAAGTGGGGTGTTATAGTTGGTATCAGAGCAGGTCGGTCCGTCTGGCCAGTGTGGTAGTTGAGTCTGTCCTTAGGATAGAGATTGTGTACCTTTTAACCTAGTGTTGTTATGGTTGAGCAGTATGGCAGGAAGGAATGATGCGGCTTTGGCTGCAGCTATACAAGCGATGGCGCAGGTGGTTGCTAATTAGAATCTAGCTGCGGGTGCGCAATTTAGCGATTTAGCTCAGTTTCGAAATAACAAGCCACCGACGTTTGAAGAAGGAATTCTGGATCCTGAAGCTGCACAAAAATGGCTGAAGGCAATTGAGAAAATTTTCAGGACAACGGGTTGTAGTGATGAGCAAAAAGTGAAGTTTGGTACTCACATGCTGGAAGGAGAGGCTGAGGCTTGGTGGGACAACAGTCGCCAAAGGTTGGAGACTGCAGGAACTGCGATTACTTGGGATGTGGTCCGAACGGGATTTTTGGAAAAGTATTTTCCGGAAGATATAAGAAGTGCTAAGGATATAGAGTTTTTGGAGCTGAAGCAACGTAATCTGACTGTAGCGGAGTATGCTACTAAATTTGAAGAGCTAGTACAGTATTGTCCTTATTACAATACCGAAGCTGCAATGACCTCCAAGTGTTTGAAGTTTGAAAATGGGCTGCATTCGGAAATTAAGATGGGGATCGCTTGTCAGAAGATCAGGAATTATCCTGAGCTGGTAAGTGTAACACCCCACTTCCCAAATTAAATAAAATATAAACATTATAAATAAACATCAGAGTTTTCACCAAAATAGTGGGATATCACATCACCAAATTTTTATAAAAATACTTTATTAATTATTCTCAAAAACAATACAGCGGAAAACATTATTCCAACATTCTCGGCCATCCGCCAAATTTCGTAAAATCTTTATTATTATAATTCACAAAAAAAGTGATACGTCACAGGATTACAACAAGTTTGACATAAAACAATTAAAACACCCATATCCCGTGTTACGTATCAGAGCATCCTAGACTCGACTGGCACACCACCATCCAAGCTATCTAAGTACCTGGATTATCTATACTTCCGGAGAAGCACAAACACAACAACAACCAAGGGGTGAGAAAACATGATCAAAAATATATTGGTAATGTAATACATGTAAACAAGGTAGTAAAACACACCAACCCACCAATATTCACCCCAACAACTCCATATAACGAACCTACTGTTCGAATTACAAAACATATTATAATGCAAATATGCAACTCAACACCATGCATGCGGTACCGACTCATTGGTTCATTCAATCGAACCTGAATAGATCACTTACGCTCCTCCTGAGACATGATCTATCCCCCACCATTCTCCACAAAGGAGTACGGATGAATCACTTACGCTCCTCCTGAGACATGATTCATCCCACCAAAACACCATGATATGCACACACCAATGCATAACTATCATATTTAGGCACACTAAGTGCACACGATCCTCCTGATCATATCATCATACATATATGCATATATGTGTAGATATATTACACCGACACCATATAAATCAATCAGATAGTAAATAAATTCATACTATAACACCATATATAACCACATCCCAACACCCGGGAACACACGATCCTACTGATCACTACATACATATACGTTAACTAATTGTTCACCAACAATATCAAGGAAAACGAGTACCATCACCAAGTAAACAAGTTCATACTTTATCACCAAGATATAAACACGTCCCACCACTCGGGAATACACGATCCTACTGATCACTACACCATGCTCCGCATGATTCATACACCAACTAATTATCCATTTAAATAATTAGTAACGGAAATCACATACTATCACCGAGTACTCACCCTATAACACTCAATCATCTCCCCTATAATCAACAAAGTCCAAGGGCACTACACTCTTAGCGCACACAGCATAACAGAACCTACTGGACTCACTCGCTACCTCACTCGCTAGGCGAGCACCTAGCGAACGCTCGCTGCCTTCTCGCTAAGCGAAGTGCTAGCGAGTTGCTTGCGACTTCTCAAGTTCTCACAGTTCAGAATTCTCACTCTTCTCCGATTCAAGCCTATTCTATAACATCCACTTCCTATACTATTCGTATTACGACCAATGCATATTAGGCTTATTAATCTTCCTATAATTCTACTCCAGATCAACATTACGGCATACTACCGGCACTTTAGAGTTACTCTGAACCTTACTCAAACCAAACCAACACCAACAGTCAATCAACAATGGCAACATCAAACATCCGTACATCATCATATGCATATTATTCCGAAGTCATCACTTAAACAATCTATCGACACATCAAAAAGGTCACACAGAACTTCCCTAAAACCGTAAACCCAACCTATACGCCAAATTAACCAAAAACAACAATTCACCAACAATCAACATATTTCAGTCCATCAACATCAACATAACTCAACAATCAATAGCATGTCAATATAAAACTTCATCAACGATACATTCCTACGGGGTTAAGGAATCCCCACTACCCTATACATGTATATACCATTCCCAATCAAGTTTCTCCCCCCTTACCTTGTTAATCGGTTGATCGATGAAATTCTTTCTGGATTTAGTCTCTTGGCCTCCTCTTTTCTTTCCGTTCTTCGTTCCCTTTTTCCTTCGTTCTTCTCACTTCTCTCGTTCTATCGCTCTTTCTCTCTTCCCTTTTTCTATCGTGTTATTTTCTCTAATACTTCCCCCACCCCTTCATATTCTATTTTCCTTTTTATTTCCTATCCCAATAATAATAATAACTAATAAAAATAACATAATAATAATAATAATAATAATAATAATAATAATAATAATAATAATAATAATAATAATAATAATAATAATAATATTATTATTATCACACCAATTTCCCACGATCTATGGTAATCCCTTTTCTCTCTATTCCAACTTTTTTAATATCTCCTTGCTACCCCTTCATATTTTCTTCCTCACGGTTTCTATCATGACTTTTCATATTTCCATTCTAACTTCCCAATAACCCTTCCACTTCTTATTTTACTTATTCCAACCACTAATATTCCCAATAATAATTCTAATATAATAATTATAATAATCATTATAATAATAATAATAATATAATATAATATAATATAATACTATTATAATATTATAGTAATATTCAACATAATAATAATAATAGTAATACACCCAACAATAATTATAATTATAATAATAATAATATTAATGATAATAATAACAACTATATTAATACTAATAATAAAATAATATTAATAATAATAATCTTCATATTAATAATACTAATATAATATTACTAATATTAATAATACTAATCATAATAATACTATTAATAATAATAATAAGAAGAAGAATAATATTATTATCTCACCAAAATAATAATAATAATAATAGTAATAATATTATTATCTCCCCAAAATAATAATAATATTAATAATACTAATAAATATAATAATATATAATAATAATAATAATACCCCCACCAATATTACTATTATTCATTATATTATCATATTCACACCAAAATCATAACAATATAATAACTATATTAATAATAATATTATATTCTCCATATTAATAATATTACTACAAATATTAATAATAATCATAAATATAATAATAATAATAATAATAATAATAATAATAATAATAATACCACCACCAATATTACTATTATTTCTTATATTATTATAAACTCACCACATTACCACCAATGATCCTCCCATCTCAGGGACACCCACCAAACATCATCAAATACACCCTACCCAAGGGCACATCAACATATAATATTTAAAATAATAATAAAATGACTAAATAATTAAAATGGGTGTTACAGTAAGCAGAAGCAGAATTTATGATAATGATAACAGGGCCAGGATTGCACACTATAAGGCTGTGAATGACCGTAAAGGTAAGCAGAGATTTTGTGGTATTCCTTACAGTGTTCCTGCTGATAAGGGAAAACATAAGGCTGCTGCTGATAAGAAGCCTAGAGAAGGAAAAGCATCTGCTGATTTGAAATGTTTCCGGTGCGGTGGCGCGGGGCATTGTGCTAATGATTGTCCTAATGAGGTAAATAAGTGTTTCAAGTGTGGTAAGCCAGGCCATGTGATGGCGGATTGCAGGGCCACTATGCCTACCTGTTATAACTGTGGTGAGAAAGGTCATATCAGTACACATTGCAAGAAGTCGAAGAAGCCTCACGCGTTTCAGGCTAGCCGTAAAGTATTTGTTGTGGTAGGAACTCAGTCGGCCAACGGGGAGCGTTCTATCAAAGGTACTTGTTTCATCAATAATATTCCTTTGACTGCTATGATTGACATGGGTGCAACCCACTTGTTCATTTCTATTGATTGCGTGAAGAGATTAGAATTAGTGTCATCTACTCTTGAGCGACGGATGACTATTGAAACTCCCTCTATTGGTTCGGTGACTACTTCTTTGGTGTGTTTGAAGTGTCCCCTGACTATTTTCGGCAGAGACTTTGGAGTGGATCTGATTTGTCTACCACTTGGTAATTTGGATGTTATTGTGGGTATGAACTGGTTGGAGTTCAATTGAGTCTACATCGATAGTTTTCGGAAGGTGTTGTTGTTCCTTACTCCATAAGAGGAAGCGTTGGCGAATTGCTTGTCTAATAAGGAATTGACGACCTTGTTGGAGGACGAAGCTAAAATGTTTGCTTTATTTGCATCGTTATTGGTTGACAGCAAAACGTCAATGAAAGAGTTGGCGGTGGTGAATGAATTTCCCGAAGTGTTCCCTGATGATATTACAGAATTACCTCCGACGAGAGAAGTTGAATTTAGCATTGATCTTGTTCCTGGTACAAGGCCTATATCTATGGTACCGTACAGGATGTCGACATTGGAATTGGCTGAATTGAAATCTCAGATTGGAGAATTATTGGATAGAAAGTTTATCAGACCGAGTGTGTCGCCGTGGGGAGCTCCAGTGTTGTTGGTAAAGAAGAAGGATGGTAGTATACGCTTATGCGTCGATTATCGTCAGTTGAATAAAGTGACCATTAAGAATAAATATCCTCTTCCAAGGATTGATGATTTGATGGATCAGTTGGTGGGAGCTCGTGTGTTCAGTAAAATTGACTTGAGGTCGGGTTACCATCAGATCAGAGTGAAAGAAGGTGATATTCAGAATACGGCATTTAGAACTTGTTATGGACATTACGAATATGTTGTAATGCCTTTTGGAGTGTCTAATGCGCCAGGAGTGTTTATGGAGTATATGAACCGAATCTTCCATTCTTATTTGGATCAGTTTATTGTTGTGTTTATTGATGGTATACTGATTTATTCTAAGTCTGATAAAGAGCATGCAGGACATTTGAGAATTGCTTTGCAGGTGCTGAAAGAGAATAAGTTGTTTGCTAAACTATCAAAGTGTGAGTTCTGGATGAAGACGGTGAGTTTCTTAGGGCATGTAATATCTGGTGATGGTGTTGCGGTGGACCCATCGAAAGTGAGTGCAGTGTCGCAGTGGGAACCGCCGAAGACAGCAACGGAAATTAGAAGGTTTTTGGGTTTGGCAGGATATTATCGAAGGTTTATTGAGGGGTTTTCTAGTTTGGTGTTTCCATTAACTCAGTTGACGAGGAAGGATCAAGTTTTTGTGTGGGATGCTGCTTGTGAAGAAAGCTTTGAGGAACTGAAAAAGAGATTAACTACGGCACCAGTGTTAATATTTCCAAATCCGAGTGAACCTTTTGTGGTGTACTGTGATGCGTCTAAGATGGGATTAGGCGAAGTTCTTATGCAGAATGGTATGGTAGTGGCGTATGCTTCGCGGCAACTGAGGGCGCATGAAAGGAATTACCCTACCCATGACCTTGAATTGGCTGCGGTAGTTTTCGTGTTAAAGATCTGGAGGCACTATTTTTATGGTTCGAGATTTGAGGTGTTCAGTGACCATTAAAGTTTGAAGTATTTGTTTGATCAGAAGGAACTAAATATGAGACAGAGAAGATGGTTGGAATTCTTGAAGGATTATGATTTCAGCTTAAGTTATCATCCAGGAAAGGCAAATGTAGTAGCCAATGCTTTGAGCAGAAAAACAATTCATATATCGGCTTTGATGGTGAAAGGAATGGAACTAATTGAGCAATTCAGAGATTTGAGCATGGTTTTTGAAATTACGGCAGGTGGTGTGATGTTAGGCAAGTTGCAAGTGAACAATGATTTCTTGGATATGATTAAGGAAAACCAAAAGTTAGATGTGAAGTTAGTGGATTTGATGCCTGGAGTAGGGAGTGACTCCGATAGTGATTTTAAGTTGGATAGTACAGGTGTGCTAAGATTCAGAGGCAGGATTTGTGTTCCGGATAATGACGAACTGAAGAAGTCAATTCTGAGTGAAGGACATCGTAGTAGTCTGAGTATCCATCTGGGAGCTACGAAGATGTACCACGATTTAAAGAAGTTATTTTGATGGTCCGGTATGAAAAGGGATATAGCTCGATTTGTTTATGCCTGTTTGACATGTCAGAAATCAAAGGTGGAACATCAGAGACCCTCTGGAATGATGCAACTGTTGGAAACTCCGGTTTGTAAATGGGATTGTATAACCATGGATTTTGTTATGGGTTTTCCGAATACGGCGAGAGGATTTGATGCTATTTGGGTAATTGTGGATTGACTTACGAAGTCTGCACATTTTGTGCCAATTAATATCAGTTTTCCGTTGGAAAAGCTAGCAGAGATTTATATTCGGGTAATTGTGAAGCTACACGGTGTTCTGTCGAGTATCGTGTTGGATAGAGATCTGAGGTTTACCTCAGAATTTTGGAGGAGTTTACAGGAAGCTTTGGGTACTAAGTTGAAGCTGAGTTCAGCTTACCATCCGCAAACCGATGGTCAGACAGAGAGGACTATTTAGTCACTGGAGGATTTGCTAAGAGCTTGTGTGTTGGAAAAGGGTGGTGCATGGGATACTCATTTACCGTTGATCGAGTTCACGTACAACAATAGTTACCATTCTAGTATCGAATGGCACCGTTTGAGGCTTTATATGGTAGGAGGTGCAGAACTCCTCTGTGTTGGTATGAGACTGGTGAGAATATGGTATTGGGACCAGACATTGTGCAGCAAACTACCGATACAATTCAGATGATTCGTGAGAAGATGAAAGCATCTCAGAGTAGGAAGAAAAGTTATCATGATAACCAAAGAAAAGAACTGGAATTCAGTGAAGGTGATCATGTGTTCCTAAGAGTTAACCCAATGACTGGTGTGGTTCGTGCGTTGAAGTCCAAGAAGCTGGATCCTAAGTTTATTGGGCCATATCAGATTTTGCATAGAATTGGTGTTGTAGCTTATAGAGTGGCGTTACCGCCTGAACTTTCGAATTTGCATGACGTATTTCATGTGTCGCAACTTCGAAAGTATGTCTCGGATCCATCTCATGTGATTCAAAGAGATGAAGTTCAAGTCCGGGAGAATCTTACCGTTGAGACGATGCCATTGAGGATCGAAGATCGTAAGATGAAACAACTCCGAGGGAAGGAGATACCTTTGGTGAAAGTGGCTTGGGAGATGGTGCAGGAGGCAGTGTGACCTGGGAATTGGAAAGCAGGATGCGGGAAGCGATCCGGAATTGTTTCCATCAGGTAATTTTCGAGGACGAAAATAATTAAAGTGGGGGAGAGTTGTAACGCCCAATTTAATTATTTAGTCTTTGGTGTTATTTTAGTCCGGTGTGTCCTTGTGTGGGAGTGTGTCTGAGCGCGTTGGTGGGTGTCCTTAATTTATACGAACTATCTAATAAAATGTAGACTCTAATATTAAGATAATATAATTAATAATGATGATAATTTAATAATTAGTAGTAATAATAATAATAATAATATTATTATTATTATTATTATTATTATTATTATTATTATTATTATTTGTATTATTATGAGATTAAATAAATAAAATGAGGATTAAGAGATATAAGAAGGGGTTTTGGGGTAAAGAGGAGATAGAACACGATAGACTTGTGGAGAGAGAGCAGATTGAGGAGGAAGAACAAGGGGAAGAGAAGCAAGGATAGGGCTACCCATTCTTCAGAGTTCTTCAAAGATCTGAGCAATCAATCGAGGTAAGGGGGGAGAAACTGATTGGGATTGGTATTTTACATGAATTGGGTAGAGAGGATTCCTTAACCCCATAGGGATTTGATGAATATGATTGGTATGTTGTTGATTGTTGCTGCCATTGATGAATTTGTGCATGTGTTTTTATGAAATTGGTGAAATCCTATGTGATGTTTTGTGGTATTAGTGATAAACATGAGTGTTGGTTCTGGAGAGAAAATTTAAGGAACAATTTGAAGTAATAATCAGTCGAATTGATGTCTTATCGGGTAAAATCTGGATTAAGTCGTGTAGTTTAGTCGGGGAATGTTGAGCTAAGGCTACAGGAACTGGTTTGGTGAAAATCGGGTGATCTATGAGCTTCTGATGATTTTGGGACAGTTGAGGTTTTTGAGTACGCAGATGCTCGCTAGCAGGTTCACTAGGCGAGCAGGGTAGCGAGCATTCGCTAGGCGAGCTAGGTAGCGAACACTTCCAATAGCCACTGTCTGCCTTCGCTAGCGAGTTCGCTAGGCGAGTGAGGCAGCGAGCGTTCGCTATGCGAGTGAGCCAGCGAGTGTGACAGAACTTGTTTTATTTTTGTGGTTCCATCCAATGTTGATGTTTTGTAGGATCCCTTTGGTCATGATGGGTATAGGGACGATGTTTAATGGTGAAGAATGTATACTTGGTGTTGGAATGTGAATTTCCTAATATTTAATGTAATTAATATAATTGATTGGTGTGTGTATATATATATGATGCATGGTGATGTGATCAGTAGGATCGTGCGCACTTAGTGTGCTTGAGTTTATTTGTTGTGCATATGGTGTCGTGCATATCATGGTGTTTTGGCGAGATGAATCATTGCTCAGGAGGAGTGTATGCGATTTACCCGTACTCCTTTGTGGAGAATGGTGGGATGGATCGTTGCTCAGGAGGAGTGTGTGTGATCCATCCGTACTCCTTTGTGGAGAATGGTGGGATGAATCGTTGCTCAGGAGGAGTGTATGTGATTCATCCGTACTCCCTCATGGAGAATGGTGAGGATAGATCATTGCCAAGGAGGGGTGTATGTGATCTATCCTGGGTTCGATTGAATGAACCAATGAGTCGGTACCGCATGCATGGTGTTGAGTTCCATATTTGCATTATTATATGTTGTGTTTGATGTTGGACAGTAGGTCGAGGTTGGTGCGTGATGGGTGATATTTTTATGTAATTGCTACCTTTATTTCATGTATCTTATTACCGATAATTTTGATCATGTTTTCTCACCCCTTTGTTGTTGTGGTGGTTTGTGCTTCTTCGGAAGTACAGATAATCCAGGTACATAGCGAACTTGGATAGTGGTGTGCAGGTCAAGTCTTAGGATTCTCTAATACGTAACACGGGACTTGGGTGTTTACTTTTATTATGTTGGATTTGTTTTATTCCTGTGACGTATCATATTTTGGTGAACCTTGTTAATGAATGACTTTATGTAATTTGGCGGATGGCCGAGAATGTTGAATTAATGATTACTTCCGCTGTTTATTTTGAAAACCAACTAATGAAGATTTATGTTGAACTATTTGATGTGATATCCCACTTGTGAAGGGAAACTCTGATGTTTATTTGAAATAATTGTATTTTATTTTAATTTTTGGGAAAGTGGGGTGTTACACTATGCAAATGCAAATGCTAAAATGCAATGAAACACAAGCCAAGTACAAGAAAAGGTTGGTCAAATTTTGGGGTACAACAGTTGCCCCTATTCAAACGACTTGGACCTGAAGGGATGAAAAGCGAACGACTTTCAAAATTTCAAGGTTGAAGATGGTTGAATACCAAAGAACCCAGAAATTTGCCAACCGCAAAAATAAATTGTAACTGATAATTGTAACAGATAAACTCTGTTGGGGAAAGTGTGATAAGATGAACGCATCCATCAAAGACATCATATTCTACCGGGGTCTGGATACCACTCAGGCAAGAAAAATCATTGGTCGGGGTCTGGATACCGCACGGGCCCAAGAAAACAATCGCAATCTGCCATGGTCTGGATACCTCTCAGGAAAGATATAAACCAACATTTGATGGGGTCTGGATACCACACGTGCTAATGGAACAATCACTAGCTAGGGTCTAGATACTACACATGCCAATAAAACAAAACAATGTGAGTCGGGGTCTAGATACCACACGGGCAAATAGATAAACCATCATTAGCCAGGGTTTGGATACCACGCCGGCTAATGAGAACGTATGGTGTTAGTCGGGGTCTGGATACCACACGGGCTAAAGAAATGAAACGGTGTTAGCCAGGGTATGGATATCGCACGGGCTTGAGCAAGTAAATCCGGTGAAAGCCAGGGTCTGGATCCCACACGTGCTAAGGAAAAATATCAATAATATGAACACATATGTCAATAACTTATGTCGGGGTCTGGATACCACACAGGCTTGAGAAGACATCAGAATCTGCCGGGGTCTAGATACCGCACGGGCAAAAGAGATAAATCGGTGGAAGTCGGGGTCTGGATACCGCACGGGCTTGAGCAAATAAAACCGCTATTAGCCGGGATCTGGATACCACACGAGCTAAGGAAATGAACTGGTGGGTGTAACAGCCCAATTTTTGATAATTAATTATTTATATTAATTAATTGATTTGGGTGATTAATATTTTAATTGTGGAATTTATGTGTTATATATGTTATGTTTGCATATTAAGCTATTTTAGACATTAAGTATTTAATGTTAAGTTGAGATATTTTATGAGAAATGGATTCGTGGATGTTTGGAGAGAAATAGAATAGAAAGAGTATAAGTGAAAAAGAGAAAGATAAAGGAAGGAAAAAAAATAGAAACATAAGAGAAAAAGAAGAGAAAGAAAGAGGAAGAGGAGAAAAGCGGAGAAAAAGGGGAAAAAGCTTGGAAAGCTCAAGAACAACTTCTAGATTTGATTTAATCAAGGTAAGGGTGTGAAATATTATTATTCTATCAATGTGTATGATTATGTATGTGTTTGTTGAATTGGTTTGGATTTGTTGGAGAGTTTTTGCTCATTTTTCATTTTAGGGCATAAATGAGTTTAATCGATAGAAACCGATGTTTCGCGGATGAAACTCGAAATAAATTGCGTAGTTTAGTCGGGTAATGTCTAGCCATGATTATTGGTTTTCGTTTGGTTGAATTTGTGAGTTTTGACATTTTTGGGCAATTGGAGGTTATGATTTTGGATGAAAATCGGAAGTCGTAGAATTTGCATTTTATGATCCTAAATTGTTACTATATAATTGGTAATGATGAGTAGGTATTTAATCGGGAGAAAATAATTAAATCGGTCAGGTTTTGGGCACAAACCCGTAGCTTGTTTTTCCAAGTTTTTCAGGTGTAAACCGGTTCACACTATGGGTTAACCGATTAACGGTATTAAAAATGGCCAAAAACTGAGTTTTTGGAGCCGTTAACTGGTTAATGGTATGTGTTAACCCGTTAACGCTGTAAGTGTGAGGAAATATTTTTTTTTAAAACTTTGAAAATTCATAACTTCTTCACCGTTTATCGGATTTTGTCGTTCTTTATATCAAACTGAAGCTAATAATATGTTCTATAACTTGGTGAAAAGAAATATTATTTTTAGCCGAATTTTAGCTGATTTTACCAATTAATCGAGATTAATTATTTTAAGTAAGTGAGGCTTAAATAATTAGAGCGTTCGATTGCCGTTTGGCATAATTGATGTGAATGCATATCGATTGTATGTGATTATATGTGAAGGATGCATGAGAATATATTGTGAATATGTGTGCATTTCTTGATAAATGTGGTGACGGTATTGAATTGTAAATGTATAATAAGTGTATGCGATTGTATGTGAAGGATGCATGAGAATATATTGTGAATATATGTGCATTGCTTGGTAAATGTGATGATGATGTTGAAAGTATGAATACTTTGATTAATATGGAATGTGTGTTGTGTGTGCAATCATGATATAGTTCTTGTGTGATGAATTATTTGAGTATGCATGAGATTAAGATGCGAGAACGATCTTAAGTGCATATGATTGTTTTATGAAAATATGTGTATGTGCAAAACTCGTACTCACTGAGGTAGAATAACAAGATTTTGTTCCTAGTGGAGTAATCACTGGGGTAGAATAACAAGATGTTGTTCCTAGTGGAGTAATCACTGAGGTAGAATGATAAATGTTGTTCGTAGTGAGGTAGAGTGGCATGGTCGTATACACTGGGGTAGAATGACTAAGATGTCGTTCCTAATGGAATAATCACCGGAGTAGAATAACTGAGATGTTGTTCCTGATGGGGTGCTCCCTGGGGTAGAATAACTGAGATGTTGTTCCTAGTGGAGTATACGTGATACAGTCGTACGCATTGGGGTAGAATGACTATGATGTTGTTCCTAGTGAGGTAGAGTGGCATGGTCGTATACACTAGGGTAGAATGACTAAGATGTCGTTCCTAGTGGAATAATCACCGGGGTAGAATAACTGAGATGTTGTTCCTGGTGGGGTGCTCCCTGGGGTAGAATAACTGAGATGTTGTTCCTAGTGGAGTATACGTGATACAGTCGTATGCACTGGGGTAGAATGATTATGATGTTGTTCCTAGTGTTGGTGTTCACTAGGGTAGAATGACTATGATGTTGTTCCTAGTGGGGTATAAGTGATGTACCCATAATTTTGAATAGGAATTACATTGAGTTGCATTGAGTTGTATTGAGTCACATGGCATAGAGATGAATATTGTATGAATATATGCATATGTGCATGAACTAGTGAATAAACATGATTGTGTATGGTTATGTACAATAATGTGAGTTGTGGATATATGAAATGATAAATATGCTTTATTATATATATATATATATATATATATATATATATATATATATATATATATATATATATATATATATATATATATATATATATATATATATATATATATATATATATATATATATATATATATATATATATATATATATATATATATATATATATATATATATATATATATATATATATATATATATATATATATATATATATATATATATATATATATATATATATATATATATATATATATATATATATATATATATATATATATATATATATATATATATATATATATATATATATATATATATATATATGCATATCTACTTTATGACGAATGGTGGGGAAGAAATATGAATGTGTATGTTTATGAACAATGATGCGAATTGTGAATATGTACGTTGAGGTGTATATGAGGGAATTATGATGAAATGCGGTGAGAATGCGAAACATGTATATTTTTATGTTTTATATATATATATATATATATATATATATATATATATATATATATATATATATATATATATATATATATATATATATATATATATATATATATATATATATATATATATATATATATATATATATATATATATATATATATATATATATATATATATATATATATATATATATATATATATATATATATATATATGTGTGTGTGTGTGTGTGTGTGTGTGTGTGTGTGTGTGTGTGTGTGTGTGTGTGTGTGTGTGTGTGTGTGTGTGTGTGTGTGTGTGTGTTTATATGCATTGGTTATTATGATAATATTTCTCACCCTTCAGCTGTTTTATAATGCTCTATGAGGCATTGCAGATTAGGTTGCTGGAGGTCTTTTGTGAAGTATAGCTTCATTCTTTTGGTCGGTTAGCTCTGATATGTAGCACCGGATAGTTAGGATTGTATAATATTCTTTTGGAATACATTTTGTATATGTATCTGTTGACAAATGTTTATGTAAACATGAATGATGTGATGAATCAAACTGGATGATTATGTATTTATATGATTACATGTTTAGAATGATTCAATGTTTAGATGTTTCCGCTATTATTTTAAATATTGAGCAGGTGTTGGATGTTTTATTTCACGTATTGTGTGACATGCTCCTTTTATACCATGTTTTCAATTATACTCTGATGAAAATTTGAATTTGGGCCTAAATGATTTATACGTTATTTGGGGGTATAGAAAGGGGGTGTTACAGTGGGAGCCGGGGTCTGGATACCGTACGAGCTTGAAATAAACCGAGTAGAAGTCGGGGTATGGATACCGCACGGGCTTGAGAAAAATAAAACCGGTGGAAGCCGAGGTCTGGATACCACACAGGCTCAAGAAAACAAACCGGTGAAAGCCAGGGTCTGGATACCACACGGGCTAAAGAAAACCGGTGAGAGCCGGGGTATGGATACCACATGGGCTAAAGAAAAAATACGGTGAGAGTCGGGGTCTGGATACCACACAGGCTAAAGAAATTATACCATCGTCTGTTGGAGATACACCTGAAAACAAGAGGTAACAAACTGGCTTATGTTTCGAATGCACATGTTTAAAAATGGCGTAATGCTCCAAACGAAATGGAAATGCTACGCGTTTGAGGATGCTATGTAGAAATGCAAATGCAAAGGAAACACTCCAGCAAAATAAATGCTGAAGAGAAGAAGCCAACTCCGCTGGGGATGACTGGGTGTGCCAAGTACTATTAGACTTTTGTTGGGAGAAACAAGCCATGGATGGCTTCCTAGAAAAGAACTCTCCTAGGTAAACTGTTCTGTTGAGAATAAAATCCACTCCGCTAGGGATCACAAAATCAGCTCTATTGAGGAAAGTAGCCCTAGATGGCCTACCAGAATACAACTCTTTTGGGGAACAAACAACTTGGCTAGGGAAACGAATCCACTTTACTAGGAAAATCAGCCCTGGATGGCCTACCAGAATACGACTCTACCAGGGGAGTAAAGCAAACTACGGGGACTTACTCCACTCTACCGGAGATTCTGCTCTGCTGAAAATTTGAATCCACTCTGCTAGGGATAATGAGTAAGATTTACTGGGAAGATATCCCAAACTCTTTCTGCTGAGGATGGAGAATAACAATCTCTGGGTCAATCCCACTCCGCGGGGAAGAAAACTACTCCAACTACCTTGCTGGGGATTTGTAGGGGATGACAATTAACTGGCGAAACATCCCAAAGGAAACTCACTCTGACGAATACCAACGACCAACTGGATTCGGCTACAAACAACAACTCCATTGGGGTTCACCCAATGAGGGAATTAACATCTACCTTTGCTTGGAGAAATGAGTAATAAACTCAACAATATCAACCTCTGTTTAGGGAATTGAGTCCCTGACTTAAACTCTGAGGGGAAAGGAGTCAAAGATTTAGACTCTGTGGGGGTAACGACGCTGCACTCGTCCCACTGCTGGGAGAATAATCCCAAATACCTGCTGGGGATAACCATGAACTCAACCTGCTGGGGAGAAACTAGTATAATCCGCCAGGGACCTGCGAGGAATAACCTCAAGAACAAGAGGCCTGCAACAAATACAAACAAGGTATCTTGTATACAACAAGAGCTATCTCGGTTATTGTCCATGACATAGTTCAAGAAAATTAAAGTTTTAATCATGATTAGCAGAGCCCACGAGTTTATGTATGCAAAGTTTTATCAAAAACATCAGGCGTTTTTTGCAAACAAAACAGTAAAAGCTAAAATAAGCATGAAATACCCTTCTAAATAATATATACTTCATTGATAAATGGCCTGTAAATAGGCAAATTTACAACAGATGCAACTTCTGAAAAGAGAAAGTTGTGCAAATAGTACAGAAATACAACAGATATACAAAATGTCGGCAATGTGGTACAGACAACCACCATGTGTCGACTCGACTATGACTCGCATGACTTCGATGCTTCTCCTAATGATTCATCTTCTGAAGAGACCTACTTAATTGATTGACCCTCGAGTTCTCCCAAAATCCATTGTGCTCGAAGAATCTATACGCAGACCGTAGTCATTTGCTTTTCAAATCCCTAACTTTTGCCTGAATCTCCCTTATGGGTTTTCGATTCACCGGGATACCCATTTTTGCCAAAGTCTCCTTTTCAGGTTTTCAACTTTGAGGGTTTACATTCTTTTTCCTTTTTTATCCCTAATTTTTGCCCGAACCGACTCTTTTTATGGTTCGCCGGGATGCCCCATTTTTGCCTGGATTTTCTTTTTCTATTTCAGCGGGTCTCTTTAAGCAGAGTATTTTTTAATTGCGTTTGCGTTAACAAGGGATGTGAAATCTTCACCATCCATGGTTGACAAAATTAAGGCTCCTCCTGAAAAGACTTTCCTTACGACGTATGGTCTTTCGTAGTTGGGAGTCCATTTTCCCCTGTGATCTGTCTGTGGAGGGAGAATCCGCTTCAACACTAAGTCACCTGCCTGAAAGCTCCAAGGGCACACCTTCTGATCGAAAGCTTTCTTCATCCTGCTCTAATACAAACGACCATATGCAATGGATGCCAACCTCTTCTCGTCCATCAGGCTGAGTTGATTCAATCTGTTTCTCACACATTCTGCCTCATCAAGTTGGACGTCAACCAAAACTCTCAAAGAAGGAATCTCGACTTCCAATGGCAGGACAACTTCCATACCATACACTAGCAGGAAAGGAGTTACCCTAGTTGAAGTTTGTACCGAAGTACGATATTCGTGTAATGCAAAGGGCAACATCTCATGCCAATCTTTATAGGTCACAACCATCTTCTGCACAATCTTCTTTATGTTTTTGTTGGCCGCCTCAACAGCACCATTCATCTTCGGACGATAGGGAGAAGAATTGTGATGCTCAATTTTGAAACTCTGGCACAGTTCCTTCATCATCTTGTTATTCAAATTTGAACCATTATCAGTAATGATTCTCTTGGGCACTCCGTAACGACAGATGATGTCCTTCTTAATGAATTGGGCCACGACTTATCTGGTGACGTTGGCGAAAGAAGCTGCTTCAACCCACTTAGTGAAATAATTAATTACCACTAAGATGAAGCAATGTCCGTTGGATGTGGTCGGTTCAATCTTACCGATCATATCAATTCCCCACATGGAAAAGGGCCAGGGAGACGCCATGACATTCAGAGGACTTGGAGGTACATGCATCTTATCGGCATAAATCTAGAATTTATGGCATTTCTTGGCGTATTTGAAACAATCAGACTCCATAGTTAACCAATAGTAGCCTGCCCTCAACAGTTTTTGAGACATTGCATGTCCACCTACATGCGTTCCAAAAGCACCCTCGTGGACCGCTTCCATTAGCAAACCTGCTTCTTTTTCTTCCACGCATCTCAACAGGACCAGATCAAAGTTTCTTCGTTAGAGTACATCATCTTTGTTTAGATAGAAGTTTCCAGACAGTCTTTTCAAGGTCCTCTTATTCTGGCTCGATGCCCCAGGCGGATATTCTTTACTCTTAAGAAAGTTCCGGATATCGTAATACCATGGCTTCCCATCTGAAGCTTCCTCTATTGCAAATATGAATGTTGGCCTATCGAGGCGAGAGATGACAAGTCTCAGAGCGTCGTTCCAATAATTCACCTTGTACGTCAAGGATAAGGTAGCCAAGGCATCTGCCATCTGATTCTCCGCTCTTAGCACATGATGAAACTCCACCCTATCAAAGAAGGGCAACAACCTCCTGGCATAGTTCATATAAGGTACCAGATTAGGCTGACGAGTCTCCCACTCTCCTTTGAGTTGATTGACCACCAAAGCTGAATCACCATAAATATCAAGGTTTTTGATTCTCAAATCAATCGCTTCTTCAATACCCATGAGACATGCTTCGTATTCCGTTATTGGTGTAGGGAAATGTTAATCTGGCAGTAAATGGTATGTGCAAACCATGGAGAGTCGTAATGGTTGCCCCAATCCCACTACCATAGGAGTTAACAACACCGTCAAAAATCATTTGCCATTGGGAGCCTATCTCAGGACCTTCGTCCGGTAGCGGCTCATCGCAGTATTTCATCTTCAAGGACATGATATCCTCATCAGGAAATTTAAACTTCATCAGCTAATAGTCATCGATTGGTTGCTCTGCGAGATATTCGGACAAAACACTCCCCTTGATAGACTTTTGGGAGACGTATTGAATGTCGTATTCTGTCAACACCATTTTCCATCTAGCAATCCTTCCCGAAAGCGCTTGCTTTTTGAACACATACTTATTCGGATCCATCTTCGAAATCAGCATGGTTGTGTGATTCAGCATATATTTCCTTAGACGTTTGGCGGCCCAAAAAAGTGCACAGCACATCTTTTCTAACATTGAGTATCTAGACTCACAATCTGTGAACTTTTTACTCAAGTAGTAGAAGGCATGTTCTTTTCTTCCTGTCTCGTCATGCTGACCGAGAACACAACCCATGGAGTTCTCAAGAACTGTTAAGTACATTATCAATGGTCTTCCAGCCACTGGAGGCATCAGTATCGGAGGCTTCTGCAAATATTCTTTTATTTTTTCAAATGCCCTTTGGCAATTTTCATTCCAGACCACCGCTTGATCTTTATTTAACAGCTTGAACATTGGTTCACACGTGGCTGTGAGGTGAGTTATGAACCTTGCAATGTAGTTCAATCTACCCAAGAAACCACAAACCTCTTTCTCTGTCTTCAGTGCTGGAATTTCCTGTATAGCTTTTATTTTTGCAGGATCCACCTCTATTCCTTTTTCACTGACTATGAACCCCAACAGCTTTCCTGACCGTACACCAAAAGTGCACTTGTCCGGATTCAACCTTAGTCTGCATTTCCTTAACCTTTCAAACAGCTTCAACAAATTCACCAAATGTCCTTCCTCCGTTTGTGACTTTGTGATCATGTCATCAACATAAACCTTAATTTCATGATGAATCATCATGAAACAAAGTCACCATTGCCTGCTGATAGGTTGCCCCTGCATTCTTCAATCCAAAAGGCATTACCTTGTAGCAAAAGGTCCCCCACGACGTGATAAAAGTCATTTTCTCCATGTCCTCCGGGGCCATCTTGATCTGGTTATATCTGGAGAAATCGTCAATGAAGGAAAACACTGAATACTGAGAAGTATTATCAACAAGCACATCAATATGGGGGAGCGGGAAATCGTCTTTTGGGCTCGCTCTGTTTAGATCACGATAATCTACACACATCCTTACCTTACCATCCTTTTTAGGTACCGATACGATGTTAGCGACCCACGGAGGGTAATTCATCACGGCAAGAAACCCAGCGTCCAACTGCTTCTACACCTCTTCTTTAATCTTAACTGCCATGTCCGGTCTGGTTCTTCTTAGCTTCTGTTTCACAGGTGCGCACTCTTCTCGAAGAGGTAAGTGATGAACCACAATATTCGTATCAAGTCCGGGCATATCTTCGTATGACCAAGAAAAGACATCTTTACACTCTCTGAGCATTTCTACCAGTCTTTGTTTGACACCATCCTCTAAAGCAGCCTCTATTCTGACTTCCTTTCTATCTTCCTCTGTACCTAGGTTGATGACTTTGATTTCCTCCTGATGAGGCAGAATAACCTTATCTTCTTGTCTCAGCAACCTGGCGAGCTCTTCAGGCAGGTCTTCGTCTTCTCCAATCTCTTCTTCAGCTTGAAAGATTAGATTATCAAAGTCATACTGAGTCATAGACGAGTCTGAATCGGTGGCATCTACTATGTGAAACCTGCAATGATGATGATTTGATGCTTAAAATGATATGCAAACAACACAAACTACATTGCCATTTTATTGTTAAAAATAAAAACAAGAAAGACAAGGATCACAATATTTGAATGCAAAAACTCCCTTTGATTAATGATAAAATAATTGTTCAAAACATAAACAAGAATAAGGCCCTACAGACAAAGACCGCTATGCTCCGGGTAGAACATAGGGCTGCACATAATCAAAAACAAGATAATTACTCTTCATGCGTCACTTGGAAAATTTCTTTGATTGTTCAGTTGTTCAGGCTTCGGCCGGGAATACATGGCTGGATCCATGCATCCATATCGCAGTCACTATCACCCTCATCCTCAGACACAGCGTTGATTCGATCAAATATCACTCCACCACTTATAAACTGGACTGGTCCTCTGTAGTGTGGCGCGCTCTGCGAAGAAGAAGACGGGCTGTACCCCAGTCCAAACTTATCTTATTTATTAGGGATGCTCAACACCTACCCCCATCCTTGAGATGATCCAGACTTTACCACAGCTTGCGCTTCTTTGAATAATGACATAGCAACCTCAGGAACTCCGCCCACAACTGGCGCCTTCTCTCTGACCTGGACTGTCTCAAACGCTTGACATAGAGTCTCATGTATCTTCCCATCAACTTCCACATACTTGAACGAGGATAAATGGTTGATCATAATGTCCTCCTCACCACAGGCGGTGACAATGTTACCCCCCACCATATACTTTAGCTTCTGATGCAAGGTCGACGTCACTGCCCCTGCCGAGTGAATCCAGGGTCGACCTAACAAGCAATTGTGTGCTGATTGGATATCCATTATGTAGAAGACGGCGTTAAATACCTCCAGGCCAACTTGGATAGGAAGAGTTGCTTCTCCGAACACAGACCGCCTTGTCCCGTCAAATTCCCGCACAATTAGATCACTAGGTGTGCATATTACTCCTTGGGTGTCAAGCTTCATCAAAGCCTTTTTGGACAACATATTAAGTGAAGACCCAGTGTCCACCAGCACGTGAGATAATACAACTCCTCCGCACTCAATGGAAATGTGCAGGGCGTGATTGTGGTTTCTCCCTTTAGGTGTCAAGTCAAGATCAGTAAATCCTAATCCATTTCCAGCATTCACATGCGCCACCACTCCTTCCAGTTGGTTCACCGATATTTCTTGTGGCACATATGCAGTGTTCAGAATCCTCAGAAGGGCATTCCGATGTGCCTCAGACATAGTAATAATGATAAGATTGATATTTTTGACGGGGTTTGTTGTAGATGATCCACAATCTTGTAATCGCTTTTTCTAATTAGACACATGAATTCCTTCGCGTCTTTCAACAAAGCATTCTTTTCAGCCCATTGAGGACTTTTTTCAACAACACCCTTCCCCTTTCCCCTATCCTGTCTTTCAGCATTAGCCTCGGGAGGTGCAAACACCCTCCCACTTCTTGTCATTTCGCCTGCTCCCACCAAATTATCCACCAAATCAAACGTCATTCCCTTCAGCTCTTGTTTTTTGCCATTACAAAAGACTTCAGCCCCATAGTTCCATGGGACCGCTTTAGTGCTTTCATAAGGCACAGGCCCTGCCTTGGTGATTATAACGATAGCTGGCCTCGGCGGCGTAGATATGTTAATGGTTCTAAATGGAATTAAGATTGTGGCAACCTCATCCTACTCTTGACCAATTACCCTCTCAGCTTTCTCTTCACCAACTCTGTCAAATTGTAGTATGCCTTCATTCATTAATCTCTGCACATGATTTTTCAAGTCCTCACATCCCTCAGGATGAGCCAAACAGCCTTCACAGTTTTCAATACAACCAGGGAACGCTCCACCCTTCAACAGCCTGTTCTTAACAACACTCAAAGGAGTTTTCAGCTCTTCAACACTGCTCACCAAATTCAAACTCTCTTCCTCCACAATAGCATTTACCCCAACCGCTCCATGGTTAGGCATAGGATTTTGCACAACATTGGGCGCATCATTCGTAAAATTGACCGCCTTGCTATCTATAAGGTCCTGAACCTTATGCTTGAAGGCCTTACAATTGTCTATGTGATGGCTAGGAGCACCTGAGTGAAAGTCACATTTGGCATTTGCATCATACCTTACGGGTGGCGCGCCAGTTAAAGGTGCCAGCGTCCTCTTCTGAACTAGCTGCAATTGTATCAAATGTTGTAACAATTGTGAGTACGGTATTGGTGGTGCATCAAAATGTCTGTTCATTGTCCTCCTACGATCTTAGAACTGCCGCGGAGCATAATTTTGTTGTTGTTATTGTTGTTGTGGACGTTGTTGTTGTTGTTGTTGTGACTGTACTGCTGGAATGGCAATACTCGCAATTTGAGGTTGTTGTTGATGATATTGATTTCTATTTCTGTTTCTGTTATTACCTTTGTATCTCGAAACCGCGTTCGTTTCTCCTTCCCTTTTCTTGTTAACAAAATTCTTCCTACCTCCTCCAGATGAGGACCCTTCTCCCGCTTGGATCTTTCCCAACTGAATCCCATTTTCAAATCGTTCTCCTGTAATGATTAAGTCTGAGAAGCTACCAGACATATCGTCGACCAATTTCTCGTAGTACACACCAGGCAGCGTAGCTACAAACAGATCAATGAATTCCCTCTCCACCATAGGAGGTTGAACCCTTGCAGCAAGTTTGCGCCACCTCTGGGCGTACTCCTTAAATCCTTCATTATTCCGTTGCGACAAATTCTGCAACTGCACACGATTAGGCGCCAGATCACTATTATATTGATAGTGTATGACGAAAGCCTCTGCCAAATCTCTCCAGTTTCTAATGTTGACCGGCTCCAAACCCATATACCATTCCAAGGACGGACCAGATAGGCTATCCTGAAAGAAATGCATCAGCAACTTCTCGTCATCAGAGTATGCAGACAATTTTCTGTAATATGAACAAAGATGCACCCAGGGACAGGTCGTCCCCTTGTATTTGTCAAAGTCTGGGACTTTGAACTTTGGAGGGATCCTTAGGCCTGGGATCAACCCCAAGTTTGACATGTCCAGACCGAGAGAATTTTCATTTTCAAGGTTCCTCATCTTCTCTTCTATCAGTTTAAACCTCCTGTCAGCATCCGGTTGCAGTCCTGCTCCCAGATCTCCCATGGAGAAAATATCATCTTGCTCGTCCTCCTCCCATTGAGGACCAGTATTTCCATGTACAGCGCATGTAGCCCCTGGACATGTACTCCAGTCTGATTACCTCCGCTCGGAGGGATAACAACTGTTGGAATGGCATTGGCATGAGGAGTGCCATTGTCAGCTGTAGGAGGAACAACAGCAGTCCCTCCATGCGGAACTCTACTTCCGTCAACCCTAGCAATCAGAGGTTGAACGAGTGTTCTTAGTTGTTCCTGGCCATTGGCCACCCCTTGCATCAGGTCCATAAATTGCACCATACGGTCACAGAACTCCTACAACTCAAGCTGAATTTGGTCCATGGCTTTTTGCTGATTCCCCCTTGTTGAGTAGCGGTGAATGGTGCGGTCTTCAATCCTGAAACAGTGCTGAGAAAACCACAGAAAGAAGTAAGGTCAACAGAACCAGGAACACCTGTAATGCAATATGAAAAATGATGCAAAATGTAGACATGTAAATATGGTTCAGGGAAATCTTCCCCTTGACTCTAGTTCCACGGGAACAACAGGATAATGAAAAGCCAACAGATGGAGCCACAAGACCTCTCTCATAAATAAAATGAGACAAAGAGTATCAACACACAGTACATCATCAAGGAAAAATACGACTGAGTCAACACGACCTCATCCAACAATCCTGGTGATGGTCGGAGTACAAAACAATAAAATACAGAAAAGAAAATACATCAAGTACGACAGCGAGTCTGAAACTCCTCCAATAACTCCTTTGTATCAGGGTGATCAGGTCTGGAAATCAATCCCTGGATAAGCAACTCCCTCCTGCTGATGGTAGCTTGTAAGCCTTGAGCATAATCTTCCTAGGCGCCTTCCCCAAATGCATCTTCAAGTTTAGGCCTCTTCAGATCTGCTCTCAACTTATACTCCTCCAACATTGCAAGTGCTTCGCGTAACTTGCGGTCACATTCGTGATGACAAGAAGACTCACATGGATCTTTCTCATCTTTTACACGGATTTGAGTCTTCAACATGACAATCTGATGATGAATTCCATCTTCTCTTTCTTTGTTTTTGGTCAAGATAGTGTTTCATTGCGCGTTGAACTTTGATATCTCTAAATGTGCTCTTTCTAGCTCATTCTTCTTATCTTTGAGAATATCACTAGCGCTTTTCAAGTCTTGACCTACTCGCTCTCGGGCATGAATCTCTTCTGTTAATTCCCTACCCATCTTGTTCACTATCTCTATCTACTTCTTGAATGAGTGGGTGGCCTGATTCTTTTCCCATATAAGCTGATTGATTTGCTCTTCCAACTCTTCGTTCACCTTGTGCAGTTCTTCCTTTTTAGCCCACAGTTGATTGTATTTCTAAACGTCAACTGTCGTTGGTTCTTTAACTACCAAGGGGTACAAAGGTTCACTGACTGGAAAAGGTAGCAACAGCCTCTTAACTCTCTCTCAGATCAATTCTACATATGGTCCATAGGTTCTGCAATCACTCTTGCCCAAAGCAGATTTTCCTTCACAGTGAATTTTACCCCAAGCCTTTTCCACTATGATTAAGGTTTCAGTGTCAATTGAACCGGTGAAATACAAAGATTCCTGTGTTTCTTCTTCCTTCGGAGGTTTTCTTAGAGCATAACAAAATTGTCTGACTGCGAGAGCAAGGTTATAATTAATGTCCCTTTTTCTCTCAATCAAAGGAAAATTGGGGAAACTACCACATCTGTAGACAATCTCCACACCTAGAAGGTCTTTGTTAAACCATACAATATTCTCAGAGGTTAAACCCATAAGTCTCTCTGACCAATCAGTAGTGTCAGAGATGTTAACAAAAGGACCAGACTTAGGCAGATGCGAAATAAACCATCTGTACAGGAGAGGCACACAGCAGGAAACATTCTTCCCTCTTCTGTTCTCATTCTTATAGTGGACAGAATGAAAAATGTCTCCTAAGAATGTTGGAACAGGATTCTTGGAGGCAAAGATATGAAAGGCATCCAAGTCAACAAAATTCGGGATATTGGGAAATAATATTATGCCATAGATACAGAGAGCCAAGATGGCATTGAAGACAATCCAACATCCTTCTTTTGTAAAATGCTGAGCTCTGCTCACCAAGAAAGGTAATGGGAATCCAGGTACTCCACTCCTCCAACTCATCTTTCCATCTAATTCAGAAACATCTAAGTGGAGAGAATTTGCTAACTTTGTCAAGTTGGGCTCTCCCTCAGAATGGTAGAAAGGCATCTGTTCCAGAACTGGGGTTCCTAGCAGCATGGAAAATTCTTCCAAAGTAGGCATCAACACATATCCTGGGAAAGTGAAACATCTTAGCTGAGGATCATAGAACTGAAGAAATGTATGAAGACCTCCTAACTCAAACAAAGAAGTTTTGCAGACATAACTCAAAATCTTCCTATAGTCTTTCTTGAAATCCTCCATCACACTGTGATCAGCTGCAGAAATCAGACTGAGCAAGGACCCTATATCTGGTGTTAGAAACTTGTACACTATTGTTCTCTTATGCTGGGCTTCATGTTGACAGTGGATTAGATTACTAGAATCAAGGAGAAAATGTGCACCTAAAACACAAATACATATCAAAGTTAAAATGCAAATGAGTATGCAAATGCAACAGGGGATCAAGATTGTTGTGCTGCTGACTGAGATGAACCAGCACTTCACTTCGGCGAGAAAATAATACAGCACTGATATAAGGAACCCCACTGTATCAAAGACCAAAAGTCCACACTGATGAGAAAACCGGGTAAGTTGAAAGTCAAGGTTTCCTGCATGACCCTCCCAACTCACAGGTATGAACCTATCTCTAACAAGGTCTGGCATCCTCTGCAGTAGTTAGCGTCACAAACTTTCGAGAAACGATGATACGTTCACCATTTCTGGTTTTGCATCATAGTCTAACGAAGCGGCCTCACTTAGCTGACTCCCAAATGATCGGTTCTCAGAGTCAACAATCCTCAAATCCAACATCCTCTCAACTGTCTGAAACAGACTGGAAAGGTAGTCATCAAAGAGAATTTCGTCTGAGCGTGAATTTCTTGAGGACTAGCGCATGTCGCCATACAGGTCCATCACTACTTTCCACTTCTAATGTTATGGTTATACTCAAGCCTGGGTTTTGGCTTATCACACAATGGAACAATCCCACCCAACAGCACAACAACATGATAACAGTATGTAGAAAATAAAATGCAAAATGCAGTTAAAGTACAAATGCAACACATATACACATATGTACACATCCAAAGATAAAACACACAAGCGCTACGATTGACTCGCATAGGGGATGGGAAAATTCTCCAGCAGAGTCGCCAGTTGTCGCATCACTGCGAAGAGGGGTCGGCAAGGACAGAAGAGTTGTCGTTGTTCGTTATTTATCCTAAAGAGAGGGAAAGGAAACGATTAGAGAAAACCTACGAAAAAGGGAAAAGACAGGCCATCGCAACCAAATCTTGGGTTCTGGAGTTGGTTACGAAAGGGGAAGGTATGAGCACCCCTCACGTCCGTTGTACTCAACGGGATCCACACTTGTTGTCTAGTATATGGGTGTTAACTATCAAAAGGCTAGCTCACAGGGACAAAAGAAAAGAAAAGAGACTCGATAGAGCATCTCCCCTCTATGCCTACGTACTCCCTCGTGCAATGGGAAAGTCAGAGTCAACGTAGTTCAGAAAACTATGGGTGAAGGGGGGAAAGGTTTCTCACCAAGATATCGCCGTCTTGTACCGATGTATCCTCTTCTGGTACGAGAAATT
Source organism: Lathyrus sativus (assembly GCA_963859935.3). Taxonomy (NCBI): domain Eukaryota; kingdom Viridiplantae; phylum Streptophyta; class Magnoliopsida; order Fabales; family Fabaceae; genus Lathyrus; species Lathyrus sativus. The sequence goes on along the minus strand of OZ012735.1, from coordinate 685,526,641 downwards.
AGAGTAAACGTAGTTCGGGTTGACACGACCACAGATTGGTTCAAGTGTTTTAACTGAGTAGGGTTAAATGGTGGTTCCAGCAGTTAGGGACAATGCCTATTTGCGGTAGAACCAAGACTTAACACACTCTTTCTAAAAATGATTTTCAAACAATCCTGAAGGATAAAAAGGTTTGATGTTTTGGTTTTGTGTTTCTTAAACAAGAAGTGGATTGAGTTAAGTTTGTAACTCATGTGGCACTAAAGACTATGACTTGAGAGCGAATGCGTCGCATATTGCCCAAAGGGCATACACTAAATACTCTAGACAGATTGAGAGGAGGCCCCCCAACTATCATTCCTCAAGTACTTAAGGCTCGTAGCGTACAACACTTATTATCCTTTATTAGGTGTTTTAAGATGTTTAGAAGATGAGAAGAGAAGACACAAACTCTAAGGGGAAACTAATCAACCCTAATGTTGTCATGCACAATGCTCCTAAAGTTGGGATTAATAAGGGAAGAATCTATCCTAATGTTATCATGCAAAGGATTGAACACCTAATATCTCTCCTACTCTCATCTTAAACAGAGGGACTAGGAATCCTAAGGGATCATGGCAAAAGAACCAAGTAAACAACAGATAATCCAATTACAGATGAAATGAGAAAGGAGAAGAAGTTGACTTAAATAAGTCAAGACAATGCAAACATGATATGCAAAGATGCAAAGATGAAATACAAAACTCAAAAGATGTAAACAAATAAGCAAGACAAAGTTGACTTAAACAAGTCAAAAAGAGTGAGATGAAATGGGAGAAGTTACAACTCCTACAACCATTCAAACATCAATCACTAAAACAAAAGCCAAGCATAAAACGCAAGCAAAGACCATGATCAAATAAAATATGGGAGAAAAAGGCTTGGGCAGCAAGCATATGCAAAGTATCTCAACCAAACAATCCAAATTGATCATGTGAAAAAGAAGAACAAACAAAAGCTAAAAGTGATACATCATTCAAGACAAACTCAAAGCATACACACGAACACCAAATTGTCTTAAATGATGATCAAAACCCAAGGGGCAGAAGTGAACCCAAAAGAAAAAGGTTTGAAACAAGATGGCAAACAAAGCACAAGCAAGAATCGAAGCAAGGCAAATGGAAGAAACAAAGTTCTATCTCATGTTCAACACTTACAAACAAGTGGAAATGTCTAACTTCTAAGTAACTTGTGAACCAAGTTACACAAATGTAAGACCTCAAAATGAAAGACCAGCACCTTAATCATGTCATGAATAAGAATCAAGGCTCATAGGGTGCATATGGGATCCATAAAAGTCATTTCCCAAAGGAATTAGGTCAAACTAGCTTGTATGAACCTCTTCTAAGATGACTTGACTTGCAAGCTTCATCAAAAATAGGAGAATGGCTTAATAAATACCAAATAAAATGCACAAGGCAACCAAGTCCAATGGAAAACAGAAACCAAAGTTTCAAAGTAAAATTCAATTCAAGGCATCACCAAACAATTCAATTGTTAAGGGTGTTCCACCTTATCGAGCATTAATAGAGGGTCAACAAAAACCAACTCAAAGTCAACCATAAAATGATGAACCATGAACCAAACCTACCCTCAAAGACCCTTCGATCCATCCTCTAAATGGAGAAGGAGTCTTGATCATAGGGGATTTGAATTGGAGGTTCAAATGCATAGGATCAAAACTAGGGTAGACCATAAAACACTTCACATTGCAAAATTAAAATAAAATTGCAAATAAAAGTAAAATCGAAAAATAAAATTATGGAAAATTAAATAAAGTCTTGAAATGCAAGAAAATATTTTTTGGGTAATTTTCTGATCATTGGAGATATTTTTAATAAATAAAAATAAAAATAGAAACAAAAATAAAATAAAATAAATGAACAACCAAGGTGTGGTGTAAAAGTAAACCAGAAATGAACTACAACCAAGGCAAAACGTGATTGAGCTTCAAAACAGGGGGAGAATATCAATTCAAGCCCAGATGACCCAAGGCTTCAGCGTTTAATGAAACGTTGCGCTTCACTAATCCCATGTGGAGTCAACGTCCCACGCAGCTTGGTCAAGCGAATCATAAAATAACAACGCACGAGGTCAAAGGTTCTACCCATGCCAACTCAGCCCTGACCAGAAACAAAACCATACGCCGGAGCTAGGGCTCTGGTCATCTTTTCCGGCAGGCTCGCCAGAGCTCAGAGGAAAAACCTCAACAAAAATGGTCAAAACCGGTACCAATCAAAAGCTCTTGCTACAAGGATCTCAAATCCATAAATCAAACATCAAAAGGGCTCCAAACTAGAGAGAATCGAAAGCTTGAAATTCAAACATGTCATCTGAAAATGTCATCAAACAAGAACAACAATGAACCAAACATGGCCTACCATAGGTAGGGCTTCAGATGCAACCCAGCATGCTCTTAGAAAGAGCCTAAAATGAGAGGAAAAAAGAAAGAGAAGCTTACTGAACGGAGCAACTCCGTTGGTTCTTCACAAGCACTCAAACTCTACTTTCTTGCTTCCAACTCACTCCTTATGCTCTCAGGAAGCAGATGCAAGCTTCAATTGAGGTTGATTTAAAGAGAAAACCTAGATTCGAAAATGGCAAGTAATGAGAAAAATTGAAGTTCTCTCTGCTTTCTCCAGCTGCAATCACCTCTTCTCAGCATTAGGGCAACCTAAAATGATTTTATATGATGGGTATTTGATCACCAAGCAGGCCCATGTTGCCTTATTGGTGAGATTTGAACAATTGTCAAAAATAATACTCCCCCTCATGCACACGTGTTTTGCCCTTTTCACACCACATGAGATCAGCAAATTGAAGTGTGTGAAGTGTACAATTGAGATGAATTAGTTTAGGCTTTGTAAATGATCCACAACTCAAGTTTGAAATCAATACTTTTTAAGGAAGAAACTTGAAAATGAGGCATCTCATAGCATTTTATGTTGGCCCATTTGTATCAAGTCTCTTTATGATCATGTATTGGTGTGAAATATCTCAAAACAAGTATTAAATATGTCCCATAATGTATAGTGTTCATACCATGACTAAAAATCAAGATTTCATCTTAAAAGTCTCCCACATGGCCATGTAATTCAACAATTCTCATGAATTTTGAGCTCAATGATGGAGATAAGACTCTTATGCACAATTTTCATGTTGGTTGGAATTGCATTTGAGGTACATGAGTTCATGAAATTGACCATTGAATAAGATGACCTATAATGAACTTTTCCAAAAATACCCTTGCCTTGGAAGGTCCATAACTTGAGATTTAAAAATTACATTAAGGACTTCTATAACTTTTTGGAAATCTAAGACCATGAAGAACAACTTTCATGTTCACTTGAAGTTGAGGGGAAACTTGCTTCTAGGTCAAAAATGCCTTGGAAGTGAGTTGACGTTTTGTTGACCAAAATTCTCTTCATCTGTGACCCTTAACTTGTTGGCATCATAACTTAAGATGTACAAGCTCAATGGATGAGTTATTGTACTCAAAAGAAAGCTAAGAACATGCACTACAAATCTTATGTTTTCATGAAAAGGAGATAGATCTTGTATCATAGGGTAAAATGTCTTTGAAGTTGGGCACTAGAAAAAGGGATTTTACACTGAAATCATCTAAAAACCCTAATTAGTAACCTCTTGAACTCTTGATTCCTCTTGATTAGATCTCATCGTGACATCTCAAATGCTTTAAAGTGACTTCGCATGGCTTGTGTGACTTGAAAACTAGTTTGGAAACCTTTCAAGTCCACAGTTGACCTTAAGTTGACCAGATGAAACCCTAATTCCAAGTCCTTTGTCTATGGCTCTTGCAGATGAATTGAATGATTGCTCAAACCCCACAATGCCCTTCCAAGGTACACAATGAACTTCAAAACCAAGTATTGTACAAATAAATAACCTCATGAACTCCTGGTGATCCTCTGATGACCCTCAAGATAGGAGGTAACAACCTTACACCAATCTCTCCCTTTAAAAAGCTTTGAAACATCTCCATGATGATGAAACCCTTGATGGTTTGTAAAAATACATTGACTTGAGCTTGAAACCAAAGAGACCCTCCTCTTGAATGGCACAAGACACCTCTTGATCCCCTATAGAAAACAATGTTATGCAAATGCTAAAATGCAATGAAACACAAGACAAGTACAAGAAAAGGTTGGTCAAATTTTGGGGTACAACACCCCTGAAGAAAGTTGTGCAAAAGTACAAATGAAAAAGATACAAAAATGCCGGTAATGTGGAAACAGACAACCACCATGTGTCGATTCGACTATGACTCGCATGACTTGGATGCTTCACCACTGTCTCGCTTTCTGAAGAGACTGACTTTTGCCTGAACCGCCCTTGCGAGTTCTCGATTCACCGGTGTTGTACCCCAAAATTTGCCCAACCTTTTTCTTTACTTGGCTTATGTTTTATTTCATTTGCATCTGCATATCATTTACCGCATATTGTGCATTTTGTCTGCCAGATTGATTTATTGGGATTACAGCCCCTTTTGCTCGCGTTTCAGGCGTTTTAAACCAGTTCAAATAAGGAGATTTTGTTTCGGAATCGAGCGGAAGTTTCTCTCCCAGTAATTCAGTATGTGCTGATATTCTCGGTGGTATTTCGGTGTCCGCCTTTTTACCTTTTTTCTTCGCTGCATTCTCGCATTTTTATTCACTGATTTATTTGCTTTATGGAATTATTATTAGTTTTTTAGAATTTATTTCATTATTTTTGGCATAGAACTTAGGATTTTTTAAATAGTTTTTTATCTTTTATTTTCTAGTTTAGAAGTATTATTAGATTTTCAATAGATTTTTTAAATATCTATTTCTTAGCACTAATTGGTTTTTTAGATATTAAATTCTCTTTAGACTTTTATTAGTTTTAGTATTAGTCTTTTAATAGCTTTAATATTAGTTTTTTATTTGGTTATTAGACTATTATTTGATTAGGTTTAATTAGTTGTTTTTAGTTAATTGATTAGCTTTAACGTGACATTAAGTTTTTAGTCAGCATTTACTAAGCCAATTTTTTTAATTAATGTTACTTAGTTTTTAAATCAACTCTTAGTTCTAGTTCTTTTATTAAACTAGTATTAATCATTGTTAGCTTTTAACTAATTTGTCTGTTGCATTAATTAATCAGTCCATTAAGTCCTAATCCAGGCCATATGTCATGTTGTCAGACTATAAAGTCCTGTTCACACTCTCTCTCATGATAGCTGACACGCATCCCAATAAACCCTAATTGCTTCGCCGAAAAATTCAACCCACCTTGCCGGAAAACTCATCCACATTCAAACACCTTCATCATATCTTCATCATATTTTTCTAGAAGCTCATCCGCCATGAGCAAACCTTCATCTTCATGAAGATTTTCCGTATCTTCAACATCATACGAACCTTTATCATTCCATCACTAAAATCACCCAGATCTATAACTCACATCTTCAGATCCAAACGAAAACCCAACATTCAAACAAAATCCATCCATCTCTGAAACATCTACCTAGATCTTCATCAACTTATACCTCCTTCAACCACTCACCTTCAAACGTCTGATTCGATACCACCTACGTCAAATCACCTGCCAACAACCATGTTCTTCAGATCTTCATCCACCATCTTCATCAATTCCAACTTCAACCAACACTCTCCAGCTCAACTTTCATCATTCTCGGATTCGACTACAAACACGATAGAACCAACCACCTTCGATTCAAAACCCTTGAACAAAGCTCCAACCCATCATCTAAACCCAAATCCTCTTCAGATCTGAACCTTCAACCCATGTATAATTTCTTTCGAACACCATTCGTAAACTCACATAACTCTGTTTCCTGAACCTTCTTTATCTCAACCCATTGAAACATAGCAACTTGGTTTTTTTGAGTTTTGCTTGTTTGCTATCTGGTTTTGTAGTTTTGATTTTCTTAACAGGAGAAGAGGGAGAGCGTGAGATCGGAGAAGGAGAGCATGAGATCGAAGAAAGAGAAGTTTGGGGACGGGAGAGGTTGTTTTTTAGTTTGAGAAGTTTTGATTGGAGAAGGTTTTGTTGGAAGGATGAACAAGAGGATCAGACGAGAGGTTGAGGCCGAGCATGGCGGAACTAGGGTTTTGTCAAAGTGAAAGGAAAAAGAAGCTTGAGACTTCTTGGATGGGTTAATGGGCTTCGGCCCATCTGTTAATTTGGATTCCCCCCCCCCCTGTATTCCATTGATGCGCCCCCTTTTTTGCTATTATTTTCTATCTGTTTGGTTTAGGCCAAGCTGAACCGTGTGTTTGTTGGAATGCACCCCATATCCGTTGTTACACCCCCCCTTGCTGGTTGCTGTTTGTTCTGATTTGGGCTCAAAGCCCACCGTGTGGATTTCTGGCTGTACCCCCTGTTTGATTATTGTACCTCCCCTGTTCTTTGTTTCTTTTTGGATATTATTTTGTAATATACTTTTAATATATATTATATTTTCTTTTAGAATGTATATTATTTTATTAGAATTTTTTAGAATAAATATTTTATATAGAGTTTATATAGTATTTTTCTATACTTAATTTCTTTTAAATTTCTATAGAACTTATAATTTTTCTTTTAGAAGTTTATTTCAATTTTAGAAGTTGGATTCTTCTTCCCATTTGTTATTGGGCTTTTCATTCCATTTTCATTTTTTTTGGTCGATGACGAGACCTCCGTAAACTGTTATTAATCAAATTGTTGATGGATAATGTAGGATCCGAGACCACTTCTTTCTCTCCTCATTTCTCTTCTCCTTCTGGTTTTATTTTGACTTTCTTCTGTTTTAGTCTGTGTGACATGATTCAATTGGAGAATGATTCTCAATATCATTTCTCTATCTTGTCTTTGACACGGATATCAATACGCAGCCTCCTATAGCTCGACTTCTCTTATAAGTCGAACTACGACGGTTTTGCGTCACATTGGTCCCGATTCGAAACATCATCATCAAGGATCAAAGAAGAGGAGCTTGGAAAGGAAGCTAGCACGCAAAGTCAAGGTTCAACAGAACCACTCCATTCGGTAACATTGTTTTTATTTCATCTCTTTTATTCAATTGTCGAGTGTTGTGAGCTGTAAGCGATAGAAACGTGGGAAATGATGAGAGGGGGGCCTCCTCTCTCTCGGCTAGAGTGTTTAGCGTATGTCCTTTGGACAATATACGACGCATTCGCTCCTACGTCTTAGGACTTAGCGTGTGCGTCCCGATCCAAACCTTTTCTCTCGCATCCTGGCGATTGAGACCCTCATCTCTCGCCTCGTGCGATTGAGACTCCCTTTTCTCTTGCCCCCGTGCAATCAAGACCGTTTTCCTGTAGTTAGGCCGAACTACAGCTGCTCTGATCTCTCATATCTATTGAGAATACGTAGGCATAGGATTGCGACGATCCTAGAGAGGACTTTTCCCCTTTTCCTGTAGTTAGGCTGAACTACAGCTGCTCTAATTTCTCATAATAGATGAGAATATGTAGGCACAGGACGCGATTTCTTGGCGAGCACACTAACAACTAACTTCTCTTTTCTCTCGCTCTAGTGCGATCGAGACTTTCCCACTGACGACTAATTCTTCCCTTCTCTTGCCTCAGTGCAATCGAGACCAGCTCGTTGTTCTAAACCCCTTAGGTTCCACGTACCTTTAAACCAATGACATACTACGTCCATTCTACCTCAAACAAGTAACGCCTAAGTCTCCAATGGTCGAGCAGCAATACACCTAACTTCTAGAATGTGTGCGCTCGTATCGTCTACCTTTTCTATCGCTCCTCGTGCAATCGAGAACACCCCGTTTACCCGTAGTTAGCCTGAACTACGTTTTGCTCTGATTTCTCATGCTAGATGAGAATACGTAGGCACAAGGCGTGATGTCTGGGCGAGCAATCCCCCCCCCCCCCCCCCCCCGTAGTTTCCCGAACTACGTTGACTCAGACTTTCCCATTGCACGAGGGAATACGTAGGCATAGGGCGGCGATGTCCTATCGAGTCAGTTCTTGCCATTTAGCATTAGCAGTCGTAGATAGTTTGTTTTTAACCCCATAGACATGACAACAAGCGTGGATCCCGTCGAGTACGACGGACGTGAGGGGTGCTAATACCTTCCCATTGCATAACCGACTCCCGAACCCAAGATTTGGTTGTGATGACCTGTCTTCTCCCATTTTCGTTAGGTTTTCTCTAATTGATTCCTTTCCCTCTTTTGGGATAAATAACGAATGGTGGCGACTCTTCTGTCCTTGCCGGCCCCTCTTCGTAGCGATGCGTCAACCAGGATACCCATTTTTTGCCAAAGTTTCCTTTTCAGGTTTTCAACTTCGCGGGTTCATTCTTTTTTCTTTTCATCCCTAACTTTTGCCCGAACCCATTCTTTTTATGGTTCTCTAGGATGCCCCATTTTTGCCTGGATTTTCTTTTTATGTCCAGCGGGTCTCTTTTAAGCAAAGTATTTTTTGACTACGTATACGTTCACAGGGGACGTAAAATCTTCATCGTCCATAGTTGATAGTAGTAAGGCTTCTCCAAAGAAGACTTTCCTTACCACGTATGAACCTTCATAGTTGGGAGTCCATTTGCCCCTGTGATTTGTTTGTGGAGGGAGGATCCTCTTCAGCACTAAGTCACCTGCCTAAAAATGTCAAGGACGTACTTTCTAATCAAATGCCTTCTTCATTCTACTCTAGTATAGCCGGTCGTGGGCGATAATTGCCAATCTTTTTTCATCAATCAGACTAAGTTAATTCAACCTAGCCTTTACCCATTCTGCTTTATCAAGATTCACATCAACCAATACCCTTAGAAAAGGAATCTCGACTTCTAATGGCAGGACCACTTCCATACTATACACCAATGAGAAAGGAGTTCCCCCAATCGATGTACGTACCGAAGTACGATAGCCATGTAAAGCAAAGGGCAACATCTCGTGCCAATCCTTGTAAGTTACCACCATTTTCTGTACAATCTTCTTGATATTCTTATTGGCTGCCTCGACAGCACCATTCATCTTTGGACGGTATGGAGAAGAGTTGTGGTGTTCAATCTTGAAATTCTGGCACAGTTCCTTCATTGTCTTATTGTTCAAATTTGAACCATTGTCAGTAATGATTCGTTTCGGCACTCTGTAACAGCAAATGATGTCCCTCTTGATAAAGCGAGCAACTACCTATCTGGTCACATTGGCAAAAGAAGCCGCTTCTACCCACTTGGTGAAATAATCAATTGCCACTAAGATAAAGCGATGTCTATTGGAGGCGGTCGGTTCAATCTTACCAATCATATCAATGCCCCACATTGCGAAGAGCCAAGGAGATGTCAAAACATTCAGAGGGCTTGGTGGTATGTGCGTTTTGTCAGCGTAAATTTGACACTTATGGCACATCCTGGCGTACTTAAAATAGTCAGATTCCATAGTTATCCAGTAATATCCTTCTCTCAACAATTTTTTGGACATCGCATGCTCGCCGACATGTGTACCAAAAGAACCTTCATGGATTTCTCCCATTAGCAGACTTGCTTCATTTTCGTCCACACAACGCAACAATACCAGGTCGGAATTTCTTTTGTACAGCACATCATCTTTGTTTAAGTAGAAATTTCCTGACAGCCTTCTCAAAATCTTCTTATCTCTATTCGATGCCCCAGGCGGATACTCTTGATTCTTGAGGAAATTTCCGATATCGAAATACCAAGGCTTCCCATCTGATGTTTCTTCTACTACAAATATGAAAGCTGGCCTATCGAGGCGCATGATGGTGATCATTGGAGCTTCATTCCAATAGTTCACTTTATACATCGACGATAAAGTTGCCAAAATGTCTGTCAAAGAAAGGTAGCAATCTCCTTGCATAATTCGTATAAGGCACCAGATTGGGTTGACGGGTTTCCCATTCTCCTTTAATCTGATTGACAACTAAAGTTGAATCACCATACACATCAAGATTCTTGATTCTCAAATCAATAGCTTCTTCTATACCCATTATGCATGCTTCATATTCAGCTTCATTATTGGTGCAGGTGTTGCACCCCAAAATTTGCTCAACCTTTTCTTTACATAGCTTATGTTTCATTGCATTCATATAGCACTAGCATTTGCATACCATTGTCCATGTACAGGAGATTGGGGGAATTGTGCCTATCAAGAATAGGCTATCAAGGGTCTAGATTAAATCAAGAGGTTGTGTTCAAGCATATAAAGGTTTATCATCCTCATCAAGTCACCAGAGAAAGCCAAGGCTCCTTGGAGAAGGGGTGGATACAAGTGTCCATATCTCCTAACTTGAAGGTCAGGGGAGATCATCAGATGATTTTGAATCCATGGATGTGGATGTAAAACATTAAGAAAGCTCATTGGATGTCTTGAGAGTCATTATGGAGCTTGTGCAAGTCATTATGCAAGGTACAAGAGGCCACAACCAAAGGTGGTGCAGCTAGGGTTTTCACCTGGTCAACCCTCAGTCAACTGTGAGTCTTGAGGAGATTAAGACTCAATCCCAAGAAACTATGATCATGGAATGTTGTGTTGAGACATTTCATATTTCATTTCAAGATCAATTCATCAAGAATCAAGAATGTGAGAAGTTACTAAGCTAGGGTTTCTAAGCTTGACAGAGTAAAATCCCCTATTTTAGTGCCTAACTTCAAGACCACATAACTCAAGATACAAGTTTCATCTCATCTTGACTCTAACATGAGACTTGTAGAGAATATGCTTAGCTTTCTTTTGAGTACTAGAAGTCATTCATCTGATTTCTAGAACTCAAGTTATGAAGCAGACAAGTTACAGGTCATCAGATGAATGTAATTTTGGTCCATGAAAGTCAACCAACTTCCAAGAAATTTTTGACCTAGAAGTATGTCTCTCCTATCCTTTACCCAAACATGAAAGTTGTTCCTTATGGTCTTAGATTTCTAAAGAGTACTATAAGTCCTCATTTGGATTTGTAGAGCTCAAGATATGAAGTTTGCAAGGCAGGGGTATTTTGGGAAACTTTGATTATAGGCCACTTTTGATTATAGGTCAATTTCACCACCTTGCACATCTGAAATGACAAACTTTCCAACATCAAAGTTTCTCCAAATGGGGTCATTTGCTCAAACAAAACTCAAGGAACCATTTATTTGGCTTGGATTGAAGATTTGATGAAGGAATTTTCATGAAGGAAGCTTTAAAGGCCATTAAAAGTCAAAAATTCAAATAAATTCATGATGGACCAAATTCATCCAAATTTGTGCATATTTTAAGTGCATTTTGCATTTCAAACACAATGGAATTTGGGGATTTGCAATTTGAGCCAAAGAAACATGACATTTCATATGTTACTTCATCTTGAAGTAACACTTTCAAAATCTACCATTGATCCAAAACAAGGAGCAAATCATATCCATTGAACTACATTACACAACCAGCAACTGATGTGAGCAAGCTTGAGAGCATTTGCAGGCCAAATTCATGCACTTCCATGGGCATCCAAGTGTGAAAAAAGTTGGATATCCATTTTCAATTACATCCACAATTGGGCCTCAAATCCATTCCCATTCAATTCTATATAAACTCTAGAGTGTTTCCATGATTGGATTGATGAAGTTTGGTGGAAAATTTTATTAGAAGCAGTTAGAGAAGTGAAGGTGAAAGTGAAATTGCATTTTTAAGAATCAAGCACATTCAACTCAATTCAAGATCATCAAGAGCTCTAGAAGGATCCATAGAAGCTTTCTGGATCAATTGGAGCAAGAATCAGCATCAGTTCACGTCTCTGTGCAAGCTTCTAATCAGGTTTCTATTTTTTAACTTTACTCACGATTCTTGATGAATTAGAACTCAATCTTCATATGGTTAGGATCCTTGAGACCTGTGGATGAATTTAGGATAGTTTAGATGCTCGATTACACCATTTCTTAACATGGCACAAATTCTTGAAGCTTTCGGTTTAGCTTAATTCTAGGTTGAAAATGAAATTGGAATGTGGATTAGGAACCTAGGTGAGGAGACGATCATAATGACATAAGAAATCATGAGTTTTGGCAGATTTTCAAGACTGGTATGGTGTCGTCCCACCGGAGAAGACGACCGAAAGTCTCTCCGGCCGCCGTCTGTACTTTCCCCCTTGTCTCACGTTCAAATGTTGATGATGATATGTGGCGAGATTAGGTCCCTTAGATTTGTGCTTGACCGTTGACTGTGATTTAATATAACGGCCTCGTTTTGATTTCATTATATGTTGAATTTCTGATGATCACGTGGCAACGCGTTAACCCTAGGATAGTTTGACTCAAGTTGTATTGTGTGGCTTAGATCTTGTTGACCATACTTTAATGAAACGAGTACGGGTGAATCACTTGAAGGTGAGAAAAACACTTAGAAGGGGGGGTTGAATAAGAGTTTTAAATAATATGGCAATAAAAACAACTCAAGATTTTTATCCTGGTTCATTGAACTCAACTACTCCAGTCCACCTTTTCAAAGATGATTTGCCTTTCTCCACAAGGACTTAATCCACTATTAATCAACTGATTACAATAGAAAGCACTAAGAACAACTGTCTTAGTCTTCTCAAGAACTACTGACCACACCTTGGTCTTCTCAAGGAACTTCTTACAAATTAATGTAAACTAAACAAGTGTTTAAATGCTTTTAATAAGTTGTATCACAACTGTGATATTTACACTTAAGATTAAGTACAAATGAATATGAACTTGAGAGAGTTTTCACTTTGATGCTTCAAGCGTGTGTATGAATATTTCTTTCTGATTGAGCTAACAACTTCTAAATGATGTAGAAATTCTTCTTTTATAGCTTTTTCCAAATTTCTTTGAGTAATGTGCAGCTGAGTATTATATTGAAATATAAGACTTTTCATCACCAAAAGGTATGGGCAGAGACATGCTTTTTGTAGTAAAAGTATGGTTGTAGAAGCTTTGGGATTTGCACCACGTCTCTTCATTGGACAAAATAGTCGTTGGTTACTTTGGAATTAGCACCACGTCCAATCAAGTTTACAGCTTCTTCAACAAGCTTCCTTCAGGATGAAGTCTTCATAATCTGCACTTCAGAACTTGTCACAAGCTTAAAAGGAATCAAATACTTGAGATGATCAGAGCTAAAGTTTGAGATGATCAAAGCTTTGGTAGATGATCAGAACTTGATATATCAGAGTCTCAATCTTGATCAGAGTCTTCATCAGAGTATGCAGCAGTATGTGCTTTGAGCGTGTATATATTATTTGATTAGAGTCTGATTATCAGAGCCTCTGTTCTTGCAGTGAAATGAACTTCAGAGTCTGATTTGATCAAAGCTTTCAACTCTTTATACAATTCTTTCAAAAACGCTTCAGATCATTCTGCAGCTTCTGCTTCAGATTCTTCTGGCAGTGCTTCAGAGCCTTGCATAGTTGCTTGTACTTATGTATTTTGCTTCTTTAAGAGTATTCAATTTAATACCTGAAACAATAATACTTGAACAAATTTTAGAGTATATATTTTCTTAATACAAAATTCCATAAGAGTTATCATCAAAATATAGAGATATAAGAAACACCAATCTGTGTTCTAACAATCTCCCCCTTTTTGATGATGACAAAACATAGGAAATTTTGTTCAATTCAGAGAATAAAATATATAACTCCCCCTGAAATGAATACTCTAATACAAGAGAACACTTCCCTTTTTGCTTGAGTATAATTCAGAACCTGGTAGGAATCCTTGTTAAAATAAAGAATTAGAGCTTGGATGCTTTCCAGAATCAGAGCCTGATGAATTCTTTCAAATAAAGAGTCTGGTTTATCTTCCAGAAACAGAGTCAACTTTGCTTTCAAGGATCAGAGCCTTGTTGGGTAATTCTCAGGGTAACTTCAAAGAATTTTTGTCAGATGAAACAATAAAATCTAAAAGTCTTAAAAATTCAATGTTAGTTAATATTATGTTTGAATTTCATTTTAGTATTGCTTATGGATTGAACAATCAGATTCTTTTTCTCCCCCTTTTTGTCATAATAAAAAAGATTTTAAAAGATAGAAAAGATAACAGAAGAAAAGGAAATAACACATAAATGAAAAAAACAAAACAGCCAGATTCATTCAAAATAAGATGTTCAGAACAGATAACAGAAAACAAGTGCAAACAAGAATGCAAAAACATGGAAAAGAAAAACTAGGGCTGGCGAGATGCAATCAGGGTCAGAAGATTAGTAATCTTTGCAGTAGACTCTTCTTGCTTAGCCATCCAAGTTTTGATCTTCTCAGTAGTCTGTTCTTGTTTTACCATCCATGATCTGATTTCCTTAACTTCTTGGACAACATCTGGAGTCTCAGTCTTCATCTCAAATGTAGAGGGTGCAGAAGCAGATGCAATTGCCTTAGGATGATCAATCTCCATGTTAGATGCAGTTTGAGGATCAGGAGTATCTTCTAGCATTGGAGTAGTATCTTCAGATGAAGAGTCTTCAGCAGGAGCATCTTCCAGAAGTAGCACTGGTGTTGTGAGAATGCTCAGCAGAGTCTGTCTGACCATTTCAGCAAACTTTGTCTTTGCATCATCAGCGCAAACTGCTCTGAGATCAGAGGCAGCAGTGTTGAACCTTGAGATGAATATGTTCCAAGAAGCTTTAGATTCAGCAGGATCCATACTAGACAGACACTCTTTTTCTACAGAAGCAATCCTCATACGCATTTCCTTCTTGAAATTCTTAAACAAGTATAAACATCTGATCTAGGTTTGGGGTTCAGATAGTCTTCTAGGGAGACTTTTTGTGAAGGTTCAGGGATTGTTTGAGTTTGTTCAGGAGGTGTATGATCAGATGGTGGTTGTTCATATGGTTGTGGTATGGTGAGATGAGGTGCAGTGGGTGTTGAGGTATCAACAACAGATGGTGGTGATGTAGCAACATCAGATGAAGATGGTATAAAGTCTGTGAAGTTAAATTTGGAGCGAAGAGCAAGCTGATGATGGTGTTGTTCAGAAGCAGGTAGGTCAGATGGTAGTGGTTTATAAGGATCAGGAACTTGTAAACAAGATGGTGAGGGAACTTCAGATTCATCCAAATCAGATGATTCAGTTGAATGACATGAAGTGGAAGATAAGACAAACATGGTTGCAATGGATTGCACATCCAGAATGTCTTCAGATGGTTGTGGGATAGAGGGTTCAGGATTTGGGATGGTTGGTTCTTCTGATGGTTGAGTAGAAGAGGGTGGTTCAGATTGTTTTTGTTGTTGTGGTTCAAATTGTATTTGTTGTTGTGGTTCAGATGATGTTTGTTGAGGGGGTTGTTGTTCAGATGATTTTTGTTAAGGGGGTTCAGATGATTGATGAACAGAAGATGGTTGAGAATGTGTATGAGGAGATGAAATGGGTTCAGATGTATGATATTCATATGTATGAGGTGGAGATGATGGAGGTGAAGGTGAGGGTGAAGGGACAGATGGTTGTGGATCAGATGTTAATACCTGTTTAATCGTTTCTCTTATTTCCTCCAAGCTAGCTTCTGGAGGATTTTCCTTCAGCTTCTTGTCCTTCTCATGCTTGTCAGCAGCATCAGAGGCTTTCCTCTTAGCCTGTGCAACAGATCCTTCCTCAGCTTTCCTTTTCTTACGCCTTTCTCACAAAAGATTTGGCAGCACTTCTCCTTCCTTCTGTACTATGTTGGCAGGCAGAGGAATACCATCTCTCAAACATTCAGCAATGAATGACAGAATGACTTCCCTAGGTTCATCTGCACTAAACATGGGAAAACCTGCTATAGGAATCCTCCTTCTGCTGACTTCTTCAGAGTCAATCTTCTTAGGTTTGCCATCAAGCTCTGAGATGACCTTCATCCTTTTCAGAGTATTCCCATTAATGACAGATCCTACAATGTAAGACAGATCCTCTGTCAACCCAGCATCAGTCAGATGCTTTACAAGACCATTCTCTGTCAGAATGTCTGATAACAGCCTTCCCATAGGGATCCAATTTCTGATCTTTCCAGCCTTAGCTCTTACTTCTTCTTTTGTTTACTTTATGTGATTCAGAAGATGACTGAACAGAAGATAAGGCAGATCCACCTTCTTGCCTTTACTCATACAGAACATGAAGTGCAGTTGTTCTGTGTTGACATAATCTGGAGAGTTTAAAGATTTTCTATGGAAAATAGAGCTCATGAAAATCTTAGCCCAGATTCTATAAACAGGCTTCAGATCTCTGACTTTATTGGATGGTTCCCCAGAAACACATACCTCTTGAAAAACATCAGCCAAGTCCACACAAGCAGTTTCCATACTTGTGATTCCATCAGTTTCTTTGTACTCAAACAGTTGTCTGATTAACTTCTCAATAATAACAATCTCCTTTCCAAGAACAGAAGAGTGAATGAACTTAGGGCAAACTTGGGCGTGAATCCAGAGCATCTGGGTGCTACAACTAGCAGCAGCAATATATTGTGCCTTTGTTGTTGAAAGTGCAATTGTGGGTTGCTTCTTGCTGAACCATGAGATCAGATGACTTCCAAGAAACTGACAGCTTCCAGAAGTACTTTTATGTTCTACTCTGTCTCCAACATAGTCAGCATCACAGAATCTAACTAATTTATAATCATCAGATCTTCTGTAACACAGACCCACGTTAGTAGTACCTTTCAGATACCTTAGAATCCTCTTAACAGTTGTTAAATGAGATTCTCTAGGATCTGATTATAATCTAGCACACAGACAAACACTGAATAAAATATCAGGTCTTGAAGCAGTCAAATATAAGAGAGATCCAATCATACCTCTGTAAAGTTTTTGATCAACTTTCTTGCTTACCTCTTCCTTACCACGTGTGCTTGTAGGATGCATTGGAGTCTTTGCCAATTTGCTTTCATTCAGATTGAACTTCTTCAGAAGCTCTTTGACATATTTAGTCTGGTGAATATACGTGCATTATGGAGTCTGATTTACTTGGATTCCCATAAAGAATCTAAATTCTCCCATCATGCTCATTTTAAATTCAGCCTGCATAGACAAAGCAAACTCCTTTCCCAGCATAATATTGGTAGATCCAAAAATAATATCATCCACATAAATTTGACAAATTAGTAAATCTTTCTTAAATGTTTTAAAAAAAAGAGTTGTGTCCACTTTGCCTCTGATAAAGTTCTTTTCCAGAAGAAAATTACTTAATCTTTCATACCAAGCTCTGGGAGCTTGTTTCAAACCATAAAGAGATTTTTTGAGTTTGAAAACATGATCTGGAAATTTATCACTTTCAAAACTAGGAGGTTGATGGACATAAACTTCTTCTTCTATAATACCATTTAAGAAGGCACTCTTAACATCCATCTGATATAGAGTGATGTTATATTGTGCAGTAAATGAAATAAGAAGGCGTATAGATTCTAACCTTGCCACTGGAGCATAAGTCTCAGTGTAATCAATTCCTTCTTGTTGACTGTATCCTTGAGCTACTAGCCTTGCTTTGTTCCTAACAACTTCTCCTTGCTCATTTAGTTTATTTCTGAATACCCACTTTGTTCCAATAATGTTGAAACCTTTTGGTCTTGGAACCAGATCCCAAACATCATTTCTTGTGAATTGATTTAGCTCATCTTGCATTGCAAGTATCCAATCATTATCACTCAGAGCCTCATCCACAGATGTTGGTTCAATAGTAGACACCAACCCAAAAAGTGATGTTCCAGATGATCTGATAAACGACCTTGTTCTTATAGGGTCATCTTTCTTTCCAATAATCATTTCTTCTGGGTGAGAAGCTTTGATTCTGGATGATCCTTTAACTGTTGGTTCTTCAGAAATATTCATGTTATTCATCTGAGCAGCCAATGGAGTTGCATCTGGCGTAGCTTCTTCTTGAGCTTTCTCTACCTCTGGTTTCTCAGATTCTGCGAGAATAACTTCTCCATCTGCAGAGTTTTCAAGCTGCTTTGGCTTTTGATTGCTAAACTTATCATTAAATCTAACATGTATAGATTCCTCCACAATCTGTGTCTTAGTATTGTATACTTTGTAGCCTCTAGAGCGTTCAGAATATCCAAGCATGAAACACTTTTGTGCTTTAGAATCAAACTTGTTAAGATTCTCTTTAGTGTTCAGCATAAAACATATACATCCAAAAGGATGGAAATAAGAAATGTTTGGCTTTCTATTCCTCCATAATTCATAAGGAGTCTTTTCCAGAAGAGGTCTAACAGACACTCTGTTCTGAATGTAACATGATGTGTTAATTGCTTCTGCCCAAAAATGTTTTGCCATGTTAGTCTCATTGATCATGGTTCTGGCCATCTCTTGCAATGTTCTATTTTTCCTCTCTACAACTCCATTCTGTTGTGGAGTTCTAGGACAGGAGAAATCATGAGCAATGCCATTTTCATTAAAATATTTTTCAAAATGTTTGTTTTCAAATTCACCACCATGATCACTTCTGACTTTAACAATTTTGAAATCTTTTTCAGTTTGGACTTGTTTGCAGAAGTCAAAGAACACAGAATGTGACTCATCCTTGTGCTTTAGGAATTTTACCCATGTCCAACGACTGTAGTCATTAACAATGACCAATCCATACTTCTTGCCTCTGATGGATGTAGTTTTCACTGGTCCAAACAGATCAATGTGAAGTAACTAATGGTTTTGAAGTTGAAACAACATTTTTGGATTTGAAAGATGATTTTGAAAATTTTCCTTTCTGACATGCTTCACAAAGAGCATCTGAGTTGAACTTCAAATTAGGAAGTCCTCTGACCAGATTAAGTTTATTAATCTGACATATACGTATCATATTAATATGACTCAATCTTTTGTACCAGACCCATTGCTCATCATTAACAAGCATAAGGCATTTAACATTCTGAAGCTTAAGTTCTGAAAGACTGATTTTATATATGTTGTTTTTCCTTTTACCATTAAAGAGGATTTAGCCATCCTTTTGACTAACAGCTTTGTAACATTTTTGATTAAAGATTATGTCATAACCATTGTCACTTAATTGACTTATGGAAAATAGATTATGAGCTAATCCTTCAACAAGCAAGACATTAGCTATGGAAGGAAGTTTACCATTTCCAATGGTTCCAGAGCCAATTATCTTGCCCTTCTGATTCCCTCCAAACTTAACGTCTCCTCCAGATCTAAGCTCCAGACTTTGGAACATAGACCTTTTTCCCGTCATATGTCGTGAGCATCCAGAGTCCAGGTACCATGACTGAAGTCTTGACTTCGCTGCTAAGGATGTCTGCAACATAGATTATCTTATCCTTAGGTACCCAGATTTTCTTGGGTCCTTTTTGGTTAGTTGCCTTAAAGCTTTTTCTGAACTTCTATCTTTCAACATAAGACTTGTTCTGATTAGCTTTAGATTTATTAAACACGTGTTTGTTCTGATTAGAACTTGTGTGTTTAATATCATTTAAGTGACCAAATGTAAACTGAGAATATAAAGGAGGATACTTGATATCCAGTTTATCTACAGGTTTTGGATTTTATTCCTCATAAGAAAAAGATTTATATCCAACACCTTTTCTATAGTTTCTGCTAATACCATAGATCATTGAAGCCATCTTGCTTCTATCTAGGATTTTAGTTAGAAACTTCCTGAAGCTATAGTCATACTCTTGTAAAATATTTTTAGAGCATGGTTCAGACTTTGGATCAGAGTTTAGTTGAGCAGATTCCAAATTATTTTTCAATTGAAGATTTTCAGCTTTTAGCTCAGCTATTTCTGATTCAAACTTGTTACTCTCAAATTCAACATGCTTTAGAAGCTTTTTGTATTTGAGTTTAACTTTGCTATAGTTTTCAAGAATATCAGATAAACTTTCAACAAGTTCTTGTCTAGAAAGTTCAGCAAATACCTCCTCAGAATCAGATTCTGATTGTGATCCAGATGATTCAGCACTGTCTTCTATGTCAGCCATGAATGCTACATTAGCACATTCTTCTTCTGACTCTGATGATGAATCAGATGCATATGAGTCATCCCAGGTAACCATCAGAACTTTCTTTTTGTGATCTGACTTTCTCTTTGGCTTCTCCTTCTGAAGCTTTGGGCATTCACTCTTGTAGTGCCCAGGTTCTTTGCATTCATAGCAAACAACCTCTCTTTTTCCAGATCGTCTGTGTCCAGAGCATTCTCCAGATCTTCTGTATCCAGAGGGTTCTCCAGATCTTCTGTGTCTAGAAGATTCTTTGTGTTGATCTGGTTTCCTGAAGTTCTTGAACTTCCTTTGCTTATTCTTCCAGAGTTTGTTGATTCTTCTGGACAGCAAGGATAGTTCTTCTTCATCTTCAGAAGAAGACTCTTCAGAGCTTTCTTCTATTACCTGCAATGCTTTAACATATTTATTAGATTTTAAAGCAATTGACTAACCTTTCTTTAGAGGCTCATCTTTCTCTAGTTCAATCTCATGACTCCTCAGAGAACTGATTAGTTCCTCCAGCGTAATCTTGTTCAGATCCTTTTCCAGCTTCAGAGCAGTGACCATGGGTCTCCATCTGATTGGCAAGCTTCTGATTATTTTCTTGACATGATCTGCTGTAGAGTAACCCTTTTCCAGAACCTTTAAGCCAGCAGTGAGAATCTGGAATCTGGAAAACATGGCTTCAATAGATTCAGATTCTTCCATTTTGAAAGCTTCATACTTCTGGATCAACGCCAGAGCCTTGGTTTCTTTAACTTGAGAGTTCCCTTCATGAGTCATCTTCAGGGATTCAAATATATCAAAGGCAGTTTCTCTGTTGGTTATTTTCTCATACTCAGTATGAGATATAGCATTTAGCAAGATAGTTCTAGCCTTGTGGTGATTTCTGAATTCCTTCTTTTGCACCTCAATCATTAATTTTCTGTCAATTTTCTTGCCATTCCCATCAGTGGGATGAACATATCCATCAATAACTAAGTCCCAAAGATCAGCATCAAATCCTAGAAAGAAACTTTCTAGTCTATCTTTCCAATAGTCAAATTTCTCTCCATCAAACATGAGAGGTTTTGTGTTGGCTCTTTCTTCATATTTGTTGTTGCTGGATGTTGAAGCTTCAGCAGCCATAATGAATATCAACCAAGAATATCAAGAGTTTTTCCCAATGGATCTTTTCTGGTCACGGTTAAGTGATAGCACAAACAGAACCGGAGCTCTGATACCAACTGAAGGTGAGAAAAACACTTAGAAGGGGGTTGAATAAGGGTTTTAAATAATATGGCAATAAAAAAAACTCAAGATTTTTATCCTGGTTCATTGAACTCAACTACTCCAGTCCACCTTTTCAAAGATGATTTGACTTTCTCCACAAGGACTTAATCCACTATTAATCAACTGATTACAATAGCAAGCACTAAGAACAACTGTCTTAGTCTTCTCAAGAACTACTGACCACACCTTGGTCTTCTCAAGGAACTTCTTACAAATTAATGTAAACTAAACAAGTGTTTAAATGATTCTAATAAGTTGTATCACAACTGTGATATTTACACTTAAGATTAAGTACAAATGAATATGAACTTGAGAGAGTTTTCACTTTGATGCTTCAAGCGTGTGTATGAATATTTCTTTCTAATTGAGCTAGCAACTTCTAAATGATGTAGAAGTTCTTCTTTTATAGCTTTTTCCAAATTGCTTTGAGTAATGTGTAGCTGAGTATTATATTGAAATATAAGACTTTTCATCACCAAAAGATATGGGCAGAGACATGCTTTTTGCAGTAAAAGTATGGTTGTAGAAGCTTTGGGATTTGTACCACGTCTCTTCATTGGAAAAAATAGTCGTTGGTTACTTTGGAAGTAGCACCACGTCCAATCAAGTTTACAGCTTCTTCAACAAGCTTCCTTCAGGATGAAGTCTTCATAATCTGCACTTCAGAACTTATCACAAGCTTAAAAGGAATCAAATACTTGAGATGATCAGAGCTAAAGTTTGAGATGATCAGAGCTTTGGTAGATGATCAGAACTTGATATATCAGAGTCTCAATCTTAATCAGAGTCTTCATCAGAGTATGCAGCAGTATGTGCTTTGAGCGTGCATATATTATTTGATTAAGGTCTGATTATCAGAGCCTCTGTTCTTGCAGTGAAATGAACTTTAGAGTCTAATTTGATCAAAGCTTTCAACTCTTTATACAATTCTTTCAAAAACGCTTCAGATCATTCTGCAGCTTCTGCTTCAGATTCTTCTGGCAGTGCTTCAGAGCCTTGCGTAGTTGCTTATACTTATGTATTTTTCTTCTTTAAGAGTATTCAATTTAATACCTGAAACAATAATACTTGAACAAAGGTATTTCCTCCCCAAACCACTTTCATCAAAGGTATTTCCTTCCCTCGGAGTTGCTTCATCTTACGATCCTCGATCCTCAACGACATTATTTCAATGGTAAGATTCTCCCTGACTTGAACTTCATCTCTCTGAATTACATGAGATGGATCCGAGACATACCTTCGAAGTTGCGACACATGGAACGCGTCATGCAAATTCGACAGTTGAGGCGGCAACGCCACCCTATAAGCCACAGCACCAACTCTCTGCAAAATCTGATACGGCCCAATAAACTTAGGATCCAACTTCTTGGACTTCAACGCATGACCCACACCAGTCACTGGGTTAACTCTCAGGAACACGTGATCACCTTCGCTGAATTCCAGGTCTTTCCTCCGGTTATCATGATAACTTTTCTGCCTACTCTAAGATGCTTACATTTTCCCACGAATCATCTGAATTGTCTCAGTAGTCTGCTGCATAATTTCTGGTCCCAATACTACATTCTCACCCGTCTCATACCAACACAGAGGAGTTCTGCATCTTCAACCATATAAAGCTTCAAACGGTGCAATTCCGATACTAGAATGGTAACTGTTGTTGTACGTGAACTCGATCAACGGTAAATGAGTATCCCACGCACCACCCTTTTTCCAACACACAAGCTCTTAGCAAATCCTCCAGCGACTGAATAGTCCTCTCTGAATGACCATCAGTTTGTGGATGGTAAGCTGAACTCAGCTTCAACTTAGTACCAAAAGCTTCTTGTAAACTCTTCCAAAATTCTGAAGTAAACCTCGGATCTCTATCCGACACGATACTCGATGGAACACGATGTAGCTTCACAATTACCCGAATATAAATCTCTGCTAGCTTCTCCAACGAGAAACTAATATTGATCGACACAAAATGTGCAGACTTCGTAAGTCGATCCACAATTATCCAAATAGCATCAAATCCTCTCACTGTGTTCGGCAAACCCGTAACAAAATCCATGGTTATACAATCCCATTTCCAAACTGGAACTTCCAATGGTTGCATCATTCCAGAGGGTCTCTGATGTTCCACTTTCGATTTTTGACATACCAAACAGGTGTAAACAAATTGAGCTATATCTCTTTTCATACCAGACCACCAAAATATCTTTCTTATGTTGTGGTACATCTTCGTAGCTCCCGGATGGATACTCAAACTACTACAATGTCCCTCATTCAGAATTGACTTCTTCAGCTCATCATTATCCGGCACACAAATCCTGCCTCTGAATCTCAACACACCTGTACTATCCAACTTAAAATTACCATCAGAGTCACTTCCTACTCCGAGCATCAAATCTACTAACTTCATATCTAGCTTTTGGTTCTCTCTAATCATATCCAAGAAATCATTATTCACTTGCAACTTGCCCAACATCACACCACCTGCCGTAATTTCACAAACCATGCTCAAATCTCTGAACTGCTCAATTAGCTCCATTTCTTTTACCATCAAAGCCGACATATGAATTGTTTTTCTGCTCAAAGCATCGGCTACTACATTCTCCTTTCCTGGATGATAACTCAAACTGAAATCGTAATCCTTCAAGAATTCCAACCATCTTCTTTGTGTCATATTTAGCTCCTTCTGATCAAACAGATATCTCAGACTCTTATGGTCACTGAACACCTCAAATCTCGAACCATACAAATAGTGCCTACAGATCTTTAACACGAAAACCACCGCCGCCAATTCAAGGTCATGGGTAGGGTAATTCCTTTCATGCACCCTCAATTTCCGCGAAGCATACGCCACCACCTTACTATTCTGCATAAGAACCCCGCCTAATCCCATCTTAGACGCATCACAATACACCACAAAAGGTTCACTCGGATTTGGCAATACTAACACTGGTACTGTAGTCAATCTCTTTTTTAGTTCCTCAAAGCTTACTTCACAAGCAGGATCCCACACAAAAACTTGATCCTTCCTCGTCAACTAGGTCAATGGCAACGCCAAACTAGAAAACCCCTCAATAAACCTTCGGTAATAACCTGCCAAACCCAAAAAGCTTCTAATTTCTGTTGCTGTCTTTGGCGGTTCCCACTGCAGCACTGCACTCACTTTCGATGGGTCCACCGCTACACTGTCACCAGATATCACATGCCCCAAGAAACTCACAGTCTTCATCCAGAACTCACACTTTGATAGTTTAGCAAACAACTTATTATCTTTCAGCATTTGCAAAGCAATTCTCAAATGTCCTGCATGCTCTTCTTCAGACTTAGAATAAATCAGTATATCATCAATAAACACAAAAATAAAATGATCCAGATAAGAATAGAATATTCGGTTCATATACTCCATAAACACTCCCGGCGCATTAGACACTCCAAAAGGCATTACAGTATATTTGTAATGTCCGTAACAAGTTCTAAATGCCGTTTTCTGAATATCACCTTCTTTCACTCTGATCTGATGGTAACCCGACCTTAAGTCAATTTTACTGAACACCCGAGCTCCCACCAACTGATCCATCAAATCATCAATTCTTGGAAGAGGATATTTATTCTTAATGGTCACTTTATTCAACTGACGGTAATCGATGCACAAGCGCATACTACCATCCTTCTTCCTTACCAACAGTACTGGAGCTCCCCACGGCGACACACTTGGTCTGATAAACTTCCTATCCAACAATTCTCCAATCTGAGATTTCAATTCTGCCAATTCCACTGCCGACATCCTGTACGGTGCCATAGATATAGGTCTCGTACCAGGAACAAGATCAATGCTAAATTCAACTTCTCTCATAGGAGGCAATTCCGTAATATCATCAAGGAACACTTCGGGAAATTCATTCACCGCCGCCAATTCTTCCATTGACGCCTTGCTGTTAACAGATAATGATGCAAATAAAGAAAACATTTTAGCTTCGTCCTCCAACAAGGTCCTCAATTCCTTATTATACAAGGAATCCGCCAATGCTTCCTCTTCTAGAGTAAGGAACAACAACACCTTCCGAAAACAATCGATGTAGACTCGGTTGAACTCCAACCAGTTCATACCCAGAATAACATCTAACTTACCAAGTGGCAGAAAAATCAGATCCACTCCAAAATTCCTACCGAAAATAGTCAGTGAACACTTCAAACACACCAAAGAAGTAGTCATTGAACCAATAGAGGGAGTTTCAATAGTCACTCGTTGCTCAAGAGTAGACGGCACCAATCCTAACCTCTTCACACAATCAACAGAAATGAACGAGTGGGTTGCACCCGTATTAATCATAGCAGTCAAAGGAACATTATTGATAAAACAAGTACCTTTGATGGAACGCTCCTCGCCGACAGATTGAGTTCCTACCACAGCAAACACTTTACCACTGGCCTGAGGCGCCTGAGACTTCTTCGGCTTCTTACAATGCGTACTGATATGGCCTTTCTCACCACAGTTATAACAGGTAGGCATAGCGGCCCTACAATCCGCCATCACATGGCCTGACTTACCATACTTGAAACACTTCTTCACCTCATCAGGACAATCATTAGCATGATGCCCCGCACCACCACATCGGAAACATTTCACACCAGCAGACGCTTTCCCTTCTCTGGGCTTCTTATCAGCAGCAACCTTATGTTTTCCCTTATCAGCTGGAACACTGTAAGGAGTACCACCAAATCTCTGCTTACCCTTACGGTCATTCGCAGCCTTATAGTGTGCCATCCTGGCCCGGTTGTCATTATCATAAATTCTGCTTCTGCTTACCAACTCAAGATAATTTCTAATCTTCTGACAAGCGATCCCCATCTTAATCTCCGAACGCAGCCCGTTTTCAAAGTTCAAACACTTGGAAGTCATCGCCTATTCAGTATTGTAATGAGGACAATACTATACCAGCCCTTCAAATTTAGCAGCATACTCCGCTACAGTCAGATTACTCTGCTTCAGTTCCAGAAACTCTATCTCCTTATCACTTTGTATATCTTCCGGAAAATACTTCTCCAGAAAACCAGTTTGAACCACATTCCAAGTAATCGCAGTTCCTGCAGCCTCCAATCTCTGGCGACTGTTGTCCCACCAAGCCTCAGCTTCACCTTCCAGCATATGAGTACCAAACCTCACTTTTTGCTCATCATTACAACCCATTGTCCTGAAATTTTTCTCAATTGCCTTCAGCCATTTCTGTGCAGCTTCAGGATCCAAAATTCCTCCTTCAAACGTCGGTGGCTTGTTACTCTGAAATTGTGCCAAATCTCTGAATTGCGCACCCGCAGCTTGGTTCTGATTAGCAACCACCTGCGCCATCGCTTGCATAGCCGCAGCCAAAGCAACATCATTCCTCCCTGCCATACTGCTCAACCAAAACAACACTAGGTTAAAAGGTACACAACCTTTATCCTACGGACAGACTCAACTACTACACTGGCCGGACGGACCGACCTGCTCTGATACCAACTTGTAACACCCCACTTCCCAAATTAAAATAAAATACAATTAAATCAAACAAATATCAGAGTTTCTCTCCAAAAGTGGGATATCACATTCACAAAATTTCAACAAAACACTTCATTAGATGATTTTCAAAATAAAGCAGCAAAAAATTATCATTAGTACATCATTCTCGGCCATCTGTCAGTTTACATAAAATATTCATTAAGAGAATTCACCAAAATAAGATACGCCACAGGAATACAACAAATCCAATCATAATGCAAGTAAACACCCAAGTCCCGTGTTACGTATCAGAGCATCCTAAGACTCGACCCGCACACCACTATCCAAGCTAGTTATGCACCTGGATTATCTGTACTTCCGAAGAAGCACAGACCACAACGACAACAAAGGGGTGAGAAAACATGATCAAAATTATTGGTAATAAAATACATGAATAAAAGGTAGTAAATAAACAAATCATCACCCCACCAACATCAAACACGACCGACTGTCCAATCATCAACACAACATACAATAATGCAAGAATGCAACTCAACACATGCATGTGGTACCGACTCATTGGTTCATTCAATTGAACCCCGGAATAGATCACTTACACTCCTCCTGAGACATGATCTATTCCCACCATTCTCCACAAAGGAGTACAGGTGAATCACTTACGCTCCTCCTGAGACGTGATTCAACTCCGCAATTCTCCACAAAGGAGTACGGATGGATCACTTACGCTCCTCCTGAGACATGATCCATCCCACCATTCTCCACAAAGGAGTACAGGTGAATCACTTACGCTCCTCCTGAGACATGATTCAACCCCACCATTCTCCATAAAGGAGTACGGATGGATCACTTACGCTCCTCCTGAGACATGATGCATCCCACCAAAACACAATGATATGCACACCACCAAATGCACAACACACAAACATCAAGCACACTAAGTGCACACGATCCTCCTGATCACATCACCATACATCATACATATATATACACACCAATCAATTATGTTAATCAAATTAAATAATAGGGAAAATTTACATTTAAACACCGAGTACACACGATCCTCCCGATCGCCTCACTATGCATCATATACATATTACATATATATGTCTTACCCACCAATTAATTATGTCAATTAAATTCAATATTTCATAATTTCACCTTCCAACACCAAGTATACACTCTTCACCGCTAAACACTATCTCTCTACCTATCACCACCCAATGAATCCTACAAAATGAATCACAAGGCAAAACAGCACAAAGTCACGTTTCTGTCACGCTCGCTGGCTCACTCGCCTAGCGACGCCTCAGCGAACGCTTGCTGCCTTACTTGCCTAGCGAAGGCGGACAGTGGCTATTGGAAGTATTTGCTACCCAACTCACCTAGCGAATTCCTAGCGAATGCTCGCTACTAGCTCGCTCAGTGAAGGTGCTGGCGAACGTCTGCGATTTCACAAAACCCTCACTGTTCAGAAATTCATCAGAAGCTCAAAAATCGTCCGATTCTCACTCAACCAGTACCTGTAGTCTTGGCCTAACATTCTACATCTAAACTACACGACTTATTCCAGCTTATACCCGATAAAACATTAACTCTACCGATTAAATCATTTCCGACCCAAAACGGTAAACTACTCAAAATTACCCAAACCACCCAAACAATCCTTATACAATCACATGCAAGGAGTTCACCATGACAGAACTGAACAGAAACACAACAACATACTAATTATAATCATCAAATCCCTATGGGGTTAAGGAATCCCCAACTACCCAATTCATGCAATTACCAATCCCAATCCGTTTCTCCCCCCTTACCTCGATTAATCGCTTCGATCGTTGAAGAATTCCTACGAATCTGATTGATCTTCCTTGTTTCTCTTCCTTCCTTGTTCTTCCTCCTCACTCTTCTTTATCGTGTTCTCCCTTCTTTTTTCCACAATCCCCCTTATATCACTAATTCCTCATTTCTTTTATTCCAATAATAATAATACCAATAATAATAATAATAATAATAATAATATAATTACTATTAATTATCAAATTATTATTATTATCAATTATATTATATTAATATTAAAGGCTATGTGTTGCACCCTAAAATTTGCCCAACCTTATTCACTTGGTTTATGTTTCAATATCATTAGCATTTGCATATAGAGGCATGCACATAGCCTAACCATCTGCATAGCATAAGCATAGAAAGTCATCCAACAGGGGACCAATCATTATTCTCATCTCTAGAGGCCTATCAAGAGGTTATTATCCTGATTCAATCTCATTCAAGTCATCAGAAAAGAATTTGAAAGTTGGAGAAGTCAGTGGATCAAGCATTGAGTCTATCTCCTAGCTGAGGGTATCTGAGCATCATCAAAGAAGTTGGGAGTTATGAATCAAGAGTATGGAGAGTATGGAGATATCATAGAGGGCTTAGAAAGTCATTTGGAGAAGGAGACAAGTCATTGGTGTAGTCACAAGTATTGCAGTTGAAGACAGTCAACTATGGTTTCATCTGGGGTCAACTCTAGGTCAACTTTAGGTCAATTGACTGATTGTGAGGCATTAAGGGCTATTGGAGAGATGTGGGGTTCATCATTTGACATGTAGAAGAGGATATGGTGATATGCCAAGAAGAAATCAAGAGAAATCAAGGAGAAGAGGAGTTTCTAAATTAGGGTTTCTGTGTAAAATCCCCTAGTTTAGGTCAAATTTCCAAGCAAGATAAGTCAAAATGCAAGCTTCAAATGAATCCTTGTCCAACATGGAACTTGTAGAGGATCTCAAGAGCTTTAATTTGAGTGGTGGAAGACATCAAGGAGATTTATAGAACTCAAGTTATGGTCCTTGCAAGTTACAGGTCATCTGAGGTATCTTAAATTTTGTCTGTGAAAGTGACTTGACTTCCAAGCAATTTTTACCCCTCAAGGAGATTTCAAATGAATTTCTGGTCAACATAAGAATTGTTCCTCATTGTCTTAGATTTCTATAATGGTATAGTATGCCTTCATATGATTTGTGGAACTCTACTTATGGTCTTGGCAAGCAAAGGGTATTTTGGTCATTTGAGAATTACAGGTCATTTCAACCTATGCCCAAAACTCATACAAGGAAGCTTCAAATGGAAAACTTTACAACATCAAACTTGTTCCAAATGACATTTTGAGTCTATAAAAGTGACCATTAGATATTGTAAAGATTCATAGCACAAGGTTTCAAAATTGTTGGATTTAATGAATAAAAATGACCTAAAAAATGAGATTTTTCATATTTTGGCCAAATGAAGCAAAATTATAGGTCATTTTGAATGGAAAGATCATTTTGAGAACATTGTCTAAAGTGGAATTTTGAGGTTAGTTCAAATTTTAAGAGTTATTCATGGTTACTTGTAATGGAAGATACATAAACCAAATCCAAGGGAAATCACACAAGGGAAGTTTCTCCAAGCTTCTAGGAGTTTCTAACCTCACCTATATATTGATATGAGTAACTCCATTCCATGGTTGGTGATTACATTTTCTCAAAACCACAAGTTTCACACATTTCTCTCATTTTGCAAAAGCTTCTCAAACCCTCTCAAATCTCTACCAATTTCCATTCTTCTTGATCTGGTCATCATCACCATCATTCATAGGTCACAATTCACACAAGAATTTGGTGGAATTGAGAAAGAATCGTGCCATACAACTTTACCATCCAAGGTGCAAGAACTTTGGGATTGCTGAATTCAGGAGGATTGGACAAGATTCATTGCATACAGAACTCATTATCAAGCTCACTGATCACTTTCCAATCACTGCAAGCATCAGATCCAAGGAGTTGCATAGCTGTTTTCACCATTTGCATCAGGTTAGATTTCTGTTCGAATTGCTTAGTTTAGTTAGAATTATAGAAATTTGTTAGCATAGAATGGTTAGGCATAGTTAGGTGATTGATTTTGGTAAGTTTGGATAAGTTTCATGGATGTTGATCATGGTGCACTAATTCTGTTAGAGATCATAACATCAAGAATAATGAGAAATAATCTTAGGTTAATGGCTCAGATTAATCAGCATGGAATGTAGATGAGTTTAGGGCAAGAATTGTTGAGCTTTGGATAAGTTGATAGCAGGTGTTAATGGTGGTTTACAACTGTTATTCGTTTCGAGTTGGTCCATTGAGTGAGTGTTAGGGAGAGTTATGGTTATGGCTGTGTAGAGGAGAGTTGATAGAGCATCTTTGCTCTTTGAATCGCGTGATTTCATGGACGAACAAGGGAGAACAGAGAACTTGAAGATGCATGCATGGTGAAGAACTTCAGGGTTAGGGTTTACTCAAGGTTGAAGATGACGTGGGAGCCACACGATCTGGCTTTGACATTTGACCAATTAATCCAATCCAACGGCTGTGATGGAATGAGAAAACGGAGGGAAGTTTAAATGATGAAACGCCCCGTTTCATTTAAATTTTCTGAATGGGCTTTGGACTCTCATGCTAATGGCACCCCCAGATGAAGGCACAATCCCATAATGAACTAAAAAATCTGCTATTTGCACCGTTCTCATCTTTTTTTATTTTTGTTAATTTCTGAGCATGTGCTGGGCCCAGACGCGCTTGCTATGCGCGCCCCCCAGTCAGGGCCCATTTGATTCTTTTAACTGATTTGTATTAATTGCTGCACCCCTCATTCCAAATTAATTCATTTTATTTTTTAATTCATTCCATTTCTTTGAAAATTCATAAAAAATAGAAAAATGCATGATTTTAATTGATTCTTTTTGCATATTATTCATATTTTTGTCAAGAAAAATATCACATAAAAAAATTAATATTTCATTTTAGTTTCATATTTTTTGCATATTTTTCTTTTTAATAGGTGTAAATATTGTTTTGTTTAGTACATGAATTTGATAATTTTTGTTCTAATAGATGCTTTACTTTTTTTTCACCCTTTCTTTTTAGGTTGATTAGTAGATGAGATTAGCTTGTATATAAAATTTAGTTCCCATATTTAGGACTTAATTTTAGGTGTTTAGTTTAGGTGTGAATAACATGAACAAAATTAGGGTTTAAGTGACAACTTAGGAGAATTGAATCATTTCCCTTAGGACTTAGAGATTGGATATTTTAGATATGGGACTATAGGGACTATGGGTAGTTATTAGATCCCTTAGAAATCACTAGGATTCCCCTACTGCTATTAATATACTGTCTGTATTTGATTGATTGGTGTGGTGTGCCCTCTGGGGATTATTGCTTGTCTGTGTGGGTATTGGGATTGCTTGGGGATTGGGAGAGCTGAAGACCTGAGAAGATGAAGACCATTGGAGATCAAGAGCTTGAAGACCAACTTCCAAAGTTGAAGAGGAGATTCCTGCTAGCAGCTGTTGAGGAGACTAGGGTTTAGGAGCTAGGCAGAGCTCTAGATTAGAAAGCTTGTTTCTCAAACATGGAATGCCTTGTCTGCATCCATCCTTTCTCTATGATTCAAAGTCTCTTTCAAATATACACCTCCTTCCTTTGGAAGGATCAGTGAATGTATTTGAAAGATAGAACTTTTGAGGGAAAATTGTCTGTATAATGTTAATAGTTGATGAACCACCCTTGGTAGGTAATTGATTGTCTAACATTCATTCACTTCATCTTGTTGATTGATGTTCATCCTGGAGATTGAGACTTGAAGAAAAGCCATTGCAGATGGAAGACTGATGACAAAGACCTTGCTTGAAGGCTGTGGAGGTGGAGATTGATGTTTGTTGAAGCTGGTAGCTGATTTGAGATAACTTGAAGACTGATGTGGTGCAGAGCTGCTGTGGCTGTTTATTTTTGCTGCATTTCATTTCTGATGTATTGATTGGTTTTCTGGACTGTATTGTGTGTTGTTTACCCTGTTGGGTTGAAAGTGAAGTCTGTTCACTTTTGCCTATTGTTTTCTAGGTTCGAGGTTGAGTGGGACTCCCTTGCCTCGCTTGTATTGTTGCATCCATGCATTTTACTGCTTTCCTGTATATATCTGTTATTGTTTCTGTTTCCGCCTATCCCGTACGATCTCTGTTTTTCTCTGTGCAAGAGAGGAACATGATAGACACTAGGTCTTAACCCATGCATGATAACACTAGGTTAGTTTGATTCCCTTTGCAGCCATAGGTTAGAGTTCTGTCTCTTCTTACTCAAAACCAACAGAAAACTACAATAAAGATTTCAAACACAATAAAAGACACTTCTTCCGTAAAAGAATGTGAACTCATCAGAACATCATTTTTGTCCGCCGGGACTGTTAATCAGAAAAACCTTTTTCAGAAGGAATAAAATCAACCAAGACAAGCTTGCGTCGTACGTGGCTCGAACTACGTTTGCTCTGATCTTTCATGCTGTATGAAAGTACGTAGGCATAGGATGCGATATCCTAGCGAGCAACCTTCCCCTCCTTTCCCGTAGGTAGGCGAACTACGTTGACTCTGATTTCTCGTTCCAGACGAGAATACGTAGGCATAAAGTGCGATGCTTTGCCGAGTCATTTTATTTTCATTTTATTTTCTTTTAACCCTTAACCCTTAGAGTAGATAGAATAACAATCCATACCCGAAAACAAGCGTGGATCCCGTCGAGTACGACGGACGTGAGGGGTGCTAATACCTTCCCCTTGCGTAACCGACTCCCGAACCCAGGTTTTGGTTGCGATGACCATACCTTTCCCGTGTTGTGCGAGGTTTACTCTGAGCGTTTCCTTTCCCTCCCGTGGGATAAATAACGCACGGTGGCGACTCTTCTGTTCAGCCGGCGCCGATTTTCGCAGTAGCGACAGCTGGCGACTCTGCTGGGGACTACGATAGTTTCCTATGCAAGTCTGTTGGGGATCCAACGTCCCCTGGCTGCTAAGGACCGCGATAGTTCTTACGCATTTGGGATCCAACGTCCCTTAAGAGAGTCAATCCTAACGCTTGTTTTCCCGTCAAGGATTTTGTATGGATTTATATTTCTGACCTTTATTTTCAGCATTATATATATTGATTATTACTGCTGTATTGGGGTGTGATGGGTGGTTCTATGATTGAGAGATAAGTCGGACCTGGGCTTGAGTGCACCTAGAATTAGAGTAGAAAGTAGTGGGCGCGTGCCGGCTTTGCTTGCATTAGTGTCTCCTGAAATCTACACTCGGACGAGGTTCTTCTGGTTGGCTTCTTTTTCTACCCTTTGGGTCGAAGGGGTTGTTGGTCAGCTGAATTGTCGACTCCGGGAACCGATCATTTGGAAGTTGGCTAAGTGAGGCCTCTTCAGGATTTGATGATGCCACTCCTTCTGGGAATCGTATCATCAACCCTGAAAGTCTGTGACGCCAACGACCGCATAGGATGCCATACCTTGTGTCAGTTACTAGGACATCCACCTGTGAGAGGGTTTGGGGTTATGCAGGTAACTAGACCTTCAGACTACCGGTTTGTTCCTTGATCAGAGATCCCGGGGTATTTATGGAGAGTTCTGAGGTCTGTCAGAGACCAGTTGGAGAGTTCTGAGGTCTACCAGAGACCAGTTGGAGTTATAGTGTGAGGTCTGTCGGAGACCATTGTTGGACCTTTGTTTTAGGTCTATCTAAGACCAGGGTTTGAGGATTTCTATAGAGTCTATCTGAGACTTCTTGATATGGTTCAGGCTATTCAGCTACGGCAGTTGGTCCCTGTTGCATGTTACTTGCATTGCATCGTTTGCATACCCATTATCATTGCATCCCATTAACGTGTGTCTGTGCTGCAGGTGCATTTGCATATCCCTGGTTCTAGTGCCCGGAATTATGAGTATTGATCATGGCTGGTTTGAGGAAAACAGTTGCGTATAAGCTGCCTACACCTGATATTACTCCTTTGCTCGGTCTAATATCTCTTGCTGATGAGGAGGTTAGGAGAAGCTTCAGAATGAGTCATGGGAGATTACTGAGATTAGTCTGCAAGCCCACTACTGATGAGATGAACGGGCTGTACACCTTGATGCAGTTCTATGACCCCGCATTGAGATGTTTTACTTTTACTGACTTCATTCTAGGGCCTACCATTGAGGAGTATGTGGAGTTTACTGAGCTACCCGTGCAGAACAAGGTTCCCTTTATTCACTCTGCTGCTGAGCCCAGGTTGGAGGACTTAGCCAAAGCCTTGCATATGGACGCCGCAGAACTGTTAGTGACTTCTTGGCTTGGGGTTTCAGGTTTCTCTCTTGATTTCTTGGTTGGCAAAGCTCAGGAGTATGCCAAGAGCGGATGTTGGGTGGTTTTCAATGCTATTTTGGCTCTATGCATTTATGGGATTGTGCTGTTTCCTAACTTGCCCAATTTCGTAGACTTGGACGCTTTCCATCTATTTGTTGCCGGCAATCCAGTGCCCACGTTGATCGGAGACTTCTACCACTCATTGCACTACAAGAACGAAAACAGAAGGGGAAAGGTTGTTTACTGCTGTGCTCCTTTGTTGAATATGTGGTTCAAGAGTCACCTTCCCATGAAGGGATCCTTTGTGGAAAGTGCAACCACCGCTAGCTGGTCAGAGCGCCTGATGAGGCTGTCTTCCGAAGACGTTGAGTGGTTTGATCGAGACCTGCTAGGGGCTGAGCTTATATTCAGTTGTTCTGGGTACCCTAATGTCCCGCTGATAGGAAGAAAAGGGTGTATCAACTACAACCCATCCTTGTTGGTCCGTCAGTTCGGATATGCGCTGAAGAACCCACCCGCAGAGGAGGAAGTACAGGAATCTCTGTACTTCACCGGAGACTTGAAGGGGGAGTTACTAGCCAAGCTGCAGCATGCCTGGACGCGCATTAACCAAAGAGGGAAACCGTTGTTAGGGAAGAACGACTGTCAGGCCTATGCACCATACAGAGTTTGGATCCAGGATAGAGCAAGTCAGTTACGGATGCCATTTCCAGATGCACCAGTCCTTGTTCCTATTCCGGTAGCAGAGCCAACTACTGTTTCTCGGGAAGCCTACGAGCAAGTGGTGAAGGAAAAAGAAGCCTTGATGAAGATCAACGAAGGGTTAGAGCAAGAGTTAGCCCAGATACGCAGTGAGAAAAACAAGGGTGTGCATGCTTTCCAACAGCAGATTGAGCTAATGAACAGACTAGGGGCTGAGTTGATTGAGGAAAAGAAGAAGCGCGAACGTCTGGGGCAAGAGTTCAGAAGCTCCCATGACATGCTGGAATCCAAAAAGAAAGCGCTCGACGTAGCACACCGAGAGATCTCTTCTTGCAATAAGACTTGGAATGCTACGCTCACCAACAATAAGAAGAGGGAGGATAAGTTGAAGCAGCAAATTTCCGACCTCAAAGAGCAGTTGAAGTCCAGCATCAAGAAGTGTGAAGAAGAAGTGATGACCCGGTATAGTCTCCAGAACGCACTGAACAAGGCCATCAAAGGCAGAGATGAAGCTGTGTCTCAGAAGCGTAAACTAGAGGATCGCTTCGGAGAGGGGGCATGGGAAGAAACTGCTGAAGACGTGCGACGTGTTCTCAAGAGAAGAAACCAACTTGTTGAAGGGCTGCTTGCTCGACCAAGTCATCCGGAGACCAAGAAGTTGCTAGAAGAATACCAGACTTATGGGAGTGTTTGATCATTGCATGTAGTAACTTGTATGCTTTATTTGCATAGTGCTGACCATCACCAGGGTTGTTGGTTGAGGTCATGCCTTCTTATTGTACCCTCAGTGATATTGTATTCTGGGTTTATTGGTTTCTCTGCAATATATGAGGCTTTCTGTGATCCAACTCCGATCTTTGTATTATTAGCGCTGTCACTGCACCGGCACCTTCACACTAGAATCGGGGAATGAATTTCCCTAATGCACAGACACACATTGCATTGCATTCATATTCATATTGCATTACAGGTAATCTTTGGATGGTGTCTTATTTCCTGCTTTGCATCAGGTACTTTTCAGGATTGCAGATCAGCACCCGCACCGCTATTCTACTCGCACCAACTGTCGAAGAATCATGGATCAAATGCAGAACGAGATGCAAGATGTGCGCGAGAAGCTAGCTCTCTTTATGCAGACCATGGAAGCTATTGCAAAAGGTCAGGAGAATTTGCAAGCCATGGTGCAGCCTCTGTTGGTCAGAAACGCCGGTCACGGTAACGAGGATCATCAGTCTGTGCGAGTCGATACTGTTCATGGAGATGGCACTCCCACGCCAGTGGCTCCACCTGTAGTCAATATACCTGCTGCTAATGTCAACAACGCTACCGCCGCTGGGAACGGTAACGTCGGAGTTGGGAACGAGACTGCTGTCCATAACGTTGGGCTTAGTGATGTCAACTTGGGTGATAATATGGGAGGCAACGGCTTTGGCAATGCTGGATTCGGGTTCAATGATCAGGGATTCGATAATGCTGGGAAGTATGGTTTCAATGCTCAAGGCTTTGGGCAAGATGGTTATGGTGTGGCCAATCAGGGTTACGGAGGTTTCGGAAATGGAAACGGCGCTGGGTTAATGGCTTTTGGACCTGCTGGAGGTGTTCAGGGATACGGCAACAGAGGCCGAGGCCCGGTGATGAATCAGATTAGAGCGGGTCGCAATAATGAATATGATGGGTATGGAGCTGGGAATGGTATGTGGCAAGAAGATCAGCAGAAGGACGCTTTCTCCGGCGGAGGCTTTGAAGGGCCGATGGATAACTCCCAGAAGATCAGAATGCTGGAAGAGCAGATGAGGGGGGTCCTGAACCAAAGTGTTGTGGGCTTGGACATGGCAACAATGGGTCTGGTACCTGGCTTGAGGGTGCCAATCAAATTCAAAGCTCCTGCGTTTGATAAGTATAAAGGGGACACATGTCCGAAAGTGCACGTGCGGGCTTATTACAGAAAGATGTCTGCATACTCAACTGATGAGAGAATGCTAATGCATTTCTTTCAAGATAGTCTGTCGGGCCCTTCCTTAGAGTGGTACATGGGGTTGGAGCCGACTAATATAAAGACATGGAAGCAATTGGCAGAGGCATTTGTAGCTCACTACAAGTATAATAGCGACTTGGCGCCCAATCGGGTCCAATTGACAGGGTTGTCTCAGAAGAAGGGGGAGAGCTTTAAAGAGTACGCGCAAAGGTGGCGCGATATGGCTGCCAGGGTCCGTCCTCCTTTAGAAGACAAGGAAATGAATGACATGTTCGTCGGCACATTCACAGGCTTGTTTCATGACATGTTGTTTCATACATCTCTGGCCAGTTTCTCAGACTTAATTCTGATGGGAGAAAAGATTGAACGTAACATTAAGCAAGGCAGGTTCCAGGCCGAGGAATCAACTGCATCTGGCAGTAATAGGAAGGCTTTTGGTGGGCGCCGTCAGGGCGAGGCAAGCGCAGTATTTGGAGGCCGAGGCAGGGGTCGAAACCAATATCATCAGCCGCAACAGGTGGCGAGTGTTACCATTCCATATTAACAACAACCGTTTCAGCAGCAACAACAACAGCAACAGCAGCAGCAGCAGCAGCCACAGCAGGGGGCACAGCAGGCTCAGCGAAGATTCCAGGGTGGTAAACCAAGAAGAGTGTTTGAGAAGCCTCCCTCAACGTATGCTGATTTGTTGCAGACATTGTTGGGTTTGAACCTGGTAGAGAAGAGAACTCTGGCACCGATAACGGGAACTCCCCCGTATGGTTATGATGCAAGCAGGCACTGCGAGTTTCATTCTGGGGCTCCGGGCCACGATATAGAGGGTTGCCATGCTTTTAAGCACGTCGTGCAGGATCTTTTGGACAATAAGGCTATCAATTTCGGAACGGCAGGTCCGAATATAGTGCAGAAACCCATGCCTAATCATGGGGCAAACGCCATTCTGACTGAGGAAGGGTTGAATCTGGTTATGAGTGTCGACGATTTAAAGACGCCGCTGAGCGAGATAAAAAGTAGACTGTTGCAAGGGGGTGTTTATCCAGGATGTGACGAGTATTGCTTAGAATGTTGGACCCTAGCTGGGGGGTGTGATGATTTAAAGAAAGGCATTCAGGCTTTAATTGATGGAGGCACACTGCAGTTTGACCGAGCAGCAACTGAAGAGCCTGCAGGGGCAGTAACAGATGATCAAAGTGATGTGGCCACTGTAACGATTCCTCGGAAGACAATCACTATAACAGCACCGGTCCAGCGACCACCAATCACTATTACTAAGGCCGGACCAATCCCGTACGAGAACACAAGAGCAGTCCCATGGTCATATGGGTTGGAGGTGTATTGTGACGGGATAAAGATTGATGTTAATAAGCAGCCAGCCGAGACTGTAGACAACGTTGTTGATTCAGGGGGTATGACAAGGAGTGGTAGGATCTTCATATCACCTGAAGTGGAGGCCGAAAGACTAGCAAAAGGAAAAGGGAAGATGGTTGAGAATGTCCCAGTGCAAGCCAGCGAAAAAGCATCGGCATCAAAGGATGTAGAAGAGTTCATGCGCTTGATTCGAAAAAGTGATTATAAGATTGTGGAGCATCTGCAACAGACGCCGTCCAAAATATCCATCTTGTCATTGCTCTTGTGTTCGGAAGCTCACAGAAATGCTTTGCTGAAAGTCCTGGATACTTCCTTCGTACCCCAAGACGTCTCCGTGAATCAGCTGGAAGGAGTGCTGGCACATGTGAATGCAGGCCACAGCTTGGGCTTTACCGACTTCGATTTGACCCCAAAAGGGAGAGATCATAATATGGCGCTGCACATCTCTGTCGAGTGTAGAGGATCAGTAATGTCGCATGTATTGGTCGACACCGGATCGTCTTTGAATGTGCTGCCCAAGAAGGCGATGATGAAGCTAGATGTCAGAGGAATCCTGTGCACGCCCAGTGACTTGGTAGTCAGAGCGTTTGATGGCACGCGAAGAACAGTCTTTGGATCGATAACATTGCCTCTACAGGTGGGGCCGGAGGTGTTTGCCACTGAGTTTTATATCATGGATATACAGCCCGCATATAGCTGCCTGCTCGGAAGACCCTGGATTCATGGGGCTGGGGCAGTCACGTCTACCCTGCATCAGAAGTTGAAATATATGGTCGGAGACAGCGTAGTCACCGTATGCGGAGAAGAAGACATCCTGGTCAGCCATCTGTCGTCATTTAAATATGTGGAGGTCGACGGAGAAATCCACGAAACGCCCTGCCAGGCATTTGAAGGTTTGCATATCAAGGACAGAGGTCCCGGGCCGAGCAAGGTGTCAGAGATAGCCGTCTCATCGTATAAAGAAGCTCAAGCTCTAGTGGAGGCAGGAGAAGCAAAGGGCTGGGGCAAAGTGCTGGATATCCCTGTGAAGATGGACCGGTTCGGGCTGGGATACCAACCGTCGTCGTCAACACCTGTTGTGGGGGCACCCCGTTTCAGAGGGCCAATAACCACCTCTGCCAGTGGAGTATGTCATGAAACCGTCAATGCTGCGTCGGAGTCTGACGAAGGAGACAGCGACTGTGATATGGATGCCTGGATTCAGCCAAGCACGCCAGGACAAGGACTGTGCAACTGGTCTATTCAGGAGCTTGTTCCTGTGACTCTTAAACAGTAATGCTTTGCTTTATTAATTGTTGAATAATCTGATGTCTTGCCCGGGGCATCGTGATTTGCTTAGGGCTGTGTTGTTATGAACATTGCATGTTAATCATTAAATAAATGGCGTTTTTCATGTGCAAATACTGTAATCTCTGTCTTTCTTGTTTTGTATTTTTTCAATAAAATGGCAACGTGGTTATTCGCTTTATACGCATTTTGAAGCACTTAACCATTCCTTTTGCAGGATAACATTTTCAGATGACATCCTTGAACCCCCTATGACTCGTTCCGACTTTGAGCATCCGGTATTTCAGGCCGAAGAGGAGGTTGTCGAAGATAGCGACGTTCCTGAAGAACTGTCTTGGTTGGTGAAGCAAGAGGAAAGAGTCATTCTGCCTCACGAAGAGGTCATCGAAATTATCAACTTGGGGTCGGAAGGGGTTGAGAAGAATATTCGTATCGGAGCCGCACTGCAGGGTGATATCAAGCGAAGACTGGTTGAAATGCTCCGAGAGTATAGTGATGTATTCGCTTGGTCGTATGAAGATATGCCAGGGCTCGATACAGATATGGTTGTGCACCGTCTGCCACTGAAAGAAGAATGCCCGCCGGTCAAACAAAAGCTTCGCAGAACTCGACCGGATATGGCAGTGAAGATCAAAGAAGAGGTTCAAAAACAGTGGGATGCTGGTTTCCTGGCTGTGATAAAATATCCCTCATGGGTTGCTAACATCGTACCAGTGCCAAAAAAAGACGGCAAGGTTCGGATGTGCGTGGATTATAGGGATTTGAATAAAGCAAGCCCAAAAGACGATTTTCCACTTCCTCATATCGACGTGATAGTTGATAATACTGCTCAATACTCCGTATTCTCCTTCATGGATGGCTTTTCAGGCTATAATCAGATTAAAATGGCGCCAGAGGATATGGAGAAGACCACTTTCATAACGCCTTGGGGAACATTTTGCTACAAAGTGATGCCCTTTGGTTTGAAAAATGTTGGGGCACCATATCAGCGTGCGATGACGACTCTTTTTCATGATATGATGCATAAAGAGATCGAAGTTTATGTTGACGATATGATTGCCAAATCCCAGACGGAGGAAGAGCATCTGGTGAATCTGCTGAAGTTATTTAAAAGGCTTAGGAAGTTCAGGCTGAGACTGAACCCTAACAAATGCACCTTCGGGGTGAGATCGGGTAAGCTACTGGGGTTTATCGTAAGCAAAAGAGGAATAGAGGTTGATCCTGCTAAAATAAAAGCGATTCAAGAAATGCCGACGCCTAAAACAGAGAAAGAGGTGCGCGGGTTTTTAGGGAGGTTGAACTACATCGCTCGGTTCATATCTCACCTAACTGCCACGTGTGAACCATTATTCAAGCTGTTGAAGAAAGATCAAGCTGTAACATGGAACGAAAACTGTCAAAAGGCGTTCGATAAAATAAAGCAGTATTTGCAGGAGCCTCCTATTTTGATACCCCCGGTGGCAGGGAGACCCTTGATTATGTATTTGACAGTTCTTGAGGGAAGCATGGGTTG
Organism: Lathyrus sativus; assembly: GCA_963859935.3. Classification (NCBI taxonomy): domain Eukaryota; kingdom Viridiplantae; phylum Streptophyta; class Magnoliopsida; order Fabales; family Fabaceae; genus Lathyrus; species Lathyrus sativus. Next base: position 685,484,961 of record OZ012735.1, on the reverse strand, counting down.
TGTTCTTGGTCAGCACGACGAGACAGGAAGAAAAGAGCATGCGATCTACTACTTGAGTAAGAAATTTACAGATTGTGAATCTCGATACTCAATGTTGGAGAAAACTTGTTGCGCGCTAGCCTGGGCCGCCAAGCGTTTGAGGCAATACATGTTGAATCATACAACCATGCTCATCTCGAAGATGGATCCTATCAAATATGTATTCGAAAAGCAGGCGTTGTCAGGGAGAATTGCCCGTTGGCAGATGGTCTTGACTGAATATGACATTCAATATGTCTCGCAAAAGGCTATAAAGGGGAGTGTGTTGTCTGAGTATCTGGCGGAGCAGCCTATTGAAGATTACCAATCGATGAGGTTTGATTTTCCTGACGAGGATATCATGTACCTAAAGATGAAAGATTATGAAGAGCCGTTGCCAGACGAAGGGCCAGAGTTGGGTTCCAAATGGAAGATGATATTTGACGGAGCTGTGAATGCTTACGGTAGCGGAATAGGGGCAATCATCACTACGCCACACGGGTCGCACATCCCGTTTACTGCCCGATTGACCTTTGCCGTTACCAACAATGAGGCCGAATACGAAGCTTGTATAATGGGGCTTGAAGAAGCCATTGATTTGCGAATCAAAAATCTAGACGTATACGGAGACTCAACTCTGGTGGTGAATCAGATCAAAGGGGAATGGGAGACACGTCAGCCCAATTTGATACATTACATGAACTATGCAAGGAGATTGTTGCCTTTCTTCGACAAGGTTGAATTGCATCACGTACCGCGGGCAGAGAATCAAATGGCTGACGCCCTGGCCACTTTGTCTTCCATGTACAAAGTCAATTTCTGGAACGAGGCTCCCAGAATCATTATCTCTCGGCTTGACAGACCAGCTTTCGTATTTGCTATTGATGAAGCATCTGACGACAAACCGTGGTATTTTGATATCCTTAATTTCCTGAAGAATAAAGAGTATCCGGCTGGGGCATCCAGTCAAGATCAGAAGACTCTCAGGAGATTAGCGGGTAATTTTTATTTGAATCCGGATGACGTCTTATACAGAAGAAACCACGATTTGGTGTTGTTGCATTGTGTAGACGAGAAATACACGAAGGTACCTTTGGTACGCATGCTGGTGGGCATGCTATGACGAGAAAGCTGCTGCGGGCAGGTTATTTTTGGCTGACTATGGAAACTGATTGTTTCAAGTTTGCGAGGAAATGCCACAAGTGCCAAATCTATGCTGATAAGATCCATGTGCCTCTGAGTCCTCTGAATGTAATGTCATCGCCATGGCCATTCTCGATGTGGGGAATCGATATGATTGGAAAGATCGAGCCGACAGCTTCTAATGGGCACCGGTTCATTCTAGTAGCGATCGATTATTTCACCAAGTGGGTGGAAGCGGCGTCATATGCAAATGTAACGAAGCAAGTGGTGGCTAGATTCATCAAGAGAGATATCATTTGCCGATATGGGATCCCCGAGCGGATAATCACGGACAACGGTTCAAACCTGAATAACAAAATGATGAAGGAGCTCTGTCAGAATTTCAAGATCGAACATCACAACTCCTCCCCTTACCGACCCAAGATGAATGGCGCTGTTAAGGCGGCCAATAAGAATATCAAGAAGATCGTTCAGAAAATGGTGGTGACCTATAAGGATTGGCATGAGATGCTACCTTTCGCTTTGCACGGTTATCGTACGACGGTACGCACATCGACCGGGGCTACCCCGTTCTCGTTGGTATACGGAATGGAAGCGGTATTACCATTGGAAGTTGAGATCCCTTCTCTAAGGGTATTGCGAGACGTTCAGCTAGACGAGGCCGAATGGGTGAAAGACAGGTTGAACCAATTGAGTTTGATGGATGAGAAGAGGCTAGCTTCTCTAGCATACGGTCGTTTGTACCAGAGCCGAATGAAGAAAGCATATGATAAGAAGATACATCCGCGGAGCTTTCAGACGGGCGACCTTGTGCTGAAAAGGATTCTCCCGCCGCAGGCAGATCACAGGGGCAAGTGGACCCCCAACTACGAAGGACCATACATTGTCAAGAAAGTCTTTTCAGGAGGAGCGTTGTTGTTGTCCACCATGGACGGTGAAGACTTTACGTCGCCTGTGAATTCGGACGCAGTTAAAAAATACTTTGCTTAAAATTGACCCGCTGGACAAAAAGAAAAAAGAGAGTCCAGGCAAAAATGGGGCATCCTGGCGAACCAAAAACAGAATGAAAGGTTCAGGCAAAAGTTAGGGATAAAATTGAAAAAATGTACACCCGCGAAGTTGAAAACCTACACTGGGCGGCTTCGGCAAAAAAGGGTATCCCGGTGAACTGAAAACCCGTAAAGGGCGGTTCACGCAAAAGTTAGGGATTTGAAAAGCAAATGACTGCGGTCCGAATTTGATATTGCAGTGAGCATCAATGCGGGAGAATACCTGAGGGGTCGATTATCAGATACAATCTCTTCGGAAGTGTGGATACCGGGAAAGCATTAGAGTCGGGCGAGTCATGGGAGGATCAGCTCGTGGTGTTCGTCTGCATCCCGTTGCCGACATGTGTACAAAATTTAATTTGTCAAAATATTTATGCTTCTTGTGCATACTTGTATATCTGCTTTGCGTAGCTTCCTCTTTTCAGGAGTTACATCCCGTGTACAAAAACTCCGCCCATTCAGGGGCCCAATCAATAAAATATGTTATTCAGTACTTGATGTTGGTTCTTTACTGTTTTGTGCATGATAAAGCGCCTAAGTTTACTGAAACTAGCAGGTGTATAACATCAGTGGCCCTTGCCAACAATTGCTAAAGCTTTGAATTAACTGGAAATAACGTCACTAACCTGAATCAATTTGGTTGCATAGGCTTGTCTTGTCTTGTTTGTGTTGTTGCAGGTTTCATAACCGTACGAAGAAGATGACCAAAAGATTGCGATAACGAAAGACTTGACTTCCACGCAGGTCATGCATGTTCTTCCTAAAGAAGGATAGAATTCCCCAGCTAGTCGCAGCTTATTCGAAGGACATTCTCCAGTCAAGTCATTTATCCTCAGCAGAATTGGCGATTCCAAAATTGCAGGCTGTATTCAGGCAGTATGGTGTCCTCCAGAAGGATTCCCCATCTCAAGCAGAGTGGGTTTAGTCGCAGAAGATTAATATTTGTGAGCTGTATTCAGGCAAGTTCACCTTTTCCCGCAGGGTCAGTTTACTCTCCCCCAGCGAAGGCAGTTAATTTTCCCCAAGAGAATCATCCCATCCCCAGCGGAATTCTCTTTGCAAGTGTTTTCATTCCTTCCAGTGGAACTCGAAGACTAAGACTCTCCCCGGCAGAGTTGGTGGTGCGCCCAGGCATTTATTTTGTCAGAATACAGTGTGATATCCGTTCACTTTCCAGCAGAAGTCTAATCCTACCAGGCGCATCTGCTATTCTCCAGCAGAGTTATATTCCCAGCAGGGTGTTACTTCAACGAGGTGTTTGGTTTAAGTTCCCAATCCCACCAGCGGAGTCGGCACTGTCTTCAGCATTTATTTTGCTGAAGCGGTTTTTGTATCCCAGCAGCTCGGGCCTGCATTTGCATCGGCATATAGTGTCAGATTTGCATCGGCATATAGTGTCATATTTGCATCGGCATATAGTGTCATATTTGCATCAGCATATAGTGTCATATTTGCATCAGGCATATAGTGTCATGCTTGCATCAACCAAATAAAAGCGCGTAGCATTTCCATGTAGAACGGAGCATTGCGTCATTGTCAAACATATGCATTTTGACACATAAACCAGGATGGTTAACCGTTTGTGTTCAAGTGTTATTTCTCATGCAGGTAGAGAGAGCTCTTGCTCAAGTGAACTACCTATCTCGACGTGAGACATTCAGCGAAAGTGTCCGTGTTGGCATTATTCCCCACAGAGTTATCATGATGAAGTTCTCTTTGTCTCCGAGCAGAGTTATTTGTGAATTTCTCGTGTTTTCCCCGCCAGAGTGAGTAGGCAAGATTTCTCCTCATTCCCAAGCAGGGTTGTTTGCCATCAACGGGTTTCAGGAATCAGAATTTTAGAGGCCACCGCCGGTTATCAGAACAGGCGTCCGGTAGTTCGGTTTTCAGATATCCTCAGTAGAGTCAGCCTCAAAGTTGTTGTAATGTCAGTGATAAGAAGTTTGCGGACCAATGGAAGGATGAGTCCTGACGAGGACAATTTTATTGACAGGTTTTCTTCGTGCTAGAAAAGTGGAGTCCTAACGTGGACAGATTTATTTCCTCATGGTTGATGAGAGGTGCTAGTCCTAAAGTGGACAGGTTCGATTTTTCAAAATTGTTGAAATGTGGAGTCCTAACGTGGACATTTCTTCCAGTTTGACGGTATGTGTTAGTCCTAACGTGGACAGATTCGAGTTCTCGGTATTGATTGAGTGTGGAGTCCTGACGTGGACAAAAGTGGGTTACTCTTCGTGTTAGTGTCCTGACGTGGACAATTTATTTCCAGCAGGTAGCTTTATGCGTGATGGTGAAATGTGCGTCCTGACGTGGACAAGTTTGTAGTTCTTTGTGATGACAAGATGCGAGAGTCCTGACGCGGACAAATTTATCCTTCTTCGTGTTGTTGGCAGAGTGTGTGTCCTGACGTGGATGAGTTTTATTTCCCCAGCAAATCGAAGACGCGCGAGTCCTGACGTGGACAGGTTCTATTACTTCAGCAGGTTGAGATGTGAGTCCTGACGTGGACAAGTCTCACTTCCCAAGTGGGTCAAAGGTGCACGAGTCCTGACGTGGACCAGGTTTTATTTCCTCAGCGAGTCAAGAGGGGAGTCCTTACGTGGGCAAATCAAGACGAAATGTGAGTCCTGACGTGGACAAGTTTATTCCGCACGTGGAAAGAAGATGGTTTCCTTACGTGGAAAGAGATTGATTCCTTACGTGGAAAGTTTAGTCCTGACGCGGACAGATTGAGAAAAGAGATTGTGATTCCTTACGTGGAACGAAAGTTATTCCTTACGTGGAAAGTGTGGTCTTGACGCGGACAGATCCAGAAGAAAGTTATTCCCTACGTGGAACAAGTTGGAGTCCTTACGTGGACGAATCAAAATGTGTTTCCTTACGTGGAAAGAGGTGATTCCTTACGTGGAAAGATTGAGTCCTTACGTGGACATATCATATTTATTCCTTACGTGGAAAGATAGCATTCCTGACGTGGAAAGATTGATTCCTTACGTGGAAAGATTAGGGTCCTTACGTGGACAGATCCAAATCGAAATGTGATTCCCTACGTGGAAAGATAGTATTCCTTACGTGGAAAGAGGCTTTTATTCCTGACGCGGAAAGATAGAGTGTATTCCTGACGTGGAAGGGGTTTAGTCCTGACGTGGACAGATTCAAAAGAAGACGCATTCCTTACGTGGAAGAGTTCGACGAAGAAGAAATTCATTCCTAACATGGAGAGGTGAGTCCTAACGTGGGCGATGTTATTCCTAACATGGACAATGTTATTCCTAACGTGGAACAGTTATTCCTTATGTGGAGAGGTGAGTCCTAACGTGGGCGATGTTATTCCTAACATGGACGGTGTTATTCCTAACGTGGAAGAGTTTATTCCTAACGTGGACGATTTATTTCTGATGAGGAGGCAGACGAGCCATCCCTAGCAAAGTTGTTGAGGTTTTCCGAATTGACGAAGCAGGCGTCCTGACGTAAACAAAGTTCTATCCCTGCAATAAGAGTCTTTGTCAGGCTGATAAAAATAATCCCCAGCACGAGATCAGTGGGTTGCCATAACAGTCAGATTCAGTTGATGAAAATAATCCCCAAGCAGTGGCGCAGTTTATTTCTGCGGTTGGCAAATTTTTGGGTTCTTAGTATTCAACCGTCTCGTACCGCGAATGTATGAAGGCTCCGGGCTCTTCACCCAATCGGGTCCAAGTCGCTTGAATAGGGGCAGCTATTGCACCCTAAAATTTGCCCAACCTTATTCACTTGGTTTATGTTTCAATATCATTAGCATTTGCATATAGAGGCATGCACATAGCCTAACCATCTGCATAGCATAAGCATAGCAAGTCATCCAACAGGGGACCAATCATTATTCTCATCTCTAGAGGCCTATCAAGAGGTTATTATCCTGATTCAATCTCATTCAAGTCATCAGAAAAGAATTTGAAAGTTGGAGAAGTCAGTGGATCAAGCATTGAGTCTATCTCCTAGCTGAGGGTATCTGAGCATCATCAAAGAAGTTGGGAGTTGTGAATCAAGAGTATGGAGAGTATGGAGATATCATAGAGGGCTTAGAAAGTCATTTGGAGAAGGAGACAAGTCATTGGTGTAGTCACAAGTATTGCAGTTGAAGACAGTCAACTATGGTTTCATCTGGGGTCAACTTTAGGTCAATTGACTGATTGTGAGGCATTAAGGGCTATTGGAGAGATGTGGGGTTCATCATTTGACATGTAGAAGAGGATATGGTGATATGCCAAGAAGAAATCAAGAGAAATCAAGGAGAAGAGGAGTTTCTAAATTAGGGTTTCTGTGTAAAATCCCCTAGTTTAGATCAAATTTCCAAGCAAGATAAGTCAAAATGCAAGCTTCAAATGAATCCTTGGCCAACATGGAACTTGTAGAGGATCTCAAGAACTTTAACTTGAGTGGTGGAAGACATCAAGGAGATTTATAGAACTCAAGTTATGGTCCTTGCAAGTTACAGGTCATCTGAGGTATCTGAAATTTTGTCTGTGAAAGTGACTTGACTTCCAAGCAACTTTTACCCCTCAAGGAGATTTCAAATGAATTTCTGGTAAACTTAATAATTGTTCCTCATTGTCTTAGCTTTCTAGAATGGTATAGTATTCCTTCATATGATTTGTGGAACTCTACTTATGGTCTTGGCAAGAAAAGGGTATTTTGGTCATTTGAGAATTACAGGTCATTTCAACCTATGCCCAAAACTCATACAAGGAAGCTTCAAATGAAAAACTTTACAACATCAAACTTGTTCCAAATGACATTTTGAGTCTAGAAAAGTGACCATGAGAGATTGGAAAGATTCATAGCACAAGGTTTCAAAATTGTTGGATTTAATGAATAAAAATGACCTAAAAAATGAGATTTTTCATATTTTGGCCAAATGAAGCAAAATTATAGGTCATTTTGAATGGAAAGATCATTTTGAGAACATTGTCTAAAGTGGAATTTTGAGGTTAGTTCAAATTTTAAGAGTTATTCATGGTTACTTGTAATGGAAGATACATAAACCAAATCCAAGGGAAATCACACAAGGGAAGTTTCTCCAAGCTTCTAGGAGTTTCTAACCTCACCTATATATTGATATGAGTAACTCCATTCCATGGTTGGTGATTACATTTTCTCAAAACCACAAGTTTCACACATTTCTCTCATTTTGCAAAAGCTTCTCAAACCCTCTCAAATCTCTACCAATTTCCATTCTTCTTGATCTGGTCATCATCACCATCATTCATAGGTCACAATTCACACAAGAATTTGGTGGAATTGAGCAAGAATCGTGCCATACAACTTTACCATCCAAGGTGCAAGAACTTTGGGATTGCTGAATTCAGGAGGATTGGACAAGATTCATTGCATACAGAACTCATTATCAAGCTCACTGATCACTTTCCAATCACTGCAAGCATCAGATCCAAGGAGTTGCATAGCTGTTTTCACCATTTGCATCAGGTTAGATTTCTGTTCGAATTGCTTAGTTTAGTTAGAATTATAGAAATTTGTTAGCATAGAATGGTTAGGCATAGTTAGGTGATTGATTTTGGTAAGTTTGGATAAGTTTCATGGATGTTGATCATGGTGCACTAATTCTGTTAGAGATCATAACATCAAGAATAATGAGAAATAATCTTAGGTTAATGGCTCAGATTAATCAGCATGGAATGTAGATGAGTTTAGGGCAAGAATTGTTGAGCTTTGGATAAGTTGATAGCAGGTGTTAATGGTGGTTTACAACTGTTATTCGTTTCGAGTTGGTCCATTGAGTGAGTGTTAGGGAGAGTTATGGTTATGGCTGTGTAGAGGAGAGTTGATAGAGCATCTTTGCTCTTTGAATCGCGTGATTTCATGGACGAACAAGGGAGAACAGAGAACTTGAAGATGCATGCATGGTGAAGAACTTCAGGGTTAGGGTTTACTCAAGGTTGAAGATGACGTGGGAGCCACACGATCTGGCTTTGACATTTGACCAATTAATCCAATCCAACGGCTGTGATGGAATGAGAAAACGGAGGGAAGTTTAAATGATGAAACGCCCCGTTTCATTTAAATTTTCTGAATGGGCTTTGGACTCTCATGCTAATGGCACCCCCAGATGAAGGCCCAATCCCATAATGAACTAAAAAATCTGCTATTTGCACCGTTCTCATCTTTTTTTATTTTTGTTAATTTCTGAGCATGTGCTGGGCCCAGACGCGCTTGCTATGCGCGCCCCCCAGTCTGGGCCCATTTGATTCTTTTAACTGATTTGTATTAATTGTTGCACCCCTCATTCCAAATTAATTCATTTTATTTTTTAATTCATTCCATTTCTTTGAAAATTCATAAAAAATAGAAAAATGCATGATTTTAATTGATTCTTTTTGCATATTATTCATATTTTTGTCAAGAAAAATATCACATAAAAAAATTAATATTTCATTTTAGTTTCATATTTTTTGCATATTTTTCTTTTTAATAGGTGTAAATATTGTTTTGTTTAGTACATGAATTTGATAATTTTTGTTCTAATAGATGCTTTAATTTTTTTCACCCTTTATTTTTAGGTTGATTAGTAGATGAGATTAGCTTGTATATAAAATTTAGTTCCCATTTTTAGGACTTAATTTTAGGTGTTTAGTTTAGGTGTGAATAACATGAACAAAATTAGGGTTTAAGTGACAACTTAGGAGAATTGAATCATTTCCCTTAGGACTTAGAGATTGGATATTTTAGATATGGGACTATAGGGACTATGGGTAGTTATTAGATCCCTTAGAAATCACTAGGATTCCCCTACTGCTATTAATATACTGTATGTATTTGATTGATTGGTGTGGTGTGCCCTCTGGGGATTATTGCTTGTCTGTGTGGGTATTGGGATTGCTTGGGGATTGGGAGAGCTGAAGACCTGAGAAGATGAAGACCATTGGAGATCAAGAGCTTGAAGACCAACTTCCAAAGTTGAAGAGGAGATTCCCGCTAGCAGCTGTTGAGGAGACTAGGGTTTAGGAGCTAGGCAGAGCTCTAGATTAGAAAGCTTGTTTCTCAAACATGGAATGCCTTGTCTGCATCCATCCTTTCTCTATGATTCAAAGTCTCTTTCAAATATCCACCTCCTTCCTTTGGAAGGATCAGTGAATGTATTTGAAAGATAGAACTTTTGAGGGAAAATTGTCTGTATAATGTTAATAGTTGATGAACCACCCTTGGTAGGTAATTGACTGTCTAACATTCATTCACTTCATCTTGTTGATTGATGTTCATCCTGGAGATTGAGACTTGAAGAAAAGCCATTGCAGATGGAAGACTGATGACAAAGACCTTGCTTGAAGGCTGTGGAGGTGGAGATTGATGTTTGTTGAAGCTGGTAGCTGATTTGAGATAACTTGAAGACTGATGTGGTGCAGAGCTGCTGTGGCTGTTTATTTTTGCTGCATTTCATTTCTGATGTATTGATTGGTTTTCTGGACTGTATTGTGTGTTGTTTACCCTGTTGGGTTGAAAGTGAAGTCTGTTCACTTTTGCCTATTGTTTTCTAGGTTCGAGGTTGAGTGGGACTCCCTTGCCTCGCTTGTATTGTTGCATCCATGCATTTTACTGCTTTCCTGTATATATCTGTTATTGTTTCTGTTTCCGCCTATCCCGTAGGATCTCTGTTTTTCTCTGTGCAAGAGAGGAACATGATAGACACTAGGTCTTAACCCATGCATGATAACACTAGGTTAGTTTGCTTCCCTTTGCAGCCATAGGTTAGAGTTCTGTCTCTTCTTACTCAAAACCAACAGAAAACTACAATAAAGATTTCAAACACAATAAAAGACACTTCTTCCGTAAAAGAATGTGAACTCATCAGAACGTCATTTTTGTCCGCCGGGACTGTTAATCAGAAAAACCTTTTTCAGAAGGAATAAAATCAACCAAGACAAGCTTGCGTCGTACGTGGCCCGAACTACGTTTGCTCTGATCTTTCATGCTGTATGAAAGTACGTAGGCATAGGATGCGATATCCTAGCGAGCAACCTTCCCCTCCTTTCCCGTAGGTAGGCGAACTACGTTGACTCTGATTTCTCGTTCCAGACGAGAATACGTAGGCATAAAGTGTGATGCTTTGCCGAGTCATTTTATTTTCATTTTATTTTCTTTTAACCCTTAACCCTTAGAGTAGATAGAATAACAATCCATACCCGAAAACAAGCGTGGATCCCGTCGAGTACGACGGACGTGAGGGGTGCTAATACCTTCCCCTTGCGTAACCGACTCCCGAACCCAGGTTTTGGTTGCGATGACCATACCTTTCCCGTGTTGTGCAAGGTTTACTCTGAGCGTTTCCTTTCCCTCCCGTGGGATAAATAACGCACGGTGGCGACTCTTCTGTTCAGCCGGCGCCGATTTTCGCAGTAGCGACACTATGGTTTATTAAATAATCTCCACAAAGACACGCCGAAATAAAATACACCAGAAAGACTAAATAATTAAAATGGGTGTTACACGTTACGAGCCTTAAGCACTTGGGAAAGGGTTGTTGAGGGGTTTCCCTTCAATGGCTTGGATGTTTAGTATAGCACCCTTTGGGTGATATGCGACGCATTCACTCCTAAGCCATAGTCTCTAGTGCAATATGAATTGCAAACAATCCAAATACACTTCTTCTCTAAAAAAACACAAAAACAAATCATTCAAACTTCTTTTTGCCCTTTGGGGCCTTTAATCTTGTAAAATAATTTTCATAAGGAGAGTTTTGTTAACTCTTGGTTCTATCGCAAACGGTAACGCCTAAGTCTTCAATGGTCGAGCTGCATACACCAAACTGCTAGAACTGATTGTTAACCCTACTCGAGTAAAACAGTTGAACAAACATGTGTTCCCTTTTAACCCGAACTACGTTTGCTCTGATCTTTCATACCAGATGAAAGTACGTAGGCACAAGATGCGATGTCTTGGCGAGCAACCTTTCACCCGTAGTTAGCCGAACTACATTGACTGTGACTTCTCACTTCAGATGAGATACATAGGCACAAAGCGTCGTTGCTTTGCCGAGTCACTTCTCTTTCTTTTGTCCTTGAGCCTTTAGCTAGATAGTTTCAATCACCCCTTTAGATAGACAACAAGTGTGGATCTCGTCGAGTACGACGGACGTGAGGGGTGCTAACACCTTCCCCTTGCGTAACCGACTCTCGAACCTGAGATTTGGTTGTGATGACCGATCTTATCCCTCTTTTTGTTAGGTTTTCTATGAGCGTTTCCTTTCCCTCTATTGGGATAAATAATGCACGATGCCGACTCTTCTGTCATTGTCGGCCTCGATTTTCGCAGATGCGACAGCTGGCGACTCTGCTGGGGACTGAAATATCCCCTATGCGAGTCAATCCTAGCGCTTGTTTGTTTATTTTTGGGTGTGTACATATGTGCTTTATCTTTATTTGCTTTCCGCATTTTACTTTCCACATGATTCATTATTGTTGTGCTGTGGGGAGGGATTGTTCCATTGAGAGATAAGCCAGACCCAGGCTTGAGTATAGACTTAGCATTAGAAGTGGAGATTTGTGGTGAGCCTGTATGCTTTGCATGCACCAGCTAACCATGAAATTCGCGCTCAGACGAGATTCTCTTTAACAATTTTCTTTCTGGCCCTTTGGGCTCGAAGGAATTTTGGATCTGAGGATTGTCAACTCTGGGGACCGATCATTTGGGATTCAACTAAGTGAGGCCTCTTCGGGAGGTGATGATGCCAAACCAGAAATGGTGAACGTATCATCATTTCTTGAAAGTTTGTGACGCTGATGAACGCATAGGATGCCAAACCTTGTCAGTGGATAGGTCCTTACCTGTGAGAGGAATGGGGTTGTGCAGGAAACTCTAGCTTTCAGACTACCCGGTTCTTTACAGTTTGGATTTTGTGTTCTTGATATCAAGGGGTCCTAATGTTAGTGTTTGGTTACGACTAAAGCGAAGCGCTGGTCTGTCTCCGTCAACGACACAGCAGCCTTGATCCTCTGTTGCATTTCATATTGTATTGCATGGCATTTGCATTTCATTTGCATAGCAGGTGTTCGAGATTGGGTTTTGTTATTATGATCCATTTTTCTTCGGAACTAGACATTAGCTTTTCAAGGAAGACAGAAGTGACTATGGAGAAGGTTCAAGCTGAATTGATTAAAGTCCGAGGCCAGCTAGGGCAGATTATGATGGACATGCAAGAGTTACGTCTGGATCAGAAGACACTCAGAGAAGAAAACCATCAATTGAAGACCCGGGTGGGCTTGATCATGGAGGTGATAAAGAATGTGCTCAAAAAATAAGGTGATCAGCTACCTGAGGCCGCAGCAAAAATGCTTGTTCCACTTGTGCCTGTGGAACCTGTGCCAAGGTGTGATAAGCCTCAGATATCTCATGTACGACAGAGAGCTCTAGAATTTTCTCGTCAACGTCTTGCTTCTCAGGATAATCATATGCCTAGGAGGTATCAGAAGACAAGGCCATGTAACAGAGTTTTCGATCAGATTCCTACGACGTATGCTCAGCTGTTGCAACCTTTGCTTTAGTGCCAGGTGATTAAGCTTCGAACCATGAATCCTTTGACTGGTGAGCCTCCATCAGGTTTTGATGTGAATGCCCATTGTGATTTCCACTCCGGGGCATAGCATTGAGGACTGTAAAGCTTTTAAGCATAAAATCTAGGACCTGATTGACTCAAAGGCGATTGAATTCACGCCGGGTGGCGTAAACGTATCAGATGGTCCTATCCCAGTCACTGCAAAAGAGATGGATGTTCCTATTCCCTCACCTGAAGCTGCGTTAGGTCAAGAGTATATCCTGCAATCTTTGGTGTCTAAGTCCCCTTGTCCACAGTTGCTTCCTGTTCCTGGGCCAAGCCTGAGGATGAAAGTTCCTGAACAAAGGGAGTCCCCGATACCTCAGACTCAGTCCCAAAACGTTTCAACTGTTCAGAGTCAACGATCTTTTGGGTCTTTGCATCAGATATCTGTTCCCCACCAGAGTCAACGGATATACCGTCATCAGCTGCGTCAGCACGCCCGACCGAGACCAAGGAAGCCAAAGAGGTATTTCACTCAGGTGTCGTTGTCGTACAGTCAAATATTGCTAGACTTGATCAGAGGTGGATTGATAGTTCCGAAGAAGGTTAATCCAGAGATTGATCCACTTCCTCCAGGTTTTGATGTAAGTTCCCATTGTGATTTTCATTCTGGGGCACAGGGGCATTCAACTGAAGACTGCAAGGTGCTTAAGAGCAAGATTCAGACTCTGCTTGACTCCAACATGTTCTCAGTCACGCTCAGGGTATCCAGATCAAAGATGCTCCATCATCCGGTCATGTGGGTTCAGCAGTTAATGTTATAGAGGGATGCACCGAGAGCAGATGTTCAGAAGAGTATCACACTGACTTCGACGAGCAATTCTGTAGATGGCTGGTTCAGCAGCAAATCAAGACTTGAAGGCCCAGTTCCCCAAAACTGACAATCTTTTTTATTATGTCATTTCTTTGCATTTGTAGTTTCTTTTTTGTTTAAGTGCGAACTTATTTGCAAATGTCATTTGTAAAACGTGTTTGTTTTTTATTGATAATGAAAATGAAATGAATATGCTTGTTTTGATTAAATCCATTCATGTTCACTCAATGTTTTTTATTGATATCAAACGTTTGTTTAAGCGGAATCCGAGGGAGGATGGCGAAGTTAAAAAGACACAAAGCTTCTGATAGTATGCTTTTGGAAAAAAACCTCTGCTGATGATGTACAGGCATTGTTTCAAATTCCTAAACACCGGAGAGATAAGAAGTTAATCCCTAGTTAACCCCTTTGAGCCTAATAGTAGGAGTTTCTTTCTGAAAACGAAAAACCCTCAATCTTAACCTGGGGCAGGGTAGGTGTCAGTTAATTTGACCGAGCATCCAAATTGCAGAAGGGAGTGTTCCCGTTAGAGGATCAATCACACCTGTATAGGTTGTACCTAAAGAACCACAGTGGTTATCCAAGGAGTGAGACAGTCACAATTCTTCCAACAAGTCAGACAAGCTGGTGTCACACGATTTATTCCTGAAAAATCAATCAAAAGAAAAGAAAAAATATACAAGAAGCCCGTTAAGTCGATAACTTGTAAACAAGTGGCTTGAGCAAAAATTAGGGCATCCCGCTGGACTTCGAAATCAAAAGAAACTCAAAAGAGTTAGTCCAAGCAAAAATAGGGAAATTAGAAAAATGATATAGAACAAGTCGTGTGACTCCAGACACCAAAGACGAAAGCGAGTGACTGTCACTCCATAAAACTTGTGGTTTCTTGAACCATCGCTCCTATCATTCAACCTTTGAGAGGTAAGTGCTTGTGTCGATTTAGTTGAATATAGGATTGAAGAACATCAAGGAGAATGGGTGGGTTAAAACAAACTTAGAGCCTTATATCCTTTCCTTCTATAACCGTGAACCTGACCAAGTTACAACCTTCAAAAGTCCTAATTGAAGCAGATTTGTTTTGAAAGCATACTTCGGTAAAGATCGAGTCGAAACTGCCTCCTAAAAGGATTCTTCTTACCTTATGGGTATTGATATTGACATTCTGATGAGTGATTCATTTACTATGTTACAACTTTTTTTCCAGTGAATAGACTTGGATTTTAAAACTGTCATATGCATTGCATTAATATTATCATTTGCAAAATGAATTGTTTTACTTGCGAGTAAGCATTTGACATCAGGAGAGCTTCTACAATGCGAAGTTTGGTCGAGCTAAGATGCAAAGCGCCAGAGAGCCCCGTCAAGCAGGGGCATGCCAAAGGATCACAAAAGAGGAGTCAGTCGTTCCAAGATTCAGTTAATTTGGGGTAATCAGGTCGAGATTCGATGAATCTCTCGAAGTCAAAGGCACTTCTCCAAATCATCCAGTCAGGGGAAAAGTCATTGCGAGGCTGGGGCAAGCTACCCCAAGAGCACGAAAGCTCTCCTTATCCAGCAGACAGTTAACTTGAAGAGGCTTAAAATGCTGAGGCAGTTCATATCAAACCGTCAGGGTACAGAAATCTCAGGTATCCTTTCAAGGAAGGTTTTATAGAAGTCCCACAGGCTGGGGAAAATTTGGAAACAAAGGAACTGTTCCTCTCCATATCTTCAGAACTTATCAGAATTATTCAAGCAGGTTCAGTCAACTTTCAAGTTCAAGACGAATGTCAGGAAGTCATAGAAATTATCCCCTGACCCACACCAAACCTGTATCCGGATAGAGCATTTCTCAACCTCAGTTGTACCTGACCTTTCATGGAAAACCTAAAGCCCAATCACACTCGGCACATCCAGTGGATTTGCTACGTTTCTATCCCCACAAAGTGAAAAACTCAGACCAGAAGTATCTCGCCCACGATAATATACAGTCGAGATCAGTTCATCCCCAGCAGGTTAGAACTCCGTACAATTAAGGTTATCCTCAGCAGGTCGAGATCGATATCTCCAGCAGAGTAGGGTTATCTCCAACAAGTAGGCGTGGGATTATCCCCAGTAGTGGAATGAATTCAGAATTTCGTTTTCCCCGCAGAGTCTGAATGACTGGCTCCTTTCCCTCAAAAGTCTAGGTCATTGACTCATTCCCCAAGCGGAAGTTGTTATTGTTGAATTTATTTCTCATTTTCCCCAAGTAGATGTCGATGTTGTTTCCCTCCTTACCTAATCCCAAGCCAAGTCAGTGGAGTAATTTTCTTCCCCATCGAATAGGACTGACTCAGAGATTGTTATTCTCCATCCTCAGCAGAGAGAAAGCTTGGGAAGTTTCCCCAATAGATCTTATTCATCATCCCTAATAGATAGCGGATTAAACTTCAGCAGAGCGGGATCTCTGACAAAATAGATCCATCCTTCAGCAGTCCACCTCGATTCCTAACGGAGCTGTTTGTTCCCCCATAATGTTATATTCTGGTGGACTATCCAGGGATGATTTCCCCGATAGAGTGGAGTTATTTGTCTCCAGCTGAGTTGTTAGTTCCCCAAAAGAGTTGTATTCTGGTAGGCCATCTGGGACGTTTTCCTCAGCAGAGTTTGATCCCCAGCAGAGTGGATTTGTGCTTAGCAGAGCAGTTTTACCTAGAAGTTTTCTCGGAGGCCATCCAAGGCTTATATCCCCCAGTTTAAGTCCAATTGTTATTGGCATGCGAAGTTCATCTCCGACAGAGTAATCTTCTCTTCCCAGCAGGAGGGATCTTTTGTTTCCAGCATTTATTTTGTTGGTTTGGTTTCGTTGCATCTGCATGCGTGCATAGCATCTACCCAAGCGTGTAGCATTTCCATTTCGTATGGAGCATTATGTCATTTTCAAACATTTGCATTCTAAAACATAAACCAAGTTGTTACCTTTCTGATTAGAGGTGGTGGTTATCCCCTACAGGTGATCTTCAGGCTTCGGCTGTTACGTCGAGCATTCAGACTCCGGCTCCTCCGTTGAACATCTAGGTTCCGACATTTTCTATTTGTGACGTTTTGCTTTACCCGTGAAGTGCCCAGACTCCGTTTGGTTATATTAATCCCGTTAAGTTTTGTGATGGTATCTCTTGCTCCATTGAATATCCAAATTCTGGTGAAGGCTCGACATATTCCCTTTGTCTGTCAGATACTCTGGTTTCCGATTTGCTTCGTTGAGTGTTTAGGCTCCAGTTGGTTTGCTTTGTTGAGTGTTTAGGATCTGGTTGGATTGCTTCGTTGAGTGTCTAGGCTATGGTTGGCTTGCTTCGTTGAGTGTTTAGGCTTCGGTTGGTTTGCTTCGTTGAGTGTTTAGGCTCCGGTTGGTTTGTTTCATTGAGTGTTTAGGCTCCGGTTGGTTTGCTTCGTTGAATGTTTAGGCTCCGGTTGGTTTGTTTCGTTGAGTGTTTAGGCTCCGGATGGTTTGTTTCGTTGAGTGTTTAGGCTCCGGTTGGTTGGTTTCGTTGAGTGTTTAGGCTCCGGTTGGTTTGCTTTGTTGAGTGTTTAGGCTCCGACTGGTTTGCTTCGTTGTGTGTTTAGGCTCCGATTGGATTGCTTCGTTGAGTGCTTAGGCTCCAGTTGGATTGCTTCGTTGAGTGTTTAAGCTCCGGTTGGTTTGCTTCGTTGAGTGTTTAGGCTCCGATTGGCTTGCTTTGTTGAGTGTTTAGGCTCCGGTTGGTTTGCTTCGTTGAGTGTTCGTACTCCAGCCAGTTTCCATTTGTTGATGTGCTCCTCATCTCGTTGAGTATCTAGACTCCGGCAGATTTCGTTGATTCGTTGTGTTCCTTGAATATCCGGATTCTGACAATTTGATGTATTACCCTTCAGACCATGACACCAGTTTTTGTCTTTTGGTTTCGTCGGAGGAGTTATAGGGTCAAGCTTCTTGGTTCTCCCAAAGCGGGTTTACCTGATTGAGTCCCTTTTCCCTAGTCAGGCTTAGCAGTTTATTTCTGTGGTTGGCAAATTTCCGGGATCTTTTGGTATCCAACCGGCTTTTACCTTGAATGTTTGAAAGTCGCTTTCTTTTCATCCCTTCAGGTCCAAGTCGCTTGAATAGGGGCAGTCGTTGTACCCCAAAATTTGACCAACCTTTTTCTTAACATTTGGCTTATGTTTCATTGCATTGTAGCATTCTTGCATTTGCATAGCATAGTTCTTACAGGGGATCAAGTGTTTGTCTGTGTACCATCCAAGAGGAAAGTCTTTATTGGTTTCAAGCTCAAGCAAAGGCACTGGTACAAACCATCAGAAGATTGTCAAGGGGTCCATAAGGTCTTATCACTAGTGTGAACATGAGGTAGAAGTTTGTTGAATACCTCAGAGGTCATGGAGGACTGGAAATGGTCACTCAGTTCATCTAAATAATGCCCAGGCAAAAAAAGGAGAAATTATGGTTTCATTTTTAATCAGGCTAAACTTGCTTTTGAAACAAAACTTATTTCCATGGTCTTCCATATGTCCTAAGGTGTTTGAGGATGGGTGATTGACCATCAATTTTAATCAGAAGAGCTCCAATTGATCAGTTGATTGAAAATCAAAAGGTTTAGAGAAAAGTCAATTGTGCAATGAAAAAAGTCAACTCCTGACTTTTTGAGGTCAAAATCATGATCCTTAATTTCAATATGACCAATGGAAGGAATTTGATCAAGAAAAGTCAAGGGAATCATGAAAAATCAAAGGTTGTTGAAAGTTGCCATTTTGGGAATTAGGGTTTTAGAAACTTTCCATTTTTGGAAAGTTTTATGTTTGGAACAGCCATCTTCAAAGTCATTCTTCTTCATGATCAAGGTTTCAAATGAACCTTTGGCCAACATAAAAGTTGTTCCTTGTATCTCAAGCTTTCTTTTGAGTACCAATTCATAATCATATGATATTTGGAGCTCAAGTTATGATCAATCAAAGTTGGAGATTTCAATGATTTCAAAAGTTGTTAAGTTTAGGCAGATTTTTGCACTACTTTGCAAGCCAATTTTCATCACCTTATTGATGTCAAATGAAACTTTGTCCCAAATGAAAGTTGTAGAGTGTGTTCCAAGCTTTCCAAAGAGTCCAAGAAGTCCTCAATTGGATTTGAGAAGCTCAAGTTATGGATATGCAAAGTTGGGAAAAAATAGGCCAATTTCATAACTTAGAATATTTTTTTTCTAAGTTATTCATGAGCAGTTTTCTTGCCACGATTTTCAACCACAAATTTCATGATCTTCCAATCCTTAAATCAAGATAACTCCAACATGAAATTTGTTCTACTCCATGCCTTCTTTCATTTGAGTCCAAGATCAAAGTAATTGGATTTGTGAGCACAAAGTTATCATTGATCAAAGTTGGTACATTGAACATTTTTGCCAAAGAATGAAAGTTGGGTTTTGTTGTTTTGCTTTTGTTCATCAGCCTTAACACTCTCCCATGCGCATGGGAGGCTGTGTTTGTTGCTACCAAGTTTTGCCAAAACCAGCCTAATACCCTTTTTTGCCATTTTGTTCATTTTCAAATAATTGCCCAAATGAGCTATGAGCCAAAATTAACACAACCCAAGGTCTTCCCACATTGTTGCAAGGAAAGCAACTGATACAGCAGCTGCAGCACCATTTCTGCATCCACCCTTGATTCAAAAAGTGACCATGAAGATGAAGATCTTCCCATTCAATTTCTTGCCTTGGTCAAACCCTCCAAACCTGATTTCATTCAGTATTTAAGCTAAGCATCAGTTCACACAAACCCTAGCCATCACTTGTGCGAAAATCAGAAGAAGAGATTTTGACATTTTCTCTCAAACTGCCCTAGAAAACCAACTGTTTGTTTCAAAAGGGAAGGGAAACTTCAAAGCTTGGGAGAAGGAGAGATAGCTTGCTGCTAGTTTTTGCTCAAGACAGTCTTCAAGAGGTAAGCATTTCTTAACTCTCTATTTCATATGCATTTGTATCATTAAAACATGTTCTTGTTCTGTTTGTGTTCTTGGGTTTTTGTTTGAACCTGTTGAGAGCATTAATGTTGTTGTGGTCAGTAACTGTTGGCTTGTCATTATGGTATGTGTAGGTTTTGGCTTATTTTCATAAAACTGTTAACATATATTGTTGTAGTGTGTAGTGTTTTTATGAATTAACATAGTTTTTTTTAGTTGATGCTAGGACCTTATGTTAGATGTTGTTTGGTTGGTGATGATCAGCAGTGCCACACTTAATGTTTGTGTGTGCTTGTCAAGGTTTCATAGGAAATAGTTGGCTTGAGGCATAATAATTAAAGCAAGAATGCTATACTGCTACTAGGCCATTTCCTCATTGTTCTGTTTTTTTTTCTTTATTTTGTTGTTGTCATGGTTGTGGTGATAGTTATGTTGAATTTATATTCATTAACACCAAGTCTTTGGTTGAACTTTCAATATCTGTCAACTGCATTGCAAGTATGTTTGTTTTTACCAATGTTGAGATGATTCATATTAATGTGCTTAGGCATATGAAGATCAACTATGCTTTCTTGAAAGCCATTGGCTTGAGGCATAATGATTGGAAACAAGAATGTCTCTCTCATTTCCTTGTTGATTATTTGTTATTTGTTGTTGGCCATGTGATGAAAGGATCCATATTGAGTTATTGGAGATCAACATGGTCATGGTTCCTAACTTAGGCTGTTTTGAGGTTTGTTGTACACAGACTAGGTTTTCTGTTGTTAACTCATTGTGTGTGACCAGGTATGTATGGTTGTGAAATATTGTTTGAACTATGTCAAACCTGCTGAACTTTAGTAGGGATGAGTTTTATTCTGTCAAGCCATTTCTGATTTCTTTGAGTTGTAGGCTTTGATTGGATTTTTAGCCATGTTACCATGAGTTCTTAGTAACCCTTATTGAAATGATTCATTGGTTGTTGTTGAAGCATGTGATGATCAGTATTGCTTTGTCCACATGGCTGTCAATTCTGCTCTCCTTTACTTTACTTGTGTTAGCTTGGAATCTGCCTTTAGAATTTGGTTTTAAGGCTTGTTTTGTGCTTGCTCATTTTGTGTCCTAACTGTTCTTGTTTTTCACTTTCAATCCAAATTGCAACTCTAACACCATATCATATTCTAATGCCTCTTTGAGACATCCTTGTGTTCAGACTGCATTTATGGCATATTTAGCATGTGTACATGGTTCAAACTTGTTGATTTTGCATTCTAACTTTGAAAGTGGTTTTGAAACTCCCTGTTGCATTGATGCTGCTATTTCATTCTAATGTTGTTTAAGTTTGTCCAAGCTTATGACAGTATGTTTGTTATGTACTGTTAGGACATTTGAGAAGTTTAGTTTTTTTGACATTGTGATGTCAATGTTCATAGCCTTAGCTGTTGGAACTGTTTTGGTTTAAGTTTGCTTAATTTGTGCATTTTGTTTTACTTGGAGATATATGGAACATTAAGGTTTGAATTATTGTGTTAAGCTCTTGGTCATCGCTGCTCAAAAGAACCTTTTGCTCATAACCAAAACCCCTTTAAACTAGTGACTGTCAAGAAGTTTGGTGTTGGATTTGATCATTTCCATGTTGTTAATTCTGTTTTAGCCTAGGTGTGATCAGAGCATTGCTTACATTTGAAACTTTGATAGATTGTGCATTGTGTGACATGTTGATAGGAGCAGTTTGTAAGTCATTTTCATGACAAGTTGTGTAGTCTACTGCTAAGAACTTTGAGGCCAATGGTTAGGCCTGCTGAAATACACTTGCATAGTCTATTCAGCTTTTTATCAATGCTTTTTGTTATGAATATGTCTAGGTTTGGTGTTTGTCAACTATTTTAAGCATAATTGTTTTGCTTTAGGTTTTGCTTGGACTTGTGAGTCATGTGAGTTTCTGCCTTGAACTGCTTGTTAGTATTATAAGACACTAATGCTTTGTTATTCATGTCAAGTAACTTCATTTTGCTCTGTTAGGCCAGCTGCTATGTGTTTGATCATTAGTTTAGGATTGATAACTCATGACTAGTGTGAAGGACAGGTTTGTTGGGCTGTTTTGCTGTTGTAAAGTCATTACTACAAGATTCATTGTATTGTTGTTTAAACTTTGATTTGGTGAATCATTAGCTTTATGTCAATTTCTGTTTTGAGGTTGGTAAACCTCTTGTGCTATCAAAGTCAATTTGAGATTTCTTGCCATCTGTGTTGTTTAGATACCATGACATGATGCAGTTTGGATTGGTAAGCATGTGATGTAGTGAATCATGTTTAAACTTTGGTCACATCATGGTTGTTGCATATAGAATGTCTAATGTCATTAGGTTTGTGAACTTGCATTTGTGAGCAAGACTTGGGACTGTTATTGATTTTTGCATCCTGCTGTCAAGTCTGGTATTCATGTCAATTTTGCTTAGTAGTTACCTTTGGATCTCATTTGTTTTGATCTGCTGTCATGAGTATGTTTGCCATTTGAGACCTATTTTGAATTAATGCTTGAGTTTGTCATGATAAAATGTAGGGACTGTTGTGCTGAAAATTAGTTTTGGTTTGCTTGCTGAAATGAATCTCAGTTGTTGTTGGCATTGTAAGAACTAGGTTGTTGCTGTCAAAACCTTTACCATGGATGTTCAATTAGTATCAAAACCTGTTTGCATTAGTAACTATCACATGAAGTAGGTTAGACTAGTTGTTGGATGATTTTGAGCATTGCCATGTTTGAACTCATAATCTTGTTGTTCGAACTGTTTTGATTGAAGTTTTCTCAACCTGTGCTATTTGCAATACTTTGAAATGTTGTTGCTTTCTGTTGTTTACTTTTGTACAAGCTTGACTACTAGAATTTCATGTGTATGCTTGTTTTCCAGATCTATGTTGAAGGTTCTCAACCTTTATTCTTGTCAAGAACTTCAGATTGAATCATTGAAATCCATATGTGTAAGAGTCCATATATGATAAGTTCATGTCATAGCTGCTGCTTGGATTATTTTGTTGGAACTATGAAATTTATGCATTGCTGTTGAAATCCTTGGCATTGATTTTGGAACAAGTTGAATTGGCCTGCTCATGGTTATGTTTTGTACCAGCTGTTTTGAACACATATTTGCCTTGGACTTGCTACTGTTTTGGATATGTCTATGTCTTGTTGTGCCTCTGCAGGTGTGATGTTGTAAGGAGAGAGCCATTAGTTTGTTGTCATGAATGAACCCCCCTGTAGCTTGTTAATCTGTTAGAGATGTAGGAATGATGATTTGGTGCTAGCTTAACATGATCTTGTTCAAAATTTGTGTTTTGGTTTTGTCAAAATCAATTTTCATTTGTTTGAGTTGGATATTTCACATAGCTGTCAGTTTACTTTTTTTTGCTTTGTTTATGAGTTTGAAAGCTATCATTGAGGTTATCACTTGAGTTGAACATTGTCATAATGGTATGGTTGATCTGAACTGATGTGAATTTTCCACTCTTACTGCTATGAGTTGAAGTTGTTTTATACTGAAGTTTTGTGTTTACCTTTTGATGAACATGATTGTTGTATGCCTATTGTTTGCTCATTGATGTTTGGAGCTCATGATTGTTATATGCCTGTTGTCTGCTTATAGATGTTTGAAACTCATATGCTTTTTGCCTTATTTGAACCATTCCAACTTATGAAACAATTTGCAACTTCATGGTCACTTTTTAATTCACTAAGAATTTGAGATTCTTCTTTAGACATAATCCATGAACAACACATTTAGGGTGTGTGCAGACCTTTACTTGTCCTTAAATCCACCAGTTTTAATCATTAGAGCTCATAATGCATCTCAGGCTCCATTATGCGTGAGCCATTGAATTTCTTTGTGTGTTCATTGTTTGAGAAAACTAACAGCACCATCAAATTCCTCATCAAATTTCACGTGAGTTAGACCTAAGATTTGCTAAAATTCATACTGTTTTGACTGAGATTGGATTAATCACATTTTGAAATTGTATGCTTTGGCTTGCTTTGTTTTTGCCCAGAATTCACGCACCTTGAGGCTTATGTATTTATGGGGTGGCATTAATACACGGATGTATCGCCACCCCAGTGGTTAAACGCCTTGCCTTAAGTATCTCACCTTGCCTCGTGACCTCTGTTCGATCCCCATCGGGGACATTTTTTGTTCTTTTCTCATGTTTTCCTTGTTTTTAGTATTTAACCTTCCTTTTTCTTTTTGCTATCACACGCGCACAGTGGTAGAAATGGTTATATTTTGAGCCTGCAACCTTGAGGTCAAGGGTTCAACCCCATGTGAAAGCATTTCTCTTTTTTTTAGCACTTATTTGTTTTGTTTCAATTCTTTTCCTTTTTATTTTATTTATTTTTAAAATAGTTCTTTTTTTTTAATATTATAAAAAACCAAAAAATCTTGTTTTGTTATTTTTATGTGCTAATTCATTTTCCATCCTTTTATTTTATTTTATTTTTCATTTTATTTTATTATTTTTATTCTACAATTTCATTTCTCTTCTTTTCTATTTCATTTGTGAGTGAATTTATTTAGTGTTTACTTGGCCTTGTGCCATGATCCCCCTAGGATTCCTAGTCCCCCCGATTAGGATGGGAGTAGGAGAGACATTAGGTGTTCAATCCTATGCATGATAACATTAGGATAGTTTCATTCCCTTTCATCTCAATCTTAGGATCACCATTGCATGACAACTTTAGGTTTGAGTTTAGTCCCCCTTTAGTGTCCTTTCTCTTCTCATCTCAAAACAACCACAAAGCACCTAATAAAGGTTAATGATTATTGTGCGTTACGAGCCTTAAGCACTTGGGAAAGAGTTTTTGAGGGGTTTCCCTTCAATGGCTTGGATGTTTAGTATAGCACCCTTTAGGCGATATGCGACGCATTCACTCCTAAGCCATAGTCTCTAATGCAATATGAATTGCAAACAATCCAAAAACACAAAAACAAATCATTCAAACTTCTTTTTGCCCTTTGGGGCCTTTAATCTTGGAAAATCATTTTCATAAGGAGAGTTTTGTTAACTCTTGGTTCTATCGCAAACGGTAACGCCTAAGTCTCTAATGGTCGAGCTGCATACACCAAACTGCTAGAACCGATTGTTAACCCTACTCGGGTAAAACAGTTGAACAAACATGTGTTCCCTTTTAACCCAAACTACGTTTGCTCTGATCTTTCATACCAGATGAAAGTATGTAGGCACGAGACGTGATGTCTTGGCGAGCAACCTTCCCCCCTTTCACCCGTAGTTAGCCGAACTACGTTGACTCTGACTTCTCACTTCAGATGAGATACGTAAGCACAAAGCGTCGTTGCTTTGACGAGTCACTTCTCTTTCTTTTTTCCTTAAGCCTTTAGCTAGATAGTTTCAATCATCCTTTTAGATAGACAACAAGCATGGATCCCGTCGAGTATGACGGACGTGAGGGGTGCTAACACCTTCCCCTTGCGTAACCGACTCCCGAACCCGAGATTTGGTTGTGATGACCGATCTTATCCCTCTTTTCATTAGGTTTTCTCTGAGCGTTTCCTTTCCCTCTCTTGGGATAAATAACGCACAGTGGCGACTCTTCTGTCATTGCCGGCCTCGATTTTCATAGATGCGACAACGGGCCTTAAGCTACTTTGGAAATGATGATTGGGTGGTTGCCTCTCAATTATCTACAGTGTTAGTGTATGTCCTTTGGACGATATGCAACGCATTTGTTCCTAAGTCATAGTCTCTAGTGCAGTACGAATTACAAACATTCATTTAAAACACTTCCCCGATAAAAGACAAAAACAACATTCAAACCTCTTTTGCCCTGTGGGGTCCTTTAATTCAGAAAACCTTTTCAGATGAAAAGAGTGTTGTTAAGCTTCAGTTCTACCACAAACAGGCGTTGCCCCTAATTGCTGGAACTGTAGTTTAACCTTACTCGGGTAAAAAGCATTTGAACAAACATGTGTTCCATTTTATCCCGAACTACGTTTGCTATGATCTCTCATACCTGTTGAGAGTACGTAGGCATAAGATGCGATATCTTGACGAGAAACCTTCCCTCCTTTCACCTGTAGTTAGCCGAACTACATAGACTCTGACTTTCCCATTGCACGAGGGAGTACGTAGGCCCAGAGCAGCGACGCTCTGTCGAGTCCTTTTTCTTTTCTTTTGTCCCAGACCATTAGCGTAGATAGATAAACAACCCTTTAGATAAACAATGCAAGCGTGGATTCTGTTGAGTACAACGGACGTGAGGGGTGCTAATACCTTCCCCTTGCGTAATCGACTCCCGAACCCAAGATTTGGTTGCGATGATCGATCTTATCCCTTTTTGCTAGGTTTTTCCTAATCATTTCCTTTCCCTTCTTTGGGATAAATAACGATAGATGGCGACTCTTCTGTCTTTGCCGGCACCTTTTTTCACAGTAGAGACAGCAGGCAAATGTTAACCGGGCGATGAACGGTATATGGGAACCGTGAGGAGTTGTAATGATTGCTCCAATTCCGTTGCCATACGAATTAATAGCACCATCGAAAACCATCTTCCACTGAGAGCCTATTTCAGGACCTTCGTTTGGTAAAGGTTCATCACAATTCTTCATCTTCAAAAACATTATGTCTTCTTCGGGAAACTCAAACTTCATTGATTGATAATCCTCAATTGGTTGCTCTGCGAGATATTCTGATAAAACACTCCCCATAATGGCTTTTTGGGAAACATATTGAATATCGTATTCTGTCAGAACCATCTGCCATCTAGCAATTCTTCCGGAAAGCCCCTGCTTTTCGAACACGTACTTGATTGGATCCATCTTCGAAATTAACATGGTTGTGTGATTTAACACGTATTGCCTTAGGCGTTTTGCTGCCCAAGCGAGTGCACAACATGTTTTCTCGAGCATCGAATATCTGGACCCATATTTTGTGAACTTCTTACTCAAGTAGTAGATAACAGGCTCTTTTCTACCTGTCTCATCGTGTTGACCGAGTACATAACCTATTGAACTCTCAAGAACTGTCAAGTACATGATCAAAGGCCTTTCTGCAACCGGAGGCATCAGTATCGGAGGTTTCTGCAAGTATTCTTTTATTTTCTCAAATGCCCTTTGACAATTTACATTCCAAACGACTGCTTGATCTTTCTTTAACAATTTGAATATTGGTTCACAAGTGGCTGTAAGGTGAGATATGAACCTTACAATGTAGTTCAATCTCCCCAGAAAACCGCGGACCTCTTTTTCTGTTTTGGGCTCAAGCATCTCTTGTATTGCTTTTATCTTTGCAGGATCTACCTCGATTCCTCTTTCACTGACGATGAACCCTAACAGCTTTCCTGATCTTACTCCAAAAGTGCACTTATTTGGATTCAACCTCAATCTGAATTTCCTTAACCTTCCAAACAACTTCAACAGATTAACCAAATGACCTTCCTCTGTTTGCGACTTCGCAATCATGTCATCAACATACACTTCGATCTCATGATGAATCATATCGTGAAATAGAGTCACCATTGTCCGCTGATAAGTTGCCCCTGCATTTTTCAATCCAAAAGGAATAACTTTGTAGCAAAAGGTCCCCCAGGGTGTAATAAAAATAGTTTTCTCCATGTCCTCTGGGGCCATTTTGATTTGGTTATACCCAGAGAAACCATCCATAAAGGAAAACACAGAATATTGAGCAATATTATCAACTAGAACATCAATATGGGGGAACGGGAAATTATCCTTTGGGCTCGCTCTATTCAGATTTCCATAGTCGACACACATCCTGACCTTTGCATCCTTCTTAGGCACAGGAACAATATTAGCGAACCATGGAGGATAATTTGTGACAGCAAGAAATCCGACATCTAACTGTTTCTGGACTTCTTCCTTAATCTTGACTGCCATACCAGGCCTGGTTCTTCTCAACTTTTGTTTTACAGGCGGACATTCCTCCCGAAGAGGTAGACGGTGCATCACTATGTCGGTGTCCAGCCCTGGCATATTCTCATAAGACCAAGTGAAGACATCTCTATACCCCCGGAGCATTTCAACCAATCTTATTTTGACATCGTCTTCCAATGCAACCCCGACCCTGACTTCTTTCCTGTCCTCTTCAGTGCCCAGATTGACAACTTCAACATCCTCTCGATGAGGCATAATGACTTTTTCCTCTTGTCTCAAAAACCTGGCCAGCTCTTCAGGTACGTCACAATCTTCATCAGTCTCTTCGTCATCTTGAAAAATAGGATTGTCAAAATCATATCGAGTCATAGCCGAATTTGAATTGATGGTATCTGAAATGTGAAACCTGCATGATTGATGTTTTTATGCTTAATATGATATGCAAACAAACACAAACACATTTCCATTTTAATATTGGAAATATAAGAAGAAAAACAAGGATCAAAACATTTGAATGCAAAAAGGACGCCTTTCATTAATGATAAAAAGTTGAACATAAACCAAAGGGCCCTACACAGGAAAGTCACTACATCTTGGGCAGAACGTAGGACCACACATAATCAAAAATAAAGAAATTACTCTTTAGAAGTGACTTGGACGATTTCCTCCACAGTCCAATTGCATATCTTCTGTCCATGAATACACTGACGAATTCAAGCATCCATGTCGCAGTCGCTATCTCCTTCATCAACTCCCACAACATTAATCCTATCAAAAATAACCCCACCACTGGTGAACTGAACAGGTCCTTTGTACCTTGGAGAACTATGAGAAGAAGATGGGTTATACCCCAGGCCAAACATGTCTTGCTTGTTATGAACACTGAGAACTTGACCCCATTTATGCGAAGAACCAGATTCTACAATGGCGCGGGCTTCTTTGAATGAGGACATTGAAATTTCTGGAACTTTGTTATTAGCAGAAGGCTTTTCCTAAACCTGTACCGCTTCAAAAGCCTGACACAATGTCTTATGAATCTCGCCATCCACTTCTACGTACTTGAAAGATGACAGTTGACTGATCATGATATCTTCCTCTCCACAGACCGTGACAATCTTCCCATCCACCATATACTTCAACTTCTGGTGCAAAGTTGAGGTAACTGCCCTAGCAGAATGTATCCATGGCCCGCCGAGTAAACAACTATAAGCGGGCTGGATATCCATGATATAGAAGACTGCGTCAAATATCACTGGTCCTACTTGAATCGGCAATGTGACTTCTCCAAATACTTGTACCCATTGCAAAATACCTATGCCCCATAGTTCCAAGGAATGGCCTTGGTGCTCTCATAAGGCATTGGTCCTGGTGTCGTAATGATAACAGGTGTTGGCCTTGGCGGCGCTGAAATATTGATTATTCGGTACGGGATCGAAATTATTGCGATTTCATCCTGCTCATCACCAACTTCCTTCACATCTTCTTCTCCTACTACTCTGTCAAATTGCAAACTGCCCTCATTAATCAAACCTTGAATATGATTTCTCAACTCAACACATCCTTCTGGGTGCACACCACATCCCCCACAGCCTTCTAAACAACCTGGGAAAACACCACCCTTCAGCAATCTACTTTTCACATAACTCAATGGTGTCTTCAACTCCGCAACATTAGTTATCAGGTTCAACCTTTCTCCTTCGATGACAGCATTTGCTCTGGCCACCCCATGATTCGGCATAGGATTTTGATTCACATTCGGGGTCTCATTCATAAAGTTAATTGCTTTGGAATCAAGCAAATCTTGCACTTTATGCTTAAAAGCTTTACGATTATCAATGTTATAACCCAGAGCACCGGAATGAAAATCACACCTAGCATTTGCGTCATATCCCGGTGGAGGTATGCTAGTAAGCGGCGCCAAAGTCCTTTTTTGAACAAGTTAACTATAGTAGATGTTACAGTAATTGAAAGTAAGGCATGGAAGGCATGTCGAACTGCCTATTAGACATCCTTCCTTTGTCTGGATAACAGCGAGGTGCAATGGTAGGTTGCTGAGATACAGCCGGAATGGCTATACTAGCAATTTGTTGCTGACGTTGAGGCTGGTAATGTTGTTGATGTTGTGCTCGGTCTCTGCTTCTGTAGGCTGACATGGCATTCATGTCTCCTTCCCTCTTCTTTGAATTCCCATATGTCTTCCTCATTCCTCTTGATGTGGAGCCTTATCCACTCTGTATCTTTCCCAGCTTTATTCCATTTTCTACCCTCTCACCTGTTATGATTAAGTCAGAAAAACTTTCGGACATGCTCCCAATTAGCTTCTTATAGTATATTCCTGGCAAGGTTGCCACAAACATATCAATTAATTCTCGTTCCACCATCGGGGGTTGAAATCTAGCTGCCAGTTCCTGCCACCTCTGGGCATATTCCTTAAATCCTTCATTGTTTCTCTACGATAAGTTCTATAATTGTACTCTATTTGGTGCCAGATCACTATTATATTGATAATGACAAACAAAAGCTTCCCCTAAATCCCTCCAACTCCTGATATGTGTCCCTTCCAGACCCATATACCATTCTAGAGAAGGACCTGCCAAGCTGTCTTGAAAGAAGTGCATTAACAATTTCTCATCATCTGAATAAGCTGACATCTTCCGGTAATAAGCTCTGAGATGTACTCTAGGACAGTTCGTCCCTTTGTACTTATCAAAATATGGCACTTTGAATTTGGGGGGAATCTTGACTCCTGGTATTAATCTTAGATTAGATATGTTGAGTCCCAAAGAGTTTTGTTTCTCGAGGCTCTTCATCTTCTCCTCAACTATCTTGAATCTTTTGTCAGCCTCTACAGAAGGACCCATATCCAAGTCTCTCATTGAAAATACGTCATCTTGGTCGTCTTCTTCCCAGTGAGGGCCTGCAGCTCCATGTGCAGCACCCACACCACCTCCTCCACCAGCCATATAAACTCCTGCTTGGTGACCTCCACCCAAAGGATTAAGAACAATAGGGATTACATTGGCCTGAGGAATGCTACCATCAGTCGGGGGAGGAATAGAAGTAGTTCCTCTATGTAAGACACCACTGCCATCCACCCTGGCTATCAGAGGTTGAACTAGAGTTCTCAGTTGTTCCTGCCCATTGACTACTCCCTGCATCATGTCCATAAACTGCGTCATCCTGTCTCTGAATTCCTGTAACACTTGTTGTACTTAATCCATGATTCTTTGTTGATTCCCCCTCGTAGAGTACCTGTGGAACGTCGGGTCTGCTATTCTGTAAACTTCTGTAAGAAAATCATGTAGAGATAAGATTGACGATCCCAAGAACACCTGCTATGCAAAATGGTAATGATAATGCAAAATGCAAGCATGTATATATGATTCAGGAAGGTCTTTTCCCCTTGATTATTGTTCCAAGAATAAATAACAAATACGAGAACAACAGGTAGAATCACAAGTCTCTTCTCATAAATAAAATAAGGACGAAAGCCAGCGCACACAAAATATCATTGAGAGGTACAATAGTAAATGGTCATACGACCCCATCCAACAATCCTGGTGATGGTCTTAATACAAGATAATAGAGAAGAAAACTAAAAGAAAACTGCATCAGCTAACTCTCATCAGCCACTGTAATGAGTATGAAACTCCTTCAATAGCTTCTTTGTATCTGGGTGTCGGGCCTTGCAACCAACGCCTGTACGAGCAAATCTCTTCTGCTCATAACATCCTTCAAACTTTGAGCGTAATCTTCCCAAGCATCTCCTCCAAAGGCATATTCAAGTCTCGGGTTCTTCAGGTCTACCCTTATCTTGTATTCTTCCAGAGCTGACAGGGTTTCTCGTAACTTACGATCACTTTCATACAGGAAAGATGATTCCAATGAAGCTTTTTCATCCTTGATCCTGAGTTGTGTCTTTAGTCTGCCAGCTTGTTTATGAAGCTCATCCTCTCTTCCTTTGTTGGCGGTTAGCGCAACGTTCCACTGATCATTGAATTTGGATATCTCCAAGCATGCCCTATCCAGCTCTTTCTTCTTGTCTCTGAGAACATTACCAGTGCTCTTCAAATCTTGACCAACTCGTTCTCGTACACGAATCTCTTCAGTTAACTCTTTTCCCATCTTGTCTAAGGCTTTTGTCTTCATCTTGGCCAAGTAGACTGCTTCATTCTTTTTGCTCTTTAACTGACTAACTTCCTTTTTTAGCTCTTCATTCTCCTTGCGTAACTCTTCTTTTTCAGCCCACAACTTATTATATCTATGAACGTCAACCGTGGTAGGTTCTTCAATGACCAAAGGGTACAGAGGTTCTCTGACAGGGAATGGTAACAGCATTCTCTCCACCCTCTCCTGGATCCAATCCATATAAGGTCCATAAGCTATGCAGTCGCCCTTACCCAAAGAAAATTTTCCTCTCTGATGAACTCTTCCCCAAGCCTTCTTTAACCTGGCTAAAGTATCACAGTCAGCTGCTCTTGTGAAATAAAGAGATTCTTGTATTTCCTCCTCCTTCGGGGGCCCTTTCAAAGCGTAACCAAATTGTCTAATAGCAAGAGAAGGGTTATAACTGATACCACCTTTTCTTCCTATCAGAGGAACATTAGGAAAGTTTCCATAGCTAAAGATGATCTCCATGCCGAGAAAATCTCGATTAAACCAAACAATATTCTCAGATGTCAAACCCATGAGCCTTTCTGACCAATTTAATGTATCTGACGTATCAACAAAAGCTCCAGCTCGAGGAAGATGCTCCATAAACCATTTATGAAGGAGTGGCGCACAACAAGAAACGTTCTTTCCTCCTCTCTTCTCATTCTTATAATGTATTGAATGGTACACGTCTCCCATTCTTAACTCCCCTCTTTGGCTTGTGCTTCACCAGCGGTGGGCACATAAAAGTTATGGGTGGATGTGTTAGTTCCCAAACCTTTTTCTTCAACACCCTCTTGCCTATAATATCCAATGAATTGAAGTATATCTTCAATTCTTCACACTCTGCTTATAAATACAACTTTGTACCATTATCTTCATGACTAACATCATGCTTTTCAATATGTAATTTGTTCCATAAAACATGAATTGGATCTAAAGGAATAAAAATGCCTTGTATTTGGAAACTGGCAAGTTGACACGCACAAGGTAATTTATGTGTTGTTCTAATGAAGCAACTAGAAGCATATTTGCTTGTACCAACAAATTTTACCCTTTTTAGTTCCTTCTCTATGTGTTGTATACACTGACTTAAAACAAAATCGTGCAAGTTGGTATAGAATGGAGTGTTATACTGATGCTCAATGTTGATAATACATTTTTGAAACGAGACCCTGATTGAACCTAGCTGCAACTTCAACATGGTGTTCACATCATCCAAAATTCGGCCTAAATCTCCCCGACTTGTAGTCAACATGTTTTTTAGTCTTCAATGAGCAGACTCCACCCTAAAAACCATAATGAGCCAACATGATAAATTATTCTTAGTAATGTAATAACATCAAAAAGAAGTTCGTGTACTTGTTCATTATTGTGTTCCCTAAATGAATGACTTTGTTAGTCCAAGCAGTAACAAACCTTTCTTTATAATGTGTCAACCATGTTTCACTCATATACTTAACAAATAAAGGAATATCAACTCAAACAACTTCAAAATGCTTCAAGTGTGCAACAAACTCAGTTGCTCTATTAGCATACATGATGTTCCATAGATCCATGACATGTTCATGTCTTTCTGATTTAACATACTCTTTACATTTCATGCTAACATTTTTTGAAATATGGAATGAACATAACAGATGGGTTGAATTTGGAAACACAACTTCAATTTCCTTCAACAACGCAAGTTATCAGTTCGTCACCACAACATTCGATAGCAATTTCTCAGAAGAGAATAACTCTTTGAGCTTCTTCAATGCCCATGTGAAGTTCTCCTCCCTTTCATGTTCTAAATAGGCAACAATCTAAAGCAATGGTAGCCACGATGCGAATAATAAACTTTTTGATAAATCTAAGTATGTTGATGATATCAAGGTATGATCACAATGCGCATTACCTATTTTTCTTGTATGTACAATAAAAAATCAGCACAAAGTGAAACATATTCAACAACTTCAATGATTCAGGATGTGTTTAAAAGATATCAGCATTAACATTTGAGTCTTCCTTATTTCTTGTCCAACACATATATTTTTCTCTACGAATAAGAGTCAACAACATTTGTATTTTTGTCAATGAACCTCTCTTGCTGGCATTGTATGTAGCTATAGCTTTATACACTTGGGTAACAATAGTGAGGTTTTCTAGATCTTTATCTTTCAAGACAAAAACTATGTATCGTGGAGCCATGTTGTACTTCATCATGTCATTCACAAACTGTCTCTCATGAACTTTTAGATGCCCAAATATGTCATGGTCATCTAATTCTCAGATAGTTTATGATTATGAAATCCACCTGATCGTCACATTCCAACCGCTACCACTCGGCGCAGATCTCACCCTAAAAGGGTATTTCACTTTCATACTATAAATGTCCTATGAGGATTTACTGCTTTCAGATGTATTCTTCCTTTTATAATTTCTCCCTCTCTCACAACCCATAATCAATTTATCTTTCCTACCTCGCTGGTCATTTGCACATCATAATGAACAGTTACAACTATAATACCATGTTGTTTGCCAATATTCTATGTCTAGGCTAATACTTCAGATCGAGACTCAAATATATGTCATTTACATCACATAAAAAGTATACTATAAATATCATATAAGGGTGAGAAAATATTTAATTTAAACTTGTTACATAGAAAACATACTTTGTTTGTGATGAAGAACTACGTACAATCGCTACACGAATCTATAGATGACCTTGCCAGCTCTGAACCGCACAAATAAAGCATTTTTCCTAAATTTTGTTACCGAAAATTTCAAATATATTCAAAAAATTTGGTATACCGAAAATTTGCAAATTT
Source organism: Lathyrus sativus (assembly GCA_963859935.3). NCBI lineage: Eukaryota > Viridiplantae > Streptophyta > Magnoliopsida > Fabales > Fabaceae > Lathyrus > Lathyrus sativus. The sequence goes on along the minus strand of OZ012735.1, from coordinate 685,450,560 downwards.
TCGAAAGTTTTTAGTTTTTTCCCGAAATATTTTAGAATTTTCGATATTGGATCCCATGTTTTTTGAAATTTCTGGTCTCTAGATTTAGTGATTTCTCCAAACACTTTTGGATTCAAAAGTCAATTATGTGTTTGATGAACATATTCCTTCTATAGTGGTTATAGATGTGATAGGTGGTATCATGCTTGTTTCTCATCCGAAAGGGGAGAGGAAGATCTTCTAAGATAATGGTCCACATGTGGTGTGTGACTGTTGGCACTACCTTTAGAATTATGGGAAAGAGAATTGTGACCACAATGTTGACAAGGATATCTATCTAGAAACTATTGAGCTCTTTTTGTTTACGACTAGCCGTTGACAAGAATGCGTCTCAGAATGGCTCTAAAGTGAGTGTGTTGCCACACCTCTAGCTTAGTTGTGACATCAATATGAAAGTTTTATTGCTTTTCTTTGATGCAAAGGATCCTTTTGTTTTGTTGTTGCACCTGGTTGAAGATGTTGAACACGAGTTCTTTTGCATAAGGTATTCTTAGCGAGACTTGGAGTTGTTGAATGTCATGTGACAATTATGGTCCCGAGGTTTGGAAAAGTGAAGGAGGAGGAAACAATGTTATGGTAGAGGAACTGAAAGAGACTCTAAAATATTCAGATGAGAAATAATAATCTGATGTGGCGCTATGATCAATTGAAGGATCAAGATCAAAGCTTGTGGATCTTGGTGACGAAGATGTTCCTTAATCATGAGAGTGAGAACTATTGTTGTATTACTTGGTGGATATGAATCATTAACCAAACATTAGGAACAAGAATGGTGTTATGGTGAGTCGTTGATCAGGTTTGAAGGTGAGAAAATACTTAGAAGGGGGGTTGAATAAGTATGAAGATTAAAACTTAGAAATAAAAACTCAAGTATTTTTATCCTGGTTCGTTGAACTCAACTACTCGAGTCCACCCTTCCTAGAGTGATTTGCCTTTCTCAATCAAGGACTTAATCCACTATTTAATCAACTGATTACAATAGTAAGCACTTAGAACAACTGTTCAATGTCTTCTCAAGAACTACTGATCCTAACTGGATCTTCTTAAGGTTTACAATCAAATGTAATACAAATACAAGTGTTTAAGATTGCTTCTATAAAGCTTTATCACAACTATGATTTTTCACTTAACTATTAAGAACAAAGAAATTAATTCTTAGAAAGAATATGAAAAGTATGAGAGCTTGAATGTTGATTTCTTTTGAATAATCACGTCAACTGAAGAAATTGGTGAAGTCTTGCTTTTATAGGCAGCTGATCCAAGGTGAGCTTCACGTTGAGAAGAGTGTCCAAAAGGTCTGAGCCTTTTTTGTCTTCACATCAAGTGACCTTTCCTAGAAGAAGAAAGCACGGAAAAATCTTGTTTTGTCTGTATTCTTGTGTCTAGCATAAATAAGGAAAGAGTCGTTTGGATCATTCCAACGGATATAAACTTTGAATAATTCTTCTTCAGTTTTCAGCAAATTCATCAGAGTCTAAATTGATCAGAGCCTTCTGATGATGATCAGAGTTTTGCTGAATCAGAGTCTTCTGCAGCAGGTGTGCTTTTAGTGTGTTTAAGATCAGAGCATATTTGAAACAGATCTTCAGTACTGGCAGCTTTCGTACTTTCAGAATCTTCTGTAGTAACTATGCTTTGAAAAACTCTTCATACAGAATTCTTCTTTGGTTCAGATGCTTTTGACTTGCTTCAGATTCTTATGGAGCTTCTGCTTTAGATCCTTCTGGAGCTTCTGCTTCAGAATCTTCTGGAGGCTACGCTCAGGATCTTTTGTTGGCAGCAATCAGAATCTTCTAATGGATGCATCTGGCGCTTCAGAGTCTAGCTAATTTCTTATGTTCACTTCTGATTTGCTTCTGGAGTGTTAATTCCTTTACTATCTACAGTAAAAACTCTCAAGCAAATTTTAGAGTATATAATTCTTAATTACAAAATTTCATAATAGTTATCATCAAAACATAGAGATATTATTAAGAACCAATCTGTGTTCTAACAATCTCCCCCTTTTTGATGATGACAAAAACATCAGAAATTTTGTTTAATTGAAAAAATGATAATTATAACTCCCCCTGAGATGATGAATCTCCCCCTGAATTAAATACAAATAAGGAATAGAAACTTCCCTTTTGTCTTGAGTAATTTTCAGAGTTAGATCTTGATTGTTCTTTTATCATTTGAGAGTTAGAGTGTCTTGCAAATTTCAGAGTCAGAGTTTGATAATTGTCAAGTGATCTGAGAGTCTCAGAGTTTCTTTTACAGAGTGTACCTATCAAATGTTCTAAAATACTCAGATTTAATGTTAGATAAATTAGATATGTCTGAAGTTTCATTCTGGTGAAGTTTAATTAAACAGTTCAGATCTATATTTTCTCCCCCTTTTTTGTCATAAGCAAAAAGTAAAAACTTTAAAAAGACAAATAAAAGGAAACAGTAAAGAAGATAAATCATGTGGAGAAAACTTTGAGATTTCATTCAATTCAGTTCAGAGCAAAAGTACATGCAACAGAAGATATGCAAAAATACATAAGCAAACATCAGATGCAAAAACATCAGAATGAAAAAAAATGAAAAACTAAGAGTGTTTTGACAAAAGCATCTTCAACAGATCCGTGATCTCAGAGGAGGATTGTTCTTGCTTTGACATCCACTTAGCCATTGTTTCATTCTTCTGATCCTGTTTTGACATCCACTCAGTCATGTCTTCAGACTTTTTATCCTGTTTGGCCATCCAAGACTTGATCTCTGATTGACCAGCTTCCAGAGCAGCAATTTTATCCTCAAAATCTGGATGTTCTTTCTTAATCTCAGATGAAGAAGGTTGAACATTTTCTGGAGCTTGAACATAGTCAATTTCCATAGGGTCTGTAGAGCTTGGAGCATTAGAGCCAGAAGGAAGTTCTACCAGAGTCATGGCCAAAGGGTTGTCTTCAGATGCAGATTCAGTAGTTTCTTCTGATGATGAAGGAGCATCTGTAAGAAGTAAAGGTCCAGATCTCTTGACAGTCCAGAATAGACTTCTTGCAGCTTCAGCAAATCTGAGCTTCGCATCATCAGAACATATGTTCTTCAGATTTGATGCTACAGAGTTGAATCTGTTGATGAATCCATTCCAGATGACATCAGATTCTTGTGCATCCATAGTTGCTAAACACTTCTTCTGTACAGTACCTAAATACAACTGTATTTCTTGCAAAATAGATTGAAATAAATGATCAACATTAAGTCTAGGTTTGGGATGTAACAAAGTCTCCAATGTTATTGGTTTTGGTTGGGGAGTAGGTGGAAAAATGGATTTCTGAATGGAGATCAGAGGAGGAGGGTAGTATGGTATGAAAGGAATTTCAGGTTCATCAGGTTTGGATCTGTTTAAAGCATTTAACAGATTTGGTTTTGCTTTGGTGTGATAGGAAACCACATCAAAGGGTTTATTTGAGTAAGGTTGAAAAGCAGATTTTGTAGGTTCATCAGAAGCAGCAGTTTTATCAGATGAAACAGGTGTAGCTGAAGTAACAGCTTTTGCAGATTTAGCAGAATATGATATTGTTGCTAATGAACCTACATCTGACATTGATTGAATATAGGTGAGAAGCACAGATGGTAGGGTGATTGTGAGTTTGGGTTTCAAGGGAGTGATAGGGTCAGATGGTTCAACTCTGTTATAGAAATCTTTGAGTTTGAAACCATAGGAAAGATTGTGAAAAAGAGATGAGAGTTGTGCACATGAGATAGATGTTCTTGGGATAGATGTTGGGTTAGGATTTGGAATGAGGATTTCAGATGCTGGATTAGGTGTGGGAGTAGGATCTGGAATAGGAACTTTGGAAGATACAGGGGGTTCTGGTTGGTTTACCTCAGAATCTCTGTGAGAAGGAGAGATTAGAAAATCTGGGTGAATGTCAGATTCTGAGGAATTTGATGAAGTGGTTGGTGTGCAAGAAGTAGAAGACACTTGAAAAATAGTTTTCAGAGGTGTAACATCAAGAACTTTTGTCTCAGGGATGTTGGTTTCAGAAGGATTGGTTGATTTTGAAGGATTTTCAGAGGGTTTTGATGGGGGTTCAGAGGTGGGTGGATCAGATGAAATTTTTATTGGTTCAGATGAAACTGGAACAGATGCAGTGGGTGTAGATGTGCTGGATGGTGGATTTAGTGATTGTGGTTGTGTCTTTTGTTGTTGTATTTGAGGTTCAGATGATTTTTGTTGTTGTTGATGTGAAGAGTCCTTTTCTTGTAGGGGTTCAGATTGTTTTTCTGGTTGTTTTTCTTGTGGTTGCTTTTGTTGTTCAGATGGCTTTTGTTGTGCAGATGGTTTTGTTGTTTGTTGTTGTTCTGTGGGTTGTTTTTCTGATGGTTGTTTTTGTGGTACAGATGGTTTGGTTGGAACCTCTGGTTGTGGAGTCTGAATTTTTTGTGTTGTTGTTGGTGGTTGTGGTGCAGAGGGTTGTTGTACAGGTGATATGGAAATTGGATTAGAAGATTTTTGTGGAGATGGAGTAGAAACATGAGGTGGAGCAGTAACAGATTGATTTTGTGAAGAGGGAGGTTTTGGAATAGACTTAACATTTGAATCATTTATAACAATAGGATTTGCAGAAGATACAGAAGTTTTAGTACCTTTGATTTTGATGCGTTTAGCTGGTACAGAAGGAGTGTCTCCAGATTCTTTCCTCTTTAGTAGCTTATGTGGCTTCTCAGTAATCTTGGGCTTCTTCTGAACAGGTGCAGCTTCTGCTTCTGGTTGAGTCCTCTTTCTTGGTGGTTCTTCTTCTTCTACAACAGGCAATGGTTGTCTTGCTCTCTTTATAATATCTGCAGGAATAGGCTTTCCTTCTTTCTTGCACTCATCAATACATCTTACAACAATTTCCCTTGGTTCTTCAGCATAGAACAGAGGGTAATCATCTACAGGAGTTCTCTTCTGACTCAGTTCAAAAATGTTCAGCTTCTTGGGAGCTGTTGTGAGTTCTTCCACTATTTTAAGTCTCTGAAGACTTTTGGCATTCAGAGGCTTTCCCAAAATAAATTCCAATTCCTCTGTGACTCCAGCAGCGTACAGAGCAGTTACAAGTCCATTTTCAGTTAGAAGATCTGAGATTAACCTTCCAAAAGGAATCCAGGTTCTGATCTTCTGACCTTTTTCTTTCACATATTCTCTAGAAGCATTTATATGATTCCATAGATGCATAAAAAGAATATATGGAAGATCTACCTTGGTGCTCTGACTGAGGCAATACATAAAGTAGAGCTGTTCATTATTGACATAGTCTGGAGAGTTTGTTGACTTTCTATGATGAATGCATCCCATGAAAATCTTAGCCCAGATCTTGTAATCAGGCTTCAGATCTTTGAACTTATTAGAAGCTGTCCAGCAGTCATCACTTCCTCATATATTTCATCCATATCAACACGCCCAGCTGGCAAGTGTGATACTCCATCTGTTTCCTCATAGCCAATGAGTTTTCTAATCAGATCTTCTGTTATAATTATCTCTTTGCCCAGAACAGAAGATAAAATAAACTTAGGGTATACAGAAGCATGGATCCAGAACTCTTTCACAAGAAGGGGGTAAACTGGTCCAAAAAGTCTATCAAAATACTTCACCCATCCTTGAGCATCTATAATGGAGCGAAATTCAAACCCATTCTCAGCAAGTGAATCAAATTCCACCATTGATTCACATAGAACCTCCAGCTTTTCAACAGGTGTTAGCAATGTTCTTTTTGGTGGAGAATAAGGAGTTACGCCCATGTTAGTAGAGGTAACTGCAGCCATTGTAGATTGAAATTGTGCAGCAGTTGATGATGAAGTTGCCATTAAAGATGATTTTGTCACACGCTTAGGATAAGGGGTTTTGTGAAGAGAGAAGAGGAGACATAAATGCATAAAATGGTTGAGATGTGGAAAGTGTGAATGTGAAAAGAAGAGATGTATTTATACTAAAACACATAGGCATACAAACAGTCAGAATAAGCATGTTTGAACAAAGCATTTAATGAAAAGAATAAAAATCATTTCAAGCATTTATTGCTTCTGACAATTTGGGGGGAAAATCAAGATTTTCACTATTCAAACTTCACCTCAAACGTCTCTTCAGTAGTGTACACGCCACCTTTGCAGATTTGGAGTGACACGTGTTTGCTTGCATGTGTTCTAAATTCTCTTGAGAAATGAAACGTTAACCAACGTTCAGATCCTCTAAGGATTGTTAGTTCAGAGTTTCACAAAAATATTTAAAGAAAATAAATAAGCAATCAGAAGAAATACTTCAGAGCATTAGGCATTTTTGCATCTGTAAAATTTGCTTCTGACAAATATCATTCTGAACAAAAATCCATACTAATATTTTTCAGAATAAATTTGAATCTATCTTCAACAAGGGGTTTTGTGAAAATATCTGCCCATTGATGATCTGTATCAACAAAGGCCAAATTTATGATTCCCTTCTGAACATAGTCTCTGATGAAATGATGCTTAATTTCTATATGTTTTGCCTTAGAGTGTAAAATGGGGTTTTTAGACAAACATATAGCAGAAGTATTATCACAGAAGATAGAAATGTTACTTTCAAATATCTGATAATCTTCTAGTTGACTTTTCATCCAGAGCATCTGCGTGCTACATCCAGCAGCAGCAATATATTCTGCCTCTGTGGTTGAAAGTGCAATTGTGGGTTGCTTCTTGCTGTACCAAGAGATTAGATTTCTTCCTAGAAATTGACAACTTCCAGAAGTACTTTTCCTTTCCACTCTGTCTCCAGCGTAGTCAGCATCACAGAATCCAACTAATTTGAAATCATCAGATTTTTTGTAACACAAGCCCACATTAGAAGTACCTTTCAGATACCTTAGAATCCTCTTGACAGCTGTCAAGTGTGATTCTCTAGGATCTGATTGGAATTTAGCACACAAGCATACACTGAACAATATGTCAGGTCTAGAAGCAGTTAAGTAAAGAAGAGATCCTATCATACCTCTGTAGAGCTTCTGATCTACTTTCTTACTTACCTCTTCTTTGCCAGGTGAGCTAGTTGGATGCATGAGAGTCTTTGCCAGCTTACTATTGTTGCACCCCAAAATTTGACCAACATTTATTTACCTATCAAGTATTTGAAAGTTGATACCTTCATCAGAAAGTTCAAGAGATCCTCAGAGGAATTAGTTGAAACCAGAGTTGTGTGCTTCATAGCTTGAGAGTTGTGGGAGCTCCTCAGATGATTCTGAGACTTTGAGAATGAACTTAAAGCTTTGAGAAAGTCTATGAGATGTCTTGAAAGCCATCATGAAGCCCAGAGAGGTCATTGTGCAAGAACTCAGAAGATTTAACCAGGAATGGTAGAATTAGGGTTTTGACTGGGTCATTCCTAGATCAGCTGAAGATTTGGAGGAGGTTGAGACCTAATCCAAGGGCCATGAGATCATGGAATGATGTATGGAGATGTTATAAAGGTGATTCCTAGACCAAATCATCATGATTGAGGAGTTTGAGAAGTTTTAAGTTAGGGTTTCCAAGGATTGTCAGTGAAAAAACCCTAGTTTGATCCTTATCTTCCAGGCAGTTTTAGCTCAAGATTTGATTGATATCTCATCTTCCCCACAACATGAATGTTGTAGAGCTTGTTCTTAGATTTAATTTTAGTGGTAGAAGTCCTTGATAGGAGTTGTAGAGCTCAAGTTATGGTTTTGACAAATTACAGGTCAGCTGAGGTGTGTGAATCTGGGTCCTTGAAAGTCACCCAATTTGCAGACAACCTTTGCCCTAGCAGGATGATTCCTATGATTTCTTGGTCAACATGAATGTTGAAGAGCATCGTCTTAGCTTTCTAGAGAGTACTAGAAGTCCTTGGTAGGATTTGTATAACTCAACTTATGGTTTGAACAAGACAGGGGTATTTTGGTCATTTGCTGATTATAGGTCATTTTAAGCAAAGGCCATATCTCCTATTTCCAAGCCTCAAATGAAAAAACTCAAAACATCAAAGTTGTTCAAAATGGCATTTTAAGCTTATAAAAGAGGTCATGAGTTAGTGAAAGAGCTTGTAGCAAGGATTTTCATGATTGGGTAAAAATGACCTAAAAATGGCTTATAAGTTGAAAAGTTGAAATGGAATTTTGGTTTAGGAGATGTACAAATCCAAAATGGGTCATCCAATATGTCATTTTGACTCCAAACATTATTTTAAAAACAATGGTTCAAGTAGAATTTTGATTTGAGGTCTCAAAATGGAGGTTGCTTTGTAATTTTCATTCTTGCATAATAAGGCAACTTGAGAAACTTCACATAAAGCAAAACCAAAGCTTGTTTTTCACTCATTCCTTCTCAATATCTCTTGTAAGGAGATTTTAAAGCCAAATTGACAAGCTTAAGGCATGAGATAAGGGTTATACAAAGTATCACTTCATGAGAAATTCCTTAACTTTCTAGCTCATTCTAGAAGTTCCTAGACTATTCCATTGATTGTTATAAAAAGAATGAATCACCATGAGATCAAGGTTGGTGAAAGTTGCTGAGTTCATTGGAGAGAGTGAGAGAGAAAGTGACATTTCAAGATTTCTTCAAAACCAAGCAAGCTTCAATTTCTTCTTCCACAAGCCTCATCCATCCCAATTCTTGCAAACAGAAAGGTATTCATCATTGGAGGAGCATTTGGAGAAGATTTCAAGTGCTAGATCAAGCTCTAACACCACTCACCATTGATCTTTAACAGGTTGGTAATTTCCACCATAGATCCTTTATTAGGTGCATACTGTTAGATTGCTAGGTGTAAGGATGACATGCTAGGCTAGGTGATGATTTTCTGAGGATTTGAGAGAGATCCATGGAGTTCCATGGCAGGTCACCAATTCTTTGATTTCCAACAACAAGCTGTATACTGAGTTTTAATGGATATGATATAGTGTAGTTTGGTTAAGATAACATGTAGAACAAGTTTGGATCATTAGAGTGAAGTTCCATCAAGGTTGATAACAGAGAAAGAGATTGAAACCCTAATGTTCGCGCATTCTGTTAGAACGATACAAGACGTTTCAGTGGAAGATATGAGCATGGTTAGAATCTTGGTAACACGTAGAGCATTTTTGCCTTTGGAAGATTGGGATTTCATTGAGTAATCATGGAGAACGAAGGACCTGAAATTCATGCATGGATTCTGTTTTGGGATGAAACCCTAGCATGCATTTGGGGACGATGAACTCCCACTGTTGGATTGTCCCAGATATTTGACTATTTCAGTTGATCGCACGGTCCAAGTTTAAACGAGAAACGGAGGGAAATTCCAAAACCAAAACGCAGCGTTTGGTTTAATGAGAAGTTCTGGGCTTAATGGAAAGTTGATATTCACACCCTACTCAGAGGCCCAACCCAGATTTCAACGTAAAAATGTTGCTATTCTCACCGTATCCTTTCCATTTTCCTGATGATTTTTTCTTATTTTTCTGAGCGCATGGGCCTACCAGATTGCTACGCGCACCCCCAGGTCCTCAGCCCATCATGATATTGAACTGGGCGTGTTTACTTTTCTCACCCCCATCCCCTTTATTTCACTTTCTTTTATTTTTTATTTCTTTTATATTTTCTTGCATATTAAAAATTCATATAAAATTCAAAAATTAATATTTTTCACTTCTTGTTTTTTTTCACATATTCATAATCATGTCTAGAAAAATGTAAATAAATAAAATTCCATTTTATTTTTCTTTTAATATTTTTTTAGCATATTATTCTTGTAAATAGTCTTTTTAATTGATTTTAGTTGATACTTAATTTTGTAGAATTTGTTTTAGGACTTTCCCTTAGGATTTTTGAGCCATTCTTTTTGGCATAGTTAGATATTGAATCATAGTTCATATAGGATTTAATTCACAATTTGTAGATTAAAATTTGATTAGTTTGTTAAGCATAGTCTTAGTGTACTCCAATTAGGGTTTTAGGTTGTATAAGTAGACTTAACAATTTTGTTTTGGGTTTTATAGGCCATATTAGTGTATGGGGAATATATGGGTTAAGGGTAAGTATGTATAGAATCCCCTAGAATTTTCCTAGAATATTATATAGTATTTTAGTATTTTTAATTGATTTTTGGATAGTATGTGTGTTGCTTAAGGGCATAGTTTGTATTGTTTTGCTTTCTTTTCTTCTCTTTTGAGTGGGTGAGCCTTGAAGATTGAGTTGAAGACCTTGTGGATCATCATTGAAGACTTGGGAGACCTTGAAGAGGAGCTTAGTTGGAGCTTTTGTTTGTTCAGTCTGTAGGATATAGGAGTTAGGCAGAGCTCTAGAGTAGCCAACTTGATTCTCAAACATGGAAGGTCTTGATTGCCTCCATTCTTCTCTGTGATACAGAGTCTCTCTGAGACACTCACCCCCTTCCTTTGGAAGGCTTGGTGCTAATGTCTGAGAGATAGAACTCTTGAGAGAAATATTCCTTGTGCTGATAGCAGTACGTCTGCCACCCTTGGTGGTCAACTAATTGCTTAGCACCCAGTTTACTCTTATGATTGATTCCTCAGCTTGGAGCTTAGGACTTGAAGAAAAGCCATTGGAGATAGAAGCTGAAGCTTTGAAGAGGATGATTCCTTGGAGATTGTTGAAGTCTGAAGACTTTGTGAAGATCAAGTTGATACTTGAAGATCCCTGAAGGTAGTGAAGCCTGAAGGTGGAGTTGATCAAAGAAGCTGAAGCTTAGGGGAGAAGATGAGTTGATACTCATGTTGTAGGGTTGATACCTGGAAAGCAGTTGATGAGTGAGTCTGAAGACTGAGTAGATGCTGGAGGAGCTGAAGCCTTCTTCTGTTTTCTTTTCTGTATTGTATGTTTTGTTTGATTTGTCTGTTGCATTAGAATAAGTTCATCTAGAATAAGTAGAATCTAGGAGCGTGATTGCATTAGAGGTTGAGTTGCTCCCTCTGCTTGTATTGTTATTGCGTGGCTTTGCTTGCGGGTATTCGGTAGAGCCCAGCTCCCTTGCCCATGTGGTTTGCTTGCCTGATGGCATTTTATTTCATTTCATTTTTCTGTATGATTGCAGTTTACTGTTTCTGCTTGATAGCATGTTGTTTATTTCTCAGTATGATTACTGTTATTTCATGACTGGCTTGAGGTTGAGATGAGCTTGTGGAGGCTGAAGCCCCACACACATTTCCTCCCTCACTTGCATTGCATGCATTTTACTGTTGAGCTGATGCTTTGTCTGTTTTGGTGTATCATTGACATGATCCCTTAGGACTCTCATTTCCTTTGATAAGGATTTGATGATAGACTTTTAGGTTGAAACCTATGCATGACAACATCTAGGAGTTCCCTGTTCAAACCTCAACCATAGGATGAATCCATGGCATGATAACAGTAGGACTTGATAGTCTCCCTCCTAGTTGGGCCTGTTCTCTTCTCATCTCAAAACAGTTTAATATACAGTAATCATGAATGATTTCTTTCGTACGTTACGAGCCTTAAGCTATCTGAGGAAGGACGCATTCCCTCTCAGGTCATAGTCTCTAGTGCGGTTGAGATCGCAAACACAATAAAAAACACTTCTTTCAGGAGATAACCCGTAGTTTCCCGAACTACGTTCGCTCTGATCTTCCATACAGAGTGGAAGTACGTAGGCATAGGATGCGATATCCTAGCGAGCAACATTTCCCCCGTAACCCTCCGTAGGCCGAACTACGTTGACTCTGATTTCTCATTCTCTGATGAGAATACGTAGGCATAAAGTGCGACGCTTTGCCGAGTCATTTTTCTTTTCTTTTTCAGCCAGCCTTGATAGGTAGATAGATTATAACCAACCCGTCCAAGTAAACAAACAAGCGTGGATTCCGTCGAGTACGACGGACGTGAGGGGTGCTAATACCTTCCCCTTGCGTAACCGACTCCCGAACCCAGACAACGGTTGCGATGACCTTGTCTTACCCTTTTTCGTCAGGTTTTTCCGATCGTTTCCTTTCCCGCTCTGAGGGATAAATAACGAAAGGTGGCGACTCTTCTGTTTTGCCGGCACCTTATTTTCGCGCAAGTGACAGCTATCAGTCATGTTAAATTTCTTCAGAAGTTCTTTAACATATTTGGTCTGATGTATATAAGTGCACTCTGGAGTTTGATTGACTTGGATTCCTAGAAAGAATCTCAGTTCTCCCATCATGCTCATTTCAAATTCTGCCTGCATACATTTAGCAAACTCCTTTCCCAGTATAGTATTGGTAGATCCAAATATTATATCATCCACATAAATTTGACAAATTAGAAGATCTTTCTTAATTGATTTACAAAAGAGTGTTGTGTCCATTTTGCCTCTGATGAAATTTTTCTCCAGAAGAAAATTGCTCAATCTCTCATACCAAGCTCTGGGAGCTTGTTTTAAACCATATAGAGATTTCTTTAGTTTGAAAACATGATCTGGAAATTTTTCATTTTCAAAACCAGGAGGTTGGTGGACATAAACTTCTTCTTCTATAATACCATTTAGAAAGGCACTTTTAACATCCATCTGATACAGAGTGATGTTATTTTGTGCAGCAAATGAAATAAGAAGGCGTATAGGTTCTAACCTTGCCACTGGAGCATAAGTTTCAGTGTAATCAATACCTTCTTGTTGACTATACCCTTGAGCAACACGCCTTGCCTTATTTCTTTCAACTTCTCCTTTCTCATTTAGCTTATTTCTGAAGACCCATTTAGTTCCAATTATATTGAATCCTTGTGGTCTTTGAACTAAATCCCATACATCATTTTTGGTGAATTGATTTAACTCTTCTTGCATGGCAATAATCCAATCATTGTCTTGCAGAGCTTCATCTACAGAAGATGGTTCAATTTTTGACACCAGTCCAAATAATGATGCTTCAGATGATCTTAGAAAGGATCTTGTTCTGATGGGATCATCCTTCTTTCCAATAATGACATTTTCTGGATGTGAAGCTTTAATTCTGGATGATGATCCTCTAACAGTTGATTCTTCAGAAATGTTTAGATTGTTCATCTGAGAAGTTAAAGGAATAGCATCTGGCGTTGCTTCTGGTTCCTTCACTTGAGCTTTGTCTGCTTCTGGGACTTCAGAGTCTATAAAGACTACTTCTCTATCTGCAGAGTTTTCAGACTGCTTTGGCTTTTTATTGCCAAGCTTATCATCAAATCTAACATGAATAGATTCTTCCACAATCTGTGTCTCAGTGTTGTATACTCTGTAGCCTTTAGAGCGTTCAGAATATCCAAGCATGAAACACTTCTGTGCTTTGGAATCAAACTTGTTCAGATTTTCTTTAGTATTTAACATATAACAAATACATCCAAAAGGATGAAAATATGAAATGTTGGGATTTTTGTTCTTCCACGGTTCATATGGAGTCTTCTCCAGAAGAGGTCTTACAGACACTCTGTTCTGAATGTAACAGGCTGTGTTGATTGCTTATGCCCAAAAGTGTTTTTCCAGATTTGTCTCATTGATCATGGTTCTGGCCATTTCTTGCAGAGTTCTGTTTTTCCTCTCTACAACCCCATTTTGTTGTGGAGTTCTAGGACAGGAAAAATCATGAGCAATGCCATTTTCATTAAAATACTTTTCAAAATATTTATTTTCAAATTCACCACCATGATCACTTCTGACTTTTATAATTTTGAAATCTTTTTCATTCTGGACTTGCTTGCAGAAGTCAAAGAACACATAATGTGACTCATCCTTGTGTTTTAAGAACTTTACCCATGTCCATCTACTATAGTCATCAACAATGACTAATCCATACTTCTTGCCTCTGATGGATGCAGTTTTCACTGGTCCAAACAGATCAATATGAAGTAATTCTAGTGGTCTGGAAGTAGAAACAACATTTTTTGATTTAAAAGATGATTTTGAAAACTTCCCTTTTTGGCATGCTTCACAAAGAGCATCTGAGGTGAACTTCAGATTAGGAAGTCCTCTGACAAGATTAAGTTTATTAATCTGAGATATACGTCTCATATTAATATGCCCCAATCTTCTGTGCCAGACCCATTGCTCTTCATTAACAGACAAGAGGCATTTAACATTCTGAACTTTAAGTTCTGAAAGATTTATTTTATAAATGTTGTTTTTCCTCTTACCACTAAATAGGATTGAGTCATCCTTTTGACTAATAGCTTTACAACATTTTTGATTAAAGGTAATATCATAACCATTGTCACTTAATTGACTTATGGATAATAAGTTATGCTTTAACCCTTCAACAAGTAAAACATTAGTAATAGAGGGAAGTTTACCATTTCCAATGGTGCCAGATCCAATGATCTTGCCCTTCTGGTTCCCTCCAAATTTCACATCACCTCCAGATCTAAGCTCCAGGCTTTGGAACATTGACCTTTCTCCTATCATGTATCGTGAGCATCCAGAGTCCAGGTACCATGATTGGTGTCCTGACCTTGCTGCTAAGAACATCTGCAACAAGAATTATTTTACTTTTAGGTACCCAGATCTTCTTGGGTCCTTTAGGGTTAGTTGTTCTGAAGGTTTGTCTAAACTTCTGTTTTTCAACATAGGGTTTATTCTGACTAGCCTTAGATTTAAACACATGAATATTCTTTTCAGAGCGTGTTTGTTCAATATCATTCAAGTGACCAAATTTAAAGTGTGAATATAAAGGAGTTTTCTTGATGATAATTTTATCAATAGGTTTTGGATTTAAATCCTTTCCAGAGGAGGATTCATATCCAATTCCTTTTCAGTTATTTCTGCTAACTCCATAGATCATAGAAGCCATTTTGCTTCTGTCTATGCTTTTAGCAAGAAACTTCTAAAAGCTATAATCATATTTTTCCAAAATATTTTTGCATTCAGATTCAGTTTCAGAATCAGAGTTTTTTTGAGCTAATTCATAATCATTTTTCAATTTTAAGTTCTTTTCATTTAGCTCAGCTACTTCTGATTTGAGAATATTATTCTCAGATACAAGATTGCTTTGACGCTTCTTGTATTTGAGCTTAATATTGTTATAGCTTTTCAGAACTTCTGATAACACTTTGATAAGTTCTTCTTTAGTAAGTTTAGCCATTACCTCTTAAGCGTCAGAGTCAGATTCAGAGTCAGATTCAGATCCTGAAGTTCCTTCCTCCTGATCTTCTATGTCTGCCATCAAAGCTACATTGGCACATTTTTCTTCTGACTCAGATTCAGATTCAGATGTATCTGAATCATCCCAGGTGGCCATCAGAACCTTTTTCTCCTTATCAAATTTTCTTATAGGCTTTTCTTTCAGCACCTTTGGACATTCATTTTTGTAATGTCCAGGTTCTTTACATTCATAACATACAACCTCCTTTTTTCCAGATCTTCTATGTCCAGAAGATTTTTTTCTTTGGTCAAGCTTCCTGAAGTTTCTAAACTTCTTTCCTTTATACTTCTAGAGTTTGTTTATTCTTCTGGACAACATGGATAGTTCATCTTCATCTTCAGATGAGGATTCTTCAGAGCTTTCCTCTATTACCTGCAATGCTTTAGCAGATTTATTAGATTTTAAAGCAACAGATTTACCTTTCTTTTGAGGTTCATCTTCCTCAAGTTCAATTTCATGACTTCTTAGTGAACTGATCAGTTCTTCCAAGGAGATCTTGTTCAGATCTTTAGCCATCTTCAGTGCTGTCACCATAGGTCTCCATCTGGTGGGTAAGCTTCTGATGATCTTTTTCACATGATCAGCAGTAGAGTATCCTTTATCCAGAACCTTTAGTCCAGCTGTAAGTATTTGAAATCTGGAGAACATAGCTTCAACAGATTCAAAGTCTTCCATCTTGAAGGCTTCATACTTCTGGATCAGAGCCAGAGCCTTTGTTTCCTTGACTTGAGAGTTTCCCTCATGAGTCATCTTTAAGGATTCAAACATGTCAAATGCAGTTTCCCTGTTTGTAATTTTTTCATACTCAGTGTGGGATATTGCATTCAACAATATTGTTCTGGCCTTGTGATGATTTCTAAATTCTTTCTTCTGAGCATCTGTGATAGATTTTCTGTCTATCTTCTTGCCATTCCCATCAGTGGGATGAACATATCCATCTATGACCAGATCCCATAAATCAGCATCATATCCAAGGAAAAAACTTTCAATCCTGTCTTTCCAATAATCAAATTTCTCCCCATCAAACATAGGGGGTTTGGTGCTGATTCTGTCCCTTTCTTCATATTTGTTGTTAATGTTAGACATTGTATTATCAGCCATAGTAACAACCAAATATATATCAAAGTATTTATCTCTGGATCTTTACTGTCACTGTTAAGTGGTAGCACACACAGAACCGGAGCTCTGATGCCAACTGAAGGTGAGAAAATACTTAGAAGGGAAGGGGGGGGGGGGTTGAATAAGTATGAAGATTAAAACTTAGAAATAAAAACTCAAGTATTTTTATCCTGGTTCGTTGAACTCAACTACTCCAGTACACCCTCCCTAGAGTGATTTTCCTTTCTCAATCAAGGACTTAATCCACTATTTAATCAACTGATTACAATAGTAAGCACTTAGAACAACTGTTCAAAGTCTTCTCAAGAACTACTGATCCTAACTGGATCTTCTTAAAGTTTACAATCAAATGTAATACAAATACAAGTGTTTAAGATTGCTTCTATAAAGCTTTATCACAACTGTGATTTTTTACTTAACTATTAAGAACAAAGAAATTAATTCTTAGAAAGAATATGAAAAGTATGAGATCTTGAATGTTGATTTCTTTTGAATAATCACGTCAACTGAAGAAATTGGTGAAGTCTTGCTTTTATAGGCAGCTGATCCAAGGTCAGCTTCACGTTGAGAAGAGTGTCCAAAAGGTCTGAGCCTTTTTTGTCTTCACATCAAGTGACCTTTCCTAGAAGAAGAAAGCACAGAAAAATCCTTTTTTGTCTGTGTTCTTGTGTCTAGCATAAATAAGGAAAGAGTCGTTTGGATCATTCCAACGGATATAAACTTTGAATAATTCTTCTTCAATTTTCAGCAAATTCATCAGAGTCTAAATTGATCAGAGCCTTCTGATGATGATCAGAGTTTTGCTGAATCAGAGTCTTCTGCAGCAGGTGTGCTTTTAGCGTGTTTAAGATCAGAGCATATTTGAAACAGATCTTCAGTACTGGCAGCTTTAGTACTTTCAGAATCTTCTGTAGTAACTATGCTTTGAAAAACTCTTCATACAGAATTCTTCTTTGGTTCGGATGCTTCTGACTTGCTTCAAATTCTTCTAGAACTTCTGCTTTAGATCCTTCTGGAGCTTCTGCTTCAGAATCTTCTGGAGGCTACGCTCAGGATCTTTTGTTGGCAGCAATCAGAATCTTCTAATGGATGCATCTGGCGCTTCAGAGTCTAGCTAATTTCTTATGTTCACTTCTGATTTGCTTATGGAGTGTTAATTCCTTTACTATCTGCAGTAAAAACTCTCAAGCAAATTTTAGAGTATATAATTCTTAATTACAAAATTTCATAATAGTTATCATCAAAACATAGAGATACTATTAAGAACCAATCTGTGTTCTAACAAGGTTGACTTAGAACCAACCATTTAATAAGGTAGCAAAAATCAATTATGTTTGAGACAAGGTTACAATGATCAAAAGGTTATAACTCTGAAGCGAAGAAAATCAAAGAAATTTGACGAAAAATTCATGTCAATCAGAAGATGATTCCCATATATGGCACCATTATTCCATACTATAAACATATCATGGATGAGATGTAGAATATGAGCAATGTGGAAGGGGTTTCGGTACAATGGCTATGGTCTCTGGCGATCAGAGAGGAGAATATCTGCAAGGTTAACACTCCAATACATAAGCCAATATTCAAGAGAGGTGTAAATATTGCAATTGTGCGTGACTCAAAAGTCACACTTATATATGAGAGACAATTACATCCATTTATGGTTTATCTGATGTGGGACGTAAAAAACTGTTGGATGCACATCAACGACAAATATGAGAAACAAGATACATGCTCATATGCGTTGCTTCATAAGTCAACCTATACGTCAGTAAGCGTAGAGCTTTGTCTGAATTAACCATTTGTATTTAGTCAATTTAATAAGAGTAATATCGTGAATTCAAACATGCAGTCATGGAATTAGATATTTTTTCAACTATCAATTTAGTTGGATTAATGAGTCAAGTGCAAAACTATTTTTTTAATGTTGTGAGTTCAAATCGGCGCCTTGCATCTGATGTCGTTTTACACATTTCTTTCTTTTATAATAAAAAATACACCATTCTCTCCAAACTTGATATCGACAGCAACGAAGAAAACGAAATAAAAACCCAAATAATATTCGGGCCGACATAAAAAACCGCAAATGCTGGACCTAACGAAAGTCGTTTTTGTCCTTATTTTATTCAACTTGTAATTTACAAACCCTCAATAATAAAACTGGAAATTAAAGAATCAAATTCAGTTTTCATTCACGCATCTCTGATTGCGTGTGGCCTACTACGGTGATGTTTTCACAGTTATTCTAACCGAAAATGAAACCCTCAAACCAACCCAAGCAATGAGCATAATCACAATAACATAGTTCAAGTACATCTTCTCTCTCACTTGAAATCTCATCTTCTTTTGCTACCACAATTTCAAATTACCAATTCATTACATAATTCTGTTCTGTTTCGTTTCATTTTTTCTTCATATTTTCATAATTAGGTTTTTGAAGCGCACTCAGAAAACTCAAAACTCTACTTCACTGGTTGCAAAATCCAGAAAAAGTTGTTTTTGTTTTCATAATTTGAGCCAAGGTTTGTTTCTAGCCTACATAATCATATTTATCTTGATTCATATATTATGATTGTAAAGTGTGTTTATCATAACCGTAACGGACCGTTTTTTAAAACTTTGATTCTGAGCATTTGAATTACACAGACACCGGCACTGACACGGAACTGATAGAAGTGATTGAATGCAACTATATACACCGGGTCAGACACCGATAGGTTTTATGTTATTTCTATTATTGCTTGGAAAAGAAGGGTATTATGTTTCTATATATACAAATTCAATTGTATGAACTCCCTAAATTACCCTTTCATCACAAATTATTTACACTACCAAAAAGACATTTTAGTAATAAACTAATATTTACTTTTTTTTCATTCTCATCTACTACTACAACATGACAAGTGGCACTCATTTTCTCTTTTCATTTAAATTTCAAAATTTTCTCACATTCCTTTTTCCCACACTTTTTCCCTTTCATTTTAATTTTTTTCTATCTATTTATTATCACTAAAAATACTATTAATCAATTTTTTTAATTTTAATAAAATTAAAAATTTATTTATCTCACGGGTCACTTTCAACACATCTATTTTATTTTAATCAACAATTATTTTTATTTTTTTTCTTCTTTTGATACTATTAAATTTATATGATTATTGTTTATTTTACAATTAAGTAAATCATTTTAAATTTTGCATTTGTATCTAAATATATTTTAGATCATATCAATTTTTTTTATTTCACGGGTTATTATCAGTACAATTTCTATTTTATTTTTATCAATAATTTGTCTTGATTTGAAAGACAAAATCTTTATTTCAAAATAACTTTCTTCATCTCACGAATCATTTTTTCCTTTTTGCATAATGTAACACCCCAAATTTTGCCCCGAGATTATTAGGTTCATTTCGCACGTCATCTCATTCACACATGACTAACCACTAATAGGTTTGTGTAGTCTGTTGGTTTTGTAGGAAAATGTTATGTGGTGCGCTCTTTAGTTCATGAAGGGCGAAATCATCATTTGTTGGCAGTTGGCTGTCAATTTGTGGATTTGAGTTGTCGGCGGAGGATTTGAATTGTTCAGAATAAAATCGATTCAGGCTATTTGATTTGAATGGAGAATGTATTCATGTTGAGCTTAATCGACGGTTTGGAATTGGTCGGTTTGAGTTGCCGGGAATTGGTGAGTTTGAATTGCCGAAGAGACTTGTCGAAGTTCGTATCGGAAACGGGATTAGTCGGATACATTGGAGAAATTAGGAATTACTAAAAATATGTAATTTCGTTTTTATCTCATTTTTAATCAATTGCATCGCATTTTTCATTTTTATCATAAGACATTTCTATTTCATTCTTAATTTTTATTTGTATTCCCTTTTTTTTTAACAATTCATTTTATGAGCTTATCTTATTTTCATTTTTATCCTTTTAATTTAATTTCTTTACAAAAAAAATATAAATAATAGTTTCATAACTTCATTGCATTTTAAAATATTAATTTTTCAATTCATTATAGGTCATTTTTATTCCATTTTTAATATTGTTTTCATTTCCCATTTTTTATATTTTTAACCATTATCCTCGTATTTTAATATTTTCACTTCATTGATTTTCATATCAAGACAAATAATAAATAAATTAATTAAAAGAGTTTTATTACTAAGTATTAATTCTTAAAAAAAAATAAAAAAATAAAATTGTAAAAAATATTAATTTACATTTTTACATAAAGAAAATAATAATAAAAATAAATTTCTAAAATTCTCCGATTTCTTTGACTATTCCCGACTCTTTCAGTTCCGAGTTTTCAATATCTCCGAACCTGCAAATCAAAACGAACAAGGATTTTATCGGTTAAGTTTTATCCGACACCCTCAGAAAGATTTCATCATCGGGTGTGTCGGGAGGGCAACGAATTACTCCGAAACCGGCTCCCGACTTTATTTATGACCGAAAAGCTAAAATCTTCTGTTCTTGTTTAAGGCAACCAGCAGAGAGAGAGGGATAAAAAGGATTTTTCAGAAAAGCGCTTTTGAGATAAGCTGGTTTGAAAAGTGCTTATCCAAAAAGTGCTTATTTGAAAAAACGCTTTATTTGAAAAGCACTTATTCAAAGTGATTTTCAGCCAAACACGCATCAGACAAACCAAAAAGTACCTTCCTTAAGCTTAACCAACCCCTTACCTAGGTCTCTCCCCGCATTGTCTTTACGATGCAAAAATAGGTTTTTCCTCTTTTGACATTTTCCTTCGGATAAATCAAAGAGCGTTTGTGAATTAAGAATTGTGATTTAAACTAATTAATAATTTGGTATCCTATTTCCACTGCAACACATAATTATTTGATACAATTGAGTTTATATAAATATTTTTTATTTTAAAATTAAGTAACTAATTTTAAATTTACATATTTATATAAATACATTTACATTGTATCAAATAAACTTTCTATTTCACGGGTCACTATTAGCACAATACATATTTTATATTAATCAATAATTACCTTAATTTGAAAGATAAAATTCTTATTTTTAAATATTAAATATTCTTTTTTTATCTCACGAGTTCCTTTTTTTCTTTGTATTTTAATACAATTGAATTTATATAATCATTGCTAATTTCAAATTTAAATACGTATATAAATATATTTTATATTGTACTAAATTTATATATAAATTTGAATATCTTTTATATCATATTAAATAGTTTTATCCGTGCGGGAGCACAGGTTTCTTACTAGTTTATAATAAAAAATACACCATTCTCTCCAATCCAAACTTGATATCGTTAGCAATGAAGAAAACGAAATAAAAACCCAAATAATATTCGGACCGACATAAAAAAACCGCAAATGTTGGACCCAACCAAAGTCATTTTTGTCCTTAGTTTATTCAACTTGTAATTTACAAACCCTCAATAATAAAACTGAAAATTAAAGAATCAAATTCAGTTTTCATTCACGCATCTCCGATTGCGTGTGGCCTACTACGGTGATGTTTTCACAGTTATTCTAACCGAAAATGAAACCCTCAAGCCAACCCAAGCAATGAGCATAATCACAATAACATAGTTCAGGTACATCTTCTCTCTCACTTGAATTCTCATCTTTTGCTACCACAATTTCAAATTACCAATTCATTACATAATTCTGTTCTGTTTCGTTTCATTTTTTTCTTCATATTTTCATAATTAAGTTTTTGAAGCGCATTCAGAAAACTCAAAACTCTACTTCACTGGTTGCAAAATCCAGAAAAAGTTGTTTTTGTTTTCATAATTTGAGCCAAGGTTTGTATCTAGCCTACATAGTCATATTTATCTTGATTCATATATTATGATTGTAAAGTGTGTTTATCATAACCGTAACGGACCGTTTTTTAAAACTTTGATTCTGAGCATTTGAATTACACAGACACCGACACTGACACAGAATTGATAGAAGTGATTGAATGCAACTATATACACCGGTGTCAGACACTGATATGTTTTATGTTATTTCTATTATTGCTTGGAAAAGAAGGGTATTATGTTTCTTATAGAGTGTAACTAGTAAAATACCCGTGCGTCCGCACGAGTCCATTAATTTTAATTGATATATAATTTATTTATATGTATTTATAAATATGAATTGATAAATTTAATTATTTAATACAAATTAATTATATCAACCTGTTCACATTGGCATACAGTTTCCATTAGAATTAAAACAAATGTCAGTATAGTTTGTGGTTTTATATAATTGAGATGGAGGTTATATAATTGATATATATCGTGCCAACAGCAACAGCCTCAGAATTGAAACAAATGTCAGTATAGTTTGTGGCATACAGTTTCCATTAGAATTGAAACAAATGTCAGTATAGTTTGTGGTTTTATATACTTGAAACAAATGTGGTTTTATATAATTGATATATATCGTGCCAACAGCAACAACCTTCCCATCATCAATGGAGGTTACCCCCCATTTCTTGTTGAGAGTTAGAAATAATATAATTGAGATACAAGTAATGGTTGCATCTGATACAACCTCTCCATCAGCAACTTCTCATTGGGACGCAATAGTTATAGGTTTTAATCTAAAATATTCATTGCTACATTTGTTATAGTATTTGCATCCCTGCAATTTTCAGAATAGACATTCACATATCAGGTTCGACCTGAAACTGCTTTAGTTTAAAATCAATGTCACTTCCTAATCATCGAGACAAATGTAGAAATCAATGTGTAATTATAGAAACAGACAAGAATAAGAGAAAATAGGCAATCTTTCCAATCAGAGTTCTTATATTACTAACATTTTTAACATTCGTGCTATGTATATAACTGTGACATAATGAAACTTGTTTCAAGTTATGGGGTCATCATACCAAATAAATTACAACTAACTACAAAAAAAAATCCTCAAACTCAAAATAATCACTCATCAAATTAACAACTATCTATCATTGTGTCATTATCTAAAGCTTGATTGGCATGATGATTTATAGTCTCTCTGAATTTGAAACTAAACACTTCAATTCATAAAGTTTAGCTACATCAAAATCTTGTTTTATGCTTGAGACAATCAAACAATAAATTCAGCAAAAGACAAGTATAAGCTAGTTCACTTGGTAGCTTCAGTGCACCTAATGTATTTTCATATCAGTATTGAAAAAAGCATACACAAACATTTAATCAAACATCTAACATTCATAGACTTTTATCACAATCAAACCAAGTGCCTGGACCTTCAATGTTCAACTTTCTGCTACATGAAGGTAGATTAGAACAATCATAAAGCACAATAATTTCTTATTTATAAATAAAATGGGAAAAGAAGAAATAATGAAAAACAACTTATCTCTTTATTATTCTGCATAAGTAATTACTAAGGATGATATTGCCAAAGTACCATATTCGTGTAACTTGTTTAACTTAGTCTTCAACTCTTAGACCTCTATTCTCAGGTTCACTTTTTCACAGATCTGCCAGGATGCATCCAAGGGACCAGATATCAATCCTCTTGTCATATGATAGCCCGAGAATAACCTCGGGAGCACGCTAGGAACTAGACTGAAAATATGAGCAAATGTGATCTGTTTCAAAACAACTACTTCCAAGATCAATGACCTTCACCTCACATCGGCTATAGCTTTTAACCAAAATATTCTCTGGCTTCAAGTCACAATGTATTAGTCCAAGGTTATGTAAATATTGAAGTGCTTTTAAACATTGAATGGTAATTGACTGCAAAAACAACTGATGACATATACAAATACAAAATATATATAACAGTAATGACAACTAATCAATCTAATCCAAAACTATAACTCTTGAAAAGTTAATTTCAACTCTGTTTTCAGTTGTGATCAAAACATGTATATTTGAACTACACTCATAGGACTCAACAAGCTCAATGAAACTCATATCAACTCTAGGACTCAACAAAGATTATGTAATCTATATGACTATAAGCAGAAGCTTGTAGTACAAAAGCTCAAATGTTTCCAAAACAAAATTGTAATTATTTCCACAAACATGAGGCATATTTCTCAAATCTTAACCTTCCTTCAAGCCTACCTCTATAATCATATCATTCCACTGTACAGTCAGAATGAGAAAAACAATATCAGAGGTTTCCACTCTACATATACAAATGCAGCCCAGTAACAAATTTAGTCAGTAAAAGTCATGGAAGCATACTGCTAGCTCTCATCACTGTCTTTTCTCTCCAAATAACCCAGCTATCAGCCGTGACATCAGCCAACGTCATCCTTTGCTTTGAGTCTACAGATTTCAAATCTCAATTATTATTAATAATTAAAATAACAAAAATGGCTAATTTTATAATCTTCCCCCGAAGAACTTTGCACTTGTCAGGTAATACGCCAAAACATTGAATGTTGTTTACCTTTGGAAAGTAGTCCTTCGATTAAATTCTTCAACCGCGGATTCAGATCCTTTGGGAGCACTGTTGGATTATTGACTATCTGCATAACGAAAAAAGTAACACGAAGGCCTTGTAATATATTATGAAACTGAATTAAGAAAAAGGGTAACATGAAGGCCTTGTAGATTATGAAACTTAGATGGGTGTGTTTGGTTTGTTTGAATTCTTGTTTGCTTTTCTAATTGATACACTTTCCATATAATTATTACCAAATACCATGTTACTCCCAATTTTAGGTTTTTTTTAAGGAAGGTGATAAAAATAGATTTCAAGAGAATAAAAAGAAAACAGTTCATAAATAACAAAAGCATATGATGAAAACAAAAATAGAAAGACAATTAAATTTCTTACTCTGTCATATGTATCTTGAAGTGTGTCACCAAGAAAAAGGTATTCGCCTAATATCATACAATATAAAGTAATTCCTACGGCCCATGTGTCCGAGGCTTTACCTCGGTAGGTAAGACCTAAAAATATCAATAGACACAGTAGTGAAAACCTACATTTCATAAACATATTTGCCCAAAAGCATTTTACAAACATAAAATGAAAGCACAGACCTAAAATACATTCAAGTGCAGTGAAAACAGGAGTTCCAGGTGATCGTCAAAGCACATCATTATCATCCTGCAAAATGAAAACGATACAGGCTCCATATTAGTTTACAAAACATCCTAATGCCTACGAATATTACCAACATGGTATTAAAAACACTGCAAGGTGTTTCATTTCAGATACTATCAGAGTGAAAAACTGAAATATGTGAGATAACAAAGATGACACGTGCTTCTGGCAGCATGAAACTCACCACTAAATTTTTCCACCTATTACAAATCAAATATGAATTTATTAATTCAAATGAAATGTCTAAATTCTGAAGCCAATACATCAATATTAAAAGAAAGATTGCATGTATATAAACCTCATCAATTCAAGTAGGATCAGAGTTCACTCCAAGAACAGAAAATGTGGCACATATACAAACCATTGACTTATGCTTCAGGCTGTCTGATTTTCAAAATAGCCCTTCTATAATAAACTAAACAAAATGGCAACCGAATAAATGCAATTCATACAGTTTTTGCTTCATTAATGCCTTAGCTAACCACAAGCAAAGTAGCCCAAGACCAAACAACATCCTTTCATTCCAATTTGTTAAATATTGGCACCTTCATCAAAAAAATGGTCTTTCCATTGATTAACACCCGCAAAAGGCATAAGACCACAAAATAATGGTAGAAACACAAGCAAAGTTCCATAGAACCAAAATTTCTTGGAAGGGCAATATCTAATGTTGCACTACAACATATTGAAAGGAAAATGTAATAGTATTAATAAGATCAGTAGCGAATACAATATAACTTACTCGATAGTAGAAGTAATCATATAACCGCAAAATATGATACTTGTCTCCAGGATCATGCTTATTGACATATTTGAGGAGTTTGATCTCGTCAAGGCTTTGATCAAAGAAATATTTGTTGTTCTTTATAATTTTAATACAAACATCCACACCTATATGTAGCTCATGAGCTTGAATTTCTTTACTGAATGCGGCAGATCCCAGATACTCGGTGACATGATAGCGACCAGCTATTACAGAATTTAAAACAACATGGAAATTCTTATCCTCCTCAAAGCTAGTTCTGAACAACAAAACATGACTATTACATAAAGGCACAAGTACAACTTCACATTATTGCTAATGAGGAGAAATAATGAATTCTATTTATCATAAATCATTGATATACTCGATTCTGTATTTTAACAAAGCATGGATGTTTAACAAATCAAGAAGGAAATAGAGAGCACAAGAGCATGCGATACCTCAGAGAAAAGACAATTATTTAGTAACTTTTTTATTGCAGCAGAAGGCGCGTTAGAAGGGGGCGAGCCTTGGTTTCCAATTTGAATCTGCAACTTCCTTTGAATCTGTATAACAGACACAATATCAGAACATGAAAGTTCATTGGTGTTTTTTTGGTGAATTAATCACGTACCTGAAGTTGTTCGTGAAGCCGTTTTTGGAGGTCTATTGATAGTGATCATAATTTCATCAACATACACAAGCAAATAAATCATCTCCTGGAAAAATGGGTGCAACAGATAGAATGATAAACTTTATTCGGTGTCTTGCCAAATCATTGAGCTAGGCTATTGAAATAACTAAATCAAGCCCTAGAGATTGATTATATATGCAAGGAATAAACATTAATATGCCTAAACATTAGTGTTGTACCTAAATATGCCTAAACATAACTATTGGTGTCTTGTCTCATGAGCATCAAAATATTATAAGGATTATTAGAAGGCATATTTCATTGGTAACTAAATATTTAGTTACATTAGAAGACATTAGGCATTACTGTCATGCCTGCACCAACTATTTTTCTTATACATTGGAAAAGTATAGTCTCCTGCACCAAGCATTATCTATACAAATATAATATTTTTTATTACTAATAAATAAGGAAAAAATCATCTTCGAATAGGAAATATAGAAACCAATGCTAAGAGATGATCTAAGATACTTCAAATCACAATAGAAAAAAATACTGAGATTGATATTGAATAGACCTTATATCTTGGATGTTATTACTACATTTGATGCACTGATTTTTACTTATGCAAATAGAATTATATTTCCAACTAAACAAACAAAGATATATGGTTTTTGTCATCCATCACAGTACACCAAAAAGCATTATATGACAATTAGGATTTTGCTGATGTGTTGTATTGTAAAGCATCACACAAACAATATTGATTTTTCGAGATAAAATAAGATATTTACAGCCAAGTTCATAAACAGCTATACGAAAATAGAGTTTGATAGAGCACAGAAATAAACACCTTGTCCAGAGTCTCCCTTAGAGCATGTGCAGGCATGCCAACATATGGAATACATTCTTTGTCCCAAAAAATAAAACAATCCATTTTGTTGTCAAGACTCAATCTCAATTTTAATTTTATACCTAGTTGGATATTGAGAAATGGAAGGATACATAAGATATCTGAAAATTAATGTAAACATGGTATGATGATGTTGATAGAAATAAACATACTTGGTTATAGGTGCTGAAGGGCTATCACAACAATCACATAGGAATTTCATTCTAGGCTTCTTCTTCGTCTTCTTACAGCTAGGATATACTTCGTAGTACCATATAAATTTACTTGTCTTGAACCTCTTGGTTGTTCCAAGTGTGTTGACAAAAGTTTCCTTTAAGGTAGTTAACAATAAAAAGGATGTCATCATATGGAAATTGAATGAATGCAATGTAAGCAACATGGATAGAAGGTTAAAGAAGGATATATCTCACACTTTGAAGAGAAATCATATCCCTAATGGTCTTGAAATATTTCATAAAGGAGAAAGTGTTGTCTGCAAATGACCCTTGCGAAGCAGAAGCTTGTGAAAGGGATTGTTGTGAATTGACCTTGGATGAAACAATATCTCCTAATCTAAGGTTCAAAGCAAGAACATTACAGTTGTTAAATAATCAATTAAAATGAACCAAAGTATATAGTGTTATTGATAGAATGTATGTTTGTAAAATGAGATAGACGGGGTGACAAACTTTGCTACGAATTTTGTCACTTGAGGAAGGTTGTAATTGACAAGCAACTTAAAGTCATTCCATGCATTAGAGAGGTTCAGGTTTCCAGTGACTGAAAAGAATCAAAAGTAGATGTATTAATTATTAGGATATAATGGAGATAGCTCTAAAAATAGTCCATTGTAGTATATAATTACCCGAACTTAATCGAACCCAAGCATGTGTCAGAATGAAAATTGTAGGTTCAAATGAATGCTTATTGTTATCTTGTGTGTAGCCCTGAAATTGTGTTGCATAGGAATCTCATAGTGTAACACCTATTTCATTTCCACTGTAAAGGAAAAAATATAAAGGATTAGAGTTATTAACAAAATCAATTTAGAGTAGTGAAAATGCAATGTTTGGAGTCATACCACTCATCTGACAAGGCAATGTTGATGAAATACTTTTTGCCTCTCCCTCCAGTTTGTGATTTTACGACATCATGGAGAACCCCGGTGACATCTGTGCAATGACAAAAGCGAGTTGTGATACACATCAACTATGATAAAGCAAAAAGTTGCAGAAGAAGTGTTAGCAACAATACCGTATAACCGATCACTTTGAAAATTTCTAGTTAAGAAATCAACAATAGGCTTGAAAATGAACTTGTGCTGGGGTATATCAGGAATGTCTATCTTGGTGATAATGGTTCCATTAGTAAAAAACAACTTTAACGTATTATCACAAACCTTCAAAGGTAGATCGTTGTCTAAAGGTTCACCGTTATAAACAACATATGTATGATGTTCTTGGAACCTAGGTTTCCATTCTTCCATATTATGATTTTTAGTAATGACTTGAATTTGGTTGCCCTGGACATCAAAGTTTTAGTGAGCAAATTTATAACATGTTTCAGCATCAGAGACAAGAAATGTTCAAAACATAAAAGTTCACCTTGATGTCTTGTAAAATAGCTTCAAAATGCTCTGACCATTTTGTTCTTTCACGGTCCATAGGTCAACAACACGGACAACAAATACAGAAGTTCATGGCAAAACATCAGTGATGCAATTAATCGAATAGGTGGCGTGCGTGTTCATATTAGCTAGTGCTTATAACTAACAGTAAATTTTTTAAACAAAACAGAACATATAATTGTAACCAAACTCACGAATTTTTTTTAAACAGAACATAACATATAATAGAAATAGAAGATTGTTCATTTAAATACAACTCACGAAGAAATAAAAAAATATCAACATACCTTGTAACCAAACTCACACAAATGATGAATAACACATAAAATCCTTAAAATTATAAATACAAAGGATACAAACACTCACCTTGAATATAAAACCCTAGCTGTCACAAGATCTACTTTCCTTATCCATCGTATCATCTGCAGAAGCATAAGCAATATAAACCAATGTAAACAGAAGCAGAAGAAACATAAGCAATATAAACCCCAAAAAAAGTGAAGAAACCAACCAGAAGCTAGCAGAACCAGAAGTTAGCAGAACCAGAAGTGAAGAAACGAACCAGAAGTTTGATGATGTTTGTGGGGAGGAGGGAGCAATACAGTGGGTTTACAAGAAGTTTGATGGGTAAAAGTCAAAGTTCAGAAGTTTGAGGGAGAAAAGGGAAACAAAGCTTGACAGATGGCAAAAGATGAGGGGTTGTAAAGAGAAGAATATTGACAATTAGTTGTCTACCGTTTTGTCCAACTTGTAGTGTAAAAAATTTCAAAGGAAAGGGCATTGAGGTAATCTTGGTCAATTGATTTTTAAAGTGTTGTTAGTTGATTGGATTCTTTTGGATGTAGTTTAGTAGGGGTGGACAGATTCTGACCAACCGACCGAAAACCGAGTAAACCGCAAAATTTATTCGTGCTACGGGTGGGTCGGTTCGAGTTACGGGTTCAAAAATTGAAAAAAACAGTTAAATAAGAGTTTTGCCGATCGGATTCAATTTATAAAATGTCAACCACTATTATCCGTAACCGTCCGAGGTTTAACAATATATATATATATATATATATATATATATATATATATATATATATATATATATATATATATATATATATATATATATATATATATATATATATATATATATATATATATATATATATATATATATATATTAGCTTTAATTGATAGTAATTGATAATAGCTATTTATCCTAGCTTTTAATTAATATTTTTCTTCTTTACACACGTATGAATGCTCTGAACATTACTTTAATTGAATACTATTCCATATCAATTTAATATTTCACTTTAATATATATATATATATATATATATATATATATATATATATATATATATATATATATATATATATATATATATATATATATATATATATATATATATATATATATGTCTATATATATATATGTCTATGCTCTGAACATTACTTTAATTAAATACTATTCCATATCAATTTAATATTTCACTTCAATATATATATATATATATATATATATATATATATATATATATATATATATATATATATATATATATATATATATATATATATATATATATATATATATATATATATATATATATATATATATATATATATATATATATATATATATATATATATATATATATATATTAATTAATTATATGTCTTGTTGGATTTATTTTAAAAATTAAATTTTATTTTCTCTCTCATTTGTTTGCTGCTTCTTCTTCTTCTATTTTGCAGAGCTTTAGTTTTATACTCATCTTCACAAACTCATCTTTTCCACATATTTAGATTTTTCTTCATTACTTTTTTCATTAAACTCATCTTATTTTCACACCAGATCCCATCTTTACACTACATTTATTGGTCTTGATTCAAGTGTTATCAAAAATATTTGAAAATCAACTTCTGTAAAAAGTTTGCAAGAGAAATATCCATTTATAACCTGTGAAAATCAACATCCGTGAAATATCTCAATCACAAGAGAAAAATTTGCATTACTTTGAGTTTATAACCGAAACAATCCGTTTGATACACCCGTTTCTCCGTCAAACCCGAACCGACAATAACCGGAATAGATTCGGACGTAAATGGTTTCATTTTTAAGTTTTCAATTCTTTTTCGGATGACACTTTTTGGTCCGAAACCGACCGCATCCGGTGTCCACCCCTAGGGTTAGGTTTGCATTTTAGGGGAAGATGTCTCTGCGGATAAAGGCTGTGGTGGATAAATTTGTTGAGGAGTTGAAAGAAGCATTGGATGCTGATATTCAGGATAGGATCATGAAGGACAGAGAGATGCAAAGTTACATCCAAGAGCGTGAGCGCGAGGTTGCTGAGCGCGAAGCTGCTTGGAAGGCTGATCTTTCTCGTCGCGAGGTACCTACTTGGTTCATTCAAATTCGTAATTTCCTTTTGAAAAAGTTTATCTCCTCTTTAATATAGATGGAAAAAAGGAAGATAATAATGAAGTGCAAATGCCCTAATTTCATTTGTATAAGAACAAAATTTGGTACTCTAGTGGAATTAGTTGCCTTCTTGAATCTTGATATGTTTGAGATTAATTTGGTATTATGTATTTTGAGAGATTGTGAAAAGAGATTTGCGTTATAGAAAGGGGAATCCTGAGTTCTCATTCATTGTTGTTGTTCTTTTCTTTTCAATTCAATTTCTTTGCTTCCTAAAACTTCCACATATAATTTTAATATTTGATGTCATAGACTACTTGAAAAAGTTAAACTCAAATTATCCTGTTCCTGGTTCCGTAAGGTTATAGGACAATTTGAAATTATCAATTAGAAATACTATTGTTTATATATAGCTATATAATAATGTATGATTGATCAGATAGCTGTTTTTCCTACTTAAGTTTTAGATGTAGGACTCTGATTACGTTCCTTACAGTGCATGAATTGTGGTTTAAATCAGGAGGTAGTTTCGAAATCATAAAAAATAACAAATGGGAATGGCACTGTAATCATCTAATAATTAATAGTTTCACTTGTCTTTTGATTTGTGAGTATCAGTGTCTTTTGTATCTCCTCTTTAAATTTTCTCGGCTACTTGTGACATCCTTTGATCTTATGGATATCTTTAAAACGAGTAAGGTGAAAGGATAAAACAATATGGCAATGCCAATTTCACTTGTCTTTTGATTGGAATACTATGATGTGCTATGTAGCTATTACTGATATTTCATGTTGTCATGTTGAATATGTTTCTGAGTGACGGACACTTGTATGGAAGACATCAAGCACTTCGTTCCAGTTTCTAAATGTATTTTTTTTCCTTTAATTCATTAAGGACACGACTCCAACACCAAGCCAACACTTCCATACTGGCTACACTTTTTTGAAACACAACTGGTATGATATTTCCATTTAGTATTAATGATGCTGATGAAACTGGAGGGTAAAAGGTCTTTAAACTTATTAGATTCTTTTTAGCCTTTTGGTATTAGATGAATGAATTGAAAGGTAAAAGACACAGTTGAACGATCATTTAAAAAAAAAATGTAAAGAAACAAATTGGATAATGGTATAGGTTAGTATTTTTTGGCGATATTCTTTATCACTAGGAAATTGTAATACTTTCAGGTTCTTTCTTGTGATATGATAACGAATATAGATCTTTTATATATATTGCTCACATATTTAACTATAACTGGTGTCTATATTTTGGATATTAATAGTGTCGGTGTCTAGTGTCAATATTCGAGTCTGTCTATGCTTCATAGAATATGTGATGTATGGCTTATATTTAATTGAGAAGTTGCACAATTTTTTATTTCTGAATTGTGAGTTACTTTTTGAGTATCTTATCTTACCCTGCTGACCCTCCTTGACTTGAGGAATGATGGTATACTAGATGAGTTTCTTCTTTAGGTTAATGTTTAAGATCATCGGATTAATACAAGGCTTGGTACTGCTGATTTTGGTATTGATGCTTCTGAAATTTGAAGAAAAAGAGGTCTCTGTGCTCATTTTTTTCTTTCAATTTTGCAGGCAGAGATTGCCCGACAAGAAGCAAGGTTAAAGATGGAGAGAGATAATCTTGAGAAAGAGAAAAGTGTCTTAATGGGAACTGCATCAAATCAAGATAACCAAGATGGAGCTCTTGAAATTACAGTAAGTGGTGAAAAATACCGTTGCCTCAGATTCGCCAAGGCAAAGAAATAAGACTTTACCGGAGCTACATAAAGGAAAAAGTTCATTCCTCCCTTCCCCAAAAGAGGACTGTTCCTGCTTAGGACTGGTTTAGCACAAATAATGTACATCTAGGATCATTCATGTATTGACATTTAATTGTTTTATTGTGGTTTATTATTTTGCCAGATTTTAAAAAAGTGTTATTACTTGCTCAATTAATTTTTTTCACCAGTTTAATCTTTTGTAGAAAGTATGTAGTAGCATATCTTTATAACATACTCACAATACTCTTTGATTATGTGTAATAGTGAAGTTAAAGAATCCACAAGAATTGAGTAAAAAAATAAATCTACAAGAATTTGTAATGAGGTTCAGCATAATCATGATTGAGACCAGCCCTGAAAAGGGTGCAATTCTTTAATGGTGTCAACAATGGATTCAGGACTTAAAGTAGCATCAACTCTAAGTATTCCCTCAGATTCATCAATGTTAAGCAAATCTAACTGAGATTGCAGAAGAGATGCAGGCATATAATGTTTTCCTTCTGCAGCCCTCTTATTTACTCGAGCAATCAGCACTTCTGCAGGAACATCCAATAGAATGAAATTAACAGCACTTGTATAACCTTTCGATTTATAATCAGGATCACCTGATCTAAGTATTTCTCTATACTGTTTCTTCAAAGCAGAGCAGCCAAGAACCAAACCGTTTTTGTTAATTATGTATTCTTCAATTGTATCTTTCAGTGATTCAAGCCATGGTTTTCTGTCTTCATCCGTAAGTGGGATTCCCATGCTCATTTTTTCTGTTGTATTCAAAAAAATGAGATGGAAACAAATGAAAAAATAATCTAAAAATATGCAAATTTTGTGAACTACTCATGCGTGAATGCATGAATGTCAAACTGCAGGGAATCTATTAGAACAGAGAGAAACAATTACGTTTGTTTGATTGAGAATGAAAATCATCAGCATCAAGATATTTATAGTTAATCTCTTCTTCAAGCTTTTGCCCAATTGTGCTGTTCAATAGATGTCCAACACGTAAGTTTGGCAAAGAAAAACTTAACCAATCACTAATATCATTTAACAATGTTGAAATTTGGTTTGACATGTTTACTTCTCAACATATCATAAAACAGACTTTTTGGTATAAAACTGAATATCCTCGGGGCGCAATTGCATGCAGAGATTAATCCCTTGCCGGAGAGAATCACACTAGATTATAAAACTCTCCTTCAAGAGAATTAATCCTGCTGTGAACGGCTTCGAACCCAAGACCTATGTATAAACTAGATGCGACACTTACCATCTCTCTGGATCATCAAAATTTTAATTAAAAAAATATATACTCAAGAATCATCATCGTATTTTTTTCCACATAAAATGAGATATTCTCAATAACAAACTAATAGAAGCCATGAAAATAAACAACAAAAAGGAAGAAGTTATGATATATGAACGACAGTTACGTTTTTCCGGCTCCGCTGACACCCATAATGATGATAACAGCACCTGTTAAAACCATTGAGTTAATGAAATTTGCATACAAAAATGAATTATCAAGGAAGAGAAATACTAAAACATTTACCTTTTCTTGAAACCATGGGATGCAGAGAATAGATGCCGTATTATGTTTTTATCTTGTGAATTCAAGAAAGTTTAGAAAGAGAGCCTTAAGAATGAAAAAGCCAATGTTTAAGAGATAAAGACAAATGAATAGTATTTCATAGTCACAAATGCAATTATCTGAGTCAGGTTTCCGATATTTTGAAAACAACATATGCTAAAAAATTAAGAGTTGTGCGAGATGATAAGTGTTTTTGACGAAGTAGATTTTGTTTTGCTTAGTCACATCGATCTGTCTGACGTGATCCATATCGGTGCAATGGACGGAGAAATTCTCGTCAACTAACATAAATTAAGGTGTTTGTGTTAAGAATTTTATTTTTGTGTCATTTATGTAATAAATTAATGTCTTAAAATTATTGTTTAATTAGTCAAATTAAAATAACCTATTTAATATAAAGTTTATGATTATAAATATAATTGTCATAAAAAATATTGTGGAGATATCAAAAATTTTATTTTTATTTTTGATGGGTAAAATAAAAATAAAAAAATTAAAATAATAATAACCCTTTATTAAAGAACATAAGATTATAAACTTAAACAAACATAACTCCTCGTGAAAGAGTACGAGATTTCTTATAAATAAGGGGTTATGGTCCCCAATTGTAAACACAAAAAAATATTACAAAATATTTATTCTCTTTATCCCATTGAAAGACGAACTAAGGAATTAAAAAAAAAAGTCTACAATTGAAAGGTCATTGTTCTATCAAGATCATCATCTTATCGTTGAAATTATATGGATCGTAAAGGTACGCTTCTGCATTCTATTTTATCTTGAATTGAGTATTAATGTGTGTTAATTAATAGAATTTCAACAAGTGGTATCAGAGCCACTCATACTTGATTCATGTATAATTTTTGATAATTATTGAAATTAGAATTTCAAAATAGAATTTCATTATACAAAAGTAAACAATTGGTTTTGATTGAAATAATTAATTAGTTTATTATGTTTTTTTGTTCTGATTGAAATTGATTAATCACATCATTTCATTAACCTATGCACATGAAAGACATATAGTTTAATGTTACTGCAAACACAGAAAGTATTAGCCATTTGTACCGTTTCACGTAATTATTACAACGTTACGATAATTGCATTTTTTTTGTTTCATGCAAATTTGATTGTTTTTTTTTTCCTTTTCCTTCTTATAAACTAAAGAGACAGTGGGCATGTTGCGTTGGATTGTACGATGTCCCTCAAATTATTTGTCCATTGAATTTAGTATTTTTTTTATGTTCAAATTATTGATTATAATTTGTATTTTATATAATAATTTGACATTTTAAATGATTCTATTGAGACTAGAAATCACCAAAGTGACCCTTCTTTTATGAATTTGATCATGAGAAATGTTGAATGTTAGTGTCTATGTTTATACATGTGAGTATTAATTTTTCCAAAGAAAATGTTAATATTTGACAAAATTTATATATACACATTTTGATCGTACCTGACCAGAAGGGGATCGATGATTTGTCACGCGTCGCTGATCTGGAAGCTGCTCACCAAAGTGTCGAAGAGGAGGGGGTGTACCTGAAACACACTCCGATACCAAAGTAAGTGACGAGCAGAGCGGAAGCAAGTACAAAGAGAGAGAGTAAGAAGATTAAATTACTTGACCCTCTAGTGAAGAAGGTATTTATAGTGAGCCCCCAACGCAGGGCCAACGGTTACCTAGCACTGAGCTGGGTTACGTGGCGTCATGGAGACCAGCACGTGGTCTTCACCCTAGTGGAACTGCTCTGCACTATTCGGAAGGAGGAAGACCGAATCTCCCGGATGTGGATAGTTACTTCATGACGTGTTCCTGCGTGAGGAACACGTGGAGAACGTGGGGGAGGCCTTGAGGAGTCCCCGAGCAGACATGGTAGTCTGGTCGGACGTGAAGGTCTTGCCCGTCACTGGGGCAAAGAGGCCGGCTGGCCGGTCAAAAGGGTCCTGCTCGACAGCAATTGGTCTGTGCCCGACGGGGATGAAGGATATGCCCGACGGATCCTCGGGTCGCCAGCGTGGCTCAAATGGGGCCCAACCCCAGTGGGCTTTGGGCCTGCTAGGCAGTGGGCTAAGCGTCGGCCCAGTCCATAACAGTAGCCCCTCAAGCCGTTGGTCGTGGCGGGCGAGTAATGACTGAAGTAGAGTGGTGTCGAGCATATCGTTTTTCGGGACAGGATGCGAGGATGGTGTCGGACGCACCGCATTGTCGGGTAGGACCGCGGAGACAGTGTCGGGCGACAAGACCCGTCGGGCTAGACGAGCAAACGGTGTGACAAGCGCAAGGTCGACGGATAATATGAGGAGGCGCAAGGAAGATGAAGGGTCGCTACATGTCTTTTCATGACGGGTATGGGTTCGGTGGAAGAAAGAGCGACGGAGCTGATGAACAAGGGGAGCTGACGCACTCAAGGTCGGGCCCCTGCTGCTCGGAAGGATTTGGCCGTTGCTTCTCCAGATGCAACCTCGTCTTCGCAAGTGGCGGGGTGTTTCCCTTAAAAATCGGAAAACAACCGCTGATCTTCCAAATCTAACTTTGGTGACTCACAGGATCGATCAGATTGATCCTAGGACATGTGCTAAACAGTTTTCCTTGAACATTTATATAAGTTTTACACTCTTTGACAATATTTGGGGAGAAGGTTCTTTAAAGGCTATCTATTCGACTCTAGGAGAAAAACACATAAAGTTCTAACAAAGAAAAGATACAAGTTTTAAAAGAAAGAAGTTGAGGGTGAGGACAAAGTAAAAGAGGGAATAGAAAGGGGAGAAGGTTGCAAGAAAGATAAATAAGACTTTGTAAAATTAAACAAATGAAATAAACTTCATTGAAAAATAAAAGGTGGTGTGTTTACATCACGTACATTCTCTTCAATACTCTCTTTCTCTGCACTCGGATACTTGGAGTAAGACTAAGAGTGACTTGTACAATAGTAAAATTTCCACACACATTCTATGTCTAACACTTCCTATTTATAATAGCAAGAAATAACTACTAATAACTTCCCACATCACAATCTTTCGCCACTTGTCATGATGCATGGATCTGTTGTTCATAAGGAGCCATGTGTCCTCTTAGTCATCTAGCGAACGAAACTGTTCCCTCAAAGTTATTTGAATTTCAAATCTTTAGTAAAACCACCAAACAGTAACACGGTCGAAGCCTTTGTGGTTTCAAGTCTGGTAAGTGCTTCGACTACTCCCCTTAGCTGTCTCACATCCTTCGACCAACTCTCGCCTCCAACCAGCTTTTAGTGCTTCTCCTTAGATCTCTTTATTTTGCAAGACGCGTCTAATTTAAGAGCTAATAAATTGCCCCCCAAAAAATGTCTTTTCGATCCCTTATGTGGAAAAGCACATTTTTTTGACAGCATCTGATTTCGACGCCGTTTACTTTCCTCCTACGTGTCAGCCAATATCCTTTCAGCCAATGAATGTTTGGGAAGGTGAAAAGGGAAGAAAAAAGAAAATAGAAAAGAACACGCAAGAAACTGCTCCGCCACCTTGAGGCACGTTCCTGACGTCATGGTCATTATGGCGATTTTCTCGGGAACTACCAAAATCGTGAACCATCATCACCTTTTCAGCCTAGGGGATGTAAGTTGCAACTGCTACCCCTGTCACTCCACTTCAGACGCACACGTGGCCCACTAACTTCAGCCACTTAATGATGAAACTTTTGGTCTTCCATACTCTATATAAATGATTTTTCTCCAGTATTATCATTTTTCCCAACATTTTCAACTCTTAGCAAAATTCTTGCATTTTTCTTCCCCAAATTTCTCTTCTTCTTAAAAACTCCTTTGCTAATTTCAACCATGGCCGATCATCAAAAGAAGAAGACATAGCTCAAAGGGAAATCTTCCGCATCATCTCTCCCACCTTTTGCTAACTTAAGCGGTCCTAAAGTAGTGAAGAATCAGAAATTTGTTCGCGAATCTTTGTCAGAAGAAAAGTGTCACATCTATGAATCATAGGTAATCATCCCAGTTACTGTTGCAGGTAGATCCTTAGCAATGTCTGGCCTGTTGCCTCCTTTAGGTCTTGATTACTCTAGCATTAGCGACTTCTTTCCCACCTATAGACTCACCAAACCTTTAGAGCAAAAAGATTCTGGCAGAGTTCCCGCTGATGGTCTCGATAACCTAACTCTTTTCGACGTGGACCTTAGGTATCTCCACGATGGAGCCAGATTGTTTAGAGCCACCCCTTACTTCAAGGATTCTGAACTTTACCTCAATTGGTTGGAAAAAGTAGAAAAAGTGAAAGCTCAGGATTGGAAAGAAACTGGCATTTACGACCTTATAATGATGTCGAAGGTCGGCCCTACTTACTGTCCCCTTATGTTGGCTTCTTCTTTGTTTTTCTGGGACAACACCCATAACACTTTCCACCTTTCTTGTGGGATGATGACACCCACATTCTTTAATGTAGCTGCCATTGTGGGTCTAAAACCCCACAGACTTGTTTATTACCCTGAAGTTGATAGCCAAGACACTATAGGATTCACAAGCACAAAACATACTTACACGGCCTTCGTCCAACACTATCATAACAAAACCACCACTTCTGTCAAAAATGAGGAACATATAGCCTTCCTGGCCATGTGGTTATCTCGCTGCGTGTTTTGTACAAAATCTCTGCAGGTGGCACGGAAATATCTTGTTTTGGCGAACCAGCTGCACTTGAAGAGAGGTATCTGCCTGAGCGAGATGATTTTGGCCAGCCTCTATGAAGCCTTGGGCGAAGGCGCTGCCAAATTGAAGGACCCTGAAAGTCATGGCAACTTACTGTTATCAGGCCCTTTCTGGCTACTCTAGTTGTGGCTCAATGCCACTTTTGAACATTACCTACCCAACAAAGGAGAAGTCGACGAAGGTTCTCTTCAGTTTCTGAGAGACGAGTCGAATGACCCCACTTGGCCCAACTCACTCCAAGCGAAGAAGGACATACTTTTCGAGCCAACCTATCTAACTTCATCCATATGTTCGCCAAACGGTACGAGTTTACTTCGAGGATGGCTCCTTTTGTAGAAAGAAGATGCGGCCCTGAGTGGTTCACCAGATCCTTCCCTGCTCCACTAAAGAAACAAGAAGAGGAATCGAAGCTAATTTGGGATCGATTCCTCATACCTCGACTGCTGGTTCATAAACTAAACCTTGTCAGGGGTCAGGCCACCCTAGTAGCCTACCAGCCAAACTTGGTATCCAGGCAATTTGGGTTAATACAAACTTTGCCCAAGTGTTTATATGATAAGAAATCACACATCATACTTCCCCTCGTGGTGTTTTCTCCCCTCGACTGTTCAACACAATTGGCGCGTCATGCCCATAAATCCCTTCTTACACCTGTCCATTTTGAATCCTCCTACTTCTGCTCCCCAGATTTTTACGACTGGTGGTCAAAACATTATACCTCAGAGTTTCTTGACGCTTCGAGCTTTACTCGCTTGATTGACCAAGCTTTCGTTGATGTGTAGGAGAAGATCAAGAAAGGTACGTCTACCCATATCAAAGAGATTCAAGCCTTCCAGAAGTACTTCGAAACTGTCTATCGACTAGACGATGTTAGTCGGACCATCCGCGAGGCTGCTGTTACTTTAAAGGAAAAGTTTTCTAAAAAAATGGAAAATTTAAAGATTCCCTCATCTGTTCCTCGTGAGAAACGGTATGAGGTTGCCTTTAAACTCTTTCCCCCGAAAATCTCTCGATTACCAACTACTGGTTTTGGCGTGGCTCTTGCCCTTCCATTTCCAGATTGGTTCATCTGTGGAGATCCTATAAAGATCCTTCGACAGTAGTCGAAACCCAAAGCGCAACGGGTGGTTCCGACTAAACATACACTCGATACTTTTAAAGGGCACCTTCATGTTAGTATCGAAGATGTTCGCATCGAATCCGACATTCTTGAAGGTTCATCCCCCTTTGATTTGGACTCTTCTACCCGAGCTTTATTGTTACTAACTGGTATTGGCATGATTTATTCTTTGTAGCTGCTCCTAAAAGAACTGCCCCAACACCAAAAACTGAAGGCAAGGTCGAAGACCAAAAGGTAATCTCCCGCAAGCCTCTGTTATTTCGACTTCTGACCGGTAAATTAGCAAGTGTACTAATTGTACCGATGTAGTAATAAGGGGAAATTCCCCGAATATCGATCTCGCGGACTGTGTATGAACACAAGTTCTAAAATAATACAATTGAACAAAAAGTCATAGGGATTTTGGTTTGTTTCTTACAATTTTAAAGGCCAAAAGGCAAAAGCAGTAAAATAAAGGTTTAGACAGTTATGAGAAGCATGCTAGAGTATGGTGTATAAAAAAACCTTGTAATAACCTTAATCCTTATTTTTCAGAAATCACTGCTCAATTCAATCGTTACCGGTTTTAAAGATTAGTTTACTCTAATTCCTTAGTAGAAAACCCTTTGGTATTCTTCCTATGCCCCAATTCCTTGGCGGTATAGGAACAATCCCAAGCAACATATTTTATCTAAAACATTACGGTTACTATAGGGTATCCCCATTCCTAGGTAATATCTACTATAGTATTATCGTATAAACGCGTTAACGATCGTTTTTCCAAACCTAAGGTTAACCGTAAAACAAATCCTTATTTGTCAAATAAGAAAAGTCACAAGAAAATTATACAATAACAACGATGATTAGAAAGTAGTGAAATCCATTATTCAAAGGAAACAAAGTTATTACAGAGTCAATTCAGGGACACCCCCTAGCATTGGGGGGTTTAGCTACTCATAATAATAAAGATAAAATCAACAATAAAATTTAACATTACAAGAGAATTGGTTGCTTTGATCTTCAATCGCTTCCGCTCATGAGGATCTTCTGTTCCCAAATCCTTGATCGCTTCAATCTTTATCGTCAAAATCTCTTTTCCGTTCAAAAGTCCAATCCTTATTCTTTCTCCAAACACGTATCAAATAGTCTCAATTCAAACTAATCACTATGGAAATACCCACAATACCCTCGGGGATCACAAGAGTCAAAAATACAAGAAAAATAGGGAAAAAGCGCTTCCTGCAACACGGGCCGTGTCAGGCAACACGGGCGCCCGTGTTGGCTTCCTGAAAGATTTTTCGCATGAAATTTGCAAGTCCCAGGTGTCACAACACGGGCCGTGTCACACAACACGGGCACCCGTGTTGTGCCACTGTTTTTTCTCCAAAAATCGCCTTTTCTGAGCAAATCCTGCAACACGGGTCGTGTCACACAACACGGGCATCCGTGTTGCACCCCTGTCTCGAATCTGACTTCGACTCCAACACGAAAGTCGTAGCTCTCTCTCTTAGCTTTCCGGCAGTTTTTAGAACGCCTCAAACGGATTCTCGGAACTCCAGTTATGATTGTTTTCGTGCAGACTGCTAAAGATTTCACAACAAAACTCTTCCGAAATCTCGCCATTTTTTCCCAGTTTTCGCTCTGCTTCTCCTTTATTGTATACCTGAACCTAGAAACAGTAAAAATACCAAATCGACGCGTAAAATGTAATAAAAACAACTAAAATGTGACAAGACAAAACAAATGATTAACTGAAAAAAACTGTAAAATAACGTGTAAAAACCATCGATCAAACTCCCCCAAACTTAAACCATTGCTTGACCTCAAGCAAAAAGCTTGGATAAATAATTTTCAAGTCAAACAATACATCAAGTGAAGGGTTCAGGGTGTAAGGCGTGTCGATACTCATACGTGAGTCTTAGTTCCGATCGGCTCAAATCAGCTCTTTCGGTACTCATCCGTTAACGAAGGCATTACATAAACACATACCGCAGTAAACTTACGGACCTAAATCTCCCTTTCGGCCACCTCTCCAACTATGCTTTGGGCTTAAGTCTTTTCTTCGATTTTCTACCCCTTTCATTCGGATAATCAGATTAAGGCATGCACATTTGCTCGAGATTTTTTCTGTGGCACCTTTATTCTTTTTCTCGCTCACAGGCGTTTATTAGTCCACTTTGGGACGACTATAGAGATTCAACCGCCGTTAGGCTAAATAATCGGGTGAGGGTTACCCAACTTAGAAGGACCGGTTGTCTTTACCGTCATTATTCAACTCTTTTTTTTTGTTGCCACACATCATTCTCAACACAAATTTTTTTTTATTATGCAGGACTATCACAATGAACTAATCGGGGTATACTTTTCAAATCCAAGTACTATGGCACAAATCTACATGTTGGACTCGTTTCCTTACTCTGGGGAACCTAGGGTG
This sequence comes from Lathyrus sativus, assembly GCA_963859935.3. Classification (NCBI taxonomy): domain Eukaryota; kingdom Viridiplantae; phylum Streptophyta; class Magnoliopsida; order Fabales; family Fabaceae; genus Lathyrus; species Lathyrus sativus. The sequence continues at coordinate 685,407,365 of OZ012735.1, read as the reverse complement.
TTCAAGTTATACCTCAATTTCCAAACTTTCCCAAGTTCCTTAGTTCAAACTCCACTTCCCTTGAACTCTAAATACTTTCTTGACTACCTTACACACCTATCAATCACAAGAAAAATGTTACGGTCTCAGTAGGGGCGAATTCGATGTGATTTTTACCGAACTTCCCGAACTTAAAAATAAAAAGTATTTAAATGGACAATACAAAACAGTAAAACCTCCCCCAAACTTGAACTAAACATTGTCTCAATGTTCAAGAATCAAGAGAAGAAGAGGTGTACTCACAGAGATCCTCACAGACGGGTCGACAGGTAATGCAGTACCTCTTCGCTGCTTCCACGTTTTCCCTTGTAAAATCTCGTTTATTCCTGCAAAAACAATAACAACAAAAGAAACAACATCAATTCATAAAACCGTGGGTTGCCTCCCACGTAGCGCTTCGTTTAACGTCGCATGGCTCGACGATCGACTCCCCATTATTATGGGGGGTACTTCGGCCTCCAAACTCTATTGCTCGACTTCTTCGCAACAGAGTATTGTGCCGGTTCAAAAATAAGAGCAACTTGAAATGGTTTCGATCGTTTTCCCTTCTTAGTTGTGTTGATCTTCCCAACTGAAGGTTTGACATCTTTCTCCTTACCTTTCTTTCGAACCTCTTGAGCTTTTAAGGTGATTTCCTCATCAAAAAATTTCAAAGTGAGCGTACTTTTTTCCACATCAATATTGCACCGACTAGTAAGCAAGAACGGTCGGCCAAGTATGATCGAAGTTTCTTCATCCTCGGGTATATCCATGATTTGAAAATCAACTGGGTAAGTGAAGTTATCGATTGTCACTAGAACATCCTCTGCTAGCCCATATGCCATCTTGGTTGTATGGTCGGCAAACTTCAAGCTTGTTCCCATATCACTCACTTTTCCAATATCCAGATTTTTGAAAATTGATAACGGCATGAGACTCACACTAGCACCTGAATCAATCAGGACTTTCTTAAAAGTTCGATCCTTTATAGTACATGGAATTACAACTGGTCCAGGATCCTTCATCTTGATTGGTATTTTCCTTTCTTGTTCTATTTCCTTGCATTGCTCAGTTGTGGTCTTCGATTCTTCACCCATTGGTCTCTTTTTACCTATAACCTCTTTCATGAACTTCTTGTACAAAGGAATTTGCTCAAGTGCTTCAAAGAAGGGCATGTTGATTTCCAATTTGTTGAACATTGCATTGAACTTTTCGAAGTCTTTCTCGTTCTGATCCTTCTTTGTAACTCTTTGAGGGAATGGTAATTTGATTTTCGGTTTGACCTCCTCTTTCTTTTTCTCTCCAGTTGACTTTTCAGTTAGTACAACTTCTTCTGGTTCTTTTATTTTTTTTCTTACCTCAAGTTACACCTCTATACATTCTTCCCCCTTTGTTTCCTCCTCTTCTATCGCTTTCTGATTTCTTGTTTTGACAACATTAATACTCTCTTGATTTTTCAGATTCGGTACTGTCGCACTCAGGAGGGTTCCTTGAGCGTGTGTTGAGAGGTGTTGGGCTATCTGTCCCATCTGTGACTCAAGGTTTTTGATGGAAGTTGTGATGTTTCTTTTAATGTTTCGGGTTTCTTCTTGGAATTGCATACTTTGAGCTGCCATTCTTTCAATAGCTAACTCCCATTCTGCTTTTTGAGGGGCCTGTTGTTGTTGTTGTTGTTGTTGTTGATATGGAGGTTGGTTTTGGTCTTTCCATGAAAAATTAGGATGATTCTTCCATCCTGGATTATAGGTTCTGAGAATACGGATTGTTCTGCCTCAAAACTTTCATCTCTTCAACTTGTTGAGTAGTCGCAAGACAATGCACAGTATAATGGGGACCATTACAAATCTCATAACTAATAACTTTGACAGGTTGAACTTGAGATACAGTTTCAGTACTCACCTTCATCCCTTTAAGCCTTCTTTCCACTTCAGCCTTGATTCAATCTTCCATTTTCACAACTTGTGCGGCCAACTTCAAGTCAACTGTTTCTTCCGGATTACTCACACTCCGGTCATATAATTCCAGATGTTCATTTGCATCGATAGCTTCAATAATTTTTCTGATTCCAGTGGCTGTTGTAAAGTTGGATGAACCACCGGCTGCTGTATCAATTAGTTGCTTAGTCTTCATCTTAAGACCATTCACAAACATCTGCATCTGTTCAGTTTGATCTAGATTGTGAGTAGGACATGCAACCAATAATCGTTTGAACCTTTTATACGAGTCCCCGAGTGATTCTCCCTCCCTCTGTTTAAAATTCATAATATCATATCGTTTGGGAATATACACAGAGGCAGGAAAATACTCATTCAGAAAGGCTTTTTCCATTTCTTCCCACGTAGTAATACTTCCGGCTGGTAAGGAGTAAAACCATTCTTCAGCTTCTTCACATAAAGTGAACGGGAACATTCTTAACCTTTTAGCTTCATCTGTGTGTCCTTCAATCTTTAGAGTAGTGCTCATCGTCAGAAATCTCTGTAGATGCTTATTTGCGTCTTCGCTAACCTTTCCGGTGAAAGGTCTCCTCTCAAGGTGAGTGATTGTGCTCGGATGCAGCTGGAACTTTGCGACATTCACTGGTTGATTCACAATGGTCATCCGGTTTGGTTGAGCATTTTCCCCTCCATAGTCTCCCAAAAGTCTCTCCGCTGGTGCGAGATCCGCCATATCTTCAGTATCTCTTTCTGATTCTGAACCTGAATCTGAATGAACAGAAACTCTTTCCTCTTCTAAAACTAATAGTCTAGCTTGCCTACGTCTTTCGCGTAGAGTCCTTTCAATTTCTGCGTCCAAAGAAAAATTAGCTGAGGGATCTCCTCGCATGAAAGTGTTAGACGTAGATTAGTAGTAACAAAACAAAAATAATAAAAATTAAAATTAAAAACTGAAAATAAAATTTTGGTCGCAGAGCAACAAAATTTCAATTGACTTAGAATCAAACTTATATTCTGGCAGTCCCCGGCAACGGCGCCAAAAACTTGACCGGTAAATTAGCAAGTGTACTAATTGTACCGATGTAGTAATAAGGGGAAATTCCCCGAATATCGATCTCGCGGACTGCGTATGAACACAAGTTCTAAAATAATACAATTGAACAAAAAGTCATAGGGGTTTTGGTTTGTTTCTTACAATTTTAAAGGCCAAAAGGCAAAAGCAGTAAAATAAAGGTTTAGACAGTTATGAGAAGCATGCTAGAGTATGGTGTATAAAAAAACCTTGTAATAACCTTAATCCTTATTTTTCAAAAATCACTGCTCAATTCAATCGTTACCGGTTTTAAAGATTAGTTGACTCTAATTCCTTAGTAGAAAACCCTTTGGTATTCTTCCTATGCCCCAATTCCTTGGCGGTATAGGAACAATCCCAAGCAACATATTTTATCTAAAACATTACGGTTACTATAGGGTATCCCCATTCCTAGGTAATATCTACTATAGTATTATCGTATAAACGCGTTAACGATCGTTTTTCCAAACCTAAGGTTAACCGTAAAACAAATCCTTATTTGTCAAATAAGAAAAGTCACAAGAAAATTATACAATAACAACGATGATTAGAAAGTAGTGAAATCCATTATTCAAAGGAAACAAAGTTATTACAGAGTCAATTCAGGGACACCCCCTAGCATTGGGGGTTTAGCTACTCATAATAATAAAGATAAAATCAACAATAAAATTTAACATTACAAGAGAATTGGTTGCTTTGATCTTCAATCGCTTCCGCTCATGAGGATCTTCCGTTCCCAAATCCTTGATCGCTTCAATCTTTATCGTCAAAATCTCTTTTCCGTTCAAAAGTCCAATCCTTATTCTTTCTCCAAACACGTATCAAATAGTCTTAATTCAAACTAATCACTAGGGAAATACCCACAATACCCTCGGGGATCACAAGAGTAAAAAATACAAGAAAAATAGGGAAAAAGCTCTTCCTGTAACACGGGCCGTGTCAGGCAACACGGGCGCCCGTGTTGGCTTCCTGAAAGATTTTTCGCGTGAAATTTGCAAGTCCCAGGTGTCACAACATGGGCCGTGTCACACAACACGGGCACCCGTGTTGTGCCACTGTTTTTTCTCCAAAAATCGCTTTTTCTGAGCAAATCCTGCAACACGGGCCGTGTCACACAACACGGGCACCCGTGTTGCATCCCTGTCTCGAATCTGACTTCGACTCCAACATGAAAGTCGTAGCTCTCTCTCTTAGCTTTCCGGCGGTTTTTAGAACGCCTCAAACGGATTCCCGGAACTCCAGTTATGATCGTTTTCGTGCAGACTGCTAAAGATTTCACAACAAAACTCTTCCGAAATCTCGCCATTTTTTCCCAGTTTTCGCTCTGCTTCTCCTTTATTGTATACCTGAACCTAGAAACAGTAAAAATACCAAATCGACGCGTAAAATGTAATAAAAACAACTAAAATGCGACAAGACAAAACAAATGATTAACTGAAATAAACTGTAAAATAACGTGTAAAAACCATCGATCAACTTCCTTAATTACTCTTAACACCCTATGTTGCTTCCAGGTTAGCCGAAAACCACCCACCCCACAAAAGAGGCTCAAAAGGGCTTCTGCTCAGATTATCATTGACTCAGATGACGAAGACGGATCTCCTCGCGAGAATGTTCAAATAAAAAGAATGCGAAAAATCACCCATGACCTGGATACTTCTGATGCTCCATCTGCTCCCCCTACATCCAACATTCCCCAATCAAACATTCCCCCTCAAGATCTTACTAGAGCTCCCACAGTGGGTGCCTCGATCCCACCTGTTGTTCCTATTGAGAGTGACAACTCCAGCCCTGCTGATGAAAGTGCTAAGGTATATTGTGCATCTAACTTTTCTTCTGGGTCTTGCTCTGATTTTTTGTCTTGCTCTCTCTAATGTCTAATTTTCTTTCTAGGCTGAAGCTGGGGTTCTGAAAACTGATCCAACCAAGCTTCCCTTATCACTCTATCCCTTGAACAGCCAAGGTGAACCTACTTACCATCCCACCTCTGATTTGGGTTCTGGTATGAGTTCTCTTGGCGAGATTAATAAGCATGATTTTTTCACAGTCCCTCCTTCACCTGCGAAGACAATGACTCAACAGTCTCAAACTGATGGATCTGAACATGAAGAGGATAATACTTTGGTTAATCCTATTGTAGCAGATGATAAAGCCAATACTTTGGATGGGGCACAAACTTGGTCGACACGAATAGTTCTCCTTTGGATCAAACGATGGCTGTAGATGAAAAGGACGCAGGGGGCGATAATGTCGTCGAAGACCAAGCCATGCGTTAGTTCGAGTTGAACGAGTCCAGCAACGGAGGCACTGAAGATGAAATGGAAGAGGATGACGCAGAGGAGGAAAAAAACAAAGAAGCGAAACCCGAGGAAACTCCTGTCGAGGAAACTACCACTGTTGAGGTGATTAAAACCCCTACTGCTTCTGCTTCCAAGGAAACTATAGCAGTGCCCCTCAAAGGCGAGGCCCAGCTTACCACAGTCGAACTTAATGCATTGAAGGTATCTAACCCTTGACAGTACATCAGACTCCTCTTGAGCAGGCGAAGTAATTCCTCTGGCAAGACCCTTAGCACTTCGACATCTGAAGGCAAAACCTCGAGTCAGCCAACTGAAAGCATTCTTGAAAAGATTAAGAGAAAGATCTTCAAAGGGGATCTTTTCTCTCTTCTGCAGATGGGCCCAATCAACAATCTTTCCTTAAAAGCTCTTCTATAACAAGTGGATTTCAAATCAATTTCTCCTGAGGCCGCGAGCGTCATTCAAGAAGTTGGTATCTGTTGCACCCCAAAATTTACCTAACCTTTTCTTAACTTGGTTTATGTTTCATTTCATTTCTTTCTAGCATTTGCATTGCATAGCATTTTTCATTGAACAGGGGATCAAGAGGTTATTCATAGCAAGAGGAGTCTACTCAGAGTGTTGAGCCTAAGCAAGGGGTGTTACTCAAGTTTGAATGGTCATCAGGAAGTGGTCAATAGTCTTGTGAAAGGATGGATGGATGTATGTGGGTCAGCTCCTAACTTGGAGGCCAGTTGAAAATCATCTGAAGTTTGTAAAGTCATGATTATGGACATGGGATGTTAAGAGAGCTCATTGAGTGCTTTGAGAGCCATGTTGGAGCTTATTCAAGTTGTTGTATGATGTGAAAGAAGCCACAATCAAGAATGTTGCATCTAGGGTTTTCATCTGGTCAACCCTCAGTCAACTGTGAAATTGAAGGAGATTAAAACTCAATTCCAATTCTCTATGGTCATGGGATGTTGTGTTGAGAGGTCTAATATATCATTTCAAGAACAATTCATCAAGAATCATGGGTGTGAGAAGTTACTAAATTAGGGTTCTCAGTGTAAAATCCCCTGTTAAGTGCCTAACTTCAAGACCACCTATCTCAAGATACAAGTCTCATCTCAACTTTTGACCAACATGAAACTTGTAGAGCATGTTCTTAGGTTTCGTTTGAGTACTAGAAGTCATTCATCTGATTTTTAGAACTCAAGTTATGGTGCTGACAAGTTACAGGTCCTTAGATGAATGTGATTTTGGTCAACAAAAGTCAACCAACTTCCAAGCCATTTTTGACGTAGAAGGATGTTTCTCCTCAACTTTTGGTGAACATTAAAGTTGTTCCTCATGGTCTTATCTTTCCAAAGAGTACTAGAAGTCTTTCATATGACTTGTAGAACTCAAGTTATGAAGCTTGCAAGTCAGGGGTATTTTGGGAAAGTGATATTATAGGTCATAAAATTATAGGTCCATTTCACCAACTTGCACACTTCAAATGGAGATTTTCCCAACATCAAACGTGCTCTAAATGGTGTCAATTGTTCAACCAAGCATTAAGAAGTCATGAACTTGGCTTGGAATGGAGAATTCCTAAAGTGATTTTAATGGAAAAAGCCTTAAAATGAGAAAATCAAACTTAATTCATTTTGGATCATTTTTGTGCAAGTGAGTACATATTTTGAGTGCAAAACATATTTTAAACACAATGGCAATTTTAGAATTTGAATTTGATGAGTTTTGATGTGCCATTTCCAAGATTACTTCAAGCTTAAGTTACATAATCAATATCAACCATTAAGATCAAACAAGGATTAAATCACAGCCATTCATACTCCTCACATTACCAGCAAGTGATTTGAGGAATTTTGGAGGCAAGTTGGAGCACAATTCGTGCACATGGCCAAGCTCCAAAACTCAAATTCCATGGATTTGCATTTGGGCTTTAGGGACTGCAATTGGGCTTTCTTTCTATCACAATCCAACATATAAAGCATTTCCATCATTCACAAGTGCTCAGAACTCGTTTTGGTGAGGAATTGGAGCAAAAGCAACTTTGAAAAAGTGAAGAAAAATTGAAATTCGAATTCTGAGATCTACTCCCTTTCAAGCAAAATTGAGGATTGCAAAAGCTTCTCTGAAGTTTGTGGAATGTTTCTGGATAGTTTTCTTTAAGCTTCATCAAATAATCACGCTCAGTGGAAGCTCTCCACTAGGTATTCTTCATTTCACCATATCTCTCTGTTTACTCCATGATTCCTTGCCATTTTTGCATATTTGAGACGTAGGAAGCATGTAGATCATTAATCACTAAAACGAACTGGCATTTGTGATGGTTGATGTTGTGAGCTCCAAACTGTTTTGATTTGGTTTGATATCTTCTTGAGGCCCCGTGCTTAATTGTTGCTTGATTGGTGATCTATGTAACATATAGATGATTTTTGGATACTTTTGATTGTTGTTTGAGAACATTTTTGTTTTGTGCTTGGAACTGTTTTACTTTGATTTGAAGCATGTGTGCATAATTAATGAAAATGGACATTGGATTTGGATTCCTCATGATTTGTAGATGAATTTTCATATGAAATTTGTTGAAATTGGTTCAGTGTAGCTGCTTGTGTTGTTGCTATTACTGTGCACGGTGGCCGAAAGTTTGGAGAAGACGACCGGAGGCATTTTCCAGTCGTCTGGTTTCCCTCCCTATTTTGAAGGTTGAGGATGATTGCATGGCACGTTCTTGTTCACTGGATTTGATTACTTTGCACATTCACGGTCACGATTAAGATGTATGGTGCACACACATTGACTTGTCACACTTAATTACGTTTGAATTTTCATTAATTGAGCTGGCACACTAGCAACCTCTTGATTGTAATACTTTCTAATCAAGCGTTTCAGACTGCTTTCCACCGTATGCCATGTTTGACCACTTCACACACAATAATCAGATTTTATTTTCAGTTTTGTTTTATTCGCTGTTGGACTTGGGCCTTTCTTTCTATTCGTGCCCCCCTTTTGGGCCCAGTGTAGATTTGAACTGCTTTTATTTGCTATTCTCACCGTTGCTGTTTCTTTTTCTTTTTAATTCCTTTTTTTTATTTTGTTTTGCTTTCTGTTTGAATTTAATTCTTTTAAAATAGTTCCAATGTTCCTAAAATTACACAAAAATATTTTTTAGAGACTTTGAGATGTTCTTTATTTTTAGTATATTTTTATTTTATTTTTTGATTTTATTTTCAATTTAAAAAAGGATTGAACATTGGAATTGTTTTAAATGGATTAAATTGTGACTTTGTTTGTTCTTTGAATTTTTTCTTTCATTTCCCTTTGATCCAATGAATGAAAACTGATCCTCATATTCATGATGAGTTGATCAATTTTTGAGGACCATTTTGCCCCTGGTTGGTTGACTTTAGGGTTGACTTTGGTGGCTTTTCTTTTGACCCTCGATTCTCCCGTTTCAAAGTGGTACATCTTGAATATTATTTTCTTTTGGCGGTGCTTTGAGGGAATATTTTCTTTGAGCTATTGGCCTCTGTTTTCCAATATGTTTAAGTACCTTGTGCATTTTATTTGATCATTTTTGAACCATTTCCCTAATTTTGAGGTAACTTGCAAGTCAAGTTACCTCCAAGGGAGGTTCACACATGCACCTTGACCTAGTTTGACTTGGATATGACATTTTTGGATCCTTTGAGCTCTCAATGCCTTTTGTTTCATGTTGCTAGCATGTTAAGGATGATGTTTGCTCAATTTTAGGTCATGATATTGTTTCTTCCTTGTTCATTTGTTTGTTTTCTTTTGAGCTTTCAATTAGGGTTTCAATGTGATGTATGCTTGCATTCCTTTATGTTTTTGCTTGCATTTCCTTTTGTTGTGTTTTTATCTTGCTTTTGAGCTTTCCTCTTCATCTTTACCTTCTGTCCAGTGACCTTGGAGTGTCATTTAAGGTGGCTTGGTCCCTCCTTTGGAGGTATTTGAAGCATACCTAGAATGATGAATCCTTGAGGACACTTTTGGTGCTTCTTTGCTTTTGATGGGTGATGCTTATGGTTGAGTGCATAATATGAGGTCCTTGCTGCCCTCATATAGCCTCCCATCCTCACTTTTATGTTGAGCTTCCTTTTCCTTTCATTTGGTTTAGTTTTGGTGGTGTGGTTGATGTTGTTTGACTTAGGTCATTTCATCCCACTTTTGGTGCATCTTTGTGTGACTTGTTCTTGTTTGGTTGGTTTCTTCTTGTGCACTTCTTTTTCTTTTCTTTACTTGCATTTCCATATGCATGCTTGGTTGAGATGAGCTTGTGGAGGCTACTGCCCCACACTATTTTTCTCCCACTTTCATTCTATTTGTGCATCTTATGTTTGCATTTTCATATGCTTTCTTTTCTTCTTCTTCTTTTGCTTTTTCTTTGCCATGTTCCCCATAAGTTCTCTAACCTCTTGAGGTTATGATAGACATTAGGTGCCTAACCATACATGATAACATTAGGTAGTTCCCTTTGAATCCCAACTTTATGTCCACTTAGCATGACAACTTTTAGGATTGATTAGTCTCCCATTAGTGTCCTTTCTTCTCTTCTCATCTTCAAACACTCATAAAACATCTAATAAAGAATGACAAGTGTAGCACGCTACGAGCCTTAAGATACTTGAGAAATGGTGATTGAGGGGCCTCCTCTCAATGACCTAGAGTGTTTAGTGTACACCCTTTGGGTGATATACGACGCATTCGCTCTTAGGTCATAGTCTCTAGTGCGACATGAGTTACAAATCAAGTTCAAAACACTTCTTCTCTAAAAAACACAAAAACACTTCAAACCTTTTTCATCCTTCGGGATTCTAATCAAGAAAATATTTTCAGATAAAAGAGTGTCATTAACCCATAGTTCTACTGCAAACGGTAACGCCTAAGTCTCCAATGGTCGAGCTGCATACAACAACTGCTAGAACTACTTGTTAACCCTACTCAGGCCTAAAAAAAAAACTTTTGATCCAATCTGTGGTCCTTTTAGCCCAAACTATGTTTGCTCTGGTCTTTTATACCAGATGAAAGTACGTAGGCACAAGACGCGATTTCTTGGCGAGCAACCTTCCCCCTTTCTTACCCGTAGTTAGCCGAACTACGTTGACTCTGACTTTCCCATTGCACGAGGGAGTACGTAGGCACAGAGCGGCGATGCTCTGCCGAGTCACTTCTCTTTTCTTTTTCTTTTGTCCCTTGGACTTTAGCTAGATAGTTTCAACACACCGTTTAGATAGACAACAATGCGTGGATCCCGTCGAGTACGATGGACGTGAGGGGTGCTAATACATTCCCCTTGCGTAACCGACTCCCGAATCCAGACATGGTTGCGATGACCTTGTCTTTCCCTTTTCCGTCAGGTTTTTCCGATCGTTTCCTTTCCCTCTCTGTGGGATAAATAACGAAAGTGGCGACTCTTCAGTTTTTCTGCCAGTTGTTTTTCGTAGTTGCGACAATATCTTGATTGACCAAGTTCATAAAGACTTTCGACTATTGCCCCATATTGAGAATGACATTTCAACAAAAACAGGCAGTGAAGCTGCTGCTTGGACTGTTGTTGTCGAATCTGAAGAAAAGATTGCTGAATTGGAGGAGAGGAAAGAGAAGAATAAACAAGAGGTCATTGCTAATGAGGCGAACATTTCCTGTTGGGAGAACAAGATCAAAAAACTTCGCAACAAAATAGCGAAATCCAAGAAAAAGAATGCTGAATTATCTTCTTTTGTATCAAGAAGCTCATAGTGAAATGTATCAACACTTTCAATATTTTATGTTCTTGAGTCTATTTTGTAAGCATGGATGAGACGTATTTCTCTATAATTGAACCCATGGTTTGAAAGAATTTTGAATACTTTGGTGAAATCGAAATGAAGCCCAAAATGGTTCTCGATTCTACGTAAACCGCGATTGTGTTTTTATGGACTTGGGCCCTCAAGCATGGGCCTTATAGTTAACTTAATTTTGCTTATCCTGATGGATTATGACCTCTTTTGGATTTGGAATTAAATTTCGAACTAACAATAAAATGTGAACTTCAAAAATAAAATTAACCATTAATCCTCAAAAATTTATAGCAAAACTCAAATCAGAAATTCTTATCCATACTTGCATCCATATATCATTAACACACAATTCCACCAATGTTAAACCAACGCTTCACGTTAGTGGCAGGGAGTTCGGACCTCTGAACCTTCCATAGCAAACCTGTCCTCGTAGAACACAACAACCAACTCGTTAAACGGTTAGTTAAAGCGAAAAGGTACTAACTTGAAATGCGAAAAATGATCACTAATCTAAGGGTAAAATTTGGGGTATGACAGGTGTTTTAGCCAAAATTTGCCAAAGGGGGAGATTGTTAGTACCATGGTTCTATGATTGGCTAAAGTTTGGTAAAACATGATCCTGCACTAATGATTAAGCAGGATGTTATAACATCTCCATCTGCTGTGGTGACAAAACTGTTGTGGAGTGTTTTAATGTGAATGCCATGCTGAATGTCGTGACATACATCACAACATCCATTTGATGTCATGACAGAACTACTGTCATGTGTGAGAAACAACAGGAGTAGTGGTGCAGCAGGAGCTGATAACAGAACTGTTGTCATGTGTTGACATCTGGTGCAACAGGAGCTATGTGCAGCAGGAGCCAACAAGAGCAGATGACAGAACTGATGTCATGGATGAAGAAGGAGTTGATGACAGAACTGCTGCCATGGATGTCGTACTATATGTCATGACATCATGTCTGGTACAGCAGGGGCTGCTATGTTATATCTCTTGACAAAAGTGTTTTGGTACTGTTGGACACTCCTCATCAGTATGTACAAGCCAAAGAGATTCATTAGGAACAAAGTGCAGATTTAATTAGTGTTCATAAAAAGGATCTTTGAGACTTTTTAGGAAACTATAATATGCTTGTTTCTACTGTCATGAAGAAGATTTTGCAGAAGTGTGCAGCAGAGCAAGCTGTTCAGCTAAGAGTAAGTGAAAGCTGAATGTCATACTGAATGTCATGACATTGATCGTATGACATCAGACAGGCAGAGTTTGTTTTTCTGTTATGATACCTGATATATCTCAGGTTATATTTCAGGAAACCTGTTATGACTTCTTAGTTATTTCAGACGAGATTCTAGGCAGTATCAGGACCTAATTTGACAGCACCTTGATCAGTGGAAATTAGGTTTACTTTGTTAAACCTAATGTTTGTTACCTTGGAGCAGCCCAAGCCCAGTCTGCAGTGCTATAAAAGGAGGAGCAGAAGCAGAAGAAATTAAGCACTCACATCAAGATCAACTTGAGTGTAAAATAGAGGTCTAGGGTTTGAGAGTCCCTTGTGTGTGTAAGTCACCCTTTGTATTGTATGATGCATTATGGTAGACATAATTGTAAGTGAAGAAGGCTAGTCTTCACGTGTGAATTCTGTTTAGGAATACTTATACTCCAAGCAATTGTCTGGTGGATGATTGCATTGGATAGGTAGATTCTAGGTTGTATCACTCAAAGCTTTTAAGCAAGAGTGTGTCTCACTTGATCAAAGCTGTGAAGCATGATCATAGTGTGTGTTTGGAGTGTATCTCCATAACTGTTGTGTAATAGTGTATTGAAATCATTGTTGTGTGATTGAGGGGGAGTGAGTGGGTATGCTCAGGTACTAGAGTGTCTCTAGGCTGAAGTTGCATTGGGTAGAGATTAAGTGAGAAGTACAAACTGGTTGTTTGACTTTGAATTGATTCTGCTAATAATGAATTTCCTCCATGGCTTGGTAGCCCCCAGATGTAGGTGATGTTGCACCCAACTGGGTAAACAATTACTAGTGTTATTTATCTTTCTGCATTTACAATTCTGCATAATTTAAATGGTTAGATAAATAGGTCTGTCAGCCTGCAGATGTCACAACAGAGGTCATGACGTTGGTCATGACATTGGGACAATTTAAAGAAATTTAAATTGGTCATGGTCTGTCCTCGTCCTTGTTGAGCAGAGATCAATGTTCTTGGGACATATGAGATCTACATACCAGAATTTCAATTATCAATGTATAGAGGTTGAGCTTGAAGTGAGAGAAAACGGGAAAGAACAGGAAAGAGCCTTACCACCTGTGAAGCCAATTGAAGAGAAAAAGAAAGAGGAGGTTAAACCAAAAATCAAGCTACCTTACTGTTGCACCCCAAAATTTGCCCTCTTTTTATTAGGATATTCAATATTAATATTCCTAAGGAACATGAAGTGCAAGGCCTAATTCAAGATTTTTTCCATCCAACTTTGTTTCCAACTCCATGTTCAAGTGGAGTTCAAAGATCACCAATTCATAATTCAAGACTTCATCCCTTGCAAATTGATTGGCATAAGGGAGACCCATTGTTCCAAATTTAAGGTTCATGGAATTCAAGACTAAATTCAAGATTTTTTACAAAGAGAAATTTCATGACGTTTACAAGAATGTCACATTTGTTACAAAGTTTCAAACTCTTAGTAATTCTTAGAAAATTAAGCTATTTCTAGTCTTAACTCAAGCTTCTAAATAACTTCATGCCATGGTACCCTTCATGCCCCATCAAGTCCAAATGATCCTCTCTGTGCTTACAAACATGCAAGGAAAATATTTAAGAGTTAATTCAATGTTGGAATATTTCAAGATCAAGGCTATGCATGTATTCATAGGCAATTTGAATATGTTCCAGAACAACCCTATGCAAGAAGTGACAATTTGTATCATATCACAAAATCAATACATGTCACAAGACCAAGGGAATAACATATGATAGTGCATCTAAAAATAAGAATTTCAAAATTCTGTCCAAAGGTTAACATTGACCAAAAGGGGCTGTCCAAGCACAAGCCAACAAAGGGGTGCAAGATACAAAGTGCAGCAGAAAAAAAAAATAGCATGGGCAAGTAGTGCAGAAAAATGCAACATAGAAACATACATGGAAATGGAAAGAAAGAGAGTGACACAAAGAAAGTTGTCTTGGACATTTCCAAGTATAAATTTGAACTCTTGAAGGGAGAGCAAACCCTAGGGTGCTGAGATAAGAAAGGAGAGGAGGTTGCAAACACATTATTCACACACATTTGACATAGAGAGATTGAGAGCAAAAAAAAAGAGGATAGAGAGCAAAAAAAAAGAGTAAGAGAGTAAAACAGAAAAATAGATTGAAAAGAAAACCTTGAGAGAACAAAGAGTGAGGTAGAAAACCAGAAGGAGGAGGTAGACCATAGAAGCACAAACCATTAGTGAAGGAGGATAGTAACTCTTGGGTATCTTTCCTTTCAAACCCTTATCTCTTTTACTTTTTTGTGCATGTTTTATTTTCATTTTGTTTTTGCTTGTGTGTATGCGGTAATAAGGTCTTGATATGACCAAAAATCTGTTGTAAAAGAGCTAAGAAAAGAGATAGAACATGGTGTAGGTTGCATAGTGACATGAGTTGAAAAACAAAAAAAAAACTGTCATGTTCGCTGGCAAGTTCGCCTAGCGAACTTTGCCACTTTTCCCCACTGTTTCCATAAAAAACGTGCATTATGGGCAAAACAACATGAAGTTCGCCTAGCGAACTTCTTGACTTTTTCTTCTGTCATGTTCGCTGGCACCTTCGCCTAGCGAACTTTGCCCCTTTTCGCCTCTGTTTGTGTTTGCTAACACCTCGCCTAGCGAACTTATCGTTGTTTTTTCTGGGCAACTTCGCTGGAACCTTCGCCTAGCGAACTTCAGTCCCTTTTTTCCTCTGTTTGCGTTCGCCTAGCGAACTTATTGTTTTTCTGGGTAGCTTCGCTACAGCCTTTGCCTAGCGAACTTTCCCTGTTTTTTCTAGTTTGTTCATAATTTTTTTTCAAGGAGTTCGCACGGCGAACTCCTCGATGGCACTTCATGCCATTTTTTTTTCGTATCTTGTTTCTTTTTAAGCTAAATAACTCGTTGTGGTTGTATGTTTTGTATATGTTTATTGTTGGTCATTATTGACCTTTGGTTCCAAAAAACTATTTTCAAGAAAACAAACTCTCGATTCTCATTGAGCTATTTTTGACCTTGTAAATCGATTGCCTTGTGCATCGCCATCGACCTTGTTCGTATCACCTCAAACTTTTTAAGCAATCGAACCCTTGATCCAATGTTAAGCGGATTTTCGCAAACAATTGTTGAACCAATACACCATCTTTAATAAAAGGATAAAGTTATCTTTGTATTGAACTAAAGAGAGAGGATTGAGTGTAGACTTCTTCCTCTCCGAGTGTCGGGATACTCATTGTAGAGTGTGTGGTCTCGATACTCGTCTTTCAATACGAAGACGTAGTTGTTCGCCACACCTTGCTCTCCTAAAACCTCGGTCCTGTGCCGAGTGCCATTTTCAAAATCATTTTCATAACAAAAACTTGAATAGTCGTGGAGTGGTTAGGCGTAGGCCTTCTCCTATCCCGAGTGCTTGACATTTACCGTAGGATTTACAGTCGCAAAAGCACTTACCATTCAAAACCAAAAATATTTTAATAAGAGAATTAAGTTCTCTTTGTGTTGAATTAAAGAGAGAGGATTGAGTGTAGACTTCTTCCTCTCCGAGTGTCAGGATACTCAATGTAGTGTGTGTGGTCTTGACACTCTTCTTTCAACACGAAGACGCTATGTTCGCCACACCATTTCATAAAAAAACCTAATCTTTCAAAAAAGGACATGTTACGTCCGTTCTACCACAAACAGGTAAGGCCTAAGTCTCCAATGGTCGAGCAGCAATATGCCTAAACTGCTAGAATGCGCATGATAACATCATCCATGAAAACATCGGTTAACCTTATCCCGAACTATGTTTGCTATGATTTCTCATGCCAGATGAGGATACGTAGGCACAAGACGGTGATGTCTTGGCGAGCACATTTCCCTCTATATCTGTAGTTCCCTGAACTACGTCGACTCTGACTTTCTCATATCTGTTGAGAATACGTAGGCCTAGGACCGCGAAGTCCTACCGAGTCTTTTCTTCTCTCTCTCTCTCTCTCTCTCTCTCTCTCTCTCTCTCTCTCTCTCTCTCTCTCTCTCTCTCTCTCTCTCTCTCTCTCCCCTGTTTCTAACCCTACTCTTTATCCTAGGAACACTCTCAATAGCAATAATCTTTAAGAAAATTTTACCACACATCGACAAACAAATGGTTCCCATCGAGTACGATGGATACGAGGGGTGCTAATACCTTCCCCTCGCATAACCGACTTCCGAACCTGTTTTTGGTCACGAGACCATCTTATCCGTTTCTTCCCTGGAGTTTTCTCAATGTTTTCCCTTCCCCTCATGGGATAAATAAAGTTCGATGGAGACTCTTCTGTCTATCTTTTCGCCTCCCTGTCGTTGCATTTTTTCGAGTAGCGACAGCTAGTGACTCTGCTAGGGACTCCTAGCAAGCCAAACCTAGTTTGTTTGTCGCATTTGTGTTTTATTTGCTTTTATTATTTATTGTGTTGTATTCTCTAACTATTGGGTTATTGGGTTGGTTTGTGAGGATAAAAGCTTTCTACCCGAGCTTTATAGTATAAACTAAGATTAAGAGGTGGTTTTTTTTTTCTGATTTGCGAGATTTAGGACTCGTTGAGTTGGATCGAATCCCACCATTCAGATGAGACCCCGTTGGGATGACTATGTCTTACGAGTAGTCGTAATGGCGTCTTTATTTCTGACTTGGGAGTCCATGATTCTGAGGACCTTTTGTAGAACCCAATTCCAAAGGTTACTAGAACATGACTCTGTGCTCATCCTTTGAAGGGATTACCGTCTTACGAATCGTTGTTATGATGGAAAACTTTTGAGGGTTAGTGCATAGGACTTTGTTTAAAAGCCTTTGGGATGCCCTCTTATAAATCGTTTGATTGCCCACCTGTGGTGAGAGATATCTTGTTATATTACCCTGCAAGACCTGTGACTTTGATCCATGTGTTGCTTTTCTCATATGCATCCATAAAGCATTGCATTTCATAGCATTGTCGCATATCAAGGGACTTAAGAAACTGTGATTATCTTAGGTATTGAAGAGCAAAATGAGTGATAAAAGGAAAAGAAGTACAAACTCCTTAAAATTCAGAGAACCAAAGTTGGGACCGATCCAAGACCTTTTACTTGACATGCCGAAGGCTATCAAGATCAACTTTCAAGGGAAGTATGGGAAATTTCTTGATCTTCTCCATTCTAGAGTTGATACTTGGGCTTTGTTTGCTATGGCTCAATTTTATGATGCGCCTCTTAGATGCTTCACTTTTCAAAACTACTAGTTGGCTCCTACTCTTGAAAAATATTCTCACCTTTTGAATATCAAGATTAAGGATCAACCTATCTACACCGGCTTGGAAGAAGAACCAAAGTCTTCTGCCATTGCTCTCGCTCTCCATATGACCAAGGGAGAAGTTAAAGATGGTATAGCCAATAAGGGAGGTATTCAAGGCTTTCCTTTGAAGTTTCTACTAGACAAATATGCTCAGTACAAGACCGTTGGGGATTGGGAAAGGTTTGGTATCATTGTCTCTCTAATGATCTATGGAGTTGTCCTCTTTCCAAACATAGATAATTTCATAGACATCACTTCTGTTATTCTCTTCATGCAAAAGAATTCTATTCCCACCCTTCTCGCTGATGTTTATCACTCTATTCATTGGAGGAGTGAAAAGAAGACAGGAATGGTCCAATGCTGTTCTCATCTACTATTCAACTGGTATGCTTCCCATCTACCAAAGAAAGGACCATTTATGGAAAACAAGGAGAAGCTGAAATGGTCTCAATGCATTATGTCTCTAGAAGCCAATGATATTTCTTGGTCATGAGTACTACGATGTGGAGATCATTTTTAGCTGTGGGGAGTTTGGAAATGTGCCTCTGATTAGTAGGGCTGGTTGCATCAACTACAATCTAGTCATGGCATTGCGTCAGTTGGGCTATGCTATGGAGGATGAGCCCGAAGCATAGAAAGTTCAAAGCTTCTTTTTGCTAGCCACAACAGAAGATCCTGCGTTTGTCAGGAAAATTGCTAAAGCATGGGCCAAGATCCATATGAAGGGGAGGAAAGAGTTGAGAGCAAAGAATTGTGTGGCTAAAGAGCCATACAATCGATGGTTGTTAGCTAGAGTGGCTAAAAGGTTGCTGCCACTTTACCCGGAACCATCCATGCGAGAAGAACCTCATGCTCCCACTCACGTATCCATAGAAGAGTATGAGAAATTAAAGCTAGTGATACAAAGGTTGACCAAAGAAAATCAAGACCTTCAAGCTGAAGTTCACCAAGCAGGTGTGGAGAATGGCCAATACAAAAGGAAAGTGGAGTTCAGACAAGACCAAGCGGCTGAGAGTAGCAAGAAGTTGAAGCTAGAGATGTATTTGAGGGTCAGGTATCAGAATGGTTTTGAAGGGGCTGATGCATCAGTAAAAGCTCTCCGACAATGCTTAAAAGAAACCAAGGACTCTTGTGTTAGAGCATGGCAATTCTTCGAGTTAGCTTCTGCGGAAAATAAGAAGACAAGGGAGGAACTTTAGGCCGACATTGATAACCTCGAAAGGGAGTTGAGAGGTGCTTTAACTCTAGCTGAAAGTGAGCGAAAACTCAAAGAAGAAGCATTAAGAGCTTCATATGTCACCCCTGACATGTGGAACAACAAATGCTTAGAATTGAAAACTGCTCAGGAAACAACCACCCTGTGGAAAGATCATTTCGATGCCCTAAAAAGGGATAGTCCACAATGGCTCGAGAAGGAGGCTCAACTCAATGAACTTTTGGATACATATGAGGATTCTCTCTGTTATTATCAGCCGACTCTAGACATATGTCGTGCTAAATACAATGATCTAGTGGAGCATTGTAACCTCATGATTCGTGATATTCCATGGAGGTCAGAGAGTGCTATTCAAGACTTGGAAGGGAACGATGTCCCCCCTTCAGTCCATCACTTCATCCAGCTTTGCGATCAGATGGTTAGCAGGTTCATGTTTGAGTCGAAGAAACTTGAAGAGCGTCTCCGAAAGAAGGCTTTTTAGTTATTTGGTTCTTTCTCTTGTTGTGTGAGTTTTTGTATTTAGCCTATTGAACAATCATTTGTATTGGATCTTCTCTTAAAATTAATGAAAGTTGCTTTTTGATCTCAAATTGTACATGCTTTACTATTCATTCGCAGTTCCATAATACCATTGATAATCATAAGTCTTGAAAGTCCCTTGAACATCATTCGAGCATTGCATATACCCGCGCATCATTTTCACATTCCCTGAAACCCGACCTCACACCGCTTGCCATTTCAGAAATAGAGCAAGTTGACTTCTCAAAATCCATACAACACAAGAGGGAATCAACGAAAAGTCATGGATCAAGTACAACAAAAGCTGCAGGAATTTAGGGACAAGATGGCGCAATTCATGGAAATGATGCAAGGGGTAGCCAATGGGCAGGAACAATTAAGAACTTTGGTTCAACCATTGATAGATCGAGTGGATATCAATGGTGTCCTACATGGAGGAACAACTGCTATTTCTCCTCTAGTTAATGGTAGCACTTTGCAGGACAATGTTGGTCCAACTATAGTCAACCTTCCGGGCGGAGGTCACCCAGAAGAAGTTCATATAGCTGGTGCAAGGGGCGTCGCATATGGAAATACTGGACCTCAATGGGAAGAGGATGACCAAGATGACATCTTTTCCATGAGGGACCTTGGTGCTGGTCTGCAGTCTGACGCAGACAAAAGGTTTAGGCTGATAGAGGAAAAGATGAGAAATTATGAGAACCGGAATTCTATGGGTCTAGACATGTCAAATTTGGGATTGATCCCCGGGCTGAGGATCCCTCCGAAATTTAAAGTTCCTGATTTCGACAAGTATAAAGGGACGAATTGTCCCAGGGTACACCTTCGGTCCTACTATAGGAAGATGTCGGCATATTCAGATGACGAGAAGTTGCTTATGCACTTCTTTCAGGACAACTTGTCTGGTCCTTCATTGGAGTGGTACATGGGGTTGGAGCTAGCTCAAGTCAAAAGCTGGAGGGATCTAGCAGAGGCCTTCGTAAGGCACTACCAATACAATAGCAACTTGGCACCGAACAGAGTGCAGTTGCAAAATCTATCATAAAGGAACAACGAGTGTTTCAAAAAGTATGCCCAGAGGTGGCGTGAACTAGCGGCTAGAGTTCAGCCTCCAATGGTGGAGCGGGAATTGATCGATATGTTCGTGGCGACCTTGCCAGGAATATATTACGAGAATTTAATCGGAAATATGTCGGGGAGTTTTTCGGATCTGATTATAATTGTGGAAAGAGTAGAGAACATGATAAAACTAGGAAAGATACAAAGTGGAGAAGGGACCTCGTCTGAAGGTGGGAAGAAAGTTTTCGGTAGCAGGAAAAGGGAAAATGAGACTAACGCAGTGTCAGGCTTTAGAAATCATAATAGGAATCAACATCAACAACAACCATACTACCAACAACGTCAACAAGTGCCGAGCATTGCCATTCCGGAAGTGTCGCCGCCGCAGCCACAACAACAACAACAACGTCCGCAGCAACAGCAAAACTACGCACAAAGGTAGTTTCAAGATAGAAGAAGGGCGGTGAATAGACACTTTGACGCACCTCCAATTCCTTATTCTCAGCTGTTGCAACACTTACTTCAATTACAACTCATCTAGAAGAGAACATTGGCACCATTGACCGGTGCACCTCCTCTGGGATATGACGCCAATGCTCGATGTGATTTTCATTCAGGGGCACCCGACCATAATATTGATAACTGCAAAACCTTTAAGCACAAGGTTCAAGACCTTGTTGACAGTAAGGCCATTAACTTCACTCATGATGTACCCAACTTCGTCCAAAATCCCATGCCGAACCATGGAGCTACTGGAGTGAATGTTGTTATCGAAGACAATCTGAACTTGGTATCCATTGTTGAAGATTTGAAAACTCCACTGAGTTTTGTAAAAAGTAAGTTGTTAGCTGGTGGGATGTTCCCAGGTTGTGGGAGCAACTGTGAAGGTTATTTGGTTAATCCAGAAGGATGTTCACATTTGAGGAGTTATATTCAGAATATGATGGATGAGGGGTTTTTACAATTTGACAGAATCAGTAAGGAGGATGACGAGACAAAGATTAATGAAAAGAAGGATGAAGTGTCCATGATCTCTATCCCGTATAAGACTATCAACATTTCTACGCCACCGAGGCTGCCAACAATTGTGATTACAAAGGCAGGACTGATGCCTTACGAGAGCACTAAAGCGATCCCCTGGAATTATGGGGCAGAGGTGTTCTGTAATGGGCAGAAACAAGAATTGAAGAGTTTGCCTTGCGAGTCGGTCGACAATCTGGTCGGAAACAGTGGGGTGACAAGAAGTGGAAGAGTGTTCGTGCCTCCAGAGGTTAGTGCTGGAAGAACTGACAAGGGGAAGGAAAAAATGGTGATTGAAGAGGATCCACGGTAGGGAGAGAAAGAAGCTTTAGTGAAGGACGCATAAGAATTCATTCGCTTGATCAGAAAGAGTGACTACAAAGTCATAAATCACTTACAACAGACACCCTCCGAGATTTCAATCCTATCTTTGTTGTTGTTCTCCGAGGCACACCGAAATGCGCTTCTAAGGATCTTGAACACAACCTACGTGCCACAAGAGATTTCAGTTAATCAGCTAGAAGGAGTGGTCGCGCATGTTAACGCTGGAAATGGACTAGGGTTCACTGATCTCGACTTAACACCCAAAGGACGGAATCATAACCACGCTCTACACATCTCCATAGAGTGTAGGGGGTTGTTATGTCACACGTATTGGTAGATACAGGGTCATCACTCGATGTGCTACCCAAAAAGGCCTTGATGAAACTAGACACTCGGGGATTAATCTGCACTCCTAGTGATTTAGTCGTGCGGCCATTTGACGGTACGAGGAGGTCCGTATTTGGTGAAGTGACTCTCCCAATTCAAGTCGGTCCTAAAATATTTGACGCCATTTTCTATATAATGGACATCCAGCCAGCATACACCTGTCTGCTAGGACGACCATGGATCCACTCGGCAGGCGCCGTAACATCAACCTTGCCCCAAAAACTAAATTATATGGTGGATGGAAACATAGTCACCTTTTATGGTGAAGAAGACATCATGATTAGTCAGTTGTCTTCATTCAAGTATGTTGAGGTTGAGGGGGAGATCCACGAGACCCTATGCCAAGCCTTTGAGGGTGTTCAAGTTAAGGAGAAGGCACCGGTTGAGGTCAAAGCGCCAGAAGTTGCTATGTTGTCCTACAAGGAAGCACAAGTCGTAGTGAAGTCCGGATCAGCGCAGGGGTGAGGGCAGGTGGTAAGCATCCCAAACCAACAGGATAAGTTCGGACTGGGGTACAACCCATGTGCATCATCTTCACAGAGCGCTCCGCGCTACAAAGGGCCTGTCCGGTTCACCAGTGGTGGGGTAATATTTGAAAGGATTAATGTCGTATCAGATGAAGAGGGGGACAATGACTGCGACATGGATGTGTGGATCCAGCCATGCATCCCCGGCCAGAACTTGAAGAATTGGACAATGGAGGAAGGCATTTCAGTGACCCGAGAAGAGTAATTCGTTTGTTTTGATTATGTATAGCCCTATGTTCTGCCTGGGACATAGTGGTCTTTGTTTGTAGGGCCCTATCATTTATGTTAAACAATTAGTTTTTTTATCATCAATCAAAAAGGCGTCTTTGCATAAAAAAAAATTGTGATCCTTGTTTTTCTTATTTTATTTTTAACAATAAAATGGCAATGTCGTTTGTGTTTGTTTGTTTGCATATCATTAAAGCATTAAATCATCATCATACATGTTTCACATTCCAGATGCCACCGTTTCAGACTTGCCTATGACTCGGTATGACTTTGATAATCCAATCTTTCAAGCTGAAGGAGAGATTGAAGAAGACGAAGACCTGCCTGAAGAGCTCGCCAGATTGCTGAGACAAGAAGAGAAGGTCATTCTGCCTCATCGCGAAGACATCGAAGTTGTCAATTTGGGCACCGAAGAAGATAAGAAAGAGGTCAGAGTAGGGGCCGCTTTAGAAGATAATGTCAAGAGAAGATTGGTTGATATGCTTCAAGAGTACAAAGACGTCTTTGCCTGGTCATACGAGGACATGCCAGGACTGGATACCGATATTGTGGTTCATCGCTTACCTCTTCGAGAAGGGTGTCCGTCTGTCAAGCAGAATTTGAGAAGAACCAGACCGGACATGGCGGTAAAGATTAAAGAAGAGGTCCAGAAGCAATTGGACGCTGGATTTCTTGCTGTGACAAATTATCCTCCGTGGGTCGCTAATATTGTACCTGTACCTAATAAAGATGGTAAGGTACGAATGTGTGTAGATTATCGTGATCTAAACATAGCGATCCCAAAAGACGACTTCCCGCTCCCCCACATTGATGTGCTGGTTGAAAATACGGCTCAATTCTCAGTGTTTTCCTTCATGGACGGTTTCTCCGGGTATAACCAGGTCAAGATGGCCCCGGAGGACATGGAGAAAACAAAGTTTATCACACCGTGGGGAACTTTTTGCTATAAGGTAATGCCTTTTGGGTTGAAGAACGCATGGACAACTTATCAGCGGGCGATGATGACTCTCTTTCATGACATGATTCATCATGAGATTGAGGTCTATGTCGATGATATGATTGCGAAGTCCCAGACGGAGGAGGAGCATCTGGTAAATCTTCTAAAGTTGTTTGAGAGGTTAAGGAAGTTCAAACTAAGGCTGAATCCAAACAAGTGCACCTTTGGTGTACGGTCAGGAAAGCTGTTGGGGTTCATTGTCAGTGGAAAAGGTATTGAGGTCGATCCTGCAAAGATCAAGGCAATTCAAGAAATGCCAGCACCAAAGACCGAGAAAGAGGTTTGTGGCTTCCTGGGTAGATTGAACTACATTACGAGGTTCATATCTCATCTCACAGCCACTTGTGAACCAATGTTTAAACTGTTGAAGAAATATCAGGCGGTCGTTTGGAACGAAAATTGCCAGAGGGAATTTGAGAAAATAAAAGAGTATTTGCATGAACCTCCAATACTGATGCCTCTAGTGGCTGGAAGACCGTTGATAATGTACTTAACGGTTCTTGAGAATTCCATGGGTTGTGTTCTCGGTCAACATGACGAGACTGGAAGAAAAGAGCATGCAATTTACTACTTGAGTAAAAAGTTCACAGACTGTGAGTCCAGATACTCAATGTTGGAGAAGACTTGTTGCGCACTTGTTTGGGCCACCAAACGCCTAAGACAGTACATGCTAAACCACACAACCATGTTAATTTCGAAGATGGATCCGATTAAGTACGTGTTTGAAAAGCAAGCACTTTTGAGGAGGATTGCTAGATGGCAGATGGTTCTGACAGAATACGACATTCAGTACTCTCCCAGAAGGCCATTAAAGGGAGTGTTCTGTCAGAATATCTCGCAGAGTAACCGATCGATGACTATCAGCCGATGAAGTTTGATTTTCCTAATGAAGATATCATGTTCTTGAAGATGAAAGATTGTGATGAGCCGCCACCTGATGAAGGCTCTGAGTTAGGCTCCCAATGGAAAATGATTTTTGACGGTGCTGTTAATTCTTACGGAAGTGGAATTGGGGCAATCATTACAACTCCCCATGGTTCCCACATACCATTTACTGCCAGGTTAACATTTCCTTGTACCAACAACGAAGCTGAGTATGAAGCATGTATCATGGGTATTGAAGAAGAGATTAATTTGAAAATCAAGAACCTTGATATTTATGGTGATTCAGCTTTGGTGGTCAATCAGATCAAAGGAGAATGGGAGACTCGTCAGCCCAACCTGGTTTCTTACATACATGAATTATGCCAGAAGGTTGTTACCTTTCTTCGACAGGGTAGAGTTTCATCACGTACCGAGAGCGGAGAATCAGATGACGGATGCCTTGGCTACATTATCCTCAATGTATAAAGTGAACTATTGGAACGATGCTCCGAGAATCGTCATCTCGCACCTGGATAGGCCAACATTCGTATTTGCAATAGAGGAAGTCTCGGATGGGAAGCCATGGTATTACGATATCCGAAACTTTCTCAAGAATCAAGAATATCCGTCTGGGGCATCGAACCGGGATAAGAAGACCTTGAGAAGATTGTCTGAAAACTTCTATCTGAACAAAGATGATGTACTCTGCCGAAGAAACTTCGACCTAGTGTTATTGAGATGTGTGGACAAAAAAGAAGCAGGTTTGCTTATGGAGGAGGTCCGCGAAGGTGCTTTTGGTACGCATGCAGGCGGACATGCAATGTCTCGAAAATTGTTGAGGGCATGCTATTATTGGATGACCATGGAGTCTGACTGTTTCAAATACGCCAAGAAATGCCATAAATGCCAGATTTATGCTGATAAGATGCATGTACCGCCGAGTCCTCTGAATGTCATGACATCCCCTTGGCCCTTTTCCATGTGGGGCATTAATATGATTGGCAAGATCGAGCCGACCGCATCCAATGGAAATCGCTTCATCTTAGTGGCCATCGACTATTTCACTAAGTGGGTCGAAGCAGCTTCTTATGCCAATGTTACGAAGCAAGTTGTAGCCCAGTTCATCAAAAGGGACATCATCTGTCGTTATGGAGTACCTGAGAGGATCATTACTGATAATGGTTCTAATATGAATAACAAGATGATGAAGGAACTGTGCCAGAGTTTCATAATTGAGCATCACAATTCTTCTCCCTACCATCCGAAGATGAATGGCGTTGTGGAAGCGGCCAACAAGAACATTAAGAAGATAGTGTAGAAGATGGTTGTGACTTATAAAGACTGGCACGAGATGTTGCCCTTTGCTCTACATGGATATCGTACCTCAGTGCAAACTTCAACTGGGGCAACCCCTTTCTCACTGGTATATGCTATGGAAGTCGTCCTGCCATTAGAGGTCGAGATTCCTTCTTTAAGAGTTCTGGTTGACGTCAAACTAGATGAGGCAGAATGGGTGAAGAACAAATTGAATCAACTCAGTTTGATGGATGAGAAGAGGTTGGCCTTCATTGCATATGGTCGTTTGTACCAGAGCAGGATGAAGAAAGCTTTTGATAAGAAGGTGCGTCCTCGAAGCTTTCAGGCAGGTGACTTAGTGTTGAAGTGGATCCTCCCTCCACAAACAGATCACAGGGGTAATGGACTCCCAACTATGAAGGTTTATACGTGGTAAGGAAAGTCTTCTCCGGAGGAGCCTTATTACTTTCCACCATGGACGGCGAAGGTTTCACGTCTCCTGTGAATGCAGACGCAGTTAAAAAATACTTTGCTTAAAATAGACCCGCTGGAAAGGAAAAAGAAAATCCAGGCAAAAATGGGGCATCCCGGCGGACCATAAAAAATAATGGGTTCGGGAAAAAGTTAGGGATAAAAAAAAAGGAAAAAATGTAGACCCGCAAAGTTGAAAACCTGAAAAGGCGGCTTTGGAAAAAATGGGCATCCCGGTGAATTGAAAACCCGCGAGGGAAATTCAGGCAAAAGTTAGGGATTTGAAACCAAATGACTGCGATCTGCATGTGATATCGTGAGTACAGTGGATTCTAGGAGGACCCGAGGGCCAGTCATTCAAATCAGTCTCTTCGGAGGACGAAGCATTGGAGAAACGTCGAAGTCATGCGAGTCATAGTCGAATCGACACATGACGGTTGTCTGTACCACATTGCCGACATTTTGTATATCCTTTTGCATTTATGCACCTTTTTGTGCAACTTCCTCCTTTCAGGGGTTGCATCAGATGTAAACTTGCCTATTTACAGGCCATCAATCAATGAAGTATACTATTTAAAAAGCTTTTCGTTCCTATTTTGTCTTTTACTGTTTTGTTTGCGAAAGACGCCTGATGTTTTTGATAAAACTTTGCATACATAAACTTGTGGGCTCTTCTAATCATAATCGAAACGATATTTTTGCTTGAGCGATGTCATGAACAATGACCGAGATGGCTCCTATTGCACAGAACATTCTTGTCATTTGCAGGGCTCTCGTTCTCGAGGCTATTCCAGAGGTGTACCCCCCGGTAAGGTCACCATGTTTCTATCCCCACAAGAGAAAGGATATGTAGTTTAAGTCATTTATTCCCCAACAGGTTGGGATTACGCGATCGAAGTTATCCTCAACAGGTCGAGATTGATATCCCCAGCAGAGTAGAGCCATCCCCAGCAGGTGGAGCGTGTACACCTATTCTCAACAGCTCAAACGCATTTACCTTTTCCTCAACATGCAGAGTTTTGATATTTGTTGAGTTTTACTTCTCATTTCCCCGAGCAGAGGTCGATGTTGATCCCTTCATTGCCTAAACCCTAGCAAATTCGCCGGAGTAGCGGATTAAATCTTCAGTAGAGCGGAACCTCCAACAGAGTGGAGCTATTCCTCAGCAGTTTGCTTTGTACCCTAGAAGAGTTTTTGTCATTCTAGGAGGCCATTCAGGGATGATTTCTCCAGTAGAGTGGATTTTGTTTCCCCCAGCCGAGACATTTATTCCCCAGAAGAGTCGTATTCTGGTAGGCCATCTAGGGCATTTTTCTCAGCAGAGTTTGATTTGATCCCCAGCGGAGTTGGCTTCCCCTCTTCAGGATTTATTTTGCTGATGTGGTTCCTTTGCATTTGCATTTTTGCATAGCATTCTCCCAAATGTGTAGCATTTCCATTTCGTATGGAGCATTACGCCATATTCAAACATGTGCATTTGAAGCATAAGCCAGGTTGTTACCTCTTTTTCCATTTGTATCTCCAGAAGACAACGATGTTTGCTCAAGCCCGTGCGGTATCCAGACCCTTGCTTCCACCGTTTTATTTCTTTAGACCGTGCTGTATCCAGACCCTGGAAAAGGATTTTCTCAAGCCTGTGAGGTATCCAGACCCCGGCTTCCACCGGTTTTATTGGCTCAAGCCCGTGAAGTATCCAGACCCCAGCTTCCACCGCTTTATTTCCTTAGCCCGTGCGGTATCCAGACCCCGACAAAGGATTTTCTCAAGCCTGTGCGGTATCCAAACCCTGGCTTCCACCGGTTTTATTGGCTCAAGCCCATGAGGTATCCAGACCCCGGCTTCCACCGGTTTTATTGGCTCAAGCCCATGAGGTATCCAGACCCCGGCTTCGACCAGTTTATTTGCTTTAGCCTGTGTGGTATTCAGACCCCGGCTAACACCATTTTACCCCTTTAGCCCATGTGGTATCCAGACCCCGGCTTCTTTCATTCCATTCCAGCAAGCCCGTGTGGTACCCAGAACCCGGCTTCCTCCGGTTATTTCAGTAAGCCCGTGCGGTATCCAGACCCTGGCTTCCTCCGGTTATTTCAGTTAGCCTGTGCGGTATCCAGATCCCGGCTTCTTTCGTTCCATTCCAGCGAGCCCGTGTGATATCCAGACCCCGGCTCTCTCTAATCTGTTTCTCAAAGTCTGTGCGGTATCCAGACCCCGGCTTCCATCGATACATCTTTTCGCCCGTGCGGTATCCAGACCCCCGAAAATTTATGATGTTCTCCTTAGCGCGTGTGGTATCCAGACCCCGGATTCCACCGGTTTATTTGCTCAAACTCGTGCGATATCCAGACCCCAGTTTCCACCGGTTTATCTTCTCGATGTCGTGCGGTATCCAGACCCCGCCTTCCACCAGTTTATTTTCTCAAGCCTGTGCGGTATCCAGACCCCGGCCGATGTTTTGTTTTTTGCCTGTGCGGTATCTAGGCCCCGACAGATTGTAGTGATTTCTTTAGCCTGTACGTTATCCAGACCCCGACTGACGTCATTTTACCTCGTTAAGCCTGTGTGGTATCCAGACCCTGGCAAATTATGATGTCTTTAACGAACGCATTCATCTTATCACATCTTCCTCAACAGAGTTCATCAGTTACAATTATCAGTTAGAGTTCCTTTTTGCGGTTGGCAAATTTCTGGGTTCTTTTGTATTCAATCACCTTTTACCTCGAATGTTCGAAAGCGGTTGCTTTTCATCCCTTCAGGTCCAAGCTGTTTGAATAGGGGCAGTTGTTGCACCCCAAAATTTGCCCTCTTTTTATTAGGATATTCAATATTAATATTCCTAAGGAACATGAAGTGCAAGGCCTAATTCAAGATTTTTTCCATCCAACTTTGTTTCCAACTCCATGTTCAAGTGGAGTTCAAAGATCACCAATTCATAATTCAAGACTTCATCCCTTGCAAATTGATTGGCATAAGGGAGACCCATTGTTCCAAATTCAAGGTTCATGGAATTCAAGATTTTTTACAACGAGAAATTTCATGACATTTTCAAGAATGTCACATTTGTTACAAAGTTTCAAACTCTTAGTAATACTTAGAAAATTAAGCTATTTCTAGTCTTAACTCAAGCTTCTAAATAACTTCATGCCATGGTACCCTTCATGCCCCATCAAGTCCAAATGATCCTCTTTGTGCTTACAAACATGCAAGGAAAATATTTAAGAGTTAATTCAATGTTGGAATATTTCAAGATCAAGGCTATGCATGTATTCATAGGCAATTTAAATATGTTCCAAAACAACCCTATGCAAGAAGTGACAATTTGTATCATATCACAAAATCAATACATGTCAAAAGACCAAGGGAATAGCATATGATAGTGCATCTAAAAATCAGAATTTCAAAATTCTGTCCAAAGGCTAACATTGACCAAAAGGGGTTGTCCAAGCACAAGCCAACAAAGGGGTGCAAGATACAAAGTGCAGCAGAAAAAAACAACATAGGCAAGTAGTGCAGAAAAATGCAGCATAGCAACATACATGGAAATGGAAAGAAAGAGAGTGACACAAAGAAAGTTGTCTTGGACATTTCCAAGTAAAAATTTGAAATCTTGAAGGGAGAGCAAACCCTAGGGTGCTGAGATAAGAAAGGAGAGGAGGCTGGAAACACATTATTCACACACATTTGACATAGAGAGATTGAGAGCAAAAAAAGAGAGGATACAGAGCAAAAAAAAGAGTAAGAGAGAAAAGTAGAAAAATAGATTGAAAAGAAAACCTTGAGAGAACAAAGAGTGAGGTAGAAAACCAGAAGGAGGAGGTAGACCATAGAAGCACAAACCATTAGTGAAGGAGGATAGTAACTCTTGGGTATCTTTCCTTTCAAACCCTTATCTCTTTTACTTTTTGTGCATGTTTTATTTTCATTTTGTTTTTTCTTGTGTGTATGTGGTAATAAGGTCTTGATATGACCAAAATTCTGTTATAAAAGAGCTAAGAAAAGATATAGAACATGGTGTAGGTTTCATAATGACAAGAGTTGAAAAACTAAAAAAAAAACTGTCATGTTCGCTGGAAAATTCGCTTAGCGAACTTTGCCACTTTTCGCCACTGTTTCCATAAAAACGTGTGTTGCACCCTAAAATTTGACCAACATTTATTTACCCATCAAGAGTTGTATGAGGCTTTGAAGCTAGCCAATAAGGTTGTTCAAGTGTTCAAAGGTTGATACCTTTGTCAGAGAACTCAAGAGATCCTCAGAGAGATTGGTTGAAACCAAAGGTGGTGTGCCCCATAACTTGAGAGTTGTGGGAGCTCCTCAGATGATTCTGAGACTATGAGGATAGACTTGAAGCTTTGAGAAAGCTTATGAGATGTCTTGAAAGCCATCATGAATCCTAGAAAGGTCATTGTACAAGAATTCAGAAGATTCAACCATGAGTGGTGGAATTAGGGTTTGACTGGGTCAACCCTAGGTCAACTGATGATTTGGAGAGGGTTGAGACCTAATCCATGAGCCATGTGATCATGGAATGATGTATTGAGATGCTATAAGGATGATTCCTAGACCAACTCATCATGATTGAGGAGTTGGAGAAGTTTTAAGCTAGGGTTTCTAAGGATTGACAGTGTAAAATCCCCTAGTTTGATCCCTATCTTCAAGGCAGTTTAGCTCAAGATGTGATTGTCATCTCATCTTCCCCATAACATGAATGTTGTAGAGCTTGTTCTTAGATTTAATTTGAGTGCTAGAAGTCCTTGATAGGATTTGTATAGCTCAAGTAATGACTTTAACAAATTACAGGTCATCTGAGGTATGTGAATCTGGGTCCTTGAAAGTCACCCAACTTGCATCCAACTTTTGCCCTAGTAGGATGATTCCTATGGATTCTTGGTCAACATTAATGTTGTATAGAATCTTCTTAGCTTTCTAGAGAGTACTAGAAGTCCTTGATAGGATTTGTAGAACTCAACTTATGGCTTTGACAAGTCAAGGGCATTTTGGTCATTTGGAGGTTATAGGTCATTTCAAGCATAAGGCCATATCTCCTACTTCCAAGCTTCAAATGGAAAAATATTCAACATCAAACTTGCTTAGAATGATGTTTTAAGGCTATTAGGGAGGTCATGAGATGTTGAAAAAGCTTGTATCAAAAAGTGATAAAAATGGCCTAAAATGGAGGCATAAGTTAATTAAAGTGAAATTGAAAATTGGAAATCACAAGCTATAAATCCAAACCATGTCATATAATAGGTTATTTTGACTCCAAATGACATTCTAAGAACAATGGTTCAGCCATAATTTTGATTTGAGGCTTGGATCATAGGGTTGCTTTGGAAATGGCTTACTTGCATATTAAGGTACCAAACCAAAACTCAAAAGAACTCAATAAACAAGGTAGTTATTGTTGCACCCCAAAATTTGACCAACTACTCATCGTAATTTGGCTCATGTTTCGACTCATTTCATTTCGCATTTGCATACCACGTATATTGCATTTTTTCCAGTCACATTGGTTTATCGGGATCACAACCCTCTGATAGCATTTCAGGCCAATACGAGGACGTATTTTGAGAATCGGTGCTCGACCCGGTGTTTTCAGCTCTCGCTGTTGTTTTTGAGGACATCTCGGTGTCCAGGTTTTTACCGTTTATTTCGATATAGTTTGCTAATCGATTTAATCGGCTTCCTCAGTAGTTTTAGATTTTTTCCTTATTTTCTAGAATTTTTAGGGATTTAATTCATTTTTTAGGTATTAGATAGATTTTTTAAATAGCTTTAATAGCTTTAATAATTTTTAAATAGATTTTAGGGATTTAAATCATTTTTTAGATAATAGATTTAGGAATAAATCATTCTTTAGATATTAAATATAGTTTTAATAAATAGTTAAATAAACTTTAGAATAAATAATACATTTTAGATATTAAGTAGATTTTTAGATATTAATTTTTAATAGGATAATTTCTTTTATTAGGAATTAATATAGTTTTTCTATAGAAATTAGTAGAGTTTTATTAGTTTAGAATTAATAGAGTTTTAGGTTAATTCTCTTTATTAGAGTTAATTAGGACTTAATAGAGATTAATTAGGATTTTAATCTTTTGTTTAGATTTTAATTGAGCTAATCAGTTTTAATTAGGATTAGATTTGTTTTAATCTTCATTTAGTTTAATTACTGTTTTAATTTTCATTTGGCTTAATTGTAGTGTTAAGTTTGTGTTTAGTTTAATTCAGTAGATTAATTAGGTCATTTTGCATTCAATTCAGAATCTGATGGGCTAAAGACGTGTCTACTTATGCGTCTAACGGTATCTTACTGCAAGTGCACAGCCTATCGAAGTAATATTTAAGATTGTCGAACCCACAGAGACCAATGTCAATCTACCGTTATCTATTGTTACGGCGTAAAGCTAAGGCTAATGGTTGTCACGATTTTTGTTGGTTTCTAAGACTATTAAAGGCGGAATTAAATTTAAGTTTTAATAAAATAATATTAAGGCGGTCGGTATGTAATTACACTAACTTAGGTGGGTCAATCTAACCTAGGCTTATAAAGGTGTTCACTTAATCTATTCGGTAGAGAATACTAGTTTAAATACCCTCAACTCACACTCTCGTGGTCTTATATCAGATCTTATCCCCAAAGCCCTATGCCTGCTCTCGCTAGCCCATAAGTGTTTAGAGATAATTTTTGGAAACTAAATAATTCTAATTTATCTTAAAGCGCTCTCGCTGTATTTAATTTAAATGCCTAACTTTAGCTATCTGGTTAAAATCTCACACTCTCGTGGTCTTGACCCAACCTAATACTCTTTTCTTACTCTCGTAACGAAAAGGTCTATTTCAATTAAAAAGTATCAGCCAGAATATTAAGTGGTTAATTATTTTAGCATATGGTTATATTTCACCGGTTAAGTTTGTTATAACTACATACCGCCCTAAGGTTTTTAGCTACTCATCGATGTTGAACCAGACAGAGACAGGGAATTTAATAATAATGTACTCATGGCAGAAAAATAAATAAACATTATAAATAAATTAAATTGCAATGTAAATGAAAATACCAATAAAACTAATTTAGCTAGACATGATAATTAACGTAAATGAAAATAAACATAAACAACAAAATAATGAAACATGCATACTGACAAAAATAAAATAATAATTCAATTAATAAAAACCTGTAAATCGTACTGATCTCGAATCCTTGAGTAGTCCTCCACAATGTCGGCAGGATTCTACTTTGGCGAGAATTAAAAGGTACAGGAACAAATAAAGCGATACAAATGAAAATAAAAAGGAAAGGAAATGGGAAAATAATGCAAGAACGTAAATTTGACTTCAATGGGAATTTTGGCAGCACTTCGATACGTCGAAGGCCTCCCCTAAAACTCTGAATCTAAGGCCTATTTATAGGAAATAATTCATTCTTCAACTTCCAGAGATCATGGGTGAATTATGGAGGGAGTGGGAGTAACTTCCAGTAGTGGGCAATGAGTGGAGAAAATGTAGGAGAAAAAGGAGGAAAGTGCTCGTGGCCACTTCTTTCTGTTATTTGATGCATAACGGTCGTGAGGAATCCGTGACAAGCGTGAGAAGCATGACGGTCGTGACGTGGCCGTGACGATCGTGAAGGCTGTGACGGTCGTGACATGGCCGTGACGACCGTGACAGTCACAAATTCTGTTTTCTGCTATTTTCTGTATTTTTCTTCTCTTTTTCTTTCTTTAGTCCAAATTCTCCCCAATCTGCAAAACAAAGTAAATTAATCATATAATAGAACATAAATCAAGATAAATTAATAAAAGTCACAAATAAATGCATGCAAATCAAGCCAAATAAACGATATGATTTCGCGTTATCAAACATCCCCACACTTAAACCATTGCTTGTCCTCAAGCAATCGACCAACACAGTAAAAAGAAATAAGCATAGTTCGAAACAAAGTCACGACGAAACTCTAATCATACGTGGCTGCTAGGCTAATGTTAGATCGATAGGTACTAAATATTAATACCAAGGATATCATAACGACACAACTTCAAAAACTCCCTACATATGCAAACCAATCGGAATCATGCCATTATAACTCAACCTATAACACATGCTCTCTTTCACCCCATTTCATTATAGTGCAATCACATTAAGCCCGTTATCCATACACATTCATGGCAAGTAGACCTGTTAGTGACTACGATCTCATTATTATTTCATTTTTTTCTGCAAATATGCTTGAGCATCAATTGAACTTAAAGAGTTTGTACCGTTAGGCTAAGTGCTCGGGTGAGGAGCACCTAACTTAGAAGGAACATGTCTTTTTCTTCATAATTTTTTTTTCTTTTCTTTCTTAGTTTCTCATTTTAACCTAGAGATCGTACACTTATTTGCATCGGTCTCTTACTTAGTGTGTTTAGGATGGTGCTGACTGCTTAAATAAACTACTTAGGGATTACTACAAGAACCTGGAGTTTTAAGGTCTCGGCATAATGGGTACTCAAATTTATTTTGCATATTTAGGGGGTTAAGGTTGTCAGGACGATATCAATTTTATCAAAACTTTCCCAAGTTTTTCTAACATAGCCTAAACAGCCTATATACTTTCAGAGTGCCATGTCATGAATCAAAAAGTTTTTGTTGGAGGTTAAAATTTTGAAATTTTGAAATTTTGGGGAAGTTTGAATAACAGGCGAAAACCACTCATAAAGACTCGACAGCACATGTAAAGATTTTGACATAGCATTAAAAATAGATAAAAACAATAAATCAAACTAAAAGGCAATAAAATGAAAGCGATAGAGTTCCTCCCCCACACTTAAACCAAACATTGTCCTCAATGTTTCAGTAAAAGGTGGAAAAGGAAAGATAGAACCTGTATGAATGCTACTGCTCTTGCTATCCTTGTCTTTGTTGATCACTTCTACTTCGGCGGCAGGCATTTTGAGATACTTTGTTTGTGTAATTCTCGAACCAGCTCATCATGTTGCTCGCGTCACGAGGAAGTACTAATCATCAGTGTTCCCACCAGCAGCGACACTCGTAGGAATGTCCGTGGGTATAGCTCATCTTCTCAGATCGTCATCTAGAGAGTTTTTGCTTAGATATAGCTAAGGAGTAACAAGCGATACATTTCTTTATTTTCTGCAAATTTAAACAAACAAATTAAAATAAAGACCTTGTGGGTTGCCTCCCACACAGCGCTTTGTTTAGCGTCGATAGCTCGACGGCTAAGGAGTGCAAGTACTCATGGTGGTTCTTTCGAGAATGGTTCCTCGATCAAACTTTGTATAGTCTTCGGTTTCCATGGCCACTTATCAAGCCATCTCTCATATCCCTCACCTTTTCGTTTCTTTCTTCTGTAGGGTGGTTTCTTGTTTTGAACGCGTGGTGGTGGTTCTGGATCTATTCTGCGTATCAGCTTTTCAAATTTGGGCTTTGTTATTTCATCCACCACCTCAAAAGTTAATCGTACCCTTTTAACAGTAATAATGACCCTAGTTTCACGGTCCTCGAATTTTCTTTTTCTATGAAGGGCCTTAGACAAAGGTGCATTGGTGTGTATATTTTTCAATACCTCCACATATGTTTTGGGTTGGGAGTCTACCTTAACTTCTGCAAACCTTTGTGGGAAAGAAATAGGTGGGGTATAGGGAGGAGGAGCAACAATACGTGCTTCCTTCTCTACCTCTTCGACAACCTCCCTTTCGGTTGGTGTCGATGGATTTTTCTCAATATGTATGCTTTTCTCACCAAAAATTTCCTCAGACTCATGATTACTCTCTCTAGGATTTTCTATTCGTTCTTCATTAACGGTTGTTACAACATTCACATGTCCTTCTGGGAAGGGTGCTAGAGGTGTTTGTCTAAGCAGGGAGGTTTGAGTCTCCAAAGTCTCGATGTGAGTTGCGAGGGAATCGACAATAACGTTCAACTGCCTAAGGTCTTCATTAATTTGGAGATGTTGTCTTCTAAAATCTTCGTTTTGGAGAGTTTGTGTCTCCACAAAGCGCTCCATCATAAATTCTATCCTAGCGTGAGTAGACGTCTCATTGAATTCTTCTAGTAGTAGTTCGAGGTTGGATGTATCAAAATCTTGCGTTTCCTCAAAACATTGGGAGTCGTCATCATAGAGGGAATTTGGGTGAGAGTGCGTAGTATTGAAATCTTCTAATAATATTTCGAGGTCGGATTTAAGCGGAATTTGTGGTTCCTCGAAATATTGGGGGTGGTAGTTATAATATGGAGGGTGGTAATTATGAGGGAAATATGGGTTATACATAATGATTTAGATAAGAGTGCCTTAGTCTATACTATGCAACAACGGAATCACAATATTGACTGTTGGTCCCCGGCAACGGCGCCAAAAACTTGATGGGCTAAAGACGTGTCTACTTATGCGTCTAACGGTATCTTACTGCAAGTGCACAGCCTATCGAAGTAATATTTAAGATTGTCGAACCCACAGAGACCAATGTCAATCTACCGTTATCTATTGTTACGGCGTAAAGCTAAGGCTAATGGTTGTCACGATTTTTGTTGGTTTCTAAGACTATTAAAGGCGGAATTAAATTTAAGTTTTAATAAAATAATATTAAGGCGGTCGGTATGTAATTACACTAACTTAGGTGGGTCAATCTAACCTAGGCTTATAAAGGTGTTCACTTAATCTATTCGGTAGAGAATACTAGTTTAAATACCCTCAACTCACACTCTCGTGGTCTTATATCAGATCTTATCCCCAAAGCCCTATGCCTGCTCTCGCTAGCCCATAAGTGTTTAGAGATAATTTTTGGAAACTAAATAATTCTAATTTATCTTAAAGCGCTCTCGCTGTATTTAATTTAAATGCCTAACTTTAGCTATCTGGTTAAAATCTCACACTCTCGTGGTCTTGACCCAACCTAATACTCTTTTCTTACTCTCGTAACGAAAAGGTCTATTTCAATTAAAAAGTATCAGCCAGAATATTAAGTGGTTAATTATTTTAGCATATGGTTATATTTCACCGGTTAAGTTTGTTATAACTACATACCGCCCTAAGGTTTTTAGCTACTCATCGATGTTGAACCAGACAGAGACAGGGAATTTAATAATAATGTACTCATGGCAGAAAAATAAATAAACATTATAAATAAATTAAATTGCAATGTAAATGAAAATACCAATAAAACTAATTTAGCTAGACATGATAATTAACGTAAATGAAAATAAACATAAACAACAAAATAATGAAACATGCATACTGACAAAAATAAAATAATAATTCAATTAATAAAAACCTGTAAATCGTACTGATCTCGAATCCTTGAGTAGTCCTCCACAATGTCGGCAGGATTCTACTTTGGCGAGAATTAAAAGGTACAGGAACAAATAAAGCGATACAAATGAAAATAAAAAGGAAAGGAAATGGGAAAATAATGCAAGAACGTAAATTTGACTTCAATGGGAATTTTGGCAGCACTTCGATACGTCGAAGGCCTCCCCTAAAACTCTGAATCTAAGGCCTATTTATAGGAAATAATTCATTCTTCAACTTCCAGAGATCATGGGTGAATTATGGAGGGAGTGGGAGTAACTTCCAGTAGTGGGCAATGAGTGGAGAAAATGTAGGAGAAAAAGGAGGAAAGTGCTCGTGGCCACTTCTTTCTGTTATTTGATGCATAACGGTCGTGAGGAATCCGTGACAAGCGTGAGAAGCATGACGGTCGTGACGTGGCCGTGACGATCGTGAAGGCTGTGACGGTCGTGACATGGCCGTGACGACCGTGACAGTCACAAATTCTGTTTTCTGCTATTTTCTGTATTTTTCTTCTCTTTTTCTTTCTTTAGTCCAAATTCTCCCCAATCTGCAAAACAAAGTAAATTAATCATATAATAGAACATAAATCAAGATAAATTAATAAAAGTCACAAATAAATGCATGCAAATCAAGCCAAATAAACGATATGATTTCGCGTTATCAGAATCCAATTCGTGGGCCCTGTCTTGGAGGCCCAGTCCAAGTGCTCAATGCCATGTGTCAGCTATAAAACCATCCACGCGTGTATCTCAGAACACTCCACTTGGCCCCACTTCATTCTCCTCCATTTTTTTCTCACGCATGTTCACTCCACGAACTTCCACGTTTTCCTCTCCAGCAACACACGCGTCCCTCCACTCACTCTCTTCCCGCTACGTGGCTCAACCTCCATCACTCTCTCAGCACACGTGTGCTTCATACACACAACCCTCTAGCCACTTGTCACTTCACCAATCCTCACCGGGAATGCCACCGCCGGCCATGCAAATCCGGTGACAACCAACTCCGGCCACCGTCAAAACGCCAGAAACCGCACTTTGCCCAGAAGACCCTTCAATCTTCATCTTCCTCACCCACAAATCCACCGGAAACTTCATCATCTCACCAAGAACATTCATCAACTTCATCATTTTTCCAGACGATCTTCATCACGTGTTCTTCATCATCTTCAGTTGTTTCCAGAAATTCATGCTCAAGAACCTTCATCCGCGCCATCAGAATTCCCAGAAATCACAAGATCTTCATCAACATGTGAGTGTTTTTCCAGATTTCGTCCACTGATCCGTTCTCTGATCCGTGCAACTTCATCAAGATTCATACGAATCTTCACCAACTCGTTCATGATCGTCCTTGAGTTCTTCGCACATTCTTCAATCTCCAACCGTTTTCCAGAAGATCTTCAAGATCTTCATCCAATCTTCACCAATATTCTTCGTGACTTTTCCAGATTGCCATTGTTCTTCAAGATCCGTAGAGAGTTCATCATTTCTTCAAGAACGTGTGAATCTTCATCCTGATTTTTCCTCATGATTCATACGCCTCCTTCAAAGCCTCTCCAGAAAGGTCTCAAGAACATTCAACCAGAAGCTCCAGATCGTCCACAAACTTCTCCAGATCAACATCAATCTTCATCTGCTTCATCCTTCCAACGAACGACTTCATCTCCAGAAACAGATCAAGATCCTCCACCAGATCTATCGAAGCTCATCGCGCGCTCACGGATCTGTTCGTCAATAAGGTTGTTCACCAAAGATCTTCGTCCAATCATCAAAACCTTCATCGCGTTGTTGATCTTCATCGCTTCATCAAGATCTTCGTATCCATTACCATCTTTGTTTCCTGAGATTTGTGTAGGTTAGTAATCGTTGATTCAGTTGTTTGGATTTGGATGGAAGGATTGAACGAAAGGAGTGTGAGAAAGTTTGTGAGAGAGGAAAGGTTGAGCAAGAGAAACGGCGCACGGGGTAGAAGGATGAACAGTGAACGAGGGAGTAGAAGAATTAAGGTTTCTGAGAATGGAGTTGGAAGGTGGACCGCGCAAGGGATTGGGCCTTGGGCCCTAGTGTTTTTTTCAATCTGTACACCCCCGTCTTAGCCAAGAAACCATTCCCTTTTTTTGTTGTTGTTTGGTCTGAGTGGGCTGAAGCCCAACGAACTTCCTGACCACAGCCTTCGCACGTCAGCACCCTCTGTATTCTTCCTAAACCCCCCCCCCCCCCCCCCCCCCCCCGTTTCTGAATTACTTGTTGGGCTGGGCCCTGTTCACATTACTTTTAACACCCCCCGTTTTCTCCATTTACCTCCCTGCCTTTTTTTATTTGTTTTTCTGAACTGCTTATTGGGTTGGGCCCAGTTCTGCCTTGGTTTTTGCTGCCTTACCCCTGGCTGGGTTGTTTGCACCCCCTTGTGTTCTTTTCTTGTTTTTTCTTTTTTATTCTTTTGTTTAGATTTTTAAGAAGGAAATATGTAATAAGAAAAGATGAAAAATAGTGAATATAAAAATAATATAGTAATATAAAAATAGTAGTATTTTTAATATTTTCTTTTAGGATATAATTTCTTAGGATATATTCTCTTTTAGAGTTTATTTTGCACTTTACTTTTAGAAGTAGTTTTAAATGTCCATTTGTTAGGGGGACTTTTTACCTTTTTAGAAGTAGTATTAAATGTCCACTTGTTAGGGGACTATTTCTCATTAGATTTTCCATAATAGTTGGATAGGATTTTTAGGAGTTTATTTTCCTGTACTTTGTCATTGTAATTTCTTTCAGAATATTAATAAAACGAGATTTGTGCTGTGGTCTCCGTTCTACCCGTAGTTAGGCCGAACTACAGCTGCTCTGACTTTCTCTGATGAGAAT
Organism: Lathyrus sativus; assembly: GCA_963859935.3. Classification (NCBI taxonomy): domain Eukaryota; kingdom Viridiplantae; phylum Streptophyta; class Magnoliopsida; order Fabales; family Fabaceae; genus Lathyrus; species Lathyrus sativus. The sequence continues at coordinate 685,366,669 of OZ012735.1, read as the reverse complement.
ATGTAGGCATAGGATGCGATATCCTAGCGAGCACACTAACAACTAACCTTTTGTTCTCTCGCTGCTGTGCGATCGAGACTTTCCCGCTGACGATTGATGTTATCCTTTTCTCTTGCCCGAGTGCATTTGAGACCAGACCGTAGTTCTAGTTCCCGTAGGTTCCCATACCTCGAAACCCGACATACTACGTCCGTTCTACCGCAAACAGGTGCGCCTAAGTCTCCAATGGTCGAGCAGCGTCCACCTAACTGCTAGAATGCGTACGCTAGTATCGTCAATCATTTCTCTCACCCCCGTGTGACCGAGAACACCTTGTCTAGCCGTAGTTAGCCTGAACTACGTCATGCTTTGATTTCTCTAAAGAGAATACGTAGGCCCAAGACGCGATGTCTTGCCGAGCAAACTAACCCGTAGTTCCCTGAACTACGTTGACTCTGATTTTCTCTGATGAGAATACGTAGGCATAGAGTGCGACGCTCTATCGAGTCAATTTCCTTTCCGTTTAGATTTAGCAGCCGTAGATAGATTGTTTTTCACCCATCCAGGTAAACCAAACAAGCGTGGATCCCGCCGAGTACGACGGACGTGAGGGGTGCTAATACCTTCCCCTTGCGTAACAGACTCCCGAACCCAGACAATGGTTGCGACGACCTTGTCTTACCCTTTTTTCATCAGGTTTTTCCGATCGTTTCCTTTCCCGCTCTGAGGGATAAATAACGAAAGGTGGCGACTCTTCTGTCGTGCCGGCACCTTATTTTCGCGCAAGCGACAGCTGGCGACTCTGCTGGGGACTGCGATGGTTCCCTATGCGAGTCTCGCCTTAGGTTTTTCCTCCTAGCTGTCTGGGTCATCCCCAGCAGCTGGCGACTCTGCTGGGGACTGCGATGGTTCCCTATACGAGTCTCGCCTTGGATTTTCTTCCTAGCTGTCTGGGTCATCCCCAGCAGTTGGCAACTCTGTTGGGGACTGCGATGGTTCCCTATGCGAGTCTCGCCTTGGATTTTCTTCCTAGCTGTCTGGGTCATTCCCAGCAGCTGGCGACTCTGCTGGGGACTTGATAGTTTCCTAGGGATCCAACGTCCCGAAAGCGAGTCAGTTTGGGAATTCCTCTGTTCCCTGTGAGAGTCAATCCTAGCGCTTGTATGTTTACTTGTTGGGTTGCGTTTATTTATCGCATTTTACTTCTCGCACTTTATTTCCCGCATTTTATTTTCAGTATAATATGATTATTTGTGCTGTTGTGGGATGGGAGTTCTGATGAGTGAGAAGCCAGACCCAGGCTTGAGTGCACCATAGAATTAGAGTGGAAATTAGTGGGCGCGTGCTTGCTTTGCAGGCACTAGTGTCTCATGAAATCCACGCTCAGACGAGGTTCATCCGGTTGGCTTCCCTTTCAACCCTTTGGGTTGAGACAGTTGCTGGTTTGGTGGATTGTCGACTCTGGGGACCGATCATTTGTGATTCAGCTAAATGAGGCCGCTTCATGAGCTGGTGATGCCACACCTTCTGGGTATCGTATCACCCCTCTTGAAAGTCTGTGACGCTGATGAACGCATAGGATGTCATACCTTGAGTTAGTTTAGGTCCATTACCCGTGAGTGGGAGGTTTTTTGCAGGAGACTTGACTTCCAGCCTACCCGATATCTTGGTTTTCTCTCGTCAGAGCAGACTTATCTCCGTCAGCAGCGCAGCAGCCATCAGAGCTTTGTGGGGGCTGTGATCCCGTGTTTGCTGCATCTTGCATTGCATTTGCATAAGCATTCTTGCATCATATTGCATGTCATCCGCCAGCTAGTCAGAGCTCTTATCCAGCCGTTGTTTTGATTCTGAAGGTGAGTGTTGAAGACGACCAAAGGGCTGAAGCAGATCTGAAGCAGATTTGAGCAGATTCAAGCAGTGAAGTCAGTTGACAGTTGTTGGTAGCTATGTCAGAGAGCAGCTTGCAGTTTGTTGATACCTTGTCAGGTTTCACTGTGACGTCCAATCCTTTGTATGGATCTGCACATGACGAAGACTTCCCGCAAGTGAACAACCTTACCGCAGCTCAGCTTCTACAGCCTTCTGTTGAAGATCGAGGTCTACGTGAGCAGTTTGTCGTCCGAGGTGAACGTTCTCCTTCTGTTGATATCTCAGACTACCAAGGTTTTGCCTTCCCTATGCCAAAGTCCCGAAGAGAGGTCCTGATAGCAAAGAATGAAGACCCATTAGCTCCCGTGTATGCTGAAAGGTTCCGTGCATTGAATGAAAGATTCAAAGCCTTGAAAGGTAAAGACGCTGCCAACCCTAGTGCTGCAGATATGTGTCTGGTTCCTGGCCTAGTGTTACCTCCGAAGTTCAGAATGCTGAGGTTTGAAAGGTACAAAGGAGATAGTTGCCCGAAGAAACATTTGGTGATGTTCTGCCGAAGAATGACTTCATTTGTGCATAACGACAAGTTGATGATTCATTGCTTTCAGGATAGTCTGACTGGGGCATCTCTGAGTTGGTATATGCAGTTAGAGAGTGATCAGATCCGATCATGGGAGGATTTAGCCAATGCTTTCCTGAAGCAGTATGACTACAATCTTGTTGAAGCTCCTATTCACATGCAGCTGCAAGAATTGTCTCAAGGGAACAATGAACCTTTCAGGAAGTATGTTCAGAGATGGAGAGAATTTGCTGCTAGAGTGCAACCACCGATTCTAGACCAAGAGCTGAAAGGCATGTTCGTAAACTCCTTGCAGAGCCCGTACTTCGAAAGAATGCTTGGAGTTGCACCAAACTTCTCTGAATTGGTAAGGACAGGAGAACACATTGAGTATGGTGTAAAGACTGGAAGAATCCAGAATGTTTCAGGCGGTCAGGCTAGTGAAACAGAATCTTTCTACAGCTTTCAAACTGAAGAAGGAGTTGGGATCAATGCAATCATGAATGATGTTGGATATCCTCAAGTCGAATCGGTGAAATCTGTTGGTTCTCCGTCTTCTCAGTGGTCAATACCTCATGTGCCTTGTTATTCTGAACAGACAATTGTGCCTAGGGCACCCCATCGGGAACTTTATGTCGCTCCTCTTGCAAATCCACGAGCCCGTGGCCGAGGCTATCAGAATCAGCGTCAGAATCAGAACCGACCTCGTAACAACTTGGAACGAAGGAATGCTCCTTCTCATCCAGTGCCTGTGCCGTATAGCCATATTCTTCCATCTTTGATCCAGAGTTCTTTAGTGGAACCGAAAGCTCTCAAGCCCGTGCCAGAGCCTTACCCTCCTGGGTACAATCCCCACGCGCAGTGTGGTTACCATTATGGATCTCCAGGGCATTCAACTGAAGATTGCAAAGCTTTTCAGGCAAAAGTGCAACAGTTGATCGACAAAGGGTGCATTTCCTTTCCTGATGGAGTTTTGTCTGTGCATGACAACCTCTCAGCTGTTTGAGCTTGCAGATTCAGAGGGTTATCTCCAGAAGCCAGTGGTCCAGACAGGCAGACGTCCTCAGCATTGGCAGTCCTCAGACTTTTTATCATTTGCATTTGTAGTCTCTTTTCTGTTAGTTACTACTTACTGTTAAACATTGTTGTTTCGAATGGTAATATTAATAAAGTGACTATGCATTTTTCTGAATTAATCATGTCGTTGTCACTCATTTACTGCATTGCACTGACACTTGCATTTTATTCACTCCACTTTATCACTATGATTAGCAAAGATTGGAGGGAGGATGATGAAACTGAATACTCATAACCGATGATCGTATGCTTTCAGATAAAACCTTGCCGATGACGTACAAGGCATTGTTTCAAATCCCCTAAACACCAGAGAGATAAGGAAGAGAATCCCTTGTTAACCACTTCGAGCCGAGAAGTAGGAGTTTCTTTCGGATTTTTAAACCCTCGCATCTTAACCCAGGGCAGGGTAGTTGTCAGTTAGCTTGATCGAGCGTTCAAGTCTTATAGAGGAGTGTTGTCTTTCGAGGACCAATCACATCATATTTCTCCCCAGAGGTCGTACCTCGTCAACCACAATGGTTAAAACCTCACCAACCAGGAGTGAGACAGTTACAAACCTCTCGGATGAATCCAGACCGCCAGTGTCGCACGACTTTTTCCAAAAGAAAAAAGGAATAAGAAAGCCCGCTAAGTAAAAAAGAAAAGCTGGAAAGCAAATACTTAGGCAAAAATCAGGGCATCCCGCTGGACTTCAAAAGAAAATCGAAAAGAACTCAAAAGAGTCAGTCGAGGCAAAAATTAGAGAATCAAAAGAATGAAAAAGAAAGGATATAAAAAGAAAAATCCTCAAACAAGGACAAAGTCGTGTAGACACAGGCACCGAAACGAAAAAGGAGTAACTGTCACTCCGAAGCACCTTGTGAATTCTTTAACCAGTTGTTCTCAATATTCAACATACCTCTCGAAGAGGCGGGCGCTCGAGCCAAGTTAACTGAACTTTAGGATCGGAGATCATCACGTAGAAGGGGTGGGTACAAATCATAATTTGAGCCAAATATCCTTTGTTTCACGAACCGTGAACCCGACCACGATACAACCCTTAAAAGACCTAATTGAGGCAGGGTTTGTTCTGAAAGCGCATTACGATAAGGTTGCGTAACCTGACTCCTACATGATTTGCTAATCATATCCTTGTTGTATTTTTCATTGATCGCATCAGCACTACGTTTGAGCTCTTTGGTTCATTCGTCACTCACTAGCATGACACGTAAATGAGTGACAGCACAAATTTTTTCAAAATCTGCATGAACACTGCATTAAAATTACCATTCGTGAATAAACAATTTTAATTGCAGGTCAGTAGTTGATACGAAGGAACTCCAACAGGGAATAATCAATCAGGACGGAGTCGTAGCAGTTTGGATCAGAATGGTATACTGCGAAACCCTGTGAATTTGGGGCATTGACTTCCTGTGAGTTTAGAATTAGTTTGTCTGAAGACAAGTCCCAGAGTATCAGTTGATTATGGGGCAGTTTATGCAAGAAGCGGTTGATCAGAAGTGAATCTTCTCGAGGCCTAATTCGGGGGCAATCATCAGAACTCCTGTGATTTGAGGGCAGATCCCTCCAGTGTTCAATCAGGGCATGTTGAGTCGCTCATCGCTCGTTCAGGGGCAAGCTACTTCAGCGGTATATTGAAACCAACCATGCTGAGAGTTGGTTAGTTGAGGATGAATCCTTCCGTTGTACAGATGCTGGGGCAAGCCATCTGAAGATTGTCTCGTCACCAGTTGTTTTCTGTTTAGAATGAATTTTCCCAAAAGTCGGATTGGGGCAAGTCGAATTGCACTGGGGCCAGTTGTTCAAATGAGTTTGTTCACCCCAGCAAGAGTTGAGTGTCGGGGAATCGTGTCATTACCCTACCCAAAAAACCTAAGCCTTCTGAAGAAGCCTTGTTGTCCTTGGATTGTTATCCAACAGCCTAACCTGTTACTCGGCTGAACCTTGTAACCAAATCGTTTTAAAGTCCAGTTCTCGTCTGGCAAGCCGGAGATCAGTTCTCATCTGAAATCCAAACCAGAAACCAGCCCCGTCGGGTCACCTTTTCTGTAACCTATTGTTTAACCAGTTCTCGTCTGGCCAACACAGTTTTAAAGCCCAGTTCTCGCCTGGCAAACCAGAAATCAATTCCCGACTGATATCCAGAAACCGTAAGTCAGTTCTCGTCTGACAACCTAACATATGTTGCCACCAGTTCTCGTCTGGTAGTCCACCTTGAATGCTAGTTCTCGTCTAGTATTTCCCCTTCAAATCCACTTTTGTTGGTAACCAGAAATAAATCCCTATCACCATAAACCTATCCCTAAACCAGAAAAAGCCTAATTGTACCTGGCACGATGATTCCTAGTGACCCGCATGTTGTCAAATTCTCCGACACAAGGCTCGATTGATCCCAACTCCATGATTGGTATTCTGTATTCCCTGTGTTGACGTTATTGAATCAGGATTGTTTTCTCAGCAGAGATGTACAGGTTGAGATTGTTTCCCCTGAGCAGATTGAGACTGCAGCAAATTGAGATGGCATTCATCCCTTATCAGAGTAGGGTCAGGATAATCCTCAGTAGGGCGAGACTGATATTTCCGGCAGAGTATGGCCATCCCAAGCATTGAACGTTGATTAGCCTGAGGTGTTACTTTCCTAAGTGGGTTGAGACTGAAGCTTTCCCTGACCGGCAGATTTGGGTTTATTTCCCCCAGCAGTAGGACTGATGCAATGTTGTATCCCCACAGAGTCCGAGTTTGACTCCTTTTCCCTCCGAGTCCAGGTCATTGACTCATTCCTCAAGCAGAGGTCGACGGTGATTCCCTCATTGAGTAACCTCCAGACGAGTAGACTTTGATGTCATCCAGAGAAGAGTTGTTTCTCAGCAGATTGCTTCGTACCCCGTAAGGACTTAGGGTGTTCTAAGAGGACCGTTCAGGGTTGTTTTCCTCAGTGAAGTGAGATTCAATGTCAGTGGTCGATTGTTATCTTCCGCAGACGCCAGAGGTGTTTCCTTGATAGGACCGGTACATTTCCGTCAGAGTTGGACAATGAGTAGCTAAGGATTGATATCCCCAGCAGTGTTGATACACATGTATTCCTCATCAGACTTGATAGTCCAGCAGGTGTTACCCAGAAGGGTCAGTCTCCGTAAGGCGTATGCAAGATTACCCTCAGCAGATCAGGATTGATATCCCCGATAAAGTTCAGCAGTCTCTCCCTGCAGAGTCTGAACGCGAGATCAAGAGCATTGATATGTATCCCCAAGCAGAGAAGATTCTCTCCCCAATCAGATGTGTCCTGAAGGAACGTCATCTCCTCAGCTGAGTCAAGCGCCGAAGCATGATTTCTTTCCCCCAGCACCGGGTCACAAGTGCAGGTCTCGTAGGAAACTATTCGTACACTGAGGTGTGCAGCAACTGATAGCCCGGACTGAAGTCTCCAGCGGAATTGAAATTCCCCGCGAAGCAGAATGATTTCTCCTTCCTCAACCGAGTTTGCAGATACCCAAGAGAGCCGAGTCCTTGGAAGCAGTTGGGACCGTGATTGGTTTTCCCCAGTAGAATGTTGAACAGCTGATGCTGTATTTCCCCATCGGAGTCATTTTCTCCAGGAAAGTTTAGTCGCGAAGGCCGCGCAGTTTATTTCTGCGATTGATATCATTTCCTCAACACTTTGTGGTTTGAATACCCAGATGAGCAAGTTCAGGTTCTCGTAGAGCTTCGTTCCCCTGCAGCAGTCAACTGAAGTTGTGTCCCCAGGCGGAGTCCAATTGAGATTGGTGTGAATTTTTCTCCTTGACAGGAGGCTTCTCCCTTCAGCATTTATTTTGCTGATGGGGCCATAGCATGTTGCATGATTGCATAGCATTTATCATAAACGCGTAGCATTTCCACCGTGTGGAGCATTACGTCATTATCAAAGCATATGTATACGAAACATGAGCCAGGTCGCCACCGTTCTTGTTTTGCGGATGTTCCTCCTCATAATGGTTTGATCAAGATGATTCTTGAATTCTCCCCAGCGAAGTCTTCAGTTTAAGATGATTCTTGAATTCCTCAGCAGGGCTATTTGCTTAAGATGACTCTTAAGCTCCCCAGTAGAGTCCCCAGTGAAGGTTGCCCAGGATGATTCCTGAAGCCCCAAGAGAGCCGAATCCTTGGAAGCTGCTCAAGCCATGATTGGTTTGTCCCCGACAAGAGTTGCCCAGGATGATTCTTGGAATCCCCAATAGAGTGTTTGCTCAGAATGGGTATCGGTTCAAGATGATTCTTGAAGGTCCCCGGCGGAGTTATTTGTTCAAGATGATTCTTGAAGTCCTCAGCAGAGTTGATTCATCCAGAATGACTTCTGGACCCCCCGGAGCGGAGTTACTTGATAGTTCTCCAGATTCCCCAGCGGCGAAGCGTCATCCCCAGCGAGTTTCTGATGGCGAAGTTGAAATCTCCCTTGAAGACTCCATGATTGAAGTCCGACCGTGTTAATGAAGCAGTTCTCTTAGCTGATGCGGAGTGCCTGATGGCAGAGGTTTAGATGTTCCCAGTTGGCTCATGATTGACCAAGAATTCTATTCCCGACTTGCTAACGAAGTCCGGCTGATGCCCGACGAGGTCTTTGGAATGCCTGATGGCATGATCAACCTGATGGTTGAAGTCCGGCTGATGCCCGACAAGTTTCTTTGAATGCCTGATGGCATGATCAACCTGATGGTTGGAGTCCGACTGATGCCCGACAACGTTCTTTGAATGCCTGATGGCATGATCAACCATGTATTGCCGGTTACCGAGTGACCAGCGACCCCTTGATGAATTGAGGACAAGTATCTACAGCGAAATCAGATGATCATCCTGACGGAGATTTAAAATCAGACTTTCCCCTTGTTACCATGTGGCCAATTCCCCAATGAAGTTTCTCCACTCTGACGGTGAGGTCAGATTATGTTTGTTTCTGGCGGCGATGTCAGATGATTTAATTCTCTAGCGGCGATGTTGGATAGTTGATTTTGACGGAGAGGTCAGATTATGTTGAGTACTTGACGGCGATGTCGGGTGGTTCTCAGAGTTATGTTTGGTTGACGGCGATGTCAGTTTCTCTAGTTCTCCAGCGGCGATGTTGGATGTTTGTTTCTGACGGCGATGTCAGATTCTTTAGTTCTCTAGTGGCGATGTTGGATGTTTGTTTCCCAGATTATTTTAAGGTCTCCAGCGGCGATGTTGGATGTTTTGTTTGTGTTTGACGGCGAAGTCAGATTATGTGGTTCCCCAACGGCGATGTTGGGTATTTTGGTTTTTGACGGCGAGGTTCGGTGTCTGATGACAATGTCAGAAGAATTTAATATGGATAACTGACGGCGATGTCAGATCGGTATTTCTCCAGATAGTTGCCGTGCAGCTAGTATTCCGGTACTTGTGTAGTTGGCAAATTTCCGGGTTCTTTGGTATTCAACCGTCTTCTACCTTTGAATGATTGAAAGCCGTTCGCTCTTCAACCCTTCAGGTCCAAGCCGTTTGAATAGGGGCAGCTGTTGCACCCCAAAATTTGACCAACTACTCATCGCAATTTGGCTCATGTTTCGACTCATTTCATTTCGCATTTGCATACCACGTACATTGCATTTTTTCCAGTCACATTGGTTTATCGGGATCACAGCCCTCTGATAGCATTTCAGGCCAATACGAGGACGTATTTTGAGAATCGGTGCTCGTCCCGGTGTTTTTAGCTCTCGCTGTTGTTTTTGAGGACATCTCGGTGTCCAGGTTTTTACCGTTTATTTCGATATAGTTCGCTAATCGATTTAATCGGCTTCCTCAGTAGTTTTAGATTTTTTCCTTATTTTCTAGAATTTTTAGGGATTTAATTCATTTTTTAGGTATTAGATAGATTTTTTAAATAGCTTTAATAGCTTTAATAATTTTTAAATAGATTTTAGGGATTTAAATCAATTTTTAGATAATAGATTTAGGAATAAATCATTCTTTAGATATTAAATATAATTTTAATAAATAGTTAAATAGACTTTAGAATAAATAATACATTTTAGATATTAAGTAGATTTTTAGATATTAATTTTTAATAGGATAATTTCTTTTATTAGGAATTAATATAGTTTTTCTATAGAAATTAGTAGAGTTTTATTAGTTTAGAATTAATAAAGTTTTAGGTTAATTCTCTTTATTAGAGTTAATTAGGACTTAATAGAGATTAATTAGGATTTTAATATTTTGTTTAGATTTTAATTGAGCTAATCAGTTTTAATTAGGATTAGATTTGTTTTAATCTTCATTTAGTTTAATTACTGTTTTAATTTTCATTTGGCTTAATTGTAGTGTTAAGTTTGTGTTTAGTTTAATTCAGTAGATTAATTAGGTCATTTTGCATTCAATTCAGAATCCAATTCGTGGGCCCAGTCTTGGAGGCCCAGTCCAAGTGCTCAATGCCATGTGTCAGCTATAAAACCATCCACGCGTGTATCTCAGAACACTCCACTTGGCCCCACTTCATTCTCCTCCATTTTTTTCTCACGCGTGTTCACTCCACGAACTTCCACGTTTTCCTCTCCAGCAACACACGCGTCCCTCCACTCACTCTCTTCCCGCTACGTGGCTCAACCTCCATCACTCTCTCAGCACACGTGTGCTTCATGCACACAACCCTCTAGCCACTTGTCACTTCACCAATCCTCACCGGGAATGCCACCGCCGGCCATGCAAATCCGGTGACAACCAACTCCGGCCACCGTCAAAATGCCAGAAACCGCACTTTTCCCAGAAGACCCTTCAATCTTCATCGTCCTCACCCACAAATCCACCGGAAACTTCATCATCTCACCAAGAACATTCATCAACTTCATCATTTTTCCAGACGATCTTCATCACGTGTTCTTCATCATCTTCATCTGTTTCAGAAATTCATGCTCAAGAACCTTCATCCGCGCCATCAGAATTCCCAGAAATCACAAGATCTTCATCAACATGTGAGTGTTTTTCTAGATTTCATCCACTGATCCATTCTCTGATCCGTGCAACTTCATCAAGATTCATACGAATCTTCACCAACTCGTTCATGATCGTCCTTGAGTTCTTCGCACATTCTTCAATCTCCAACCGTTTTCCAAAAGATCTTCAAGATCTTCATCCAATCTTCACCAATATTCTTCGTGACTTTTCCAGATCGCCATTGTTCTTCAAGATCCATAGAGAGTTCATCATTTCTTCAAGAACGTGTGAATCTTCATCCTGATTTTTCCTCATGATTCATACGCCTCCTTCAAAGCCTCTCCAGAAAGGTCTCAAGAACATTCAACCAGAAGCTCCAGATCGTCCACAAACTTCTCCAGATCAACATCAATCTTCATCCACTTCATCCTTCCAATGAACGACTTCATCTCCAGAAACAGATCAAGATCCTCCACCAGATCTATCGAAGCTCATCGCGCGCTCACGGATCTGTTCGTCAATAAGGTTGTTCACCAAAGATCTTCGTCCAATCATCAAAACCTTCATCGCGTTGTTGATCTTCATCGCTTCATCAAGATCTTCGTATCCATTACCATCTTTGTTTCCTGAGATTTGTGTAGGTTAGTGATCGTTGATTCAGTTGTTTGGATTTGGATGGAAGGATTGAACGAAAGGAGTGTGAGAAAGTTTGTGAGAGAGGAAAGGTTGAGCAAGAGAAACGGCGCACGGGGGAGAAGGATGAACAGTGAACGAGGGAGTAGAAGAATTAGGGTTTCTAAGAATGGAGTTGGAAGGTGGACCGCGCAAGGGATTGGGCCTTGGGCCCTAGTGTTTTTTTCAATCCGTACACCCCCGTCTTAGCCAAGAAACCATTCCCTTTTTTTGTTGTTGTTTGGTCTGAGTGGGCTGAAGCCCAACGAACTTCCTGACCACAGCCTTCGCACGTCAGCACCCTCCGTATTCTTCCTAAACCCCCCTCCCCGTTTCTGAATTACTTGTTGGGCTGGGCCCTGTTCACATTACTTTTAACATCCCCCGTTTTCTCCATTTACCTCCCTGCCTTTTTTTATTTGTTTTTCTGAACTGCTTATTGGGCTGGGCCCAGTTCTGCCTTGGTTTTTGCTGCCTTACCCCTGGCTGGGCTGTTTGCACCCCCTTGTGTTCTTTTCTTGTTTTTTCTTTATTTTCTTTTTTATTCTTTTGTTTAGATTTTTAAGAAGAAAATATGTAATAAGAAAAGATGAAAAATAGTGAATATAAAAATAATATAGTAATATAAAAATAGTAGTATTTTTAATATTTTCTTTTAGGATATAATTTCTTAGGATATATTCTCTTTTAGAGTTTATTTTGCACTTTACTTTTAGAAGTAGTTTTAAATGTCCATTTGTTAGGGGGACTTTTTACCTTTTTAGAAGTAGTATTAAATGTCCACTTGTTAGGGGACTATTTCTCATTAGATTTTCCATAATAGTTGGATAGGATTTTTAGGAGTTTATTTTCCTGTACTTTGTCATTGTAATTTCTTTCAGAATATTAATAAAACGAGATTTGTGCTGTGGTCTCCGTTCTACCCGTAGTTAGGCCGAACTACAGCTGCTCTGACTTTCTCTGATGAGAATATGTAGGCATAGGATGCGATATCCTAGCGAGCACACTAACAACTAACCTTTTGTTCTCTCGCTGCTGTGCGATCGAGACTTTCCCGCTGACGATTGATGTTATCCTTTTCTCTTGCCCGAGTGCATTTAAGACCAAACCGTAGTTCTAGTTCCCGTAGGTTCCCATACCTCGAAACCCGACATACTACGTCCTTTCTACCGCAAACAGGTGCGCCTAAGTCTCCAATGGTCGAGCAGCGTCCACCTAACTGCTAGAATGCGTACGCTAGTATCGTCAATCATTTCTCTCACCCCCGTGTGATCGAGAACACCTTGTCTAGCCGTAGTTAGCCTGAACTACGTCATGCTCTGATTTCTCTGAAGAGAATACGTAGGCCCAAGACGCGATGTCTGGCCGAGCAAACTAACCCGTAGTTCCCCGAACTACGTTGACTCTGATTTTCTCTGATGAGAATACGTAGGCATAGAGTGCGACGCTCTATCGAGTCAATTTCCTTTCCGTTTAGATTTAGCAGCCGTAGATAGATTGTTTTTCACCCGTCCAGGTAAACCAAACAAGCGTGGATCCCGTCGAGTACGACGAACGTGAGGGGTGCTAATACCTTCCCCTTGCGTAACCGACTCCCGAACCCAGACAATGGTTGCGACGACCTTGTCTTATCCTTTTTCGTCAGGTTTTTCCGATCGTTTCCTTTCCCGCTCTGAGGGATAAATAACGAAAGGTGGAGACTCTTCTGTCGTGCCGACACCTTATTTTCGCGCAAGCGACAGTTATGCATTGTAACTCACCCTAAATCTCATGTGCGGATAAATTCTAGTCAGAATTGAAAGGTTATGAGATGCTTGGCATGAGATAGCATGTAAGGAGAATTGGATTCAAAATGTCATGACATGAAAAGTTCAATTTCTCATTGGATGATCCTAGAGGGTTCTAGATGATTCTAAACCACTCTATAAGATGATTGTAACTTGCTCAGATGCAAGGTTGGTGAGAATTGGTGTAGAGAAGAGAGAGTGAAATCCAAATTCTTCCATTGCAAGTCAAGTGTCAATTCTTCATTCTTCTTCATTTCCTTTCATTTTTTTTCACACAAACACATTCTATACATCATATTGAAGCTGTGCAGATTGAATTGAGATCACATCCATGGAGAATTGAAGAGTTGGAGATTGAAATTTCAAGGTTGCATTTCAAAATCGGTTTCCAAGAATCAAGCATTTTCAGCCATTCTTTTTGCATACAGAAGCTAGAAGATTGCTCAGTGAAGGAATTGGGAAAGATTCAAGGCTTGAAGTGAAGGATTACTACCTCTGTTCACTTGATTTTACCAGGTTTGCAAATTCTTTCCTACACTATGTTTTAGGCATGATTAAGTTAATTTGTTAGTGTATAATTGTTAGAGACCAATAGGTGATGGATTTTGGATAGTTTGAAAAGAATTGGTGAAGATTGGATAGTGGTCATCATTTCTATTTGGCCTTGTATCTTGTTGGATATTGAGTGATGAGCTTAGTTTAATATCAAGAGATGTTCAGGGAAGAATGAGGATGAGATTAGGACCATTAGTTTCAAGAATTGTTAAGATTGATGACTGAGTATATTTTGGATCTTGGATCGGATTCATTGATTTAGGAGGTTTCAGTGGATTTTGAGATTGTAATCGTGTTCAGCATGAGAAATCAAGTGGATTAGGGTCTTGAATTTTAAGAATTGATGAAGTTTTGAGGGAGTACGAGTTGAGGAAGATGAAGCTTCATGCTGCATTTCCATGGAGGTTTCAGAAAACCCTAGGTTGGAGGAAGAAGATGAACTCACAACCATCAGATGCAAGCAAGACTTTTTGACCCCCGCGTGATCCAATGGCCCATATTCAATTTCATTTTGGAGGGAAGCCTGAAACGCTGAAACGCACCATTTCATTAAACGGTGGTTCTGGGCTTAGTGGATCCAATTGATAACCCCACCCCTCATCAAGGCCCATGTATGATTTGAACTGAAATCCTTTACTCTTTGCACCGCTTGTTTTTCATTTTTCTTTGGTTTTATTAATTGTTTTTTCTGATGAAATGGGCCCCAGTGCGCTTGCTGTTTAAACCCCCCAGTCTGGGCCCATATGGAATTTGAAATGGATCTGTTTACTTCTTGCACCCCATCTCATAATTTCCATTTTATTTTTCTCCATTTTTCTTTCAAACTTTAGAAAATCATAATAAATTGCAAATTAATGATTTTTTAATAGGAATTTTTTCTCCTACTTCATATTTTTGTCAAGAAAAATATAAAATAAAAATATTCCCCTTTCATGCATTTTTGATATTTTTTGTATATTTTCCATTTTAATTGCATTTTATTTCTTTTATGTTGATATATGAATTTGTAGAATTTTGTTTAGGTAGCTCCCTCATTATTTTTAGTTCATTATTTTTAGGATAGTTAGATGTATGTTTTAGCTTCCCCCTGGATTTATCCCATAATTTTGTGATGAATTTTAGGATAGTTTTGATTAGATGACATTATGTTGTGTAGGATTAGGTTAAACTTCAACATAGGTGCACCATAACCTTAGATTTTTGGGTTTTAGGACAAATTAGACTATGGGACATATATGGGTATTAAGGGTAGGTATGTAGGATCCCTTAGAAATTATATTAGGATTTAATATGGTAGTATACTATTTTTAGATGACTTTTGTATTGGTTGATTGTTTGTGTTGCCCTTGTGGGCTTGTATTTTTGTTTGCTTTGCTTTGTGAGCTTGGAGAGCTTGGTATTGTTCTAAGGAGCATTGAGGAGCATAGTAGAAGACTTGAAGATGGGTTGAGGAGCTTGAGAGCTTGATCTTATTTCCTTTTTTTGTTGTTTTAGGGTTAGGGATTAGGAAGAGTTTAGACATAGATAACTCCGTTCTTAAACATGGATGGTATCTTCCACCTCCATTCCTCCCTATGATTCAAAGTCCTTCCCTGGTATACACCTCTCTCCTTTGGAGGGATAAGTGATGTACCTAGGAAGTAGAACTTTTGAGGGAACCATTCCTTTGATGTTGAACCCTTATAGGTCACCTTTGGTGGTCAATAAGCAGTTCAATATCCCCCAGCTTATCCAGTAAGTGATTTCATCTGGTTTGATTACCTTGAGAAATGTTGAGCTTGAGTTTGAAGATGAAGACTTCAATGAAGAGTATAGAAGAGGATGAATCCTTGAGCATTTGCAATTCCAGCTGAAGCTTGAAGAGCAACAAGAGCAAGTTGATACTTGAAGACCCCTGAAGATGAAATAAAGACTGAAGGATGAAGTTGATACTTCTAAGTGATTGAGATTGATTCTGAAGAGCTGAAGCTTGAAGAACAAAGGAAGTTGATACTTACTTTGATACTTGAAGATCCCTGAAGATTAGGTGAAGCCTGAAGGTGGAGCTGATCAAGAAGCTGGAGCTTAAAGGAGAAGATAAGTTGAAACTTATGTTGAATGGTTGAAACCTGGGGAAGCAAATTGATATTTGTCAAGAGTGATTGAAGTCTGAAGACTGAATGGCTGGTGGAAAAGCTGAAGCTTGAGGTTGAGAGAAGAGTTGATCTGCCTTCTTTTTTTTCTTTTCTGTATTGCTGTGTTTTGTTTGACTTGTTTGATGCATTAGAATAAGTTCATATCTAGAATAGCTAGAATCTAGGAGCATGATTGCACTAGAGGTTGAGTTGCTCCCTCTGCTTGTACTGTTACTGTGTGGCTTTGCTTACGGGTATTCGGTAGAGCCCAGCTCCCTTGCCCATGTGATTTGTTTGCCTGATGACATTTTATTTCATTTCTTCTGTATGATTGCAGTTTACTGTTATTGCTTGATAGCATGTTTTATATTTCAGTATGATTACTGTTATCCATTCTGGCTTGAGGTTGAGATGAGCTTGTGGAGGCTGAAGCCCCACACACATTTCCTCCCTCACTTGCATTGCATGCATTTTACTGTTAAGCTAATGCTTTGTCTGTTTTGGTGTATCATTGACATGATCCCTTAGGACTCTCATTTCCTTTGATAAGAAATTGATGATAGAACTTTAGGTTGAAACCTATGCATGACAACTTCTAGGAGTTCCCTGTTCAAACCTCAACCATAGGATGAATCCATGGCATGATAACAGTAGGACTTGATAGTCTCCCTCCTAGTTGGGCCTGTTCTCTTCTCATCTCAAAACAGTTTAAGATACAGTAATCATGAATGATTTCTTTCGTACGTTACGAGCCTTAAGCTATCTGAGAAAGGATTATGGGAGAGCTTCTTTTCCATAGTCTGGATGTTTAGTATGGTACCCTTTGGGTGACATGCGACGCATTCACTCTCAGGTCATAGTCTCTAGTGCGATTGAAATCGCAAACACAATAAAAAACACTTCTTTCGTAAACGACAGAAAATAAACCGTAGTTTCCCGAACTACGTAAGCTCTGATCTCTCATACCTGTTGAGAGTACGTAGGCACAAGATGGCGATGTCTTGGCGAGCTACCTTCCCCCATAACCCTTCGTAGGCCGAACTACGTTGACTCTGATTTCTCATTCTCTGATGAGAATACGTAGGCATAAGGCGCGACGCTTTGCCGAGTCATTTTTCTTTTTCTTTTAAGCCAGCCTTGATAGGTAGATAGAATAAAACCAACCCGTCCAAGTAAACACAACAAGCGTGGATCCCGTCGAGTACGACGGACGTGAGGGGTGCTAATACCTTCCCCTTGCGTAACCAACTCCCGAACCCAAACAATGGTTGCGACGACCTTGTCTTACCCTTTTTCGTCAGGTTTTTCCGATCGTTTCCTTTCCCACTCTGAGGGATAAATAACGAAAGGTGGCGACTCTTCTGTTGTGCCGGCACCTTATTTTCGCGCAAGCGACAGCTGGCGACTCTGCTGGGGACCGAACCCAGAATCTCTGGTTCTCCTGTTCCCCTATGCGAGTCAATCCTAGCGCTTGTATGTTTGCTTGTTGGGTTGCGTTTATTTATCGCATTTTACTTCTCGCACTTTATTTCCCGCATTTTATATTCAGTATAATATGATTACCTGTGTTGTTGTGGGATGGGAGTTCTGATGAGTGAGAAGCCAGACCCAGGCTTGAGTGCACTATAGACTTAGAGTGGAAATTAGTGGGCGCGTGCTTGCTTTGCAGGCACTAGTGTCTCATGAAATCCACGCTCAGACGAGGTTCATCCGGTTGGCTTCTCTTTCAACCCTTTGGGTTGAGACGGTTGCTGGTTTGGTGGATTGTCGACTCTGGGAACCGATCATTTGTGATTCAGCTAAGTGAGGCCGCTTCATGAGCTGGTGATGCCACACCTTCTAGGTATCGTATCACCCCTCTTGAAAGTCTGTGACGCTGATGAACGCATAGGATGCCGTACCTTGAGTCAGTTTAGGTCCATACCTGTGAGCAGGGTTGGGTTTATTGCAGGAAACTTTGACCTTCAGACCACCTGGTTTTTCTTGACAGTGAATCAGTTTTGTTGGTACCAGGGTTTCTCAGTTGCAGATTTGTCTGTTCTTGATAGAGCAGGTTTTGATCAGAGGATCTTATCATCAGGTGTATGGTTGTTCTTGATAGAGAAGAGTATTGTCATCAGTTGTTTGTTTTTGATAGAGCAGATTTTTGAGTGGGGTCTGAAGATCTCATCAGCAGCTGTATGTTTGTTCTTGATGGAACAGATTTTTGATTTGGGGTCTGAAGACCTCATCAACAGATATTTCTTGATCATACATCAGAGGTCCTTATTATCAGATATTTGTTCTTGACAAAGCAGAATTATGATCCTGTGAATATGGTCCTATCAGATGGTTGTTCTTGGCAGACCAGATTTGTGGTCCTACACTGGGGTTTTCTTCTTATCAGCGGTTGTTCTTGATAGAGCAGCGTCATGGTTTTGCTGATACAGAATCTCCACAGCACCAGTTGCCTTGGCCTCTTATTGCATGATTGCATTTTGCATTAGTTTGCATCTTCATTTGCATTTCATTAACGTGTGTCTGTGTTGCAGGTACCGTTTTCCCCGATCCAGGATTTCTTGCCTCCTATTGTATTGTTATGGGCTCTCTGAGGAAGACCGTGGCTTACAAGTTCCCTACCCCTGATGTGGTTAAGCTGACTGGTTTGATAGCTTTAGCAGACGATTCTGTGAGGGACGAGTTCAGAAAATCTTACGGCAGGTTGCTCAGTTTGGTTCATAAGCCTTTCGTGTTCGAGTTGAATGGGTTGCACGCTCTGCTGCAGTTCTACGACCCTTCGCTGAGATGTTTTACTTTCCAGGATTTTGTTCTCGCACCCACGCTGGAAGAGTATACTGATTTGCTAGGTGTGCCTATCAAGAGGCAGATGCCTTTTGTTCACATGGATGCTGAGCCTGATTTGGCTGGTTTAGCTCCTTCACTTCATTTGGACGCCTCCGAGTTAGTATTGACTAGTTGGAACAAGGTTCCTGGGTTCTCCTTTCAGTATCTGGTAGGTAAGGCTTAGCAGTGTGCCAAAGACAGATGTTGGGTCGCGTTCAATGCCATCCTTGCTCTATGCATATATGGCATCATCTTGTTCCCTAATATGCCCGATTTTGTAGACTTTGATGCATTTCATATTTTTGCTTCAGGGAATCCAGTCCCTACCTTGATAGGAGATGTTTATCATTCAGTTCACTACAAAAACGAGAACCGGAGAGGGAAGAATGTCTCATGCTGCGTACCTTTGCTTTATAAATGGCTTGATAGTCATCTGCCCAAGAGGGGTCCTTTTGTCTTGTCTGCAGCCACAACTGAGTGGCCTGAGCGTCTGATGAGTTTATCTGCAGAGGATATTGACTGGTTCGACAGAGACAGGTTGGGTACTGAGGTGATCTTCAGTTGCAGCGGGTTTCCAAATGTGCCTTTGATAGGTAGGAAAGGCTGTATAAACTACAATCCGTCGTTGCTGGTTCGATAGTTCGTGTATGCTTTGAGAACTCCGCCGAAGGAGGAAGAGGTACAGGAATCTCTGTACCTCACTGGTCTTCTAGAGGGGGATTTGTTATCCAAGCCTCAGCACGCGTGGAATGGTATCAGTAAGCGAGGAAAGCCAGTGCTAGGAAAAAGCAACAATCAAGCCTACCCTCCGTATTTGACTTGGATCAGAGCCAGAGTAAATGCTATAGGGATGCCGTTTCCTCATGCCAAGCCAGAAAGTCCTCCAATGATCGAAGAGCCTACTACTGTGCCCATTCAGCAGCATAACCAGGTAGTAGCTGAGCGGGATGAATTGAAGCGGGCGAACGAAGAATTGGAGAAGGAATTGGCTCAGCTCCGAAGCGAGAGGAACGGAGCCGTTCATTCTTTCAAAAGGCAGACAGAGTTGGTGAACCAGCTGGGTACAGACCTGACTAAACAGATAGCCGAGTGTGAGCGCATGGGTCGAGACTTCAAAGTTGTCAACGACGTACTGGCTACAAAGAAGCAGCACTTGGACGAGGCATATCAGAGGATATCCAAGTTCAACCAGCACTGGAAGGCTTCCCTGGCCACCAGGAAAGAGCGGGAGGATAAGCTGATGCTGCAGATCTCCAAGCTGAAAGCCCAGGTGAAGGACAGTGAACAGAGGTTTGATGAAGAAACCGCCCGCAGATACACCGTCGAAGGCCAGCTCAACAAAGCTCTTGCTAACCTGAAGGAGCGCAAGCTGACGTTTGAGTCCAAAAAGCAGAAGTTAGAAGATTGCTTCGGTGAAGGAGCATGGGAAGGTTCGATCGAAGGACTTCAGTATACCATTGTGCAGAGGGAATTGCTCGTCGAGGGGTTGCTCACTTTGCTAGATCATCCAGAGACAAAGGAGTTGTTAGAAGAGTATCACGCCCGTGGCCGTACTTGACTATTTGTATTCCTTTTGTTTTGATCATTGTTGTATGCTAACCATCACCAGGCTTGTTGGCTGAGGTCACGCTGTTGATTTGTCTTGTACTTGCTAATGCTATGTACTGCCTTGATAGGCTTTCTTTATATATGAGATTGATGTTTCCATGATTGGGGTCGGACTTCTTCTTCTTATTATTATCAGCACTGGCACTCAGGCACTAGGATCGGGGGAGATCTCCCAAAAACACAGACACACGCATGCATTTGCATGAAGCATTTGCATGGCGAGCATTTTTGTTGTTTTTCCTAACCCTTTAGTGTTTACAGGTTTTTCAGGTTTATAGGTCCCAGGCTGTTTTCGGTGACTCCAGGATTGATCAGAGACTAATTCACCATTATCCAACTCGAGCTAATCAGACTAGGATCATGGATCAAGTGCAAACAGATGTTCAAGAGCTCCGCGAGAGGATGGATCGCTTCATGGAACTCATGCAAGTGGTCGCCAACGGCCAGGACCAGCTCAGGACTTTGGTTCAGCCTCTGATCTCCAAGGTTGATAGCAACGGCATACTCCATGGCGGGGCTGTGCCTACTCCTCCACCAGTTGATACTCCGCATAATGGTGTCCTCGTGGCCGGAGGCAATGGCAGTGCTAATGGCAACGTGATGGCCAACATCGGACTCAATACGACGGGCGTCGGTAATGGGAGTCTGGGAGCTAATGTCAATGTCGGGCCGGGCAACGGCAATGCAGGCGTCGGGAATCTGTTGGTGCCTCAACCATGGCTTGAGGATCATCAGGATGATGTGTTCTCTCAAAGAGGTGCTGAAGGGGAGCTGAATGCTGAAGCGCGGCTTAGATTCAAAGCACTTGAAGATAAAATGAGAGATATTGAGAATCAGAATACTTTGGGCGTTGATATGTCCAAGCTAGGGTTAATTGCTGATTTCAAGGTACCTCCTAAGTTCAGGGTGCCTGACTTTGAGAAGTATAAGGGCACCACTTGCCCTTGTGTCCACCTAAGATCGTACTACAGGAAGATGTCTGCCTATTCCGAAGATGAGAAGCTGCTGATGCACTTCTTCCAGGACAGTCTTTCCGGACCATCCCTCGAGTGGTACATGGGTCTGGAGCCCACTAGCGTGCGCACATGGAAGGATCTCGCTGAAGCGTTTGTCCACCATTACCAGTACAACAGCGACTTGGCCCCAAACCGAGTCCAGCTCCAGAACCTATCGCAGAGAAATAATGAAGGGTTTAAGGAGTACGCCCAGCGGTGGCGTGAGTTGGCAGCCCGGGTTCAGCCACCGATGGTTGAGCGCGAGCTCGTGCAGATGTTTGTTGCTACCCTCCCAGGGGTTTACTATGAAAAGTTAGTCAGCGGTATGTCTGGGAAGTTCTCAGCTCTCATTATCATGGGCGAGCATGTCGAGAACTGAATCAAGATCGGGAAAATTCAAGGTGAATCATCCTCAGCCGGAGGAGGTGGAAAGAAACCTTATGCTGGTAAAAGGCGAGAAGGCGAGACGAGCGCTGTGACCAACGCTCGAAGAAAGGGCAAAGGCCCTCAGTAACAGATAGCCAGTATAAATATCCCAGCAGCTCCGCAGCAGCAGCAGCAGCAACCGAATCAACAGGGATATAGAAAGTACCAGAATCGAGCATCTTTGGCAAACCGTCACTTCGAGGCACCGCCCATGTCGTACGCGCAGCTCTTGCAGACTTTGCTTCAGCTTCAGTTGGTTCAGAAGAGGACGCTGGCTCCCTTGACAGGGGCACCTCCACCAGGGTACGATGCAAATGCCACTTACGACTTTCACTCAGGGGCGCCAGGCCATACAATTGAGAACTGCAAAGCCTTTAAGCACAAGGTGCAGGATTTGGTAGATGCCAAGATCATTAACTTCTCCGATAATGTACCCAATGTCACGAAGAATCCTATGCCGAATCATAGGGGAGGCGGAGTGAACGCCATTATCAAAGAAGAGAGTGCAGATCTGTTGACTGATGTCAGAGACCTAAAGACGCCGCTTAGCTTCGTCAAAGCTAAGTTGTTGAAAAAAGGGTTCTTTCCAGGTTGCGGAGAACTATGTATGGACTGTGCTACACATTCTGATGGATGTGAGTAGTTGGTAGAAGGAATTCAAAGCTTGATGGCTGAAGGGATTCTGCAATTTAGCAGGAAGGCTGAAAGTGTATCAGGAGAGGTAATGTTGAAGCAGGCCGATGAAGTCGCCACCATCACCATCCCTCGCCGGCCAATAACCATTTCTGCACCCAGACCGCCTACCATCACTATTACCAAAGTTGGGCCGATACCATTCGAGAGCACTAACGCTGTTTCGTGGCATTATGGGGCTGAAGTCTATTGCAACGGACAAAGGTTGGAGCTGGAACCGTACGGGTCGACTGTAGAGAACCTCGCAGGAATCAGTGGTATTACTCGCAGCGGAAGAGTATTTGCACCGCCAGAGGTCGTGGCAGAGAAAGTGGTTAGAGCTGATGCGGCCGATAAGGGTAAAAGCAAAGTCGTCGAAGAGGCCCCGTGTGGGGTAGAGAAAGATTTGCTTGTCAAAGACACCGAGGAGTTTATGCGGTTGATCAAAAAGAGCGACTACAAGATTGTAGACCATCTCCATCAAACGCCCTCGAAGATTTCTATTCTCAACTTGTTGCTGTGTTCTGAAGCACACCGCAACGCGCTGCTAAAGGTATTGAACGCTGCCTACGTACCGCGAGATATCGGTGAATCAGCTAGAAGAGGTTGTAGCCCACGTTAATGCTGGCAATGGGCTAGGTTTCACAGACTTAGAGCTGACGCCAAAAGGGAGGAATCACAATAGCGCCTTGCACATCTCGATCGAGTGTAGGGGCACAATCATGTCGCACGTGCTGGTGGACACGGGTTCGTCGCTTAATGTTCTTCCGAAGAAGGCATTAATGAAGTTGGACACTCGCAGATTGCTTTGCACACCCAGTGATCTGGTGGTGAAAGCATTCGACGGGACTAAGCGCCACGTTTTCGGGGAGGTGACCCTGCCGGTCCAAGTCGTCCCGGAAACGTTCGACACGGTCTTTTATATTATGGACATCATGCCTGCCTACAGTTGCCTCTTGGGCCGGCCATGGATCCATGCTGCTGGTGCCGTGACTTCCACGCTGCACCAAAAGCTCAAATATGCTGTCGGAGGAAGCATAGTAACCGTGTGTGGCGAGGAGGACATAATGGTGAGCCATTTGTCATCCTTTAAGTATGTTGAAATGGATGGCGAAATCCATGAAACTCTCTGCCAGGCATTTGAAGCCGTCAAGGTGAAGGAAGTAGCTCCTGTGGTCGCAGAAAAGCCAGAGATGAATCTCTCCTCATTCAAGGAAGCTCGGGCCGTTGTCCAAGCTGGATCTACCCCAGGCTGGGGGCATATTTTGGAGATACCGAACAAGCAGGATAAGTTTGGGTTGGGGTATTCTCCTGAAGCTGAAGCTTCTTCTTCTTCGTCTAGCAGCGCGTCTCGAGGTAAGGGGCCGATCCTATTTACCAGTGGCGGAGTGATTTTCGAAAGCATCAACGCGGCGTCTGAAGACAGCGGGGATAGCGATTGTGATCTCGACTCTTGGATTCAGCCAAGCAAGTCGGGCAAGGGCCTCAACAATTGGACCATCAAGGATATCACCCAGATGACAAGTGAAGAGTAATGATTCACTTTTTTTCAATCAATGTACAACCCTATGTCCTACCCGGGGCATAGCGGTTTTATTGTCAGGGCCTTTTTGGATTATGTACATGCATTTTGTTAATAAATCAAAGGCGTTTTCTTCGTATTCAAATATTGTGATCTCTGTTATTCCTGTTTTATATTTGTTTTGAAAAACAGTAAAATGGCAATGGGGTTTGAGCTAACCTGCATATTCTTGTTTTAAACTTAACCCTTGTTATTGCAGGATCCACATAACAGATGACATTGACTCTGGACCTTCTACGGCCCACTTCGACTTCGATTGCCCGATCTATCAAGCCGAAGAAGACGAAGACCTTCCTGAAGAGTTGGCCCGCTTGTTGAAACAAGAGGAAAACGTTATTCTGCCTCATGAGGAGGAGATCGAGATCGTAAATCTGGGTTCTGAAGAGCTCGTCAGAAATGTCAGGATAGGGGCTGCATTGCAGAACGATGTCAAGCAGAGATTAGTCGAGATGCTAAGAGAGTACAATGACGTCTTTGCTTGGTCATACGAAGATATGCCTGGACTTGACAGGGACATCGTGGTCCACCACTTGCCGCTACGAGAAGATTGCCCTCCCGTCAAGCAGAAGCTTAGAAGGACGAGACCAGACATGGCCGTTAAGATCAAAGAAGAAGTGCAGAAACAGCTTGATGCTGGCTTCTTAGCGGTCACCACTTACCCTCCGTGGGTCGCCAACATAGTGCTTGTACCGAAGAAGGACGGTAAGGTACGCATGTGCGTCGATTATCGGGATTTGAATAGGGCGAGCCCTAAAGATGATTTCCCGTTGCCTCATATCGATGTGTTGGTCGACAACACAGCCCAGTTCTCCGTGTTTTCGTTCATGGATGGCTTCTCCGGTTACAACCAGATCAAGATGGCGCCGGAGGACATGGAGAAAACGACGTTTATCACCCCCTGGGGAACATTTTGCTATAAGGTAATGCCCTTCGGTCTGAAGAACGCAGGGGCCACTTACCAACGAGCAACGGTGACTTTGTTTCATGATATGATTCATCATGAGATTGAGGTCTATGTTGATGACATGATTGCGAAGTCCCAAATGGAGGAAGAGCATCTGGTCAACTTATTGAAGCTTTTTGAGAGGCTTAGGAAGTTCAGGTTGAGGCTGAATCCTAACAAATGCACTTTCGGAGTGCGGTCCGGAAAGTTAATGGGGTTTATCGTTAGCGAACGAGGCATCGAGGTTGATCCTGCGAAAATAAAAGCCATTCAAGAAATGCCAGCGCCGAAAACAAAAAAAGAAGTTCGTGGTTTCTTGGGCAGAATAAACTACATTGCAAGGTTTATCTCTCAGCTCACGGCCACATGTGAACCGATGTTCAAGCTTTTAAAGAAAGATCAGACAATTACTTGGAATGAGGATTGCCAGAAGGCATTCGACAAGATAAAGCAGTATCTTCAAGAACCTCCAATCTTGATACCCCCAGTGGCTGGACGGCCATTAATCATGTACTTGACAGTTCTTGAGAATAGTATGGGGTGTGTTCTCGGTCAGCACGACGAGACGGGCAGAAAGGAGCATGCCATTTATTACTTGAGTAAAAAGTTCACAGACTATGAATCTCGCTACCCGATGCTGGAGAAAACGTGTTGCGCACTAGCCTGGGCTGCCAAACGTCTACGACAGTACATGCTCAACCACACCACTATGCTAATTTCGAAGATGGATCCGATCAAGTACGTCTTCGAGAAGCAGGCTCTTTCGGGAAGGATTGCCAGATGGCAAATGGTGTTAACGGAATATGATATTCAGTACGTATCCCAGAAGGCCATCAAAGGAAGCGTATTGTCTGATTACCTTGCCGAACAGCCGATCGAGGATTACCAGCCGATGAAATTTGAATTCCCTGACGAGGACATTATGTTTCTCAAAGCGAAGGATTGCGATGAGCCGTTTCCCGACGAGGGGCCAGATAGGAAATCCCAGTGGAAATTGATATTTGATGGGGCAGTTAATTCCTACAGAAGTGGCATCGGGGCTATCATCACGACTTCCCACGGATCCCACATCCCGTTTACTGCGAGACTGACGTTTCCAGTCACCAACAATGAGGCGGAGTACGAAGCATGCATCATGGGTCTGGAAGAGGCAATTGATTTGAGAATCAAGAACCTAGACGTATATGGTGACTCAGCGCTTGTGATCAACCAAATTAAAGGAGAGTGGGAGACTCGTCAATCGAATTTGGTGCCGTACATGAATTATGTCAGAAGGCTACTTCCGTTCTTTGATCGAGTGGAACTCCATCATGTGCCCAGGGCAGAAAATCAGATGGCTGATGCCTTAGCCACGTTGGCTTCAATGTATAAAGTCAATTTTTGGAATGAGGCTCCAAGAATTGTCCTTTCGCATCTTGATAGACCGGCATTTGTCTTTGCAATCGAGGAAGCCGCCGATGGCAAGCCATGGTTCCATGACATCCAGACCTTCCTTATGACTAAGGAATATCCTGCGGGTGCGTCAACCCAGGATAAGAAGACTCTGAGGAGGCTGTCTAGAAACTTTTACCTCAATCCTGATGGAGTGTTGTATAAGAGAAACCATGATCTCGTGCTACTCAGATGTATAGATGAGAAAGAGGCGAGTATGCTCATGGAAGAAGTCCATGAAGGCACATTTGGTACGCACATCGGCGGGCATGCTATGACAAGAAAGATCCTAAGAGCAGGATACTACTGGCTGACAATGGAGTCGGATTGCTTCAGATTCGCGAAGAGATGTCATAAATGCCAAATTTATGCTGATAAAGTTCATGTGCCGCCGTGCCCGTTGAATGTCATGTCCTCTCCGTGGCCGTTCTCCATGTGGGGCATCGACATGATAGGCAAGATCGAGCCCACTGCATCTAACAGTCATCGTTTCATCCTAGTAGCTATCGACTACTTCACCAAGTGGGTGGAGGCAGCCTCGTATGCTAATGTGACCAAGCAGGTGGTGGCTAAATTCATAAAGAGGGACATCATTTGTCTTTATGGAATTCCCGAGCCGATCATTACTGATAATGGTTCGAATCTGAATAACAATATGATGAAGGAGTTGTGCCAGAGTTTCAAGATTGAACACCACAACTCATCTCCTTACCGGCCGAAGATGAATGGCGTCGTTGAAGCAGCCAACAAGAACATAAAGAAGATTGTTCAGAAGATGGTTGTGACCTACAAAGACTGGCATGAGATGCTGCCATTTGCACTGCACGGTTATCGTACAACGGTACGTACTTCAACCGGGGCAACTCCTTTCTCCTTAGTGTACAGTATGGAAGCTGTCCTACCGTTAGAAGTGGAGATCCCTTCTTTGCGAGTTTTGGTTGATGTGAAACTCGACGAGGCAGAATGGATTACGAATCGTCTGAACCAACTCAGCCTGATGGACGAGAAGAGGTTAGCATCGATTGCATTTGGTCGTCTGTACCAAAGTCGAATGAAGAAAGCTTATGATAAGAAGGTGCCTAAAAGCTTTCAGACGAGTGATCTCGTCCTGAAGAAGATTCTTCCTCCACACTCCGATCACCGGGGCAAGTGGACTCCGAATTACGAAGGTCCGTACGTCGTCAGCAAGGTCTTCTCGGGAGGAGCTTTGTTGTTATCCACGATGGATGGTGAAGATTTTGCATCCCCGGTGAACGCGGACGCAGTTAAAAAATACTTTGCTTGAAAGCGACCCGCTGGACAAAAAAAAGAAAGTCCAGGCAAAAAAGGGGCATCCCGGCGAACCAAAAACAGAATAAAAGGTTCGGGCAAAAATTAGGGATATAAATTGAAAAAAGGTACACCCGCGAAGTCGAAAACCTACACTGGGCGGCCTCGGCAAAAAGGGGTATCCCGGTGAACTGAAAACCCGAAAAGGGCGGTTCACGCAAAAGTTAGGGATTTGAAAAAGCAAATGACTGCGTTCCGCGTGTGGACTTACATTGTTTAGTGGTTTGGAGGACCTGAAGGCCGTTTATCTGAATCAATCTCTTCCGAAGCTGAAGCGTCGGAGAAGTATCGAAGTCGAGTGGGTCATAGAGGGATCAACTCATGGTGTTCGTCTACGCCTCGTTGCCGACATTTGTATATACTGATGTATATTTATGTTTTATTTTTATGCAGCTTCCTCATCCCAGGAGCTTGCATCTGTTGTAAAACATTTTTACCCATTCAGGGGTACGTTATCAATAAAATGCATACTATTCAGCAATTCTGTGTGCCTGTTTAGCATTTATCTGTTTTGTTTGTGAAAAAGAACGCCGATGTTTTTGATAAAATGCGCATACATAAACTTACTGGCCTAGGCCACTGATTGTTGAAACAATTAATTACTTGAATATTGTCACGAGATAATAACCTTGATAGGTCCCTTTGAGAAGGGTATCTTGTCTGTTTGTTTGTGTTATTACAGGTGTAGCATATTCCAGACAGTGCGTCGTGCGCATCCCTGAAGCAGGATGATTCCTCCTTCTCCAGCAGAGTTCAGTAGCCTCTCCCCGCAGAGTCTGAACGCGAAATCGTGAGCATCGATATGTCTCCCCAGGCAGGGATGATTCTCTCCCCAAGCAGATGCATCCTGAAGGAACGTCATCTCCTCAGCTGAGTCACGCGTCGAAGCATGATTTCTTATCCCCCAGCACCGGGTCACAAGTGCAGGTTTCGTAGGAAACTATTCGTACGCCGAAGTATGCAGCAACTGATGGTGCAAGACTGAAGTCTCTAGCGGAATTGAGACTCCCCACCAGAGTTGTACTCTCCCCCGAAGTCGGATGATTCCTTCTTCCCCAGCGGAATTGAAATTCCTCACCAGAGTCGTATTCTCCAGCGAAGCAGAATGATTTCTCCTTCCTCAGCCGAGTTTGCAAATCCCCAAGAGAGCCGAGTCCTTGGGAGGCAGTTGGGACCACGATTGGTTTTCCCCAGTAGAGTGTTGAACAGCTGAAGTTGTTCCCCCACAGAGTCATTATCTCCAGAAAAGTAGCCATGAAGGCCACGCAGTTTATTCTCGCGATTGACATCGCTTTTCCCTCAGCAGGTCCTAGTTCTCGTAGAGCTTCGTTCCCTTGCAGCAATCAACCGAAGTTATTTCCCCCGCAGCAGTCAACTGAAGTTGTGTCCCCTGCGGAGTCCAATTGAAATTGGTGTGACCATGTTCTCCTCAGCAGGATGATTCCTCTATCTGAGTAGTTCTTTCTCCTTGACAGGAAGATTCCCCCTTCGGCATTTATTTTGCTGACGGGATCGCATCATTGTGCATGATTGCATAGCATTTATCATAAACGCATAGCATTTCCACCGTGTGGAGCATTGTGCCATTGCCGAAGCATATGCATAATAAACATGATCTAGGTTGCTACCGTTCTTGTTTTGCAGGTGTTCCGCCGCAGATTTGACTGCTCAGGATGATTCCTGACGTTCTCCCCAGCGGAGTCTTCAGTTCAAGATGATTCTTGAATTCCCCAGCAGGGTCATTTGCTTAAGATGATTCTTAAGCTCCCCAGTAGGGTCCCCAGTAAAGGTTTCCCAGGATGATTCCTGAAATCCCCAACCGAGTGTTCGCTCAGGATGATTCCTGAAAGCTCCAGATTGGTTATCGGTTCAAGATGATTCTTGAAAGCCTCTAGCGGAGTTATTTGTTCAAGATGATTCTTGAAGTCCTCAGCAGAGTTGATTCATCCAGAATGATTTCTGGACCCCCGGAGCGGAGTTGCTTGATAGTTCTCCAGATTCCCCAGCGGCGAAGCATCCTCCCCAACAGGTTTTCTAACGGCGAAGTTGAAATCTCCCTTGAAGACTCCATGATTGAAGTCTGACCGTGTTAACGAAGCAGTTCTCTCAGCTGATGCGGAGTGCCTGATGGCAGAGGTTTAGATGTTCCCAGTTGGCTCAGGATCGACCAAGAATTCTATTCCCGACTTGCTGACGAAGTCCGGCTGATGCCTGACAGTGATGCGGAATGCCTGATGGCATGATCAACCTGATGGTTGAAGTCCGGCTGATGCCCGACAGTTCTTCGAATGCCTGATGGCATGATCAACCTGATGGTTGAGGGTCGGCTGATGCCCGACAATTTCTTTGGAATGCCTGATGGCATGATCAACCTGATGGTTGAAGTCCGGCTAATGCCCGACAAGCTCTTTGAATGCCTGATGGCATGATCAACTATGTATTACCGGTTATCGTGGGACCAATTCCCCAATGGAGTTTCTTCACCCTGACGGCGAGGTCAGACGATGTTGAGAGTTGATGGCGAAGTCAGATTATGTTCAGTACTTGACGGTGATGTCGGGTGTTTCTCAGAGTCATGATTGGTTGACGGAGATGTCAGATTCTTTGTTGCTCCAGCGGCGATGTTGGATGTTTGTTTGTCTGGCGGCGATGCCAGATGATTTAGTTTTTCGGCGGCGAGGTTGGATATTTGTCTGGCGGCGATGTCAGATGATTTGATTTTCCAGCGGCGATGTTGGATATTTGTTTCTGGCGGCGATGTCAGATGATTTGATTCCCCCAGCGGCGATGTTGGATGTTTGCTTTTGACGGCGAAGTCAGATTCATCACGTACTTGACGGCGATGTCGGGTGTTTCCCAAAGTTATGTTTGTTTCTGGCGGCGATGTCAGGTGATTGAGTTCTCCAGCGGTGATGTTGGATGTTTGTTTCTGGCGGCAATGTCAGGTGGTTTGATTCTCCAGCGGCGATGTTGGGTATTTTGGTTGTCCTACGGCGATGTCAGACGCTTTATTTTCATGAATGCCTGACAGTGAGGTCAGGTGTCCGATGACAATGATAGAGGAATTTAATGTGGATAACTGACGACCAGGTTCAGGTCAGTATGTCTCCAGCAAGCTGTCGTGCAGCTATTACTTCAGTTTGCGAAGATTCTTTCCTGCCTGAGTACCGTGTGCTTGTGCAATTGGCAAATTTCTGGGTTTATCGGTATTCAACTGTATCGCACCTTGATTGGCTGAGAGTCGTTCGCTCCTCACCCAGTCAGGTTCAAGCCGTTTGAATAGGGGCAGTTGTTGCACCCTAAAATTTGAACAACATTTATTTACCCATCAAGAGTTGTATGAGGCTTTGAAGCTAGCCAAGAAGGTTGTTCAAGTGTTCAAAGGTTGATACCTTTGTCAGAGAACTCAAGAGATCCTCAGAGAGATTGGTTGAAACCAAAGGTGGTGTGCCCCATAACTTGAGAGTTGTGGGAGCTCCTCAGATGATTCTGAGACTATGAGGATAAACTTGAAGCTTTGAGAAAGCTTATGAGATGTCTTGAAAGCCATCATGAAGCCTATAAAGGTCATTGTACAAGAATTCAGAAGATTCAACCATGAGTGGTGGAATTAGGGTTTGACTGGGTCAACCCTAGGTCAACTGATGATTTGGAGAGGGTTAAGACCTAATCCATGAGCCATGTGATCATGGAATGATGTATTGAGATGCTATAAGGATGATTCCTAGACCAACTCATCATGATTGAGGAGTTGGATAAGTTTTAAGCTAGGGTTTCTAAGGATTGACAGTGTAAAATCCCCTAGTTTGATCCCTATCTTCAAGGCAGTTTAGCTCAAGATGTGATTGTCATCTCATCTTCCCCACAACATGAATGTTGTAGAGCTTATTCTTAGCTTTAATTTGAGTGCTAGAAGTACTTGATAGGATTTGTAGAGCTCAAGTTATGTGAATCTGGGTCCTTGAAAGTCACCCAACTTGCATCCAACTTTTGCCCTAGTAGGATGATTCCTATGGATTCTTGGTCAACATGAATGTTGTATAGCATCTTCTTAGATTTCTAGAGAGTACTAGAAGTCCTTTATAGGATTTGTAGAACTCAACTTATGGCTTTGACAAGTCAAGGGCATTTTGGTCATTTGGAGGTTATAGGTCATTTCAAGCATAAGGCCATATCTCCTACTTCCATGCTTCAAATGGAAAAATCTTCAACATAAAACTTGCTTAGAATGATGTTTTAAGGCTATTAGGGAGGTCATGAGATGTTGAAAAAGCTTGTATCAAAAAGTGATAAAAATGGCCTAAAATGGAGGCATAAGTTAATTAAAGTGAAATTGAAAATTGGAAATCACAAGCTATAAATCCAAACCATGTCATATAATAGGTCATTTTGACTCCAAATGACATTCTAAGAACAATGGTTCAGCCACAATTTTGATTTGAGGCTTGGATCATAGGACTGCTTTGGAAATGGCTTACTTGCATATTAAGGTACCAAACCAAAACTCAAAAGAACTCAATAAACAAGGTAGTTATGCATTGTAACTCACCCTAAACCTCATGTGGGGATAAATTCAAGTCAGAATTGAAAGGTTATGAGATGCTTGGCATGAGATAGCATGTAAGGAGAATTGGATTCAAAATGTCATGACATGAAAAGTTCAATTTCTCATTGGATGATCCTAGATGGTTCTAGATGATTCTAAACCACTCTATAAGATGATTGTAACTTGCTCAGATGCAAGGTTGGTGAGAATTGGTGTAGAGAAGAGAGAGTGAGATCCAAATTCTTCCATTGCAAGTCAAGTGTGAATTCTTCATTCTTCTTCATTTCCTTTCATTTTTTTTCACACAAACACATTTTATACATCATATTGAAGCTGTGCAGATTGAATTGAGATCACATCCATGGAGAATTGAAGAGTTGGAGATTGAAATTTCAAGGTTGCATTTCAAAATCGGTTTCCAAGAATCAAGCATTTTCAGCCATTCTTTTTGCATACAGAAGCTAGAAGATTGCTCAGTGAAGGAATTGGGAAAGATTCAAGGCTTGAAGTGAAGGATTACTACCTCTGTTCACTTGATTTTACCAGGTTTGCAAATTCTTTCCTACACTATGTTTTAGGCATGATTAAGTTAATTTGTTAGTGTAGAATTGTTAGAGACCAATAGGTGATGAATTTTGGATAGTTTGAAGAGAATTGGTGAAGATTGGATAGTGGTCATCATTTCTGTTTGGCCTTGTATCTTGTTGGATATTGAGTGATGAGCTTAGTTTAATATCAAGAGATGTTCAGGGAAGAATGAGGATGAGATTAGGACCATTAGTTTCAAGAATTGTTAAGATTGATGACTGAGTATATTTTGGATCTTGGATCGGGTTCATTGATTTAGGAGGTTTCAGTGGATTTTGAGATTGTAATCGTGTTCAGCATGAGAAATCAAGTGGATTAGGGTCTTGAATTTTAAGAATTGATGAAGTTTTGAGGGAGTTCTAGTTGAGGAAGATGAAGCTTCATGCTGCATTTCCATGGAGGTTTCAGAAAACCTTAGGTTGGAGGAAGAAGATGAACTCACAGCCATCAGATGCAAGCAAGACTTTTTGACCCCCGCGTGATCCAATGGCCCACATTCAATTTCATTTTGGAGGGAAGCCAGAAACGCTGAAACGCACCGTTTCATTAAACGGTGGTTCTGGGCTTAGTGGATCCAATTGATAACCCCACCCCTCATCCAGGCCCATGTATGATTTGAACTGAAATCCTTTACTCTTTGCACCGCTTGTTTTTCATTTTTCTTTGGTTTTATTAATTGTTTTTTCTGATGAAATGGGCCCCAGCGCGCTTGCTGTTTAAACCCCCCAGTCGGGGCCCATATGGAATTTGAAATGGATCTGTTTACTTCTTGCACCCCATCTCATAATTTCCATTTTATTTTTCTCCATTTTTCTTTCAAACTTTAGAAAATCATAATAAATTGAAAATTAATGATTTTTAATAGGAATTTTTTCTCCTACTTCATATTTTTGTCAAGAAAAATATAAAATAAAAATATTCCCCTTTCATGCATTTTTGATATTTTTTGTATATTTTCCATTTTAATTGCATTTTATTTCTTTTATGTTGATATATGAATTTGTAGAATTTTGTTTAGGTAGCTCCCTCAATATTTTTAGTTCATTCTTTTTAGGATAGTTAGATGTATGTTTTAGATTCCCCCTGGATTTATCCCATAATTTTGTGATGAATTTTAGGATAGTTTTGATTAGATGACATTAGGTTGTGTAGGATTAGGTTAAACTTCAACATAGGTGCACCATAACCTTAGATTTTTGGGTTTTAGGACAAATTAGACTATGGGACATATATGGGTATTAAGGGTAGGTATGTAGGATCCCTTAAAAATTATATTAGGATTTAATATGGTAGTATACTATTTTTAGGTGACTTTTGTATTGGTTGATTGTTTGTGTTGCCCTTGTGGGCTTGTATTTTTGTTTGCTTTGCTTTGTGAGCTTGGAGAGCTTGGTATTGTTCTAAGGAGCATTGAGGAGCATAGTAGAAGACTTGAAGATGGGTTGAGGAGCTTGAGAGCTTGATCTTATTTCCTTTTTTTGTTGTTTTAGGGTTAGGGGTTAGGAAGAGTTTAGACATAGATAACTCCGTTCTTAAACATGGATGGTATCTTCCACCTCCATTCCTCCCTATAATTCAAAGTCCTTCCCTGGTATACACCTCTCTCCTTTGGAGGGATAAGTGATGTACCTAGGAAGTAGAACTTTTGAGGGAACCATTCCTTTGATGTTGAACCCTTATAGGTCACCTTTGGTGGTCAATAAGCAGTTCAATATCCCCCAGCTTATCCAGTAAGTGATTTCATCTGGTTTGATTACCTTGAGAAATGTTGAGCTTGAGTTTGAAGATGAAGACTTCAATGAAGAGTATAGAAGAGGATGAATCCTTGAGCATTTGCAATTCCAGCTGAAGCTTGAAGAGCAACAAGAGCAAGTTGATACTTGAAGACCCCTGAAGATGAAATAAAGACTGAAGGATGAAGTTGATACTTCTAAGTGATTGAGATTGATTCTGAAGAGCTGAAGCTTGAAGAACAAAGGAAGTTGATACTTACTTTGATACTTGAAGATCCCTGAAGATTAGGTGAAGCCTGAAGGTGGAGATGACCAAGAAGCTGCAGCTTAAAGGAGAAGATAAGTTGAAACTTATGTTGAAGGGTTGAAACCTGGGGAAGAAAATTGATATTTGTCAAGAGTGATTGAAGTCTGAAGACTGAATGGCTGGTGGAAAAGCTGAAGCTTGAGGTTGAGAGAAGAGTTGATCTGCCTTCTTTTTTTTCTTTTCTGTATTGCTGTGTTTTGTTTGACTTGTTTGATGCATTAGAATAAGTTCATATCTAGAATAGGTAGAATCTAGGAGCATGATTGCACTAGAGGTTGAGTTGCTCCCTCTGCTTGTACTGTTACTGTGTGGCTTTGCTTACGGGTATTCGGTAGAGCCCAGCTCCCTTGCCCATGTGATTTGTTTGCCTGATGGCATTTTATTTCATTTCTTCTGTATGATTGCAGTTTACTGTTATTGCTTGATAGCATGTTTTATATTTCAGTATGATTACTGTTATCCATTCTGGCTTAAGGTTGAGATGAGCTTGTGGAGGCTGAAGCCCCACACACATTTCCTCCCTCACTTGCATTGCATGCATTTTACTGTTAAGCTGATGCTTTGTCTGTTTTGGTGTATCATTGACATGATCCCTTAGGACTCTCATTTCCTTTGATAAGGAATTGATGATAGAACTTTAGGTTGAAACCTATGCATGACAACTTCTAGGAGTTCCCTGTTCAAACCTCAACCATAGGATGAATCCATGGCATGATAACAGTAGGACTTGATAGTCTCCCTCCTAGTTGGGCCTGTTCTCTTCTCATCTCAAAACAGTTTAAGATACAGTAATCATGAATGATTTCTTTCGTACGTTACGAGCCTTAAGCTATCTGAGAAAGGATTGTGGGAGAGCTTCTTTTCCATAATCTGGATGTTTAGTATGGTACCCTTTGGGTGACATGCGACGCATTCACTCTCAGGTCATAGTCTCTAGTGCGATTGAAATTGCAAACACAATAAAAAACACTTCTTTCGTAAAAGACAGGAAATAAACCGTAGTTTCCCGAACTACGTAAGCTCTGATCTCTCATACCTGTTGAGAGTACGTAGGCACAAGATGGCGATGTCTTGGCGAGCTACCTTCCCCCATAACCCTTCGTAGGCCGAACTACGTTGACTCTGATTTCTCATTCTCTGATGAGAATACGTAGGCATAAAGCACGACGCTTTGCCGAGTCATTTTTCTTTTTCTTTTAAGCCAGCCTTGATAGGTAGATAGAATAAAACCAACCCGTCCAAGTAAACACAACAAGCATGGATCCCATCGAGTACGACGGACGTGAGGGGTGCTAATACCTTCCCCTTGCGTAACCGACTCCCGAACCCAGACAATGGTTGCGACGACCTTGTCTTACCCTTTTTTGTCAGGTTTTTCCGATCGTTTCCTTTCCCGCTCTGAGGGATAAATAACGAAAGGTGGCGACTCTTCTGTTGTGCCGGCACCTTATTTTCGCGTAAGCGACAACGTGCATTCTAGGAAATACAACATGAAGTTCGCCTAGCAAACTTCTTGACTTTTTCTTCTATCATGTTTGCTGGCACCTTCGCCAAGCAAACTTTGCCCCTTTTCGCCTCTGTTTGTGTTCGCTAGCACCTCGCCTAGGGAACTTATCGTTGTTTTTTCTAGGCAGCTTCGCTGGAACCTTCGCCTAGCGAACTTCAGTCCCTTTTCGCCTCTGTTTGCATTCGCTAGCACCTTCGCCTAGCGAACTTATTGTTTTTCTGGGTAGCTTCGCTACAACCTTCGCCTAGCGAACTTCCCCTGTTTTTTCTAGTTTGTTCATAATTTTTTTTTCAAGGAGTTCGCACGGCGAACTCCTCGATGGCACTTCATGCCATTTTTTTGTATCTTGTTTCTTTTTAAGCTAAATAACTCGTTATGGTTGTATGTTTTGTATATGTTTATTGTTGGTCATTTTTTACCTTTGGTTCCAAAAAACTATTTTCAGGAAAACAAACTCTCGATTCTCATCGAGCCATTTTTGACCTTGTAAGTCGATTGCCTTGTGCATCGCCATCGACCTTGTTCGCATCACCTCAAACTTTTTAAGCAATCAAACCCTTGATCCAACGTCAAGCGGATTTTCTCAAACAATTGTTGAACTAATACACCATCTTTAATAAAAGGATAAAGTTCTCTTTGTATTCAACTAAAGAGAGAGGATTGAGTGTAGACTTCTTCCTCTCCGAGTGCCGGGATACTCGCTGTAGAGTGTGTGGTTTTGATACTCGTCTTTCAATACGAAGACGTAACCGTTCGCCACATCTTGCTCTCCTAAAACCTCGGTCCTGTGCCGAGTGCCTTTTTCAAAATCATTTTCATAACAAAAACTTGAATGGTCGTGGAGTGGTTAGGCGTAGGCCTTCTCCTATCCCGAGTGCTTGACATTTATCGTAGGGTTTACAGTCGCAAAAGCACTTATCATTCAAAACCAAAAATACTTTAATAAGAGAATTAAGTTCTCTTTGTGTTAAATTAAAGAGAGAGGATTGAGTGTAGACTTCTTCCTCTCCGAGTGTCAGGATACTCACTGTAGTGTGTGTGGTCTTGACACTCGTCTTTCAACATGGAGACGCTACGTTCG
This sequence comes from Lathyrus sativus, assembly GCA_963859935.3. Lineage (NCBI taxonomy): Eukaryota > Viridiplantae > Streptophyta > Magnoliopsida > Fabales > Fabaceae > Lathyrus > Lathyrus sativus. The sequence continues at coordinate 685,329,568 of OZ012735.1, read as the reverse complement.
CCACACCATTTCATAACAAAACCTAATCTTTCAAAAAAGGATATGTTACGTCCGTTCTACCACAAACAGGTAACGCCTAAGTCTCCAATGGTCGAGTAGCAATATGCCTAAACTCCTAGAATGCGCACGATAACATCATCCATGAAAACATTGGTTAACCTTATCCCGAACTACGTTTGCTCTGATTTCTCATGCCAGATGAGGATACGTAGGCACAAGACGGTGATGTCTTGGCGATCACATTTCCCCCTATATTCGTAGTTCCCCAAACTACGTCAACTCTGACTTTCTCATTTCCCCTGTTTCTAACCCTACTCTTTATCCTAGGATCACTCTCATTAGCAATAACCTTTAAGAAAATGTTACCACACGTCGACAAACAAATGGTTCCCATCGAGTACAATGGATACGAGGGGTGCTAATACCTTCCCTTCGCATAACCGGCTTCCGAACCCGTTTTTGGTCGCGAGACCGTCTTATCTGTTTCTTCCCTGGGGTTTTCTCGATGTTTTCCCTTCCCTTCATGGGATAAATAAAGTTCGATGGCGACTCTTCTGTCTATCTTTTTGCCTCCCCTTCGTTTCATTTTTTCGAGTAGCGACACTTACCCTCTAAGAGTTACAAAGAAGGATCAGAAGGAGAAAGACTTTGAAAAATTCAGCACAATATTAAAAAATTTAGAGATCAATATGTCATTCTTTGAAGCACTCGAGCAAATTCCTTTGTACAAGAAATTCATGATGGAGGTAATGGGGAAAAAGAGAACAATGGGCGAGGAGAAGAAAATTTCAACTGAGCAGTTTAGTGAAATATCACAAGGAAGGAGAACCCCCATCAAACGGAAAGATCCTGGACTTGTAGCAATCCCTTGCATGATAAAAGATAGAACTTTCAAGAAGGTCCTTATTGATTCAGGTGCTAGTGTGAGTCTCATGCCTTTATCTATTTTCAAGAAGCTGGGTATTGGAAAAGTGAGCGATACGGGAATAAGCTTGAAGTTCACCGACCACACGACTAAGAGGTCATATGGGCTAGCAGAGGATTTAATGGTGATAATTGATAACTTTACCTTCCTAGTTGATTTTGAGATTATGGATATTCTAGAAGATAAAGAGACTCCCATCATACTTGGCCAACCATTCTTGCTTACTAGTCGGTGCAATGTTGATATTAAAACAGGTACTCTAACCTTGAAATCTTTTGATGAGGAAATAAATTTAAAAGTTTTGGACATCAAGAAGCGAGGTAAAGAGGAAGATATTCAAGCTTCAGTTGGAATGATCAAAATAGTGGGAAAAGGAAAAAGTTAAAAACCACTTTTGGAAAAAGTCTCTGGTGTAATTTGTCAGGTTGCAATATCTCAGTCGTCTAGGGCACATAGCGAGACTCTAAAATTCATTCGAGGAGTCAAGAATAGAAAAGTTGGATGTGATTTGATACACAAAGTTGCTCTTATCTCTGATCCTGATCGGTCCTCTGTTGCGAAAAGGTCAAGCAACAAAGTGTGGAAGCTGAAATACCCCTCATAACAATGGGGAGTGAACCGTCAAGCCATGCGATGTTAAATGAAGCGCTACGTGGGAGGCAACCCACGTTTTTAATGATTGAGCATTTTCTTTTTGTTGTTATTTTGTTTCATTTGCAGGTAATAAACGAGACCTTACAGGTGGAAGCTAGGATATAGCAAATTAGTGTTGCATTACCCTCCGAATCCTCAGTAAGGATCTTTGTGAGTTATGTCTCTTCCTCTCTTGTTCTAAAACATTGAGGCTAATGTTTAGCTCAAGTTTGGGGGAGGATTTACTGTTTTGAGTTTTTTTAAGTACTTTTTAATTGTGTTTATGTGCTTTTGTTTAAAAATCGCTTTGAACTCTCCTCGAATGAGGACCGTAAAAAATTTTCTTGTGAATATTGTGATGTGTGAAGTAGTCAGGAGAGTATATAAAGTTTGAGGGAAGAGGAGTTAAAACTAGGGAATTTGGGAAAGTTTGGAAATTAAGGTATAACCTGAACGCCCTAGATTCCCCAGAGTAAGGAAACGAGTCCAACGTGTAGATTTATGCCATAGTACTTGGATTTGAGAAGTATTCCTCGATTAGTTCATAGTGATGGTCCAGCATGATTAAAAAGAATTGCATGTATAAAGTTGATTGAGAGAATGACTTATGGCACCCAAAAAAATGATGAATAATGACGGTAAAGACAACTGGTCCTTCTAAGTTGGGTAACCCTCACTCGGTTACTTAGCCTAACAGCGGTTGAATCTCTATAGTCGTCCCAAAATGGACTAATAAACGCTAATGAGCGAGAAAAAAAGAATAAAGGTGCCTAGGAAAAGTCTCGATCAATCTTGTACATGTGAGGGAAAACGATCGAAAGTACCTTAATCTAATTATCCGAATGAAAGGGGTAGAAAATCAAAGAAAAGACTTAAGCCCAAAGCATAGTTGGAGAGGTGACTGAAAGGAGGACTTAGGTCTGTGGTTTTACCGCGATATGTGTTTGTGTAATTCCTTCGTTAACAGACAATTGCCAAGAGAACTAATTTTAGCCGATCGGAACAAAGGCTCACATATGAGTATCGACACACCTTACCTTCACAAGTATTTCATTTGATATGTATTGTTTGATATGAAAAATGGTTATCCAAGCTTGTTGCTTGAGGTCAAGCAACGATTTAAGTTTACGGGAGTTTGATCAGTGATTTTTATGCGTTATTTCACCGATAACTTTAGTAAATCATCTTATATGTTTAGTTGCATTTTATTTTCTTTTATCGCATTTTATGCGTTGGTTTGGTATTTCCATTGTTTTTATGTTCATATAAACAATCGAGAAGAACCAGAGAAACAATGGCCTGACACGGCCCGTGTCAGGAGGATACCAAGAGAAAGAAAGTTTAGTGGTAGACAGTGGGCTGACACGGGCGCCTGTGTCACCTGACACAGCCTGTGTCACCTGACACAGCCCGTGTCAGCAAGTCTGGGGCATGACTAATTTGAATTAGAGAGCCAAGGAGCCAACACGGGCGACCATGTCACCTGACACAACTCGTGTTGGCTTGGTCGCGTCAACTTCCAATTTTCTTGATTTTGTGACCTTTGTGATTCCAAAGGGTATTTTGGGTATTTTCATATTGTTGTGTTGGACCTGGGAGTATTTAAGACGTATTTTGAGAAGGAAAAATAGACTTTTGACTAGAAAAGGATTACACAATCAAGATTGGAGAGATCAAGAGGATTGGGGAACTGAAGGTTTTCATGAGCGGAAGCAATTTAAGATCAAAGAATCCTATTATCTTGTAATGTCTAGTTTTTACTGTGTATTTTTTCTTTGAATATTATGAGTAGATAAACCCTCCAATGTTAGGGGTGTCCCTAATTTGAATCTATAATGACTCTGACATTAGTATTGCAATAAAAATTCCTTTGTTTTTCATAACTGATTTGATCTCTAGATATTCTTAATGCTTGTCATGTTGAACAAACAGGGTTTGATTTTTTATTAACGATTAGGCTGGACTGCCGTTGTTAATGCTTTGCTTTGGATAATTATGTAGTAGATATCACCTAGGACTAGGGATACCCTATAGAAACCGGAACATTCTTAATAATTGATTGCTTAATTTCGTCTGTAGTTCTCTATGGACATATGGATTAGGGTGGATGATTAAAGGTTATCTCGGTAAGGACTTAGGAGTAAATATTCTAAAAAATCGGTAAGTAGTAGTTACAATAAGTTGTTGCAGTGTTAATTCAGAGTTGTTACTAAGTCGGATCACACACTTTCCCTAGCATGTTACTCATATTTATTGAAACCACTTAGTCAATTTCCTTCTTTCATTTGCAATTATTTTTATAATTAAACCAAACAATTTCAAAACCCCAAGTACTTTTGTTTAATTGAAATGAAATCATAACTTATGTTCCTACGCAGTCTTCAAGATCTATATTCGGGGAAATTCCATTTTATTACTACATTGGCAAAATAGTACACTTGCTATTTTTTCGATCAGAAATCCTTCGGGACAACAAGTGGAGACTTAGTCTGTATGTGATTCTTCTCTAACAAAGCTGGAAAAAAAATTGTATAAGACATGGGAATTGGATCAAAGTGTGGCTTTCTCATGACGCGATTTTGATTGTTATATTATGGACAAGCCTGTTGTTGAGATTATTGTTGTTATTGTTGAACATGTTGTTGAGTAAGCTGTTGAGTATGTTGTTGAGAGAACTGAGGTTGGTAGGCTGGAGCTACCATTGCTGAGTTGATAACGGGAGAAACAACTGCAGAGTGTTGTTGTTGATGCCTTCTTCTTGGTCTTCCGTGTAGAATGGCACTAACATTTTACCCTTTCTTCTTGGAAAAACTACTTCTTAACTCCATTAGAGGAACCTCCATCTCTAGCCAAACTTCTCTCGCTGACACCTTCTTCAAGTCGCATCCCTATATTCACCATTTTAGTGAAATCACTCGGTGCACTTGCAATCATTCTTTCAGAATAAAAGGAGCTCAGGGTTTTTAAAAGATCTTCGTCATCTCCTTTTCGTCTAGAGGGGCACAAATCTGGGCATCAACCTCACACCATCTTTGTACATATTCTTTGAAGGACTCTTTGTCTTTTTGGGACATAACTCGGAGTTAAACTTTGTCCTGAGCCATTTCGACATTATATTTGTCTTGTCTGATGAACGCTTCTCCTAAGTCATTAAAAGTGTGGATCTACGTGCTATCTAAACTCATATACCATTTAACGGCAGCACTGATCAAGCTATATTAGAAGTAATGAATCAACAGTTGATGGTTATCAGTCTGGATTGACATCTTCCTTGCATACATATTCATATGGCTTCTTGGACAATAATCCCCTCTATACTTTTCAAAATTAGGCACGTTAAACTTGTGCGATATCTTCACATTTGGCATGGGTCAAAGATCGTGAGCATTCTTTCCAAACAAATCCTTTCCCCTAAGGGCCTTAATTTCCCTTTGCATTTCTAGGAACTGGTCTTGAAACTCATCCATCCTTTCATAGACACCAACAGTCTCGCTCAGAGCAGCGTGTAAAATAGGTTCTTCAATATGAGGAGTGGTGTGAACAACGGGAGGTGGTATAGACACAATGGCAGGAATAACATGAACTTCAGTAACTGGTGGTTTATACCCTTATAGCACAAAATTCTGAGGCATCCCCAAAGGAAAACCAGGAGGCATTTGGTGTTGAGAAGCATTAACAAGAGCCATAGAAACAGGCGCATAAACAATCTCAGAGATCACAGTCCTCTGAACATGCACTTGAGGAGGAGGAGGTGGTTGATTCTGAGCAGCCACCAAAACTCCCATCATTATAGAGAGCTTTTCCAAACTTTCTTTCAAGGTAGTCACTTCTTCTCGGAGCTCGCGATTCTCTTGTTCTAGTTGATCCATCCTTCTTTGATGACTAGCTCGGGTGTTGTACTGATGAAACAGTTTAACTAACGGAGACAAAAGATATGGATAAGCGGAATGCAAAAACTCAATGTTGAACGATGCATGATATGCAATATAAATGAGTTGTTTATGTTAGTTTTCAAGGAACTTAATACTCATAAAAATTGCAAACATCATAAAGGGTTGATACTTTTTGAATAGTTGAAAAAACCTCATTTCATTAATAATGGAAGGATTATAATTTGAAGTACAATTTCAAAAGATCCTAAAAATACAAGAGGAAAACAACTAAATTCTATGGTTCCTATGGAATCCCCTCTTAAGAAGGTCCAACTCCTTGCTGATGCTTCCTCTTCTACCTCTTCAACTAAGCACTTTCAACCACAAGTTTGTCAACAATCTTATTCAAAGCACCTGAAGTATGAAGAATATCATAATACTCATGAAAAGTAGGAACTGGCTGGACGCTAGAGAAAAATAAATTATCTCTCTCCTCTTGTCTTTCTACAGCATGCCGCTCAAGTATCTCAATCAAATCATCCTTATCCTTCAACCGTTTATCCAATTCCATCTTCTCAGCATTTCAAGCATGGTACTTACTTTCTCAACTGTCTTTTTCTAGCTTCATCCTTGCTAAAACTTCCTGAAACTCTTCCCTATTCTCAATAGGAATGGTAGATAATGATGATATGGCGAATGGTAATGAAGGCCTCTCAAGGGGGTATGGCATTTTGAGTTCACAAGCTCTGGCGCACACCCATTGAGTGTAGGGCTCAAAAGCAACGCAATTCTCCTTCTCCAACTAATTCTTACCCTTCCTATGAACATTGCACCAAGAACACACAACCTTATCCTTCAAATCCAAATTCCCTTCTCCATTAAGGTAAAAGAAACCTGCTATCATAATGTTGCGAGGTTTGTCCTTTATAGGATACCCAAACTGACACCTTGCAAGAATAAGATTGTATTTAATTCCCCCTTGTATATCAAGAACAGGTACATTAGGGAATTCCCCGCAACTATCAATGATTACTCCAATATCATAAGTTGGTTCATACCAATTCAAATTATCCTGAGTAAGAGACATAAGCCTTTGAGACCACCTAAGCTTTTCTAGATTCTCCACGAAGAGTCTGGATCAAGGAAATTGTGACTTAAACCATTTATATAACAGAGGTGCACAACATGTGATAGCTTCACCACCTTTAGAAGTCCTAAGGTGTCATAGAATGGTAAGTCTCTCCAAGTAAAGTAGGCATTGGGTTACCAATCAAGAATATACAAATGGAGTTAACATCAACAAAATTGTCAATGTTTGGGAACAACACAAGACCATAAATAAGTAATGCAAGGAGAGATTCAAAAGCATCCCTATTATCTACTTTGGCTAAGACAAAAGCCTTCCCCATCAAGAATTTGGAGGTCAACAATTGGATTCCCCCCTTTGAAAGTAAGATTAGCTTTTACATCAGATGTCTCCAAATGAAGGGCTTTTGCAATGACTAGAGGCTCAAAAATCTTCTCTAAACCACTTAAAAGCATCTTGTTTGATACTAGAAAACCAACCCAATATGAATACTCTTCTAAAGTAGGAACAAGCTAATAATCAGGGAATGTGAAGTAATGATACAGAGGGTCATAAAACTGCACAAGGGTTTCAAGAACTCCATCTTTAATCTTGGTCTTAAAAATACCTAAAGACTTTCCATAACGACCTCTGAAATCCTCAGGACTAGATACCATGGATCCTAACTTTCTCAACTTTGTCAAATCAGGATTCTTAAAGTTATACTTATTAGTGTTCCTTCTTCCAAAATCCATGATAATGATACCTATGATATTTATAAAGAAAAGACATCTAAGCTCCTTGAAACCAAGCCAAAAGAGTTTTCATGGATGCATGAATGTATGCCTATGCAACAACCACAAATAAAGTTAAGGGTTTGACGTCACGAGCATGGAGCCATGGGTCCAACCATCCCACAAGGTATGTACTATGGGTTTATTGTACCTATAGAACAAGGTTATAAAAGGTTCCTAGAGTCATTGATTCATCTTTTGGATATTACCGGCTTGCACAACTACTTGTGCAGGCCAATAATATTCTCAAGAGAAACTCTTCAGAGTGTAGTATCGTGTATCAACTACCTTAGGTCTACACTTGGATAATCTTTGCACTACATCCTAAAAAGACCAAGAGGAGTTATAGGGTTCTAAGATCCTCAGCTTCTCAAACCCCCAGGTCGAAAGTAATAATGCCATTACGATTACTCGTAATGACAAATACTACCATCAAAGGGGTCTCCACTAAGTATGGTTATATCATATGTTAACCATGCTTAAGATTACTCTAGGCATGTAACTTTTGATTATACCACCATCCTATTTTATTATGCACTCAATTCCGGGTTAGGACTTATCTTGCCTCTCATAGATTACCAAATACCCAAAGAACAGGAAACCAAACAAAACAGTAAACAATAATAATAACACAAATAAAACAAGTTAGGTTTAACCCTCTTGGGAATTTCCCCATTGAAGTCGTCATTTTTGTCGCGGTGAAGAATAGGAGTCCAAGTTATTGATTAGCTAGACTCACAAAACATGATGTTACCACCGAACTTTTATTTTTCCAAGGGAAGGGGAAAAGATTGAATAAACCCACAATGAACATGCAAAGCACAAAGCAAGGCTAAAAGCTAAGCAACGAAGATATCTAAGGTACGGGGGTTGGTTATACTAAGGGAAGGTAGTAGCACCCTAAGTATCTATAGTATCCTATAGGAACCTCTTGAAATATTTGTGTTTGGTTAAAAGTGTATGCTGAAAAAGATTGGGGAGATGACAAAAGGTGTTTTTTATTGGTTTTTTTTTAAAGACATAAATTCCTGTGCCGACGTACCAATAAAGGATAAAAACCTCATAGTTCGGGGTACAAATACAAAAAGGGTTTGTTTTGGTTGATTTTAATGAAGAAGATACAAGTTATCTTCTTAAGAAGAATACTCAACTAATCCACCACAAACATATGGAAGATGGATCTTTACATCATAATGAGAGAAGGGCTTCAACTTGGATATAGAATCAACAAGTATGACTCAAACCTCCCTTAAGTGGAAAAGAAATCAACATCATTCTCAATAATATCAGGGCGTAGGAGAATTATATCTCAACAACAAATGAATCATGTCTAATCCTCTTTGAGAAAATGTTTTAAAGTGAAAATCCAAGTGGAAAAAGTTTTGAATGAATTTTTGTGTTTCTTAGTCTTATGAAAAAGGTTTTAATATGCTTAAAATGTCTTGAAGCATTTATTGAAAAAAAAGAAAGTTCTGAAAATGCAATGACCTAATGTCAAGGTTTTTTTATGAAAGAGGTTTAAGATAGAAAAGTGGGAACCTAATGTCGTAACCCAAAATTTGACCTCCCATTTTGCCTTTTTGCATAAGCATGTGCACTCGCATTTCCAACATACGCATTAGCCTTTTTTTCTGTGGTTTTTTTGCAAGCATGTCCAAAATTTCAGAAAGTTTCAAAGCCATAATTAGTCACATCTCCAAAGAGTCATCACAACCTCGATACAAGCCAAACAAAGAGATTTTATGCCTATATATCAAAGCACAAGGTTAAAATGTGGAACCACGGCCAAAACACTCCATTTCAAGCCAAAAAATGAAATTTTCCATGAGGTAACTGATTACCTCATCATGTAACCGGTTATATCACCATTTTTCATCCCAGGAAGTTAAGTTCAACATGAGGTAACCGGTCACATCATGAGGTAACCAGTTACTCCTGCATATTTTGCAGATTTTAAGTTGTTCTTCAGTATTGCAGTAGTACTTATCTCATTCCTTTGGTCTACATTGTTCTAACATTATGTGGAAGGTTCTAGACACTTCAATATATCACTTGTATTTGCTTTAATACATCACCAACAATAAAGCTCATCATGCAACTATGTTTCCACTCATGTGAACCATTTGATCTTGGAGTTGCATTGGGATTCTCCAAGCGAGTTAACCAATAACTAACTGAGTTAGACCCCAAATCAGTGAGTCAAGTCTAACTAACTCCAAACCAAATGCCAAACCACCCTTAACTAACCCCAAACCAAGTTCCAAGCCTCCATTAACTCCAAACCTACACTATATTTAAGTAAACCTTCACATTATTGCAAAGGACCTTTGATCATTCTCTCATTTTTCACTCTTCACTCTCATTTTTCTGTGCATCTTCCGCAACTTTCTCTCTTAATTATCTTCATCTTCTTACCAAACTTTCACTAGAGCTCATTCCACCATTAAAGCTTAGCAAGCTTCACATTGAGACTTGCTGATATTTGAGCTAGACCTCCATTCCGTTACATTTCTTCTTTGAATTCTGCATCAACATCAACTTTTACTTCATTTCAAGCTTTGGAAGTTGATCATTGCAAGAGTTTTGGTGCGAATTCGGATCCAAAGCATTTATCACATTTTCTCGCTACAAATTGCTAAGGATATTTGAAATCTATAGTTTTCTTTGCATAACATTTCGTTCTCAACAATTACCAAGGCAAACCTCAGCCTTGTGGGTTGGTGAATTTTGGCTTAATTTACCGCTTGCAAACTATTTCGCATTTTTGCAATGTAATGCTTAATTATTTTTCTGTTGTTTGGACGATTGTTATGTATGCTTGATTTTATTGATTCCTAATTGATGTGAATTAACATGTCACATCTGCTTCTATGCTATGTTACACTGCGATTACATGCAATAAGTGATTCTGAAAAGTGCTTTTGGAAACTCTATTTTTCAGTTTTTTGCTGAGGTAACCAGTTACCTCATGATGTAATCGGTTACTTCACCTCTTCAGTGCCCCTGGAATTCATTTTTTTCCTGAGGTAGCCGGTTACCACTTACACGTTTTGCCAAAAACTTGCTGTTTGGGGCTGTTTTGCATGCTTTATTCATCTACTTTCCCATGCTTACTTGTATGTATGTACATGCTACTGTTTTAGCCCATCATATGATTACAATAATTTTTGCTCGATTAATTGCATGATTTTCTTTGATTATTTTTGCAGTTTTATCGCATGTTTGAGGCATCTTTGCTCATCTTTGCTTATGTGTTAATAAACCCATGCTAGTTTATTCTTGTTAACGCTTTGCAATTCAACTTGATGCATTAGATTTGTTCTTCATTGAGAAAATTTAATCTTATTCAAACATTATTCCCACACATGCTTTGATAATCTTTTGACTTGTTTGAAATATTATTAGCAATTTCCTCTCTTTGATTAGTTGACCAAAATCTTGTTTCGATTAATTAATTGTCTCCTGCTCTTCTCTTTAGGATCTCTTTAGAGCATCTCTTTCTTCATCCCCTGCTGCATTAGACGTCTGCACAACAAGCTGTAGCACTGTACAAATTGCTCGTTACTCTGTCGATTTTAATTTTCGCATTATGCTTTGGGTGCTAGAGAAGGGATGAGAGCGAATAATTTCTATTTTAGGTAGAGGACGAATAACCCTGTGCCTAGAATTATCATCTCTATCTCCAGACTGTCGTGTCTCCCAATCCTTAACAGAGTTTATCCTTGATCACTCATACCCTTTCAATATTTCCTTTGATTAATCACCATTTCCTAGGTTCAAGATCAATGTCTTCCTTCCCTCAGTCAACCATAGTTCGTTTGTTAACATACTGAGTTTCTCTTGGGTTAATCACTCATTCTTTTGGTTGACCATAATCTGTCTGTTAAAGTCAATATCCTTTTGGGGTAGTAACCTTCTCTTGATTTATCACCCGTTCTTTAGTTGATCGCAGTCCACCCGTTAAAACCAATCTTTATGTGGTTTAATCACCTCTTGGTTCATCACCCGTTCTTTTGGTTGATCAAAGTCTATTTGTTAAACCATTCGAGCCCCTTTTGGGTTAGCAACCTTGTTTTGGTTCAAACACCCATTCCTTTGGGTTAGTAACCTTCTATTGGTTCAAATACCCTTTCCTCGGTTAAGTACTGCCCCTTAGTTAATGTATCGAGTCCCTTTTGGGTTAACAACCTTCTCTTGGTTCGTTACCCTTTGCTTTGGTTAACAACGACCTGTTAGTTAGTATACCGAACCCTTTCAGGTTAGAAACCTTCACTTGGTTCCACAACCATTCTCTTGGGTCACAATCTTCGCTTGGTTCCAGCCATGTCCTTTTGGTTAATCACAGTCCGTCTGTTAAAACTAATTTCTCCTATCTTTGTTGGGTTAATTATGTTTTGGTTAAAGACTTATTCTTCTGGTAAATCATCGTCCGTCGGTTAAATACCAACCTTTTCTTTTCCTCTAGTTAACTACTGCTTGTCAGTTGAAGCACTGAATCCCCAGAAATGACCATGTCATCTGCTAATAGTGCAAGATAAACTCTTGAGAAAGGCGCCCTTCCTGGTTGGGGGCATATGTTGGATGTGGTATAGAAACATGATCGCTTTGGACTGGGTTATCATCATGATCAACAAGCCAGCTCACATGGTCAAACAAAGTGCAATATGATCAAGTTCAATAATGCTGGTTTCCAAAAAGGTGATATAGTGGCTGTCATTGATGATGTTGGTCCTAGCAACCAGAATGCAAGATTTGTACCCAAGTTTCCTCCCGGTTTCAAGCTTAACAATTGGACAACTACCGTGGTTCCCATGGTCTTTCCTGCGAACATGTAATGCATTTTGCCTTCCTGCTCCCTCGTCCTCGCCCGAGACGAGAGGATAGCTTGTAAAGGGCCTCATGTTTTAGACATATTATGTGATCAATAAATAAATGTTTTTTTGCATTCAAATCATGATCTTTTCCTTTCTTTATTTTACTTTTTCACGAATAACAACTGGAAAAAGTTTCTTTTATTTTCGCCTTTCAAAATAGCTCAAGCAAAGTTCATAAACATGCAGATAAAATAAATGCATTGATAACAACATGACAAACATCCATTGTATCTATGGGATTCCAATTAACCAAGCCGAAAAAGATGGTGAGGAAGATTGTTAATTACCAATTGCACTAGCAAGGTTCCTTGAGCATGAGCGGAAAAAGATTCAGCCACACAAAGAGCTAATGGAAGTCGTCAACCTGGGTAATAATGATATCTAAAAAGAAGTCAAGGTTGGGGCATCTTTCGCCAAGCAGGTACACTTCGAGTTGGCCAAGTTATCATAAGAGTATGTTGATATCTTTGCATGGTCTTATCAAGATATGCCTGGGTTGGATACCAACATCGTTGAATATCACTTGCCACTCGAGCCCAAATTTCCTCCTGTCAAGCTGAAAATCAGAAGGACCAGACCCGATATGGCACTTAAGATTAGAGAAGAGGTAAAGAAACAGTTTAATGTTGGGTTCCTAGCCACTTCCAAATATTTTGAATGGGTTTCTAATATCGTCCCGGTTCCTAAGAAAGATGGGAAGGTCAGAATGTGTCTAGATTATCGAGATCTCAATAAGGTAAGCCCAAAAGATGATTTTTCTCTGCCTCATATTGATGTCTTGGTGGACAACACTGCGCAGTTCTCCATCTTTTCCTTCATGGACGGTTTCTCAGGGTACAATCAGATCAAGATGTTCCCAGTTGATATGGAGAAAACCACATTCATCACGCCTTGGGGTACATATTTCTACAAATTCATGCCATTCGGTTTGAAAAACACAGGGGAAACATACCAACGTGCCATGGTAGCCCTCTTTCACGATATGATCCATAAAGAGATTGAGGCTTACGTGGATGATATGATTTCCAAATCCAATACTAAATATGATCACTTGGGCCATTTCAGGAAACTGTTTGACAGACTCTGAAAGTTCAGACTACGGTTGAATCCTGCAAAATGCACCTTTAGAGTCCAATTTGGTAAACTATTGAGCTTTATTGTGAGTCAGAAAGGCATAAAAGTTGATCCTGAAAAAGTTCAAGCAATTCAAGACATGCCGCCTCCCACAACTGAAAAAGAAGTCTGAGTCTTTTTGGGCCGACTTAATTAAATCTCTAGATTCTTTTCTTATTTGACGGCCACCTGTGAACCGATATTCAAATTGCTAAAAAAAATCAATCGGTTGAATGGAACAATGATTGTCAAGAAGCATTTGACAAAATAAAAAATACATGCAAGAACCAGCGATCTTAGTACCACCGGTTCCTGGTAGGCATTTAATCATGTACATCATTATTCTCGATGAATCTATGGGCTGTGTATTAGGTCAGCATGACGACACAGGCAAAAAATAACATGCAATCTACTACTTGAGCAAGAAGTTCACCGGTTGTGAGACTAGATACTCACTCTTGGAATAGACTTGTTGTGCTCTGGTTTGGGCCACTCGACGCCTAAGACAATACATGATTTTCCATACCACTTTATTAATATCTAAAATGGATCCAATAAAGTACATATTCGAAAAGCCTGTTGTCTCTAGAAGAATTGCTCGGTGGTAAATGTTGTTAACTGCGTATGACATCCAACATGTTACCCAGAAAGCTATAAAAGGGAGTGTCTTGTCTGATTACCTTGCTCATCAACCTATGAAGGGTTATCGACAAATAAAGTTTGACTTTCTGGATGAGGACATTCTATTTATCAGAGATTATGAAACTCCAGACTCTGACATAGGACTTGAACCAGGGGAGTGATGGACACTCGTGTTCGATGGTGCCTCCAATGCTTGAGGTTGAGGAATTGGTGCTATCCTCATCTCTCCAACGAGTTTTCATATTCCCTTCACCGCCAGATTATGCTTTGAATGCACCAATAATATGGTTGAGTATGAAACGTGTATCTACAGAATTGAAGCAACCATTGACATGAGAATTAAGATTCTTGATGTTTGTGGAGATTTTGCTTTGGTGATTGGCCAAGTCAACAGGAATTTTGAGACTCGGGATTCTAAGTTGGTTTTGTACCAAAAGCACATAGCAAAATTGATTCCCTATTTTGACGAAATCACTTTTCATCATATTCCTAGAGAAGAGAATTAACTAGCTGATGCTCTCGCCACCCTGATATCCATGTTCAAAGTCAAGTGGAAGAACGAAGCTCCTGCTATCCACATTGATCATTTGAACGAGCCATCATATTGTTTAGCAATCAAGGACGAGTCTGATGACAAGCCTTGGTTCTACGACATCAAAAGATATCTAGAAAAACAGAAATATCTCGAGGGTATCACTATCACTAACAAGAAAGCTCTTAGACGGCTCAACGCCAAATTTTTCTTGAGTGGTGGTGTACTGTATGAAAGGAATTATAACTCCATGTTGCTTTGTTGCATGGATAGACACGAAGAAAATACAATCATAAGGTCCATACACGAGGTTTTGAGGGTGTACATGTCAAAGTGCTTGCCATGGCTAAGAAGATCTTTTAAGATGGTTATTACTCGACAATAATTAAGGTTTATTGTTACAAATTTGCCAAAAGATTTCACAAATGCTAAATATATGATGACAAGATCCATGTGCCACCAACTCCATTGAACGTTTTGACTTCTCCTTGGACCTTCTCTATGTGGGGTATTAATATGATTGGAATGATCGAGTCAAAAGCTTCCAACGGTCATCGCTTCATTCTAGTTGATATCGATTACTTCACTAAGTAGGTTGAAGTTGCTTCTTACACAAACGTTACACGACAAGTGGTTTCTAGATTTATCAAGAAAGAGATAGTTTGTGGCTATGGTATTCCTAGTAGTATTATTACTAACAATGCCAGCAACCTGAACAACAAGATGATGAAGGAGTTGTGTCAAGAATTCAAGATCGAGCACCATAACTCTTCACCATATCGGCCCAAGATGAATGGTGTTGTCAAAGCAACAAATAAAAACATCAAGAGGATTGTCCAAAAAATGGTCAAAACTTACAAGGATTGGCATGAGATGTTTCCCTTTACATTGCATGGCTACATAACATCAGTTCGTACTCCTACTGGGGCAACTCCGTATTCACTTATGTATGGTATGGAGGTTGTTCTACCCATTGAAGTCAAAATCCATTCACTCAGATTCATCATGGAAGCAGATCTCGATGAAGCTGAATGGGTCCAATCTAGATACAACTAGCTGAATCTTATTGAAGAGAAATGCCTGTCAGCCGTCTGCCATGGACAATTGTATCAGAGACGCCTCAAAAGAGCTTTTGACAAGAAAGTTCTCCCTCGAGAATTTCAAGAAGGTGAACTCGTGCTCAAGAGATATTTTCCTACACACTCGGATCCACACAACAAGTGGACTCCCAATCACGAAGGAACCTTTATTGTTAAGAAAGCCTTCTTATGCGGAGTCCTGATCCTCACCACCATGGATAGGGAGGAGTTGTCACTACCCGTGAACTCCGACACAGTAAAAAAATATTATGCCTGAAAAAATGATGAATAAAGAGCCTGCTAGGTTGACATCCGCAAGGACAATCTAGGCAAAAATGGGTATCCCGATGGACAAAAAAAGGAGATGTCCATGCAAAAGTTAGGAATGAAAATAAATACATAAGCCTGCTAAGTTGAAAACCTGAAATGGTGACTTAGGACAAAATGGGTATTCTGGTGGATGAAAAAAAAGAGAAAAATGTCCAGGAAAAAATTAGGGATAAAGGCATTTGATTGTGAATTATTTAGCCTATCTTCATCATAGCTGGAACTCAGACAGTAAATGACCGACAAAATTACCTTCAAACATGTGCCAAGAGCAGAGAATCATATTTCAGACGCTTTAGCCATGATAGCATCAATGTGGAAGGTTTAGTTTGTTAACGAGGCACCTTTGATTCGCATTGAAAGAAGGATTATACCAACATATGTTATGATGGTAGAAGAAGAGTCTGATAAGAAACCTTGGTTTCACGAGATCAAGAATTTTCTTCAAAAGCAGGAATATCTAGCTGACGCATCCAGAATTGACAAAAGAGCCATACGAAGGTTATCATCCAAGTTCTTCATCAACAATGGCATCCTATACAAGATAATCACGACATGGTTTTACTTAGATGCGTTGACGAAGAAGAAGCATATCTGCTAATGACTGAAGTGCATGAAGGGACATTCGAAATTCATGTCGATGGCCATACTATGGCGAAAAAGATTTTAAGGGTTGGATATTTTTGGTTGACCTTAGAGACGGACTGCATCCTCTTTGCTCGGAAATGCCACAAATGTCAAGTCCATGCCGACAAAGTGCATGTTCCTCCGCATCCTCTCAATGTGATAACATCGCCATGGCCATTCGCAATGTGGGGCATAGACATGATTGGGGCAATAGAGCCAAAAGCTTCCAACGGCCATCGGTTCGTCCTTGTTGCGATTGATTACTTCACCAAGCAAGTGGTTGCCCGCTTCATCAAGAAAGAGATTGTCTGTCAGTACGACATCCCTGACCAAATAATCACCGACAATGGATCAAATCTAAATAACAAAATGATGAAAGAACTTTGTGATGACCTCAAAATCAAAAATCATAATTCTTCCCCGTACAGACCAAAGATGAATGGCGTTGTTGAAGCTGCAAATAAGAATATCAAGAAAATAATATAGAAGATGGTTGTAACCTATAAAGATTGGAATGAGATGTTACCATTTGCTTTACATGGTTACAGAACATCAGTACATACTTCGACAGGGGCAAACCCTTTCTTCTTGGTTTACGGGATGGACGTTATACTACCCATCGAGGTCAAGATACCTTCGTTAAGGATCTTAATGGAAGCCGAGCTTGAGGAAGCTGAGTAGATAAAAGAGAGATTTGATTCATTGAATCTCATTGAAAAAAAGAGGATGACTTCCATGTGTCATAGCCAGATCTACCAACAAAGGATGATGAGGGCATTTAATAAGAAAGTCTATCTCAAGGAATATAAGGAAGGAGAGCTTGTGCTCATAAAGATTCTACCAACACAGAAGGATACTCGTGGAAAATGGATGCCTAATTATGATGGCCCTTTCGTCATAAAGACTGTCTTCTCCGGAGGGTCTCTAATTCTTGAGACGATGGATGGGGAACAACTTAAGTACCCCATCAACTCAGATGCAGTGAAAAGTATTACGCCTAAATTTGAAACCTAGAAAGGCGACCCAAGCAAAAGAAGCGTCTCGCGTGGGTCGAAAGCCTGAACGAACAACCTGGATAAATTCAGAGGCAAAGCTTTACTTAATCAAAAGTATTGAAAAAGATTGTTGTTCGTCATTCTTGTCAGAAGCAGTAAAGCATATGGACCGCTAGACAGTAGGACCGAACCATTGTTGGATTTTGTAACCCTTTCTATTTGCCATTTTTCAAAATTTTATTTGTTCCCGAGGCTTTACCATTTGTAAAGCCCTCACCTATTAATGAAATCAGATTTCGGACCAATCATTGTTATGATCTATGTCTTTGTTATGCAAATTTCACTTATTTGTTAATAATGATTTTTTTTAAAAGCAAAGTGTTTTGAAAATATAAAATTTTGGTTTAAAAAAATAATTTAACAAAGCACGTCAAAACTCTAGAGGTGATATGACAGTATTACACTACTCCCCGAGCAGTAAAAAGCTTGCTGTTGTCTCCGACCAAGGATGCGCCCGACGGTTACCCCCTTACTCAAATAAGTTTCCTTTCCCACAGTCCTGCAAGAGCATTGGTTACTTCAAGATAAATATTTCTCTCCCCGGAAAGAGCTTCATCCAAGATTATGACAGCTGGACTCAGTGTGATGAGCTTCCTCCTTGTGTTTCTTGCTTTGCTTCTTCCTTCTCCCTCGTGGGTCGGTCTGCATTTTCATTTGCATCACATCATTAGCATACATTTTTTTTGCATGCTTTGGTTTTTGTTTGTTTGTCTTTTGCCTTTGAGATCTTTTGGTCGTTACCAATCTTCTTGCTTCGTCCTGTTTGCCACGCACTCACTTCGTGTTTGTCACGCCAACTCTATCATAGTCTTGAGATAATTTGCTTTTATCCCGGGAAGCTAGTTGTGACTAGAGATATTTGATACCACCTAATGATTACCAAGATGATTAGTTATTACTAATGCTTACCTTTGAAATCAGGTCGCCACCAACTTTGTTCGGTAAGCCTAGTGGTTACTGGCATTGTTTAAATCCAATTGTCATTGGTACCATGAGTTGGTTGTTACCAACTTCCCCAGTAAGACCAATGGTTACTGGCATTGCTTAAACCCAGTTGTTATTGGTATTCTTTGGTTTTGGTTGTTACCAGTCATTTGTAAGCCCAGTGGTTACTGGCATTGTTTAAAATCCAATTGTTATTGATTCGGTCGTTACCGACTTCCCCGGTTAAGTCTAATGGTTATTAGCATCGCTTAAATTCAATTGTTATTGTTACTTTGGTTTGATTGTTATTGATTCCCCTGTGTAAGTCTAGTAGTTACTAGCATTGCTTAAATCCAATTGTTATTGGTATACTTTGATTTGGTTGTCACCAATCTTTGAAAAGTCCAGTGGTCACTGGCATTGTTTTAAATCCAATTGTTATTGGTACCTTGAGTTGGTTGTTCCCAACTTCCCTGGTTAAGCCCAATGGTTACTGGCATTGTTTAAATCCAATTTTTATTGGTACCTTGAGTTGGTTGTCACCAATTTTCCACCCGGTGAAGTCCAGTGGTCACTGGCATTGTTTGAAACCCATTTGTTATTGGTATCGCTGTTTTGGTTGTCACCTAGTTCTCTTAAAAGTCTAGTCATTACTAGCGCCCCCAGGAAGTCCAGTAGTTACTAGAACCATTTTAAAACCAATTGTTATTGATAGGAAGTTCTGGTTATCATCAGTATCCCCAGCGAAGCTTTGGTATCCTCGTTTGAGACTCGGAGATCTAGTGGTTACTAGCATCCCCAGCGCGTCTGGTCTTGTTTCTAGTCTTTTCCTGAAGATCACGTTCGAACTCTTCATTATAGGAAGTTCCTTATTTGGTTTGTCCCAAATAAGGACCGTGTCTCTAGTCTTTTTGCTTCCCTGGTCGGAGTATGAGTCTGCTGACTTTTATCCCTCTGCATGGCTTCTCCCTCGATGCATTTCTCTGTTAGAGATTTGCATTTCCCTAGTAGAGGTTTGCCTTTTCCCCTCAGTGAAGATTTGTCTTCCCCGACGGAGTTTGCATCCCTGTGTGGATGATCCCCTTTGAAGTACCATCATTAGTCATGTATGAACTATTGCTTATTTTGCCCTAGGTCTATCCCGGTGTGTCGGGTCTCCTGTGAGTGGTTACTCGTTGTTGTGCTGTTTTTTTCTTTTGCTCGTGTGTCAGCATTTGTCTTGCATCCTGTTGCGGTGGAAATAGGATCACAAACTATTAATGAGTTTGAATCGCAATTCAATTCACAACCGCTCTTTGATTTATCCGAAGGAAAAGGCCAAAAGAGGGAAAACCTATTTTGCATCGTAAACACAATGCGGGGAAAGATCTAGGGTTCGGGGGTTGGTTAAATTTAGGGAAGGTATTAGCACCCTAAACTTCTGTAGTACTCTACAGGAACCTTTTGTTCAAATGCTTACTATTTTGCTTTATTTATTTGCTTAAGGTATATGTACAAAGGATTAAAAGTGAGAAAGGAGACCTAAGGGGTTAATTCTAAGTTTACTCGGCAAGACATCGCATCTTGTGCCTACGTATCCTTACGGGAGTGGAATCAGAGTAATCGTAGTTCCCCTCAAAAGGGAGGTTAGAGACTTCTTGACTGTGGCCAAGGTCTCAAGGGGAATAAACGCATCTTAAGGACACGCTTACGTGGAGTGTAGAAACTCCAAATCTCTACGTTGAAATGTTAAGTTGTAATTAGGGTTAAATTAGGGATTCCACGGCGGGAAACCCTAAAATGAGTGCGGCGGCTCTTTGACCTAATGCTAGAGGTAAAATTGTAATTTTGCCTGCGGCGAGGCATTTGTGAAAATTAGGGTTTGTAAGGTGAAAGGGTTTGAAGTCGAGGACTATTGGCGCGGCGACCAAAATCTAGACCTAACCTTCGGATGTGTGTAGTGTGACTGGAATATTGATAAATGCGTGAGGTGATTGAGTTATGCAAACAGGAAATAAGACAGAAGTTAAAGCCATGCAAACAGAAATTTAAGGCAGAAACTTAAAGCGCGATTATTAGATTCGCGGGGTTACATATGAGGAGCAGTTACAATATAGTAATGAACTCTGAATGAAAAATAAGATGAAATAAGTAATGAGCTGCAAAATGAACAAACGACGTTAGTGGGCGGAGTGAGACGGCAATCAAATGAGTTATGAGACAATGAGGAAAAAAGATGCAAATCTGAAATTTTTACTATTGTTTTATTAAATAGAAAAATCTTGATTTAAGTTTTTAAAAGAGTTTAATATTAACTTGCAAGAGAAAGGATTTAATTTTAATTAAAAAATGTTTTTTTTTAAAAAAGTTTTATTTTTAATATTTTTAAGAAAAGTTTTTCTTATTTTATTTTAAAAAAAGAGTTTTTATGATTTTATTATAAAAAGGTTTTTGAGATTTTTTTTTATAATATTTACACAACAAAGATTTTTTTTAAAGCAGCTTTTTTTAATTTATAAAAATAAAAATGGTAAAAAACAATTTAAAAAACAGAAAAAATAATTTAAAAAACAAAATAAAAGAAATAAAAAAAAAAGGGGGGGTTGGGCCGGTCATCACACACGGACCCAACCCGGTTAGTGGTTTAACCAAAAACATTTAGGGTTCTGAGAACCCTAATGTTCCTTGCGGCGCCATTCATATCTTCTTCTTCTCTCATCTCTCTCGCGGCCACTCGTATTCGCCTCCGTCTTTCTCTCTCGCGGCCGTGTCTTCTTATTTCCTGAAACAAACATGAAACTCGTGATGAAAACGTCCCATTGCTTACATTTAACGTGAAATTGGCCGATGATGGCGTGAGCTGAGGCCCCAAAACGGGAGATTGTCCGTCGTTCTTCGCGGACGGTGCTGGTGATCTCTCCCTTTCGTTAGGGTTTGTTTGCGGCTTCGTCGCTTTGATGTTCTATCTCTCACAGCTACCCGTTCGCAGACGATATTCAGGGTTGGTGATGAACGATGATGACGATCCCTCTTCGTCTGAGTTCGCGGCCGTTTGTTCTTATTTGTGCCGCCTAGGGTTTTGCATGTGGCTCGTCCGTTCCTCTGGGCTTTCGCGATTTCGTTCGTTCCCCCCTTGTACGAGGTGATACCTTTCCCCTTTTATAGTCTCCGATTTATCTTTTTTTTTGGGCCTTTAATCCGTGATGGATTTGCGTTATTTTTCACTTTCATGCGATTTGACATTATCTGGATTTGATTTTGTTCTTTCAGAGACTGATTGGGTTCCAATTGGATATTTCCTGATACGGATTGGATCTTGTTTCCTCTTTTAGGACTTGATTGGGATTTCATTTGATCTATTCGATATCTGAAATTAATTTGTTTGACTGATTCGTTTTGATTTGTTTGATTTCATCTGAACTGCACTGATTCGTTTTCGATTTGTTTTGATTTCATCTGAATACTAACACCTACTTTTCTTCTTCTTCTTTCAGGATAGATGCTTTGCCTTGGTCTTTACCGCCGAGAAGGGTACGCGGTAATGATGACATTTGTCTGAACCGTCGGAACAGGATACTACAATCATGGCTCTTGATCATGTTGTTGCTTCTGATTTGTCTGATAACTGGACATTGCTCTCATCTGGATTCACATTGGTTTTTTGGATGCAGGCCTTTTATTATGGCTTTGATGTTCATGACAGCTTTGATTTACAAACTTGGTTCTGATTGTTTAATTCATGATGGCTTCCATTATCCCTTGGCTGTGACTGTGAGCTGGGCCATGATGCTGATTACCTGAGCCGCGACAACTGATATGAACTGCTATGGTTTTGTGCACTGCTATGTTTATGTTTGCTTATCCTTGCCGGTACAATTCGTGTCATGACTTTATGCTGTTTGCATTCTGAACTGATATGAACTTCGACTCTTCTGTGCAGTTTTGGCAGGTTGCTCTGATTGAATTGGTGATGATGATTTGGGCTATGATGTGGATGAACTGAGCCATGTGTTTGGTAATTTGTTTTTCCAATGTGCCTGCTCTTCTGCCTTGTTTTTGTAATGATGTTTGAGCCGAGGGCTGGTATAGCTTCGAATATCTTTATCGTTTCCATTGTCTTCAAGCAGTTCTCGGTTGGATGTCCTGGTTTGGATTTGGTATGCTCCAACCATCTGTTATGCTAGAACTTGATTCTTGCAACTTTACCGAACTACACCATATCTCTGGTTTTTCTGCTGAACCTGTTTCTTGCATTAATTGCTGCTACACTTTTCTTTGGATCCTGTTGGGAACTTTCTGTTATGACAGATTTGTAGGATATTTCTTCTGGCTCTTTGCGCATGAACTTGCCTTCTGATACATTATTTTGATGCAGTTTAGTTTGTATTTTGGTGTTCTGTTTGGACTGATGATGTTTGTGGCTTTTCAGGTGTTGGAAATTTCGAAACCAAAGCGACTCAGACCTGCCGGCATCCGGGTCTGAGTCCAAACTTGCCTATGTTGCCTTATTCTCGTATCAGTTTGGAAATCCAATCGCGGCAAAACGAATCAGTCCCGCTTCTTTTATTACTTCTATCTCTCGGATGTCCCGTAACGATAAGAACAGGTGTTACCTGATCTGACGCCAATGGCGCGGATCGGTAACGGGGGTAGGACGCAGCTTCGGTTGTGCCACTCCCGGTACTCGATGATGACGCTGTTCTGAGAGTGTCGAACACAAACTCTAACATTATTTTCTATCTGTTTCTTCTGTTTTGATGTGCAGGTGAATCGGAGACTTTGCGGAGAAGCTCAAGGGACATCATGAAGGACATTTAGAAATTCTTAGGACTTAGGACCTAGAACTTTTAGAATTAATGTAATTCCTTGTAACAGCATTTCGAAAATGTGAAACAATCTCCTCCTTCTTGTATGATGATCTTTTTATGAAATAAAATGTCAGACTTTCCTTTATATTCGTGTCCTGCTCAGTTTTGAATTTACTTACTTTATTTCTAGTTATAAATTATAAATATTTGTGAATAAATCCACAAATGTTTAAACTCATTAACATAGTCATACACTATAAGCATTTCCCGAACGACATTCTTGTTCGTTCATTTGTAGTCTTAATCTCAACACTTGATCAAATCGCATTCCAATTTTAGATTCTAACCAATCATTTTATAACCCAAACACGGATGCACGCTGTAATCAACACCGATTTAATATCAATGATAACCTTGCCCGTAATTGAATTCCATCGACCAAAGACTGTGAGCAACAATCCAATAATACCCCAGTAAAACTGTGCCTTATTAACGGAGGTGTGCCGGAAATAAGCCACGAGCAATAAAATAAGTCTTAAATCCAGTTGGACCCGGCAATTTTTGATACCGAACACATGGACATGACGCCTTGATATAATCAAACCCGGTGATAAATAAACGCCTCAGAAATAGCGCCTCCAATGCCTCAAAACTTAATGACAGCCCGTCTTCAAGGAATTAGCAGAATCCACGTAAAATGACTAAAATACCCCTGGAACCAAATCCTGCAAAACAAACACCTTCATGACTTGTTAGTGGTTATCAAATGCACCGATGAGATGATATGCAAAATGACTGACTGAATATAAGGGTAAAATTTGGGGTATTACAGTTGCCCCTATTTAAATAGCTACACCGGACGATTTGAGTGACAGAGACTCGAGGAATCGTGGTGGAGAGATTTAAATATAGATAACCGAAAATTTTGCCCTTATATGCGACGATATGCAATGCTATGGACAAAGCGAGGACAGCTTAATGCAGATGATGCCATGAATATGATATGATGCATATGCTGGAATGATGAATGCGAAAATGATGACGAATACGACGACACAGGGACAGACGCTACGAGAAGAACTCACTGGGGAAAACGACGCGCTGAGACACAGTACAATACTGGGGAATTCTAAAATGATGGTCAGCTGGTGCGAACACGACCAATTATCATTTTTAGACCGGGAACGAGATTCTCAAATGGGGATGGCACCTATGAGACGGCCTCCACTGGGGGAATCTAAAAGTAAAATTGGATCATGTACGACTGCAAGATCGATTACAGAATGCTGGAGCATTGAGCAAAGAATAACATCCAAGCTTCTGTAAACTATCTCTCGTGACAGGATCAAACGGATTGTTCGGGAATCCGTAGCAAATATACAGGGTAAAAACCGGCTGTATGCCAAAATAAATGGACTTTAATGGGAAATGCCCTAATAAGCTTCTCGAGGGAGAACTGTCACTTATCGTTGGAAGGGACTTATATGCCAAAATGAATAAGCACTCAAATAAAGAGGTTGTTGCTTATCTGATAAATAAATCTTCTCGTATTTAAGGTCGGCGCCTGGAATACGACTTTGATTCTTCTCTTACTGAAGGATAAATAAACTTCTTCATGCTTCAAGATCGTGCTCTCCTGAACATGAAAAGGGCTAACTGAACTTCCTCATACTTCAGAATCGTGCTCTCCTGAATATGATTCGGCTCTTTCTTGTAAATGAAATTCTTCATACTTCAGAATCGTGCTCTCCTGAATATGAAAAGGGCTAACTGAACTTCCTCATACTTCAGAATCGTGCTCTCCTGAATATGATTCGGCTCTTTCTTGTAAATGAAATTCTTCATAATTCAGAATCGTGCTCTCCTGAATATGAAAAGGGCTAACTGAACTTCCTCATACTTCAGAATCGTGCTCTCCTGGATATGATTCGGCTCTTTCTTGTAAATGAAATTCTTCATAATTCAGAATTGTGCTCTCCTGAATATGAAAAGGGTGAACTGAACTTCCTCATACTTCAGAATCGTGCTCTCCTGAATATGATTCCGCTCAAACCTCCCCGTATTTCAAGATCGTGCTCTCCTGAATACGATTTGGTTTCTTCTTTTACTAAAGGATAAATGAACTTCTTCATAATTCAGAATCGTGCTCTCCTGAATATGATTCCGCTCAAACCTCCCCGTATTTCAAGATCGTGCTCTCCTGAATACGATTTGGTTCAAAACCCTCTATACTTCAAGATGACAGGGAAAATGGAAGCCCAACTGCTCCATGGAGATGGCCATTTGCTGCGAGTCATAACGAAGATAGGATCGGCTTCTTAGGTGAGAAATGTTGTATATTGATGCTGTAAGATGTAGGATTGTAATAATAAATTATCCAGGCATGAACTGGCATGTATCTGTAAAGGATTGTAGTTGATTTTCTTGAAAGATAGTGCAAAATAAATGCACGTCCGGGTACAGTGATAAACCTCTCAAGCGAGAACATGCCGCGTATCTGCCAAGGCATGGTGAAAATCTTCCGATGGTGCAAAATAAATGCACGTCCGGTTGGGCTTGACAACCGAAAATACTGAGGTTCAATCTAGGGTCGAGCTAGAAAGAAAAATGGCAATCAAGACTCCATCGAGGGAATGAACTCGAAGGGTAGATATCTTATCCTGGCGAGGAAAGATAGCTGAAGTAACCGTCATCCACGAGGATCGAGCTCCGTAGGGAAACTTGGAAACACATATGTATTTTATGCTTAGGGCTGACAATCTATTTGGAGAGAATGGACAAACCCCAGTTACTCGGCGGTAACGACCAATGACAGAGACACAATGAACCTGTGCATGCTAACGCGTATGTTAATGGATATGTTAATATGAATGTATGTTGAAATCTATGTATGTAAATATGCAGGATGTTATGAAATGAGTATGTAATGAATATGTAATGAATATGCACTGGATATGTAATGGGTATGTAATGAATATGTAATGAAATAGGCATGTGATGCTTATGCCCTTGCGTATGCTGACGAAATAGACTAGAGACGGGACGAGAGATGAAATAAACATCTCGACGGGGATACCCTGCATTCTCTGCAACCAATACGTCAATCATGGGAAGAAATGGTAGGACCACATCTAGTTTTAACGTTCTGAATTCTCTGGGGAGAAAGTGACTTGCTTGGGTGCACAGTATCACGTCTTCTCATGGGGAGAGGAAAACCTGAAGGACACTTTCGAGTTACCCAAGAATAGGTTGTCAGCTTATAGTCTCGTTGGGGACTGTGTTAGAGCAATGATTTGAAAGTGTTTCTGCAATAATGATATTTTCGAGGAGTGAAGAGATCCTTCCGAAATTTCCACTAGTCAAAGTAATTTATTATATTTCAATTTTCGTTTTTTTTTGAAGAACAGTTTTGAAAAATCTACAATGCACCTTTCATTTTCAAATTTTAAGAATAAACGCATTTTGCATAACAATAGAAAACGAAGAGCAATGCACCAAGGAATGTAAGTAACAAAATGGTATCTTTTATTAAAGGGTGGCAGCTCGCTGAAGGCATAGCTCCACAGATGATTATGTTTTGAAATTGGCAACATGGGAAAAGGTTACATTGAATCCAACGGCACATACTGACACTAATAACTAAGATTAATCCAGAATCTTGCTTTGGGCAAGGATGAAAGAACTGAAACATGGCTCTCATGCGGAAAGTGTGTTCGCGATGATCAGTGTCTTCTGATGCAATGAAATGCCTTTGTCCCTAACTTTTGCCTGGACCGCCCTCTCGGGTTTTCAATCCACCGGGACGCTCCTTTTTGCCTAAGCCGCCCTTTCGGGTTTTCAACTTAGCGAGCTTTTTATTATTATTTCTTTTTTCAACCCTTACTTTTGCCTAAGTCGCCTTTTGTAGGTTTTCGACTTAGCGGGTTTTTAGGCATAATATTTTCGGACTGCATCAGAATTCACGGGATGTGCTAGTTCTTCACCGTCCATTGTTGTAAGTATCAGAGACCCTCCGGAGAAAACGGTCTTTACAACAAATGGGCCTTCATAATTGGGCATCCACTTTCCACGCATATCTTTATGCACTGGCAAGATCTTTTTGAGTACGAGCTCTCCTTGACGGAACTCACGGATACGAATCCTCTTATCAAACGCTCTTTTCATCCGTTTCTGATATAATTGCCCATGGCACATGGCTGTCAAGCGCTTCTCGTCAATGAGATTCAACTGATCCAGTCTGTCTTGAACCCACTCAGCTTCCTCAAGTTCAGCTTCCATCAACACTCTTAAAGAAGGTATCTCTACTTCGATGGGGAGCACGGCGTCCATTCCATACACCAATGAGAAAGGTGTTGCCCCTGTCGAAGTTCTCACTGAGGTTCTGTATCCGTGCAAAGCAAACGGTAACATCTCATGCCAATCTTTGTAGGTCACAACCATCTTTTGCAGGATCTTCTTGATATTTTTATTCGCAGCTTCAACGGCCCCATTCATTTTAGGACGGTACGGAGAAGAATTGTGATGAGTGATCTTGAAACTGTCACACAGCTCTTTCATAGTCTTGTTATTCAGATTGGTGCCATTGTCAGTT
Source organism: Lathyrus sativus (assembly GCA_963859935.3). NCBI lineage: Eukaryota > Viridiplantae > Streptophyta > Magnoliopsida > Fabales > Fabaceae > Lathyrus > Lathyrus sativus. The sequence continues at coordinate 685,301,727 of OZ012735.1, read as the reverse complement.
ATTATCCGGCTTGGGATTCCATAACGGCAGATGATTTCTTTCCTGATGAAGCGGGCAACCACTTGCTTAGTCACGTTGGTGTAGGAGGCAGCCTCCACCCACTTGGTGAAATAATCAATAGCAACAAGGATAAAACGATGACCATTAGAAGCCTTCGGCTCGATTGCCCCAATCATGTCAATGCCCCACATAGAGAACGGCCATGGTGAAGACAAAACATTCAACGGTGATGGAGGTACATGCATTTTATCAGCATAAATTTGGCACTTATGGCATTTTCTAGCGTATTGGATGCAGTCAGCTTCCATGGTTAACCAATAATACCCAGCCCTTAACATCTTCTTGGACATAGCATAACCATTGGCATGAGTTCCGAAGGTCCCCTCATGAATTTCCTGCAGTAACATGTCCGCTTCCCGTTTATCAACACATCTGAGCAGAACCATGTCGTGATTTCTTTTGTATAACACGCCGTTACTGATAAAGAATTTGGACGCCAGTCTTCTCAATGTTTTCTTGTCCAGACCAGTAGCACCATCGGGATACTCTTGCTTGACGAGATAGTTCTTGATATCATGAAACCAAGGCTCTTCATCCACCTCAACTTCTTCGACCACCTGACAATAAGCGGGCTCAACTTTGCGCTCAATATGGATAAGAGGTGCTTCATTAACGAATTTAACTTTCCACATGGATGCTAACATGGCTAAAGCATCAGCAACGTGATTCTCGGATCTAGGAACATGCTCGAACTCTATCTCGTCGAAATACTTGATCAGCTCAACAATGTAGTCCTTATAAGGGATTAATTTCTCATTCTTCGTTTCCCATTTGCCTTGTACCTGGTAAATAACCAAAGCTGAGTCACCACTTACTTTAAGAAGTTTGATTCGGAGGTGAATTGCTGCTTCGAGGCCAAGAATACATGCTTCATATTCTGCGACGTTGTTAGTACACTCAAAGTCCAACCTTGTTGTAAATGGAGTGAATCCACCCTTTGGGTTCATCAAAACGGCGCCTATACCATGCCCATTGAAATTCGAGGAACCATCAAACATCATCCTCCACCAAAGACCTGGTTCTGGACCTTCGCTCGGATCTGGTTCTTCACAATCTCTTTTAATCAACAAAATATCCTCATCAGGAAAATCAAACTTAAGAGGTTCATAATCTTCAACTGGCTGGTCTGCAAGATAATCAGATAAAATACTACCCTTAATCGCCTTCTGGGGTACATACTGGATGTCATATTCGGATAACAACATGTGCCAACGGGCTAGCCTCCCGGTTTGAGCAGGTTTTTCAAAAATATACTTGATCGGATCCATTTTAGAAATCAACAATGTGGTATGACAGACCATATATTGCCGAAGGCGCCTAGCGGCCCATGCCAATGCACAACAAGTTTTCTCCAATGGTGAGTATCTGTTTTCACAATCGGTAAACTTCTTGCTCAGGTAATAAATCGCATGCTCCTTTCTTCCAGTCTCATCATGTTGTCCAAGCACACAACCCATAGACTTCTCAAGAACGGTAAGGTACATAAACAACGGTCTTCCAGGTACGGGAGGAATCAGGATAGGGGGGTCTTGCAAATAACCCTTAATCTTCTCAAACGCTTTCTGACAATCGGGGTTCCACTCAACCGTCTGCCCCTTGCAAAGTAACTTGAACATCGGCTCACAAGTAGCGGTCATGTTGGAGATAAACCTGGAAATATAATTCAAACGTCCCAGAAAACCTCTAACTTGCGTCTCGGTTTGCGGAGCTGGCATATCTTGAATGGCTCGGACTTTGTCAGGATCCACCTCAATCCCTACCTGGCTAACAATGAAACCAAGCAATTTTCCAGATCTGACACCGAAGGTACATTTAGCAGGGTTCAATTTCAACTGATATTTCCTGAGTCGTTCAAACAGCTTCACCAAATGGTCTAGATGCTCCTTTTCACTCTGAGACTTGGCTATCATATCGTCCACGTACACCTCGATCTCCTTGTGCATCATATCATGAAAAAGAGTGGTCATAGCGCGTTGGTAAGTTGCCCCCGCGTTCTTTAAACCGAAGGGCATGACTTTGTAGCAAAAGGTCCCCCAAGGAGTAATGAAAGTAGTCTTCTCTCGATCGTCGGGATCCATTTTGATCTGATTATAGCCAGAGAAACCATCCATAAATGAGAACAACGCAAAACTGGCTGTATTGTCTACCAGTGTATCAATATGTGGCAGAGGGAAGTCGTCTTTCGGACTTGCTTTGTTCAGATCCCTGTAATCCACACACATCCTAACTTTACCGTCCTTCTTGGGCACTGGCACAATGTTGGCAACCCAATCTGGATATTTTGCGACTGCCAAGAAACCTGCATCCAACTGCTTTTTAACCTCATCTCGAATCTTCAAAGCCATGTCGGGTCTCGTTCTTCGAAGTTTTTGCTTGATAGGTGGACAATCTGGCTTAAGTGGCAACTTGTGAACAACAATATCCGTGTCTAGGCCCGGCATATCTTGATACGACCACGCAAACACATCAATATATTCCTTTAGCAACTCAATCAACCTCGGCTTAACCTCTGTCCCAAGCATTGCACCAATCTTGACCTCTTTCTTGTTCTCATCTGTACTAAGATTAATTAAGTCCACCTGCTCTTTATGCGGTTGAAGCTCTGTATACTCGTACTCAATCAATCTTGTCAGTTCAGCGGGTACTTCAAAATCTTCTTCACCCTCGTCTTCAGCTTGATTGATGGGTGCGTCCCAGTCAGGAGTGTCAGTAAAGTCATTGGATCCAACAAGGTTTACGATGTCTCTGCATGATGGAAGGCTTACTTAATTAAAATGCTCAAAGATATGTAAGATAAGAAATGAAATGCTGTTTTTGTTTTTTTTTTTTTTGGAAAAAGGTTGCCAACTTCATTTTTTAAAGGTGAAAACGAAAAAACGCAAATGAACCAAAGTGGAATTGAACAAATGCCTTTATTAATATCCTCTTAGAAATGAGAAGTGGCCCAACAAAAACGACCCTATAGCCTTGGGCAGAGCTACGGATTTTTATTTGAAAATGTAAATGAAACTTTTTTTTAAAAAAAAAATTACTTTGACAAGGGAAAAATGACAGGGATCTCTACGGCCTCCCAGTTGTTCAAAACTGCATCACCCTTAAACACCAGGTTGCTTAGCTCTTCATTTTCCTCACAGTCACTGATGGCATTGACTTGGAAACCTCCGCTGACAAATACCTCTTGGATAACCTTCGGACGCCCTTCGACAGTTGTGGCAGCTCCATTCTGAGTTGGTTTGTAACCCAACCCAAAGCGATCGGTCTTGGTCTTGACATCAATTACCTCTCCCCATCCTTCAGGAATGCCCCTGTCAATTGTTGATTTGGTACTCTTCAGAGATGCAAAAGATGGATTACCCTGACCCATTGTCTCTTCGACTTCTAGCAGAACAGCATTGGCGATCTCAAGTGCTTGAAAGGAGATTTCCAAAGCATTCTCATCGGCCTCGATGTAACGGAAAGAAGACAGGTTACTGACCATCAGATCCTCCTCACCGTGTATAATAACCAACTTTCCATCGATCACGAACTTCATCTTTTGATGTAACGTTGAGGTTACTGCCCCAGCGGCATGAATCCACGGCCTTCCAAGTAAGCAGCTGTAATTGGGATTAATGTCCATGACTTGAAACGTGATATTAAAAACTTGCGGACCAATTAGGATAGGAAGCTCAACCTCCCCCATTACCGACCGGCGAGACCCATCGAAAGCCTTGACGATCAAAGGAGTAGGTTTCAACATAGTCTCTTTGAAAACCAACTTATCAAGAACCCTCTTGGGTAGAACATTCAGAGAAGAGCCGGTGTCTACTAGTACTCTCGCTAAATTGTCCTCCTGGCATTTCACCGATATATGTAAAACACGATTATGATTCGGACCCTCCTTCGGTAACTCTTCATTGCTGAAACTAAGGGTGTTACAGGCGGTCAAATTGGCAATCACACTATCAAACCGACTGGTGCTGATATCTTGATCCACATGTGCTTGAGTCAAAACTTTCTGCAAGGCCATCCTATGAGCGGGCGAACTTATCAACAGAGATAAAATCGAAATCTTGGAAGGAGTCTGATGAAGTTGATCGATAACTTTATAGTCACTTTTCTTGATGATCCTCAAAAACTCAGCATCTTCATCATTCGTGACGGCTCCCTTACCTTTGTCTTTGACGGCCACTGGGATATTAGTGGTTTCCTTAGGTGGAACCTCATTGGAACGGGGAGTATACACACGGCCACTGCGAGTCATCCTGCTTGCCTCTGCGATATTGGTCACAGTGTCCTTAACCTCTTCATTTGGAATAACCTTCCCAGACTCCTTGTCAATCATCGTCACGTCGTATTTCCAAGGCACAGCTTTAGGATCACTGAAAGGAAACGGACTTGGTCTTCGAATAACTATTGGCTTATGCTGATTCACCTCAGGGGTAGACGACTTTGGTATATCGAACACGAGATTGGCAGAACCTGCCCCTGATAGATTAAACACTGGTACCTTTCCTTTTGATCCAGGCTGATGGAAGACTGGCTCAACCACAGCAACCTCATCCTTCTTGGGTTGGCTTGTCACTTATAAAACACCCTCATTAATCAGCCTCTGAACATCATTCTGAACCAACACACAACCCTTAATACTGGCTTCACAACTTACGCATGCAACGTGGGAGGTATCTACCAGACCAGCTTCAAACAGTTTCGAATGGAACATCTTGAGAGGAGTCTTAATCTGTACAACGTCAAGGACATAACCTTCCTCTGAATCGGCACTAATGGCATTGACACTCTCATGGTTAGGAAAAAGGTTTTTCTTAACATTCGGTTGAGGATCTTCAAATGACAAAATCTTCTTTTCCAATAAGTCCCTGACAAGATTTTTGAGAGCATAGCAATTCTCCAGATCATGACCAGGCGCACCCTCATGAAATAAACAATGAGCGGCGGCGTTGTAATTGGCGGGTAGAGGATTAGGAGGCGTACCCAAAGCCCGAGTAGTGATTAGACCTTGCTTTACCAAAGAGGGATACAACTCGGTGAAAGTCATCGGAATCGGCGGACAAGGCTTATACGTTCTTCTGTTCGGAACATTCTGGCAAGGAGCCGGACTCTTTGGCTGCTGAGGAGCAGGAGCGTTGGGCGTCTGTAGGTAGTTGATAGGAGGCGGATAAACAGGAGGTTGTTGCATAGGTTGATACATAGGAACCTGTTGATTGAAAGAAGGTGTAACAGCTGCCACATAGGGTTGTTGAGCATATTGGATTGGGTACCCTTGAGGTTGAGCATAACCTTGCGGATATCGATAAAATGGGTCTCTTAGTCTACCAGAGGATATAGCATTAGTCTCGCCCTCTTTCTTCTTCTGGGAGCTATACGGAGGTTTCTTCGGCTGATCCTTAGAAGCACCATGATTACTTGTCATTTTACCACTTTTCATACCCAATTCAATCTTGACACCCACAGCAACGATGTCAGAGAAATTTGAAGTCACACTACCCACCATTCTCTCGTAAAATTCTGGACGAACCGTGTCGACAAACCAATCAGCTAACTCTTTCTCGGTCAAAGGAGGTTCTACCTGCGAAGCAATCTCTCTCCACCTTTGAGCGTACTCTTTGAATGACTCGGAATTCTTTTGTGACATACTCAATAACTGTCTTCTGTCAGGAGCCAGATCCATATTGTACTTGTAGTGTTTGATGAAAGCGTCAGATAAATCCTGGAAACTCTTAACGCGAGACTGGTCCAAAGTTAAATACCACTTGGAAGAAGCACCCTTCAAACTATCTTGGAAGCAATGAATCATCAGTTTATCATTCTCAACATGGGCAACCATTTTGCGATAATACATGATCAGATGACTCTTAGGACAGGTGGCACCTTCATAACGATCGAAGTTTGGAGTTTTGAACTTCGGGGGAATAACCAAACCTGAGACCAAACAAACATCCCTTGCAGCAGTCCCAAAAATTTGATCGCCCTCTACTTTTTTCAATCTCTGGACGATGGTGTTTACTTCCTCACGAAGCTTATCACGTTTCTCATAACCTTCAACATTCTCATCAAGATTATCAAAGACTGTCTCATTGAAGTACGGTTGCGCACGGGTGTGTACAACAGGTGGTGCAAAGATAGGAGCCCCCCTAGGAACTTCAGAAAATAAAGGCACGGCTTGCTGAACAGGCTGATTAATCGGAACAGTGGCTTGAGGAGGCACAAAACCGGGAGCAAGACCATAAGGTGGGTCCCTTGCTACGGTCACACTTGGTGGAGGGTCCACAGTAACGCCGGTAATCTCGGAAACAACAGTGGGCTGGGTATCCATCTTAGCATTCATGACATGTAACAATTCCATCATACGCCCCATACCCCCTCGAAGGTCTTCAAGTTCATTGCTAAGGCGATCAATCTCTTTTGCCTGATCCTCCATTCTCTTCCGAGTTTGAGCTCTGGTGTTGTACTGGTGCCGAGAACTCAGGGTGACGAAACTGGAAGGCGAGAGAACCGAACATGAGAAAACGGAAGACACATGCAATGCAAGAAAGTAAATGATGATATGATGCAAATGAAGATTTCATGGAATTCAAACATTTACGAATGTCGTGGGGTACCAAGGAAATCTTTTTCTTGTTTTTTCATTTTATTTTATGGTATCCCGTGATATCCATAAATGATATTTGAACTCCATGAAATACAATGCAATGAGATGCTTTATGGATGCAATGCATGAAAACACACAAAGTCCTAGGTTAAAGGAACGTGAGCGGAGTCAAGGTCTACCCATCCCAAAAGGAGTGTACTATAGGTTAGTTGTACCTGCAGAACAAGGTTCTAAAAGGTGCCCAAAGTCATCAGCCCATCTTTCGGATATTATCAACCTTCCGACTGACTCGGGGGTTAATAATATTCTCAAGAGAACCTCTTTTGAGTGTAGTATCGCGTAGCAACCGTTGTAGGATTACTCCCACATAGTTCCCGCACTACGTCCTAAATAAGGCCAAGGTGGTGTTAAGGTACTACGGTCCTCAATATCACAGACTCCAATCGACCATGGAAAAAGTTTTCACGATTACTCGTTCAACCGAACCATTTTCGAAAAGGTCTCAACTGAGCGGTGATTCTCGAATCAGCTTGGTCGGGATTCACTCCCTATAAGCCTCATCGAATATATCCCCATCCTATAATAATGTCACTAGTCCGGGCGTAGGACTTATCTCACAGCACAAGGAACAGTCCCACAATCGAAGCACAAATATATACATGCAAATGAATAATAACACAGATAGTAATAAAGATGAACAAGTTAGGGATAACCCTCAAAAGTTTAGAAGTCTCCCCAGTGAAGTCGCCATTTTCTGTTGCGGTGGAAATAGGATCACAAACTATTAATGAGTTTGAATCGCAATTCAATTCACAACCGCTCTTTGATTTATCCGAAGGAAAAGGTCAAAAGAGGGAAAACCTATTTTGCATCGTAAACACAATGCGGGGAAAGATCTAGGGTTCGGGGGTTGGTTAAATTTAGGGAAGGTATTAGCACCCTAAACTTCTGTAGTACTCTACAGGAACCTTTTGTTCAAATGCTTACTATTTTGCTTTATTTATTTGCTTAAGGTATATGTACAAAGGATTAAAAGTGAGAAAGGAGACCTAAGGGGTTAATTCTAAGTTTACTCGGCAAGACATCGCATCTTGTGCCTACGTATCCTTACGGGAGTGGAATCAGAGTAATCGTAGTTCCCCTCAAAAGGGAGGTTAGAGACTTCTTGACTGTGGCCAAGGTCTCAAGGGGAATAAACGCATCTTAAGGACACGCTTACGTGGAGTGTAGAAACTCCAAATCTCTACGTTGAAATGTTAAGTTGTAATTAGGGTTAAATTAGGGATTCCACGGCGGGAAACCCTAAAATGAGTGCGGCGGCTCTTTGACCTAATGCTAGAGGTAAAATTGTAATTTTGCCTGCGGCGAGGCATTTGTGAAAATTAGGGTTTGTAAGGTGAAAGGGTTTGAAGTCGAGGACTATTGGCGCGGCGACCAAAATCTAGACCTAACCTTCGAATGTGTGTAGTGTGACTGGAATATTGATAAATGCGTGAGGTGATTGAGTTATGCAAACAGGAAATAAGACAGAAGTTAAAGCCATGCAAACAGAAATTTAAGGCAGAAACTTAAAGCGCGATTATTAGATTCGCGGGGTTACATATGAGGAGCAGTTACAATATAGTAATGAACTCTGAATGAAAAATAAGATGAAATAAGTAATGAGCTGCAAAATGAACAAACGACGTTAGTGGGCGGAGTGAGACGGCAATCAAATGAGTTATGAGACAATGAGGAAAAAAGATGCAAATCTGAAATTTTTACTATTGTTTTATTAAATAGAAAAATCTTGATTTAAGTTTTTAAAAGAGTTTAATATTAACTTGCAAAAGAAAGGATTTAATTTTAATTAAAAAATGTTTTTTTTTTAAAAAGTTTTATTTTTAATATTTTTAAGAAAAGTTTTTCTTATTTTATTTTAAAAAAAGAGTTTTTATGATTTTATTATAAAAAGGTTTTTGAGATTTTTTTTTATAATATTTACACAACAAAGATTTTTTTTAAAGCAGCTTTTTTTAATTTATAAAAATAAAAATGGTAAAAAAACAATTTAAAAAACAGAAAAAATAATTTAAAAAACAAAATAAAAGAAATAAAAAAAAAAAAGGGGGTTGGGCCGGTCATCACACCCGAACCCAACCCGGTTAGTGGTTTAACCAAAAACATTTAGGGTTCTGAGAACCCTAATGTTCCTTGCGGCGCCATTCATATCTTCTTCTTCTCTCATCTCTCTCGCGGCCACTCGTATTCGCCTCCGTCTTTCTCTCTCGCGGCCGTGTCTTCTTATTTCCTGAAACAAACATGAAACTCGTGATGAAAACGTCCCATTGCTTACATTTAACGTGAAATCGGCCGATGATGGCGTGAGCTGAGGCCCCAAAACGGGAGATTGTCCGTCGTTCTTCGCGGACGGTGCTGGTGATCTCTCCCTTTCGTTAGGGTTTGTTCGCGGCTTCGTCGCTTTGATGTTCTATCTCTCACAGCTACCCGTTCGTAGACGATATTCAGGGTTGGTGATGAACGATGATGACGATCCCTCTTCGTCTGAGTTCGCGGCCGTTTGTTCTTATTTGTGCCGCCTAGGGTTTTGCATGTGGCTCGTCCGTTCCTCTGGGCTTTCGCGATTTCGTTCGTTCCCCCCTTGTACGAGGTGATACCTTTCCCCTTTTATAGTCTCCGATTTATCTTTTTTTTTGGGCCTTTAATCCGTGATGGATTTGCGTTATTTTTCACTTTCATGCGATTTGACATTATCTGGATTTGATTTTGTTCTTTCAGAGACTGATTGGGTTCCAATTGGATATTTCCTGATACGGATTGGATCTTGTTTCCTCTTTTAGGACTTGATTGGGATTTCATTTGATCTATTCGATATCTGAAATTAATTTGTTTGACTGATTCGTTTTGATTTGTTTGATTTCATCTGAACTGCACTGATTCGTTTTCGATTTGTTTTGATTTCATCTGAATACTAACACCTACTTTTCTTCTTCTTCTTTCAGGATAGATGCTTTGCCTTGGTCTTTACCGCCGAGAAGGGTACGCGGTAATGATGACATTTGTCTGAACCCTCGGAACAGGATACTACAATCCTGGCTCTTGATCATGTTGTTGCTTCTGATTTGTCTGATAACTGGACATTGCTCTCATCTGGATTCACATTGGTTTTTTTGGATGCAGGCCTTTTATTATGGCTTTGATGTTCATGACAGCTTTGATTTACAAACTTGGTTCTGATTGTTTAATTCATGATGGCTTCCATTATCCCTTGGCTGTGACTGTGAGCTGGGCCATGATGCTGATTACCTGAGCCGCGACAACTGATATGAACTGCTATGGTTTTGTGCACTGCTATGTTTATGTTTGCTTATCCTTGCCGGTACAATTCGTGTCATGACTTTATGCTGTTTGCATTCTGAACTGATATGAACTTCGACTCTTCTGTGCAGTTTTGGCAGGTTGCTCTGATTGAATTGGTGATGATGATTTGGGCTATGATGTGGATGAACTGAGCCATGTGTTTGGTAATTTGTTTTTCCAATGTGCCTGCTCTTCTGCCTTGTTTTTGTAATGATGTTTGAGCCGAGGGCTGGTATAGCTTCGAATATCTTTATTGTTTCCATTGTCTTCAAGCAGTTCTCGGTTGGATGTCCTGGTTTGGATTTGGTATGCTCCAACCATCTGTTATGCTAGAACTTGATTCTTGCAACTTTACCGAACTGCACCATATCTCTGGTTTTTCTGCTGAACCTGTTTCTTGCATTAATTGCTGCTACACTTTTCTTTGGATCCTGTTGGGAACTTTCTGTTATGACAGATTTGTAGGATATTTCTTCTGGCTCTTTGCGCATGAACTTGCTTTCTGATACATTATTTTGATGCAGTTTAGTTTGTATTTTGGTGTTCTGTTTGGACTGATGATGTTTGTGGCTTTTCAGGTGTTGGAAATTTCGAAACCAAAGCGACTCAGACCTGCCGGCATCCGGGTCTGAGTCCAAACTTGCCTATGTTGCCTTATTCTCGTATCAGTTTGGAAATCCAATCGCGGCAAAACGAATCAGTCCCGCTTCTTTTATTACTTCTATCTCTCGGATGTCCCGTAACGATAAGAACAGGTGTTACCTGATCTGACGCCAACGGCGCGGATCGGTAACGGGGGTAGGACGCAGCTTCGGTTGTGCCACTCCCGGCACTCGATGATGACGCTGTTCTGAGAGTGTCGAACACAAACTCTAACATTCTTTTCTATCTGTTTCTTCTGTTTTGATGTGCAGGTGAATCGGAGACTTTGCGGAGAAGCTCAAGGGACATCATGAAGGACATTTAGAAATTCTTAGGACTTAGGACCTAGAACTTTTAGAATTAATGTAATTCCTTGTAACAGCATTTCGAAAATGTGAAACAATCTCCTCCTTCTTTTATGATGATCTTTTTATGAAATAAAATGTCAGACTTTCCTTTATATTCGTGTCCTGCTCAGTTTTGAATTTACTTACTTTATTTCTAGTTATAAATTATAAATATTTGTGAATAAATCCACAAATGTTTAAACTCATTAACATAGTCATACACTATAAGCATTTCCCGAACGACATTCTTGTTCGTTCATTTATAGTCTTAATCTCAGCACTTGATCAAATCGCATTCCAATTTTAGATTCTAACCAATCATTTTATAACCCAAACACGGATGCACGCTGTAATCAACACCGATTTAATATCAATGATAACCTTGCCCGTAATTGAATTCCATCGACCAAAGACTGTGAGCAACAATCCAATAATACCCCAGTAAAACTGTGCCTTATTAACGGAGGTGTGCCGGAAATAAGCCACGAGCAATAAAATAAGTCTTAAATCCAGTTGGACCCGGCAATTTTTGATACCGAACACATGGACATGACGCCTTAATATAATCAAACCCGGTGATAAATAAACGCCTCAGAAATAGCGCCTCCAATGCCTCAAAACTTAATGACAGCCCGTCTTCAAGGAATTAGCAGAATCCACGTAAAATGACTAAAATACCCCTGGAACCAAATCCTGCAAAACAAACACCTTCATGACTTGTTAGTGGTTAGCAAATGCACCGATGAGATGATATGCGAAATGACTGACTGAATATAAGGGTAAAATTTGGGGTATTACACATCCTCAAGCATCATACAACATCATTTAGAATTCATTGCATTTTATCATTTTGTCCTTTTACATACCATCGGATCTAAGGGACAAAAATTTCGGTTTGCTATATTTAAATACATTTCACCACGATTCTGTGGAGATTGTCATCTCTCATTGCCATATGTTGAAGGTATTTAAATAGGGGCAACTGTTGTACCCCAAATTTTTACCTTTATATCTTCATCATTAGTCTATGAGCATCATCATTTTTTATCTAACCATAACCTATTTCAAGTTTGTCTTTGTCAAGATGGAGATAAATTAGGGTTCCATACAGTCAAGAATTGGGGTTTCGATCGTTTGATCAGTCAATGTCTTAGATTGATTCTCCATAAAACAAGTCTCCACATCATTAGGAGTACTATATTGGATCAAGAATGAATTCAATTTGAGGTTGTCAACCAAAGATCAAGAGCAGTGCAGTCCAGGACTCCCGGTTAGGGTTTTTAATTAGGAAAAGTCAATTGTGGTTTGACTTTTGATTTTAATGGTATTCCAATGATGGAATCATGGTCCATGGAGGTTATATGACTTATTGGATTTCAGTCAAGAAGTTTCAAGACCTCAGGGGATCCAGAACACCAGCAGTCGATTCGGGATTTTCCGATCGATCGGTTCGTTTGACTGAAAAGTCAAATCATTGACCAAAAGGGTTTGACCCCAAAGTTGAAAGAAAACATGTTCCTAATGACATATTGTATCTATTCATGAAGTTTTCTGACCATTATATCAAGGATTGAAGAGTAATCAAAAAGTCGGGAATTAGGGTTTTGAAAGGGACAAAACCATAACTTTTTAACTACACATCCAAATGGAGTGGTTCAAAGCTTGTTGGAAAGGTCTTGACAAGTTCTACAACAGTGTAAAAGTGACCCATATGAAAAAAATGGATATATTTGGAGTTATGATCAAAATCATTACAAGAGGGAAAAACACAGTGAAATTTCACATTTTTAACACTTTTCAAGTCATGTTTTAAGCCAACTTCAAGGGTGTTTTTGACCTAGTTCCACTTGGAATTTGAAAGTTCCCAAAACATGAAATTCGTATAGCGTGATGATGGCTTTCCAAAAATTACAATAACTCCTCCATATCATTTGTAAGCTAGGAGTTTCGAAGGAGGCAAGTTGGGTCCAAACACTTGAAATGTACAATGTCAATACTTGGCATAAACTAACTTGCCAACTATCCAGTTGATTTTCAACTATGGTTTAACATCTGATTTGATGTCTAAGAGTGTATGATGAGCAAAATCATAAGAATCTATGAGCATGGCTAAAGATTTATCCAAGATCATTATTTAAATGAGATAAAGTACAAAGGTGCAAGAAGAAAAAGAGTGCTTTTCTGCTGCAGCATGAAGGATCTGCCTTGGCCATCTCTATGGTCACTTCCTAACAGCTCAAACATAGCTGGTTTTGAGGCTAGAGTGCATTGGAAGCAAGCAAGATCTGCAGAAGACATCACACTTTGATTTTGCCAAGATTTTCCCTCCAAAGAGGCAACTTGCAAGCCAAATGCCAAGTCTGACCAGGCCATTGCCTTGCCTATAAATAGAGGCCTTCTCTATGCATAATCCACACCGGAGCATACTCTCAAATTGTAAGAGAAACAACCTCTCAATCTTACCTTTCTCTTCCTTGAAAGTGAAGTAAGTCATTTGTTGCACCCCAAATTTTGACCCCTTAGATCTTCATCATCGTTTTAAGATCATTTCCATTTGATTATCTAACCTTAACCTATTTCAAGTTTTTCTTTGTTAAGTTACAGGTGAACCAGGGTTCCGTACAGTCGGAAATCAAGGTTTCGACGGTTTAATTAGTCAATGCCTTGGATTGATTATCCATGAAGAAAGTCTCTACACCATCAATAATACTCCATTGGATCAATTATGAATCCAATTTGAGGTTGTTACCCAAGGATCAAGAACAGTGCAGTTCAGGATACCCGAATAGGGTTTTCGATCAGGAAAAGTCAACCGTAGTTTGAATTTTGATTTAAAAGGTATTACAATGGTGGGATCATGGTCCATGAAGTACATATGGCTTAGTGAAGTCCACTCAAGAAGTTTCAAGGCCTCAAAAGACTCGGAACATCAACAGTCGACTCGGTAGTTATCGATCGATTGTTCGGTTGACCAAAAAGTCAACTCTTAAATCATAAGGAATTTGACCTCAAAGTATGAAGCAAATGTTCCTAGTAACATATTATACCTGTCCATGAAGTTTCATGACCATTGGATCAAGTATTGAAGAGTAATCGAAAAATCGGGAAATTAGGGTTTTGAAAGGGGCAAGACCATAACTCCCTAACCACACATCCAATTGAGTTGGTTCAAAGCTCATTAGAAATAACTTGACAAGTCCTACAAAAGTCCCACAGTGTTCCATGAGCAGAAAATGCATAAATTTGGAGTTATGACCAAAATCATTACAAGAGGGAAAAATAACTTAGAAACTTTGAGTGGAGTTTTGACCTTTTTAGGCATGTTTTTAGGCATGTTTTTAGCAACTTTGAATGGAGTTTTGACCTAGTTCCATTTGGAATCTGAAGATCATGAAAACATGAAAGTTGTAGAGCTACATGAGGGATTTCCAAAATGTAATAGAACTCCTCCATAGCCCTTATGAGTTGAGAGTTATGAATTCAGCAAGTTGAGGTTTTAACACTTGAGTTCAACATTTTCACTTTTTCACAAACTCACTTTTTGATCACTTGAACCATTCTCAACCATTGTATCATGTTTCTATCTATTATTTAGAGAGTATGATGAGAAGAAATGCAGAAAATCAAGAGGATTGATGAGTCTTGTAAGTTGGAGGCAAGTTGGTATTATTTTAATCAAAGAAAATGAAGAAAGAGAAACTTTATGGAAATTTTACAGCAACGGTCCTCCTACTCACTAGCCATACTTCAGTCACTTCTATGTCATCCTCACCACTTAATTTATGCATAAGCTTGATCCAAGAGCTTGGATTTGCAGCTGTCCACAATCTTGAAGAAGATTGCATTTTCAAAACTCCCTCAAAAAGTGCCAAAGTACCAATCTGCCCCAAGCCTCTACTTGCCTATAAATAGAGGTTTCCTCTATGTTAAAAGGTACACCAGAGCACTCTAAAACCCAAGAATAAACCTTTGCTCTCATCCTACCTTGCATTTTCTTACAAGTGAAGAAAACCATTCCAAAAATACCTAAAAATCTTCCTTGAGCACAAAGCCTTCCAAAACCATTTTCACCCACTCAAACTTATCACAAACCATCCATACAATCCACAAATGATGTGTGGGAGGTGTTAAAACTCTTAAACTAGTCAAACCCTCATTTTCCCAAAAGTCAACTTTCAACCAAGCAAAGTTTGACTTCACATACAAAATCTGCCAAATCTCTACTCAGACCTGTTTTGATCATTGTAAACCTCCAAACACCTTAGGTTTATGATGTACCAACTTTCCATAACCTAAAATACCATCATCATCACTTGTTTCAAGTTCTGGTCCAAGATTCACTTGTTTACTTCAAGTGCAAGAAAGGCTGCATTTTCACCAAGGCATTGGTTGGAGCACATTTGGGGAGTCTTCAAGGTTTTCCATACTGCACAAGCTGGCTTGGAAGTATACAAGAGGTAAGTGATCATTACCTTGCTTATGGACTATCATAACTATGTTTTATGAGCACTAATTTGGGCATGTTTGAAGTAATGTGTAGATCATGTGTGAATCTAATTTGTGTGTGTGTTTATACATATTTGAAAATATGTTTTGAGGTTGTTTACCATGTTTGGAAACCTCAGTTCTTATGATATTGTTTGATCCTGTCCTTGATGCAATATACTAACTGATGTTGGTGTTGTTTTAGAAGTATTGTCACTGTTGAGTTGTCTAACTCAGGCCAGGGTTTTAACTTTTAATTGATCAAGTGTTTAGATTGGTTTAGGTGATGTCAAAGAAACTTTACCATGTATGTTCAGTTGCTGCCAAAACCAGTTTGCAGCAGTATTGTCTTTTAGAGAGGTCTAAGTTAGTTGTTTAATCTTGAACATTGTTTTGTTTGGTGTTTTGTCATTTGAGAAGTTTAAACTTTGTTCATGAATGGATTTGTCCAACATATGTAGTTTATATACATGACTGTCTTAGACTAAGTTTGTCAATTTGATTTAGCTGGTGCCAGGTGTCGCGGTGAAAATCAGATACCAAACTATTGATTAGTTTGAATCTTTAATTCATTTTGCAACCGAACTTTGATTTGTCCAAAGGAAGGGATAAAGATCGAAATTCCCACAATGCAATGCAAATGCAAGGTTAGAGAGTTATAGGTTCGGGGGTTGGTTAAACTTAGGGAAGGTACTAGCATCCTAAGTTTCTGTAGTACTCTACAGGAACCTCTTATTTTATGTTGTTTATTGCTATATGTTTATCTGCTTAATGGTTGAAAGACCTAGGGGTTTATTTCTAAGCATACTCGATAAGATATCGCATCTTATGCCTACATATCCTTACGGGAGTGGAATCGGAGTATCTGTAGTTCCCCTAAAGGGTTTGAGGAGTCCTTTGACTGTGGTCAAAGTTCCTACGGGTTTAGGGTAGTTGTTTGATTGATTTTAGGAGAAGAGATGTGTCTTCATTTTAAGGGAGATGTAACCGCCACAGGTTGTAGGAAAATAGTCTTTGCATCGTCTTAAGAAAAGGGCTTAAGTACTCGGATTGTTTGACGAGTATGCCTTTATCTCTCTTAAGGCAAAGTCCCTACGGCTTGATTGTATTGTTGTGGGAGTGGAGATTATATCTCGCTTAAGATGATTTGGCATCTTTCTCTAATGTGTTTGAATAATTATTGTTTTGAATTGTTTTGTTTGTCTTTGTCTATGTTGTAAAATAAAGGTCCTTCCTATGGGGTAGGTCCTAAACTTAAGAAGATCGACTTGAATGGGATCAAGGATCAAGTGGGAGTATGATGCGAATGGGATGCACTACACACGATTGTTGAATCATGTGTAGGGTTTTCCTTTGGACGGAATGCGAGGTGATTACGATAATATAGATTGCTTATAAAGTGCGGAAAGGTAAATTGCAGAAAAAGATAAATCATCCACACGCATGAAAGCGCTAAGTGTAAGTGATGTGAATGTGTCGTGAATGTGGATGTGCACGATTGATTACACT
Source organism: Lathyrus sativus (assembly GCA_963859935.3). NCBI lineage: Eukaryota > Viridiplantae > Streptophyta > Magnoliopsida > Fabales > Fabaceae > Lathyrus > Lathyrus sativus. The sequence goes on along the minus strand of OZ012735.1, from coordinate 685,284,735 downwards.
ACGATGTTGAGATTGATTTTTAATCGAATTGATTTTAGTTGGATTATTTTGTAAGAAAATTGCATTAAAAGGTAAGATGATTTTTAGAAGAAGTTATATTAATTTAGTGAGGTTAATTTAAAAAAGGTTGTAATGATCTTGATTTTATTATAAAACTTAAGTGAGGTGACTTATTTTTTATGGCTATTATTGAGAGTTAAATTTATTTATATTATTACGAAATAAATAACAGGTTCATATCTCATCTCACAGCCACGTGTGAACCCATGTTCAAATTGTTGAAGAAAGATCGGGCGGTTGTCTGGAACGAAAATTGCCATAGGGCATTTGATAAAATAAAAGAATATTTATAGGAGCCTCTGATACTGATACCTCTAGTAGCTGAAAGACCATTGATCATGTATTTAACGGTTCTTGAGAATAGCATGGGTTGTGTTCTCGGTCAGCATGACGAGACGGGAAGAAAAGAGCATGCAATATACTACTTGAGTAAAAAGCTCACAGACTGTGAGTTCAGGTACTCAATGTTGGAGAAAATATGTTGCGCACTCGCTTGGGCTGCCAAACGCCTGAGACAGTATATGCTGAACCATACAACCATGCTGATTTCGAAGATGGATCCGATTAAATACGTCTTTGAAAAGCAAGCATTTTCGGGGAGAATTGCCAGGTGGCAGATGGTTTTGACAGAGTATGATATTCAATATGTTTCCCAAAAAGCTATTAAGGGGAGTATTCTGTCAGAGTATCTTGTTGAACAGCCGATTAATGACTATCAACCTATGAAGTTTGAATTTCCCGATGAAGACGTCATATTCTTAAAGATGAAGGGCTGCGATGAGCCATTACCCGATGAAGGTCCGGAGAAGGGTTCCCAATGGCAGATGATATTTGACGGCGCTGTTAACTCATACGGTAGTGGAATTGAGGCAATTATCAAGACTCCTCATGGTTCTCATATCCCCTTCACTGCCAGGTTAACATTTCCATGTGCCAATAATGAAGCCGAGTACGAAGCATGCATTATGGGGTTGGAAGAAGCCATTGATCTGAGGATCAAGAATCTAGATGTGTACGACGATTCAGCGCTAGTTGTCAATCAAATTAAGGGAGAGTGGGAGACTCGGCAGCCTAATCTGATACCTTACATGTACTATGCAAGGAGGATGCTACCTTTCTTTGATCGGAAAGAGTTCCACCATGTGCCTAGAGTAGAGAATCAGATGGCGGACGCCTTAGCCACCTTATCCTCGATGTATAAGGTGAATTTTTAGAATGATGCTCCAAGAATTGTCATCTCACGCCTAGATAGGCCGACATTCATATTCACAATAGAGGAAGCTTCTGATGGCAAGCCATGGTATTACGATATCCAGAACTTTCTCAAGAACCAAGAATATCCTCTTGGGGCGTCGACCCGGGTTAAGAAAACCCTGAGGAGGTTGTCTCGTAACTTCTATCTGAACTAGGATGGTGTACTCTATAGGAGGAATTATGACTTAGTGCTGCTAAGATGCGTGGACGAAAAAGAAGCAAGTCTGCTTATGGAAGAGGTCCATGAAGGAGCCTTTGGTACACATGTCGGCGGGCATGCCATGTCTCGAAAGCTGTTACGAGCAGGGTATTATTGGTTGACTATGGAGTCAGATTGCTTCAAGCATGTAAAGAGGTGCCATAAATGCCAAATTTATGCTGACAAGATTCATGTGCCGCCAAGTCTGCTGAACATCATGGCGTCGCCTTGGCCCTTTTCCATGTGGGGCCTTGACATGATCGACAAGATCGAGCCCACCGCATCTAATGGACATTGTTTCATACTGGTAGCTATTGATTACTTTACCAAGTGGGTCGAGGCAGCTTCCTATGCTAATGTCACTAAACAAGTGGTAGCCCAGTTTATCAAGAAGGACATCATTTGTAGCTACGGAGTGCCCGAGAGAATCATTACTAATAATGGTTCGAACTTGAACAACAAGATGATGAAGGAATTATGCCAGAATTTCAAAATCGAGCATCACAACTCATCTCCCTATCGTCCGAAGATGAACGGCGTTGTCGAAGCGGCCAACAAGAATATCAAGAAGATAGTGCAGAATATGGTTGTAACCTACAAGGTTGGCATGAGATATTGCCCTTCGCTTTGCATGGATATCGTACTTCGGTACGTACCTCAACTGGGGCAACTCCTTTCTCGCTGGTGTATGGCATGGAAGTTGTCCTGCCATTAGAAGTCGAGATTCCTTCTTTGAGAGTCCTGGTCGACTTCAAGCTTGATGAGGTAGAATGGATAAGAAACAGATTGAATCAGCTTATCCTGATGGATGAGAAGAGGCTAGCATCTATTGCATACGGTCGGTTATATCAAAGTCGGATGAAGAAAGCTTTCAACAAGAAGGTGCGCCCTCGAAGCTTTCAGACAGGCGAGTTAGTATTGAAGAGGATTCTCCCTCCACAAACAGATCACAGGGGAAAATGGACTCTCAACTATGAAGGTCCATATGTCGTGCGAAAGGTTTTCTCCGAAGGAGCCTTACTACTTTCAACCATGGATGGTGAAGATTTCACATCCCCTGTGAATGCATACGCAGTTAAAAAATACTTTGCTTAAGGAGATCTGCTGGAATGAAAAAAGAATATCTAAGCAAAAATGGGGCATCTCGGCGAACCATAAAAAGAATGGGTTCGGGAAAAAGTTAGGGATATAAAAGAAAAAGATGTAAACCCGCAAAGTTGAAAACCTGAAAAGGCGACTTTGGCAAAAATGGGTATCCCGGTGAATCGAAAACTTGCAAGGGTGATTCAGGCAAAAGTTAGGGATTTGAAAAGCAAATGACTTCGGTCTGCATTTGATCTTCAGAGTATAGTGGATTGAGGGAGGACCTAAGGGTCGTTTATCCGAATCAATCTCTTCAGAAGACGAAGCGTCGAGGAATCATCGAAGTCAGGCGAGTCATAGATGGATCAGCTCATGGTGTTTTTATGTGCCACATTGCCGACATTCTGTATATTTCTGTGCATTTCTGTATATTTTTGTGCAGCTTCCTCTTTTCAGGGGTTGCATCTGTTGTAAAATATGCCTATTTAAGAGCCTTTTGTTAATAAAACATATACTATTCAGTAATTGTTTATCCTGCTTTAATCTTTACTGTTTTGTTTGCGAAAAACGCCGGATGTTTTGATAAAACTGCGCATACATAAACTTGCAGGCTTTGGCCGATAATCATTAAAATTTTGACTTATTTGAACAATGTCATGGATGATGACCGAGATAGTTCCCTTGTGCAGGATATCTTGTTTGTCTGTTCATTTTTGCAGGGTTGTTACCCTTGGGGCAATTTCCGGAGGTATATCCCAGACAAGATCATCATCCCTAGCAAGTGGAGATTGTGCATCTCCATCCCCAACAAGAGTCTGTTTCTCCAGCACGAGATGTGCAGGTGGAGGGTATACATTTCTCCCCAGCAAACTATTTATATACACTCATTCCTCGGCAGTTCAGGTTGAATTCTCCAGCAGGGTAGAATCATCCTCCGAGAGTTGAGATTGATATCCCTCGGGCAAGTTCGGTATGTGTCTGTATCCTCAGCAGATTGCAGGTACGCATTTACTCCTCAGCAGAGTCAGCAGAAGTTGTTTTCCCCATAGAGTACAGGAATGTGATTCTATGCTCCCCTCAGAGTTTAAGTGGTGATTCGTTCCCCAAGCAGAGGTCGAAGAGGTTCCCTCTCATAGGCTAATCCCTGGCGTAGTCAGCAGAGAATTGTTTCTCTTCCCCGTAGAATGAAGTTACTCTCTGAGAATTGTCATCCTCAGCAGAGAAAGTGTGGTTGGTTATCCCCAGCTGAGTAATCCCCGACAGGGTGGATTTTTATCTCCCGCAGAGCAGAATATCCGGAAGGGTGGAGCTATTCTTCAGCAGTAAATTCTAACTCCCCAGTAGAGTCGTCTGTTCCCTAGAGTTGTATGCTAGGAAGCCGTTTAGGGTTGATTGCTCCGGTAATGTGAAGTTAATCTCAATGGTCGATTGTTATCCCCTGCAGAGGCGTTGATTTCCCCAACAAGTTAGACCTGTCTCTAGCGTTTGGTTTGTCTTTCCTCGGTCGGGTTGTGTATTCCCTAAGAGAGTTGTATCTTGGAAGACTGTCCATGGCATTTTCTCTCAGCAGGATTTGATTGTGATCTCCGGCAGAGTAGAGTTGTTGTTTAGCATGTTGTGTTATATCCCCAGCCGAGTCGGGCAAACCCTAGAAGGTTTGTATTCTGGTTTACTATTCAGGGCACTTTTCCTCAGTAGAGTTTGCGTTGATCCCCAGCAGGGTGGACTTTTGTCCTCGTTAGAGCAATATTATTCAAGGAAGTTCTTTTTTCAGAAAGCTATCCTGGGCTTGTTTTTCCCAGCATAAGTCCAATCGTAATTGGCATGTTTAGTCCCCAGCAGGGTGGCCTTTGTCTCTTCAGCATTTATTTTGCTGATTTGGTTCTGCTGCATCTGCATTTGTGCATAGCATTCTCAGAAACGCGTAGCATTTCTATTTTGTATGGAGCATTACGCCATATTCAAACATGTGCATGTGAAACATAATCCATGTTGTTACCACTTTCTTTTTAGGTGTATTTCCAACAGATGGATGATTTCTTTCGCCCGTATGGTATTCAGACCGTTGTGTTTCCCAACAGAGGTGTTTGGTTAAGTTTCTCTCCCCAGTGGGGTCGCCTCCAGAGTTTCTTGGTTAAGTTTCTCTCTCCTTGCCAGAGTTACTTGTTTAAGTTTCTCTTTCCCCAGCGGATTTCTTTTGTGACTTGTCATAAGAAGATTATCAACTGCGTGTTGATCCGGCCTTCGGGTTCGATGCTCGCTTTTATTTAGCGAATGCCTGCTGGTTAGCAGATATTTCTTGTCAAATGTGTGTTGATCTGACCTTCGGGTTCGATGCTCGCTTGTATTTAGTGAATGCCTGCTTGGATTAGCAGATGATCTCAACTTCGGGTTGAGACGGCCTTCGGGTTCGATGCCTGTTTGTTTAACAGATGCCTGATGGCGATGTCAGATGTTGTTCTCAGCTTCGTGTTGAGCCGGCCTTCGGGTTCGATGCCTATTGTTTCAATATATGTCTGATGGTGATATCAGATTATCTTTCCGACTTAGTTTCGTTGCCTGCGTGTTAGCATATGTTACTTCCGACTGCGTGTCGATGCTTTCTGATTGGTAATCAATTAGTTTGTTGTTGTTGCAACCATCAGTTCAGTTGTTTCCGGAGATTTTTATCCCCAATCAGAGCTCGCAGTTTTATTTCTGCGGTCGACAAATTTCCGGGTTTTTTGGTATTCAACTGTCTTTTACCTTGATTGTTTGAAAGTCGTTCGCTTTTCACTCATTCAGGTCCAAGTCGCTTGAATAGGGGCAGCTATTGTACCCCAAAATTTGTCCAACCTCTTTCTTTACTTGGCTTATGTTTCATTTCATTTCTTTAGCATTTGCATATGCATAGCATGGTTCTTTGCAGGGGATCAAGAGAGGTGTACATTTCAAGAGAAGGTTATCAAGGGTTCCAAGCTTAAGCAAGAGTGTCTACTCAAGTCATCAAGTTCTTGTGGTCACCAAGAGGCAGTCAAAGATCATTGAGAGAATGGATTGGTATGTATTGCTCACCTCCTATCTTAGAGGTCAACTGAGGTTCATAAGCTCATGGATATGTATATGAGATGATTGGAGAGCTCATTGGGTGCTTTTGGAGCCATTGGGGAGCTTATATAAGTTGTTATTTCATGTGCAAGAGGTTGCAGTCAAGGATTGTACACCTAGGGTTTCATCTGCTTAGTGCAAAGACAACTGTGGATTTGAAGGAGCTTGAGACTTGGTTTTAAGTCATTGGATTCATGGGAAGTTGTGTTGAGATATCTAGGATGTTATTTCAAGATCAAATCAAGAAGAATCAAGAGTGTGAGAAGTTACTAAATTAGGGTTTCAGAGGTTTGTCAGTGTAAAATCCCATATTTAGTGTCTAACTTCAAGACCACATATCTCAAGATACAAGTGTAATCCCACTTTGATGCAAACATGAGACTTTTAGGGCATGTTCTAAGTTTTCGTTTGAGTACTAGAAATCATCCATTGGGTTTGTAGAACTCCAGTTGTGATGCCATCAAGTTATGGGTCTCAGATGAACATATTTTTCAGTCAACAAAAGTCAACCAACTTCCAAGGCGTTTTTGACATATAATCATGTTTTTCCGCAACTTTTGATGAACATGAAAGTTATTCCTTAAGATCTTAGCTTTCCAAAAAGTCCTAGAAGTCCTTTATCTCATTTGTGGAACTCAAGTTATGAAGCTTGCAAGGCAGGGGTATTTTGGGAAACTTTGATTATAGGTCATTTTGATTATGGGTCATTTACATGCTTTTGTGCACTTCAAATGGAACTGTCACCAACATGAAAGTTGTCCCAAATGACTTAAAATTCATCATGGAACTCAAGGTTAGCATGAATTTTGCATGGATAAGGAGATTGGTGGGGGATTTCAAGTGAAAAATGGATGTTAAATCATGAATTCAATTGAATTGGTTCTAGGACTTTTTCATGCCATATTTGTACTCAAAATGGTTCACATTTGTCCAACAAGTGAAATGCACAAACTAATTTTGGCGTATGAAGTAAAAATCACGTGTAATTCAAAGTAACATCACAAAGAAGTTTGCATTCCAATCTCCATAATTGGATCAGCTCAAGTCCCAATTCCAATCCACATGTGAAGTGCATATTCTAAGCTGTAAAATGAAGCAAAATTCAAGTGTGTATGGTGTGAAATTCACGTGTGCATGAGCACTTGCCAAATTTGGGCATTTTCAAAATTCAAAGGAGCCAAGCCTCATTGGGCCTCCATTGCATCAGATATCCATAATATAAAAGCTCAGAATCATTTTTGAGAGCTCAGAATGTGCAATTCGTGGAAGGAGCTCTGAATCCAAACTTGGAAAGTGGGAGAGAAATTCAAATTTGGAAACTCAGATTCAAGCCATTTCAAAGCAAATTGAAGCAACATTCTTCTTCCTCAAGTTTAGTGGAGTGATTCTGCACATTTCGGATCAAGCTCAACTGCATTTGAAGCTCCAACAGAGAGATTCTGTTAGGTAACTTTCAGATCTATAATTCTCTCATGTTAGGAACTTCATCTAGGTCATTATTGGTGCATCTGAAGCCCTGCACAATGTAGGCAATGTTTGGCATCTTGATTGCTATGTATGTTGAGTTTCACAATTGAGCATGTGAATTTTCTTTCGTTCGAATCTCTTAATTCAAACATGATAAATGAATTTTGAGCCTGGATTCATGATCTACGTGGCTTGGCTTTCAATTTGACGTAGGATTTTGTAGGATTTTGTTAGGTTTGGAACCCTGAACTCCAGCCACCTTGCCGGAGAAGATGACCGGAGCTAGGGCTCCGTCATCTGGTTCAACCTCAGGCCATCCTACGTGTGAATGTTTCACATGTTGACCAGCTCTGATGAACGGATGAGATTTGGCTGACTTGCGTGCGTGGCCTTGTTGACTGCCAGGTTAATTAATGGAACGCTGCGTTCCACTTAGTTTCTGATTTGGTTTGATTGTGGGTCTGGCGTGCTATCTGCACCTCCCTTGGGATCCAGCCCAATGTTTTGAACTATTTTCTTTGCTATTCACACCACGCAATTTTTATTTGTTTTATTTTATTTTTATTGTTTTCTGTTTTGTTTTAATTCAATTAAAAATAACTCCAAACATTGAAAAATTCCACAAAAACTATTTTAGGACACTTTAGTGTGTTAATTAATTTTTGATATTTTTTATATTCATTTTTCATTTATTTTTCAATTAAAATGGGAATTAATGATTGGAGAGGTTTTTAAATTGATTATTCATGTGTATCCTTTTGTTCTTGTCTCTTTATTGAGCAATTTTCACCACCTATGAATGAGACTCATTCCTCATTTCAATGATGAGTTGAGGAGTCTTTGAGACTGGCTTGTGGATTTTTGTTTGACCTTTTTGGTTGACTTTTGTGAGTTTTCTTTTGACCCTCGATAACCCTCCTTCAAAATGGTGCACCCTTGTGAATCAAATTCTTTGGTGATGTTTTGAATGGACATTGGTTGTGTGCTCTTAGCCTTTGGTTGCCTACATACTTATGTGCTTTTGAGATTTTATTTGGATTTATTTGAATCTTTTTCCTATTTTTGAGGTACCTTGCAAGTCAAGCTACTTCTAAGGATGGTTCACACATACATTTGACCTAGTTTTGATGGGAAATGACCATTGTGGATCCCTTAAGCTCCAAACTCTTTTTGATTCACATTCATAACATGTTGAAGTTGTTGGATGCTAATTTATAAGTCATAAAGTGGTTTGGTTCTTGTGCTAAGTTGCTTTCTTTTTAGGCTTTCCATTTGGTTTCAAATGTTGAGTGTTTAGAACTTAGGTTCTTTACCATGTATTTTGTTGCAACTTGTGTTGGCTTGCCTCTTTCTTGCATTTGCCTATCCCCTTCTCTTGTTCTCACTTCTGTCCTAGGACTTTGGGGACTCATCCAAGTTGATTTGGTGCCTCTTGGTTGCACTTTGAGTTTGACTTGGATGAGAGGCCATTTTGAGAACTTTCTTTTGGTGTGAGCTTGTCTAGTTCTTTTTGTGTGCATTCCCATTTTGTTTTGCATCTATCATTTGCATGTTTGAGGTTGAGATGTGCTTGTGGAGGCTACTTCCCTACACTTTGTTCCTCCCTCCTTTCTTCATGTTTGGTTGTGCATTACATGTTTGCATCTTATGTTTCCTTCTTCTTTCTTCCTTGCCATGTTCCCTTAGCACTTCTAATCTCTCTTGTTCAAGATTGATTATGATAGACCTTAGATTTGAACCCATGCATGATAACATTAGGTAGCATTCCCTTTTCAGAGTTCCTTTAGAGTTGTGTCTCTCTCTTCTCATTCTCAAACTTCTTCAAATCATTTAATAAACGATAATGAGTGTTGTACGCTACGAGTCTTAAGCATTTGGGAATCAAATATTGTAGTTCTCAAACGTGTAACAAAAAGATTCAGGAACGTCCACATGTTTCAGTATTGTTTCTCCATTGTTCCAAGTACTTCATAATCAGCTTTAATGATCAGATTTATAATCAGCTTTAATGATCAGATTTATAAGTCAGCATCTCTTATAAAATATGAGTAATATACAAGTTTATTTGCAAAATGAGACTATTAGTTCCATAGAACACTTGAGTCTTGCTAAAACTATGTTGGGGTATACCAACTAATAGAACAAATCTACACCATTTCACGATTTGCATATCAGAAATACACAGAGAAACTTTAAATTATGGGAATAGCTAGAATTTTACATTTGTTGATAAAATTTCCATTTTTACAGTCATATACAAGTTTTTTTTTCTTTTTCACTCCTAATTAGTTATTAGTATGAATTTTCTGGTTCCAATGATCATATCATCTTTGAATTATCAACATACTGAATAACTTCTGAGGCAACCTCAGAGACCCAGTCCACTGTGGTGCCAAAGAAAAGCTCCCAAAACCATAGATCCAACGCCAAGACGAACGAAAAGATGAGCAATGCTAGTGTCTGATAGCGATTCAACGGCCAACCTGAAGCCCTAGCCATTGTCTTCAGAAATGGAAATGAACTCGTATTAAGTTTCCTTTTCCTTATGGACCAGGCTGTTATCCACTCCACGCCGGATGGGATTAAATCGAACTCCTCCCGCAATCTCCTCCCGAGATCCGGCATATGGCCACCCCCGTAAAGTATAGCAATCCTATTGTTTCCCTTGTCCATTGCCGTTCTGAGAGCCTCGATTGCAACTCGATTCCGCTCCCCAATTATAACTGATTTCTCTTCTACATCTGCTGTAGCTAGTGTCAACCTTTACAGCAATAGTTTTATCATCAATACTCAAGTTATCTCATGGCTCAAAAACCCACCAGAACAAGAGTTCGTATAAATTTGAGAGGGACTTACTCGGATGTTAGTCTTTTTGCGAGGAAGAGCTTCATGGCGCCACTAAAATCAAGTCTTGACAATGCCTCAATTTCAGGATATTCTGATACTGGACTTTCCACATTTGCACAGACACTATCGATGAGAAAAAGGCCAACCAGCGGCATAGGAAGTACGCATGCAGCCCATAAAAGCTTGGATCTCCACGGATCAAGATCTTCCGGAATTGAAGGCTTCAACATCGCCTTTGTTGATCTAAGAGTCATATCCTTTGCAAAAGAAAATAAACTTTCACCTTTTGCTTCCTGAAATAAAATAGAGAAAAGTCAGACCCGAATAACGAAAATAAATATTGATCATTGTTCATTATCCGTCATAATCAACTAAAAAATTAGCAACTGAAAACCTGAAGTAATTGGAAGGTCTCGTAGTCAAGATCCGCATGTTGCCAATTTTCAGATTGGTAATTGAGACAATCTAATTGGAAATCAAGCCGGAGAACTTGAGCCATCTGTCTTTGAATGAATCCCAAAATGTTAAAACCCCTAGAGTGCGATCCTTTTAACCTTTTTATAGGGCTTCTCATATTCTCTAAAGTTTCCCTGCTAGCTACCATTTCATACAGGACGCAATCATAGGATTCGAGCTCCTTTTGGAGGGCCAGAAAATACCTGCTCATACAAATTAGGATTATCCAAATTAATAGTTGATACTGCTTCGGGAAAAATGTAAAAATATAATAAACAAATTAAGTCGATGCATCGGAAACACTAGTCCATTAGGTGGGGAAAAGAAACTAGTCCATTAGGTGAGATGCTTTCCATTTGAGATGGACTAGTGTTTCCATTAGATGGAGTGTCTCACCTCTCTTTTGGAAAGTCCATCTCAAAACACTAGTCCATTAGGTGGGGAAAAAAAACTAGACTTAGGTGAGACACTCCAATCTGTGACTCATAACAATGCACCACCATTAGAGAGGTGACTTCCTCGGCAGCTTATACTCCACAACACTTAACTCAGTGACAATTAACCAAATTTTCTCATTGGTGAGAACCCTCACCGGTCATAACCATTTGTAGATAGCCCTTTTCGAGAAAGCAGTTCTCTCAATGAAAGCACCAATCTTATGACCTGCATAAGTGTCTAAAAACCATTCTATAAAACTTCAAATGTATAGCTTTGTTCGTCTGAGAACTTAAGTCTCTCAACAATCCTCATGATTGGTTTCCCATAATTCTTCATAACCCTTCCTCATAGAATCCCATCAATTGTATCACTTCCACATCCCCACCCAAATTTCTTCACCATCTAACTACTCTAGCATGTTTGGATTCAAGACTCAATCACATTTTTGAGTCTTTCCAACAAAAGAAACGAATAGTGTATACATAAACTTAGAGCTCTTTCAAATTGAAATATGAAAACACAATGAAAGTGTTAGGAAGAGTTTATCTGAAATTATCTTATGACATAGATATTTGTATCTGTATCTAGAAGAGTTAATAAAAACAGAAAATGTTATGACCATAAGTTGTTGTATAAGTTGTTTACAACACATTGTCTAAACATTTCTAAAATAATATACAATGTATAGAATTTATCTTCATTTTCTCTTGAATAGTTCCAGACCAACTAAGAGCATATTTGGATTGGGTTACTAGAACCTATCTAGTAACATAAACACACTTGTGTGATTCTTTGAGATAGCTTGTGGAAACAACTTACAACATGTCGTTAAGTTGTTTTCATCTAATTTCCATAATCTCGGTTAATGTTGTGGTCGACCAAGACTGTGCCACTGCGGCTACGAGATATTGTCCACTTTGGGTATGTAAGAACCCTCACGACTTTGTCCTTTAGAAAATACACCTCGTTGGATTGAGGTGTATGAGTGTTATAAACTACCCTTAGCCTCGATTCTCAAGCAACGAAGAAATATTTTGGCCAACCCGGAATAGTTGCCCCAGTCGAGGCTAAGGGACGTGGTAAGAACTTAAAGTTTCCACATAAGGTGTCAATATTCCAGTCGACCTCGAGACTGTGCCACTGCGGCTACGAGATATTGTCTGCGTGTGTAAGAACTCTCACGACTTTGTCTTTTCGAAAAGACGTCTCGTTGGGTTGAGGTAACTGGGTGTTATATAATAAGACCCAATGACCCTAAGTTGCTGTTGAAAACTACCAAATCCAAAAAGCAATAAGAGGATAAAGTTAAAGATAGACAATACATACTCTTCATCAGCTATATGAATTGTTGAAATCAAATCAACCTACAACAAGAGCAAGATAGAGCATCAAGAAACCATTCTAAATAACTAAATAAAACCCAATTGAGAGAAAACAAAAAAGACACAAACTTTAAGCAACCTTCAGAAAAGGGCGCAAAATGGACCAAGGGAATTTCCTCTTATAGCTAACAACGGCAGTTTGCAACACACCAGAAGCACCATCAATCCCTTTCTTGAAACGCATGAAATCCGCCATGGAATTGTTCTTAAGAAACTGTTCCGGCGACCCATTGTCTTGTTGAGTGGATAAAGCGGAAAAAGAGGGTTTGAGTCTGAGAGTTGCATTTGAAAAGGGGGGTTTGGGGAATCCAACAAGAAAGGAAGGGGAAGTTCTGTTTCTGATGAGAGTGGAACTGGAAGTGGAAGAAGTATCAGAGAGGAATGAAGATGAAGAAGATAGAGTTGAAATTGAATTTAACACCATTGTTTTTGTTCTATGCTCTGCAATCTGATGCAGGTACAATGTGTGAGAGACGGGGGTGCGTGTGTGGATAGCTAGAAAAAAAAACGGATATTTTTGAAATTCACCGCTAGGGAAAACCGATCTTGCTACATCAAGTAACTACATTTACCATTATTTTGGAAGGACCCATTATTTAATTCAATTGGAATTACTTTTCTGATTGCCTCCCACCGTGAAAAATTATAACTGTCTGCATCTCCACATACATATTTTTAATGCATTTTTTTTGTGCAAATCGATGAGATGGTCGTGTTTTCAAAATTTAATTTTGAGATGCATTTATGTATGTGTAAAAGGTTAAGTCGGAGATGCATTTTTGTAAAAATCATTAATATTTATTCAAACTTTTATCATTTGAGCTCTTTCTCATCCATTTGATTTGGTAAGACTTTTAAAAAATTTATTTTTGTGTTTTAAATGAGTTTTTAGGTGACATAATTGGTTTAAACTCCATTAGATCGCAGTGCAATCGAAATAGGTAGGTTAAATGGACATGCCATTTTTTTTGTTAGGGCATCAATGGGGTATTTGTCACAGCTAAAAAATTACGACTTTATTCGGAGATGCATCTTCGCATTATGTCTAAAATATTTTCGGAGATGTATCTCTAGATTTGTACCTGCCTAATTTTTTGATGAAAATGTGATGTGATTGTGTTTTTAATGCAGATGTAATGGGTGAAAACAACTCTGGAAGAATTAGGCTCGACCGTGTATCTCAAACCGTGTTTGTACGACGTTAAAGGGCTGCAGCCAGGACCAAGAGTCGAAGATAACTTGTTTGATGGTTTACAATATTGAGGTTCACAACCATTTAATTATATTTCTCATATTCGTCCATCTCGAACCTCTACTTCACTGGGTCACGAGTCCCTAGATGATGTAGCAAAACCTGAAGCGCATGAAGTCCAGGAGGAAGACGTTGTTGATGTCCCAGTAGAGAGTTATCTAGGAGAACTGACACCTCTTTACTTCATCTGAATGGAAACCATTCTGCTAGGCATGTTTGGGAATGAGAGGCATATTTATTTACTTTTGCATTACATATGTTTTATACTAATTAAATCGCAACTGATGGTGATATTTTTTTTTTTACATGAGCTTTCATGTTTAAAATCAGTAAATCACAGCAGGAAGATATTGGATTTGAAACAGCCAGACACTGATTGGTTCAGGAATGTTATCTGATATTCTGGTTTTGTCGGTTTATACGTTATTGTGTACATGACCATAAACCATGGCATGCATGCGGCATTTGCAAATAGATGGCATTCAAAAACATCATCTTTTCATCTTTCTATTAGCAAGATGACCATTACCCTGGATGACGCCGCATGCCTCCTACATCTTCCCATAAAGGGAAAATTACTAGACCACAGAAGGCCCAGTCGAGAGGAAGCCAGCAAGATGTTGGTTACGTATTTGGGGGTTGACCCAACTAAGGTCGCAAATGAGGTAACTGACACCAGAAGTGTTCATGCTAGATTTAAATTTTTTGAATAACTCTATAAAGACCCCTTTAGATGGTCGTGGATGCCGACGGTGATGATATGCAGGTTGAGTCCCACCGATAATGTGCATTGAGGTGTTACCTCTTTTTCCTGATTGGCACGTCCATTTTTGTGGACAAAAGTGAAACCTATGTAGATGTGGTCTACCTTAAATACTTCATCGACTTGACAAAAATTCATGAGTACAACTGAGGGGCCTCATATTTGTCTACCTGTACTTGAAGCTAGACAAGGGTTGTCTTTGGAAGACAAAGTAAATGATAGGAAGTTGCATATTGCTTACGATAATTTAATGTTACTAATATTATCATAACTATTTTGTTACACTTGTTAATAATATTTTATCTGAACTATTTTCAAGGATGGATCATATCCCACATTCCTCACATTATTATGTGGGAACATGTGTCTAGCTGCATTGAGGATTGGCCACATGCTTCCGCCTTTGTGGCGTACATAGGGAATAATGCGATTGAGCCATTTTGGGTGTATTTTGACTGTCATGTAGTAGATGACATTGCCTTCTGCCCATACAGCGGTCACCGTCAAACGCGCCTGTTGGACCCCATCTTGTTATACTCCAGGTGATTGGCATGTGGGCCAGGTTTGATGTATTTGTATATATCCGAGCGAGTAATGAGCCAATTTGGGTATTTGTAGATTATTTTGAGACACCCCTCAGAGTCCGCTCCTCCCACCATCCGCCGCAGAGATCTCGATGTGATACTTAAGGATTTTGAGAGTCACTTGGTACTTGAGGAGTATCACAGGGTGTCACACCCTATCATGATACCAGACGCTCCTAGAAGACCACTTAGGTCTTCTAATCATGAGGTGTTTGAGGCTAGGGGTAACCACACCCAGGATGTGAGCAGTGTCTGTCGGCGTATTATGGATATAGCAAGATTGGACATAGAGGCATGACATTTTGAGTAAGGCATTCCCCAATTCGCCCTCATAGAAGGAATTATTTTAAAGGCTCTGAATGCCTTGCAATACAGGTGGAGAAGCCATGGGACACATTAGAATTCAACATCATTTGATTTTATCACTTTCACATTTAGGTCATAACATCTATATGGGTTACTATTTGTTGCATACCCAATGAATACACATTCATAGGATGTATTGGCAAGTTTGACTCACTTCGGATCCAGAATTCTGACATAAGTCAGACAACCCCATGTTCTAAAGTAAAACAAGTTTGGTTGAATTTTATTCAATATATCATAAGGAGAGATATTATTTTTAGACTTAGAAACTCTCTTCAGGACATAGAAAAATAGTCAATAAAATATCCCTCACTAGTGAGATTCAACACCATAATTCGGCATAATAGCAATGACTAGTTTAATAAGATTTTTATTCTTTCTTTCTAATTTATTATTCATTTTAGAAGAATATGATGCATACGTTTCATGTTCAATTCCATGTTGTTTATAGAATTCATAAAATAAACGGGAATCTTATTCAGTTCCTTATCACTACGAAGTTTCTTAATCTTATTACTAAATTAATTTTCAATTTCATTCAGATAATCCTTAACATATCAAGTCCTTAACTTTCATTCATACTAAATTCATTTTTCAATTTCATTTATAAAAATCTTAAACGTATAAATTTCACAAAAATATCATTCTTAGTGATTGTATACAAATCTACCCCAGTAAACTAACTAAACCCTGCCTTATTCAGAAGAAAACTAGAAACAAGATTTTTTATAATCTCACAAGTATGAATGATATCCTTCAAGATTAAATTATTTTCATAGGTGGACTTCAGCTCCACTTCTCCAATACTGGCAACATTAGTTGTGTGGGTAACTCTCAACAACACTTTCTTATTTATGTATATTTTGAACATTGCATGGTCATAACAGACACAACGAGAGGAGTAAATTTCTATCCACCAACCATTATACTCATTAATCATGTTGATTTTTGTAAACAAAGTAATAAATTGATTATTAACCAGGCTAACTTGTGCATTAGGGGCAACACAAGGTTTAAGCCTGATTTTACATTTCTTAATCATATAACCTGATTTCCCACAATTGAAGCAACAGAAAACACCACTTCCATTTCTTTGTTGTCGTGTTTGTTTCCTATCATTTGGATTAATTAGGTCCCTTGAAGGATTCTTATTCTTATATTTACTTACAATATTGCAGTTTTTTAATCATTTGCAAATTGCTTCATAACTACACTAAATTTCTTTTTATTATTTGAAACAACCAAGAAATTTTCTTTTTGATCTTATCTCCGAGATTCTCCTTCAATTAAAATGCAAATAATCAAACTCTCAATAAAAAATTCTTTTTGTTTTATGGCAAATCAAAATTTTAAAACTTTCAAACTAGGGGCAGTTTATCAATAATAAAACAAATTTGAAATTGTTTAACTAAAGACATACATTTGGTGATGATATCATAAGAAAACTTTTAATGTTTTTGACATTGAGTCTACACAGATCTTTCATAGATATCATCTGATACATGAGGCAGTGACTTACAATATACTTCTTTGCTTTAGCTTCTTCGTGTCATACTTCTTTTTCAAAGTCCCACAAACCTATTTTGCAGTATAGAAGCTACTGCAATAATCATACAAATCATTTGTGAGTCCATTCAAAATATGATAATCATTTTCTTTCCATGGGGAAATTTCTTTCATGAGTTGTAAATCGTTCTCTTTAATCTGTGCAGCAGATCTAACTTCAATAGAATTAACAGATCCATATAAATCCACATATTTCTTTCCGTAAGTTTGTTCAGTTGATATAGAAGAAGAAACAGGGATGTCATAAGTCAAACATTGAAAACCTTTTTAAGGTTAAGAAAAATCATAATTTTTGTTACCAGCGCTTGAAGTGACTTCTCTCAAACTTTAATGGTTTTTCAGAGACAGCGACAGAAATGCCAATAATCTCCTTGTTAGCTGTGGCATTTTGAAACAACTTAAAATTGTTTTAGAGTTTTGAAAACTTTCCATTAAGAAAATTATCGAGTCGAGTTGTGGACTAGGTCACTCTCTTTAAGACATTGTTCGACACTTCTCAAAGTTGTGCAAAGTAGACACTCAATTACGACGCCTCCAAGATAAAACAATTGAGTTATATATTGTATGATTACTATTTGTGTGGCAGATAATTAGTTTAGAAATACACCTCTGATGGTACAAATATCATTCAAATATGGTATAAATATCGCTCGTAGTATTTGGTATAAAGATCAGTCATAGTAATTTCTCAAACAAGAAAAAATTCAAATAATTCTCTAAAGAGGATTCAATAATGGTCATTTGACCACTCAAAATGATTTCTTCAACAAAGAGAAATAATTCTCCAAAGAGAATCCAAATACAATACTAAAGGTGTGAAAAGTACACAAGAAGGGGGGTTGAATTGTGTTTCGCATTCTCTTTTAATTTAGCTTCTGATCAGATTTTCAGAATCAAAACTGATGTTCAGATTCTGAGTTAATTTGTTTGGCAATAGATATAACAGAAGTAAATAAAATAATAGCAGAAGACACAAAAGATTTATACTGGTTTCTCCCCTAACTGAGAGTAGTCCAGTCCCCTTGCATCACAAGAGATTTTCATTATAACCATTTCATGATTATAATCGGTTATGCTTCTGCATAAAACTTTTACAACTTCTCATACCAATTGTCTGAGACCTTCCTTGCTTAGAGCACATACCTAAGAATTAACCTTTGCTCACACCATATGACCGAGCCACATGCTTTTTTGTCTTTTGGTTGAGACTTCCCTTTGCTTATAGCACATCTCTAAGACTTCCCTTTGCTCACATCGTCTGTCCGAGCGACATGCTTTTCTGGCCATCTAGACTGAGACTTCCCTTGATTAAGCAGCACTCGAGACTTCCTGCTCATGCCCCTCAGATGGAGACTTCACCTTGCTCAATCAGACTAGCTAAATATGACTTTCACAACTCAAACACTTAAGCAATGAGACTTACGTGGCTTAAGCATCTTGGCTCAAGACTTGTTTCTTAAATCTCAATAAGACAAGACATTTTGCTCAGGAACATAGCAGGAGACTTAATCTAAACTACTGAAGGCTCGGCATAATAGAGAACAAGGTGTACATGATACAAGTCTCAGAAGTACAGGAAATCACCATAACAAAGACATAAAACACTTAACATTTCTAATATATACAGAGGTAAGAAATCTTAAGGCTTTTACAATTACAACCTAAAATAGAAAATCTACATATTACATTAGAGTTGATAATTGTTTGATCTTGCTACTCGTTCATTAGAAGAATCCTTGTTAAGATTCAAACTTGAATCTTCAGCCATATATATATATATATATATATATATATATATATATATATATATATATATATATATATATATATATATATATATATATATATATATATATATATATATATATATATATATATATATATATATATATATATATATATATATATATATATATATATATATATATATATATATATATATATATATATATATATATATATATATATATATATATATATATATATATATATATATATATATATATATACATATATATATATATACATATATATATATATATATATATATATATATATATATATATATATATATATATATATATATATATATATATATATATATATATATATATATATATATATAGCCTTTTCAGAAACTAGCCGTTGAGAAAGTGACTTGATCAAGTGTCTTTGCTTTTACTCCATAGTACAAGAGACGTTGAAGATGGATGCACAGTAGATTCTGAATCCAGTGTGTAACGTGTTTAATCTTTGAGTCTTCAAGAGGATTTATACTGATAGAGCCATTGGGAGCAGACGTTTATAGTGTGTGTCAACCTTTCTTGAGTCTCGCAATCTTGTAGACTCTAGCTGGAAAGCTGATAAGACAATACAACTTGCTTTCTGCAGTACAAAAAAACCCACATCTTTATCACCAACTCTGAATGGTACCAGATGCTGATATACAATTACCAAGTGTAGTAACTCGTCTAAATGTTGAGGCCTTCAGCTCAGAGTCTGCGCTAAGCCACACTAGCAATTGTTCTTCAGACTCTACCACCATAAGCAAGCAATGGAGCAACTCCCAAGTTTGTCTAAGTAAAATTGATTATGATTATTTATATACAAGAACCTGCATAAATAAATAACACATCAAATAAACCATTGTTCTTTTAATACTTTTGTTATCATCAAAACTAAAAAAGAATATGTCAAGAACAGATCTTGTTCTAACAAATACTTGATAATTTCTCAACTCAAACGAGGAGAAAATAATATTATTCTCTAAAGTGAATTCAAGAAAATATTCAGAAAATTCAACGAGTAGAAAGAAAGGGGAAGAAGTTGGCACTTCGACAATTTGAAAGTGCGGATTTATGTGAGTGAAGAAGGAAAAACTCAATAGAAGTTTTTGGTGTATTTTAGAATGAAACAAGTGATTTTCTTATATAATAAAGTAATCTACCCAAGATCTCTAATCTAAGCAATGTGAGACTAAGGAATGTTTTCAACTAACACAAACACACTTATTTTTTCTAACAATGTGGGACTTAAGTAAATTTTTTAAATTCATATCCCTGCTAGAATATTGACATGTTCCAACAAAAACTATCTATAATAATGCTCTTAGATCCTCTCCTCCTTTTTTTTCTTTTCATTTCTCTACTAACTCCTTTATTTCTCTCTTAATTTCAATCTCACTTCAAAACAAAAATGACTTTATAATAAAGAGAGAGTATAATTAAGAGAGATAAAGAGTTTCAAGAGAAACTGAGAGGAAAAAAGATGAGAGAATCCAAAGTGAGCATGTTTTTGAGACCAAACAATTTATAGGTGGGTTCAATTTTAATTAACTCGTGATATTTAAGATTTTGAAGATTATATCAATTTGTTTAAAAAGAGCTAAAAAATATTGTTGTTTTTAAGAAGTTAATAAATATTCTTTTTATTATGTTTTCGTTGTAAAAGTTAATCAACCAAAAATTATATTTGGTGTGACCATTGACATTATTTGTGACTAAAGAAAAAAAAGCTCAAGCACAAAAATAAGGATTCAAGAACATTGTTGACCTAACATTATTCATTGTATCCCTCCATCAAATGAATTGCTTCGATCGTAACCTTCTCTTCTTTGAAACCATTCCCAATAATCCAAAGGTAGTATTAACCTCATTAGATAGCAAGTCAAAGAGTTCAAAATCCTTTGCGGAGTTCGTTGGAAATGTATGTAGTATTTATTTGAGTCAACTCCTCAAACCTTGTGTGAAAGGAGATAGATTGGCCATCTAAATAACGGAGGATGAGTATCACATTGGCCTTAAAGTGATCAAACACAATCTTCATGGAAGAGTAAAATGTTCAAAAGGTTCCAACCTCCCATCATAGCTTTATTGTGACTCATGCTAACATCGTTGTGGAGCTCTATATGAAAATATAGTTATCCTCAGTGGATAAAGAATACTTGGAGTTCTCCTTTTCTTCTATTGAAGGTGTGCATAGAGTTAGATTGATTAATTCATAGAATGCGAAACCTTGATTTCTAAAGCTTTTCCATGGTAAATAATGTATTTATTCTTTTATTAACTAACCTCGTTGCAAATGTGAGTGAAAATTCACGGTTTGTCTTACGAGTATTGGATACCTAGTATCCTTTTTGCCACAAGTAGTATTGGAACTTATTTCTGCATTTTGGAACTTATTTCTGCATTGATCCAACATCTAATAAGTATGCTTTTGAAATGGATTTTTTGGCATTATATTAGATTCTTGGCGGATCTAGATTTAACTAGGGAGCTAAGATATAAGACCCTGGTGGAAAGGATAAATTTGTTTTTTTATGTTGAAATAGAATATGCAAAAGTCCATGAATTTTGCAATTTGTGCAACTGTATTGGTCATTCTATGGTGACTCTCATTAGAAGGAAGAACACAAAATTTCAAATATAACAAGGAGAACAAAGAGGAACAAATAGGAACCAGCAAAAAAAATTGTTCCAGTTAATAAGAAACCCAAAGAGGTCTGCATTGAGTTAGAATCCTATTTTGAAGAGCAAAGCAAGAAATTAAAATATTGGAGAAACTAGTTGGGTGATTAAGGATGACTATATTTATATGTCCCATTTCATAATTAAAAAAATCATGAGAGCTAACAAGGACATCCTCTTTCACACTTTTGTTTCATTGCATTCTTGCATTCCTGGTATAAAATCTAGTGGTGAAAATATTTATGGAAATAATAGTAAAGGGTCCAAAATGGTATAGGTACCTAAAGTTTTGACCTAAATTTACTGCAGAAATTATTTACAGTTTCAAATTCTATATGGTACCGTGATATTTATTGTTCAAAGCATATGATCAGTGATGAAAAATTGTTCTCCTCCTTCACTTCTAAGAAGGGAGGTTTTGTCTTTTATGATGACAATGATAAGGGAAATATTTTAGGTTTTAGTACCGCTTGTAAGTCCCGCTGTCCAACAATTAGGTAAGTTATTTTAGTTGAAGGTTTAAAACATTATTTACATGGTATAAGTCAATTTTATGACAAAGGTAATAATGTAACCTTTGATTCTTATGGATGCAGGGTAATAAAATCTAAATCAAATTAAACTCTGTTTGCAAGCTCAAGAAGTGAAAATATCTACATAGTGAATTTAAATAAAAAAACTTTCAAATGATGTATGTCTCATGAGTAACAAGAATGAATCTTGGCTATGACATAAGAGGATAACTCACATCCACATGGACCACTCAAACAAGTCGATCTGCAAGGATCTCGTAGTGGGTCTTCCAAACTTTCATTTCGAAAAGAGCAGATTATGTGATGTGTGCCGAAAGAGTAAGCAAGTAAGCGCCTCTTTTAAAGAAACTTTTTTTAAAAAATCAACCATTACAGCGAATTCACATAGATCTTTTTGACCCATCTAGAACTGTAAGTCTTGGTGGAAATTTCAACTCCCTTGTAGTTATGGATGACTACTCTCACTATACCTAGGCATTACTCTTATCTTAGAAAATAGATGTGTTTGTTTCCTTTCAAAAACTATCTAAGGTTATCCATAAAGAGAAAGGATTAAGCATTGCATAAATCAAAAGTGATCACAGTAGAGAATTCCATAATGAGAAATTTGAAAATATTTGTAACGAGAGTAGTATTTGACACACTTTTTCCACTTCACAAACTCCCTAACAAAATGAGGTACAGAGACGAAAAAAATATCTCTAGAAGAGCTTGCAAGGATGATACTAAATGAGACAAATCTTTCAAAGTACTTTTGAGTTGATATAGTAAGTATTTCTTACTATGTTATGAATTGTGTCTTAATAATACCAATTCTAAAGTGGACACCCTATAAGCTATATAAAGGAAGAAATCTAAATTTTTATCACTTACATATTTTTGGATGCAAATTATTTATCCTTAAAAACGAGAAAGATAACCTCGAAAAATTTGACGCAAAAGCTTATGAAGGCATATTCCTAGTATATTCCACTTACAGTAAAGCTTTTAGAGGTTTTAACAAAAGAATCCTGACTACAAAAGGATCTGTTCACATTATTTTTGACGAAACTAACCCTAAAAATGTAAAAGTGGAAGTTATTGATTGTGAAGGTATCTTGAAAAAGACAAATCTAGAAGAAAAGGGTAAAGATCAAGAATAAAGTCAAGATAAATTTTTAGGTTAAGAGAAAATTCAAGATCTGTATAAGGAAACTTCTGTAGATCATCAAGAACTTTCAAGAGAATGGAGGAAAGCTAAGGATTATCCCATTCAAAACTTAATTTGAGATATTTCCAAGGGGGTTACCACTTGACACTCCATTAACAAGCTATGTAACTTTGTGACTTTTATTTAACAAATTTAGCCAAAGGGAATTGGTGAGGATATGGTTGATGAACATTGGTAGTTTTTTTAAATGGTAAAATGATATATTACAAAAAAAAGGCTATAGCCCACAGGAAA
This sequence comes from Lathyrus sativus, assembly GCA_963859935.3. NCBI lineage: Eukaryota > Viridiplantae > Streptophyta > Magnoliopsida > Fabales > Fabaceae > Lathyrus > Lathyrus sativus. Next base: position 685,261,488 of record OZ012735.1, on the reverse strand, counting down.
ATAAGGTAACACGGTCACAAGAAGTGTAAAGCCAGAAGGCTACAGGTAAACAAAAATAACCAACAAAGAAAAATAAACAAAAGCACACCACAAGAAACCATAACCATAACAACGAGTATAAAGAAAACACAGAGAGGTTATCTTCATACCAACCCTATAACAAAAGCACCGAGATTTAAATCAATTTGAACTAAACAATGTTTAGGAACTTGTTTCCAAAGCTTCAGCTAATTAAGTAATTGGTACATGTTGGGTCTTTTGCAACAAACTGGATGAAGATGGCAATGTTATAGGAAATAAAATTAGACTTTTTGCAAAGGCATGTAATCAACAATACAACATATATTTTGATTAAATATATGCTCTTATAACTCGATTAGATGTCGTAAGGTATTATTAGCTTTTTCTTGCATCATGATGCACCAAACCTGTTTAGCCAGCTCACAATGATGCACCAGTCTGAAAATGTTCTTGTTTATACCATTGAATAATGCATTCAAAGCTTTATAATTCCCAAGAGCCAAGGCTTATTGCTCTTTGGTCCATTCTTTTTCAGGTATAAGCACATACAATCCATCTTTATCAGTCTTTACTGGATGTTCCCATTCTGAGTTTGCAGCTCTCCATGCCTTGCTATCTAAAGACTTTAAGAAGGCAATCATATTAGGTTTCCAATAGTCATAATTAGAGCCATCCAGAATTGGTGGTCTATTCGTGAATCCTATGTCTTTATCCATAGTACCAGAATTTATCTTCCCTAGATCTCACCCAGAAAATAACAGGCAGGGTGCCTGCTCTGATGCCAATTGAAATTCTGGCAAGCACACAATGGATGTTATCACGGATGTTATGACATCCAATGTAACACAGACTACTGGACTTACTAATAAGTTGTAAATGGAAAGCAGTCAATAACACAAGTAATTGTTCACCCAGTTCAGTGTCAACCACACCTACATCTGGGGGCTACCAAGTCAGGGAGGAAATTCACTATTAGTAGAATTAATTCAGAGTCAAAAAACCCGTTTGCACTCTTCACTTAAGACCTACCCAATGACACTTCATTCTAGAGACCACTAGACCAGAGTTTCCCACTCACTCCCCCTCAATCACCTCAGTGATATTAACCAATTCACAAATAAGATATGAAGACACACTTCAAACACACACCTTGATCTTGCTTCACAGCTTTGATCAAGTGACACAACCCTCTTGCTTAAAAGCTTTGAGTGGCACAATGACCACAACAGTTCATACACACTAAACCAATGCAATTATACAGCTGACAATTGCTTGGCATACAAGTATCCTAAGACACACGTGAAGAACCAAAATTCTTCACTCACACAAACCACGTGAAGAACAACCTCTTCACTCACAAGACACACTCTCCAGTCTCTCTCCAGAAGCTCTGCCTTCAAGCTCTCCCCTATTTGGAGTGATCCTTCTGCTATTTATAGCAGCATACTTACTTTGGGCCTTGATAGAGAAATTAGGTTTACCCAAGATAAACCTCTCTTCATGAAGTTGCGCACTGATCATTAGGTCAGGAGTCTTCTCAGCAATGTCTGTTATATCGCCTAAAATAACTATGTTTCCTGGATTGTTTCCTGAAGTATAACCTGAGCTAATAACAGAAAAATAAACCCTGCGCGTCCTGATGTCATAACATCCGGCCATGACATTCAGCTTCACTTACTCTTATCTCTCCCTGCATAACACTTTTCATGTATGTCATAACATCAGTTGTGACATTCATTCATACAACAATGTTTTGCCATAAAATGCAGTCAATCAAGAGCATCTACAAACTCCCCCTTTGTCAAATTTTTGGCTAAAACACTCTGTTATAGTATCAGAGATTATAAGCAGCAGAAGTCTAACATATCATGCAGGAAAGCTACTAGCTATACACTATCAGTATTGTCTACACACACTCACACTGTTAGCTCTCAAGATCAACATGTTCACACACAATCATCTGTTAGCTAACACTACAGATGTCACAATATGTTGAGTAACATTCTGGGTTACTCCCCCTCAACTGATGTACAACACATCAGTACACACAACCTGCAGTCACACATATTCATCCAGCCTGCTCTGGGTTATGGATGTTATGACATTCAGGATGACATCCTAAAGTACACAATCACTTGTGAAGCATAACATCCTATGCTACTCCCCCTGAAGAGGTGCACATCCACATACATTCTGCAAACACCCTGCCAAAAAAACCCTACTAGCAGCTACAATACTACTAGGTTCCATCAAAGAACACACACACTACTCACATACATTCCTACACTCAATAGGAACTCACACATCACCTGTAGCAGCACCTGTAACACACCTACAACGCACTTGTAGCAGCAATTCAGGCAAGTCTTCCACCTGTGAAAGATACACTTCTCTAACCTGTTGTCACTACCTGTTGTTATCTAACACTCTCTCCCCCTTTTTAGCCATAAATTAAGATCAAACTTATAGACTAGTATAGATCATAATGAGTAACATTACACATATTAGGGGTTATTACAAACAAAACTTCTCATGGAGAGCATCACAAGTGCAAGTTGTTACAAAAGTCAAAACAAAAACAATGAAATAATCAAACCAGCAACACGTCATTCTCATCTCAACAACCAGCAACCTTATCATCCTACTTCTTCTTCAGCAGAGGTGGAACCAATGTCATGAGCATCGGTTGAGACATCCTTGTCACAGTCAGCAGAATCTTCACCTGACATAGCTACACCATCAGCAGTATCTCTTTCTAGACTTTGAATTACTTATTCTAACTTGATCTTTCGTGCAGTTATTGTCCTGATGGTTTCTCCCAATTCCCTACATGTTTCCTTTAATTCTGCTATTACCATTCTTTTAGTGATCTTGGCCCTCTCACTAGAAGTGAAAGCCATATCTGGCACATGTCTTCCTTCAAATAGTTTAAAGTGAAGGGACAGTGCAGGTTCTCTTTTGCTGGCAACAATACTTGAATTCAGGATTCCAGGGTATTGATTGAGTATGATCTCACAAATGAGGGAAGGGAAACCAATGGGCAGCTTGATAGCACTGGTTGTGGAGTGCTTCACAACTTGATCAAAGATGTATAGACCAAAGTCAAAGTTAACTTTGGTACCTATGGCATGAATGATCTTGCCAAGGCCAACTGCAATGGTGGAAGTATGGTTGGTAGGCACCCAATTTGTTGCACCAATTCTGTAAAGAATGGCATACTTTACACTTAGCAGTGCTGCAAAGAACTTTCCTTTGGAAGGCCATGTTTTGACTTAATTTGCAGTGATGATCTTGCAAACCTGGTTGTCTAAAGCAACTAATTCAGTCTCACCATTATTTGCTCGCCCTAGATATCTGTTGATCACAGAAGGAGAGAATTTCACACACTTTCCTTTGACAAACATTTTCATGAACTCCTTGTTGTTTCTATTTGAGATTGAGTCAGATATGTTTACAATTAACTCCTTTACCATACCTTCGTAGCACTGGGAAAATCTAGTAACTGTCTTGAGTAGTCCAGCTTTGTTGATCAGATCCATTACCTCCTTGATCTCTAAGGCATCCTTCCCCAATTCTCTCTCAAGGGCTATCCTCCTTTGGTAGACATATCTCCATTTTGTCACACTGTGAATAGTATGGAAAGAGATATTGTCTAGAGGGGCAACTGGCATAGGGTTAAGAGTTTTCTTGCCTGACGATTTCTTTACATGAAAGATGTTAGGAGCATTTTTCACAACATCACTATCAGAATCAGAGTTACTATCAGTAACTTTCCTTTTCTTGGATGCAGCTGATACCTTGCTCCAAGGTTTAGAGGGTCCAATAAGAGTTATTTTTCTCTGACTTTTGGAATGATTTCCTTCAAATACAACTTTTCCTTTCTTGGTCAATAGTTTCCTGGCTATACCATGAGCAACATTCTTGATGAGTTCATCATCTGATGACACATCTATAACATGATCACCGTTTCCAGTAGCTTCATTAATCTCTTCCTCATTATCAGTGCTCTTGGTTTCACCATTATTTTGGCCATCCTCCTGACCTTCCTCCTGTACCACATAGCTACTAAGATTTTCTAGTTTCTCTGTGTTAGGGTTAGTCTTGACAGAGGAAAACTCAGAATAATCCTCATGATTCTCATTAGAGATTGGGGATGGATCAACCCTAGACAGAGGAATGGTGATTCCATGTACATTATGACCTTCATGGAGGATTTTGGAAACTAGTTCATCGACAAACCTGTTATCATAGGTAGAGTCCTCCATTCTATTATAGTTGTCCATGGATGGTTCAGAATTCTTACCTTCTTGATCTGAATGCGAAGGAACTGAAGTTTGGGCTTCACTACCTCTTTTAAAGGCCATGCTTAGAGGAATGACATCCAGGATATCCTCCAGGGAAATGCTCTTGTGTTGATCAGAGGCATGCTTGGTAGGGATGGACGTTTGAGACATTGTTAATGACTTTGGCTGTGGAATCAGGGGTTTTCTGTGGTGGTTGTATGAGGCCTGCAAGGAGACGAATTTGTATGAGCAACCACAGTGGCACTCTGAGAGTATAAAGGGGCTAGAAGGGTTTGCTTGCAAGAGTGGAGGGAACTTAATATTTTGACCAATCAGAATATGATTAATTTTCAAAATATAATTCCCTATTAATTGCTATAATCTCTTATTACACCACCTTTCCAAACTGCTTCTTTCTTTTTCACATAGGGTAGTCTGATGACCCCTTGTGAAACTATTAGCCCTTTGAATGTCAGAGTCCTTAAGCTCTACACTATCTCTTCTAGAGTGAAGTTGGTCATCACTATACACTGTTCTATTACGAAGAATTGAGTTCATAGTGATGTTACACTGAATGTCACAATATAATGTCATAACATTCTGAGTGACACTGATCTCTTGATTCTGGCCATTTTTCATGGTCTCCACCAAATTCCAATATAGCAGGTCCAGATTTATGTGCTGCCCCTTCTTTGGATAAGCTATCTTGGCTAGCTTGCCAACTTGATATTTACCAGTTCCTCTTACTGCTGTCTTAAATATGGTCTTTTCTAATTTTTGAATGTGTCTACCTTTCTCCAACCATATTTGATCCTTCTTTTCTTCATTGAACAAGACAATGAGGTTACTTTTGGGCTCCCATAGGTAGCAGTTGTTCTTGGCTCTAGACCCTCTCATGACTTCCTCACCTTCTTCATTGGTGACAATACAATTACTCTTAGTGAATTTAACATTAAATCCTTGGTCACAAAGTTGACTGATACTGATAAGATTAATAGTCAGTCCTTTAACCAACATGACATCATCCAGTTTTGAAACACCAGGATAATCTAGTTATCCAGCACCTGTGATTTCTCCTCTAGCTCCATCACCAAATGTTACATGACTTGAGGAATGAGGTTTGATATTTACCAAAAGGTTCTCCATTCCAGTCATGTGTCTAGAGCATCCACTGTCAAAGTACCAATCTTCTTTGGTTGGCATCCTAAGAAAGGTATGAGCTACTAGAGCAACCTCCTTGGCAACCCATTGTTGCTTCTTGACAGGAACTTCCTTCTTGGGTCTAGCATGATGTTGTTTCTTGACATGAGCACTTAGTTTGGATTTTCCTTGATAGGGATGACTTGGAAAACCATGTAACTTGAAGCATAGGGGTTTAATGTGCCCAAGTTTTCCATAATAGTAACACATATACCCTTGGAATTTGTTCTTGGTCTGGTGCCAACTTCTGTTCCTTTGATGTTGTGACATTACTGGTGACATCCATGTTGACCTCTGACTCTCAGTCTTTGGCTTCTTGAACCCCAAGATGGGTTTCTGTTCACCAACAAATCCCAATCCAGACATGTTTCCAGCTTGCTGACCACTCTGTAGGATTTTTTCTAAAGTGTCAGTCCCAAGGTTTAGCATCCTGACAGATTTAGTCATCTGACCAAGTTTGGAGTTTAACATTTTGACCTCACTATTGAGTGAGTCAATGGTTGCAAGATTCTCCTTCTTCTCAGCTTCCAACATCTTGATGATTTTCTTATGCTTCTCCCCCAATTGACATATTTCAGCACTCTTGTTGTATAGTTGTTTATATGAGGCTGCAAGTTCATCAAAGGTCAGCTCATCTTCACTTGAGTCACCCTCAGATATGCGTACAATGTTCAGAATAGTGACATGCTTGGCTGATTCTTCTTCTGATCCATTCTCAGAATCTCCATCAGAACAAGGAACTGCTAGGCCCTTCTTTTGCCTCTTGAGATAAGTGGGACATTTTGTTTTAATGTGCCCATATCCTTTACATTCATAACACTGAGCTCCTTTGTTTTGGTTGGTCTTTTTTTCACACTTGACTCTTTTGTCAATGTTAGATGAGATGTTATTGACATTGGATCTGCCCTTCTTATCTACCTTTTTCATGAGTCTGTTGACTTGTCTACCAAGCATAGCTACAGCTTTTGAGAGATTCACCTTGCTTCCATCATTGTCTTCATCAGAGTCTTCTGCAGTGTTTGATGCAAGTGCTATGCTCTTGTTCTTTTTCTCCACAGCCTGATCACACATTCCCATCTCAAAGGTTTGGAGAGAACCAATGAGTTCATCCACCTTCATATTTCATATGTCTTGAGCTTCTTCAATGGCAGTGACCTTCATGGCAAACCTTTTAGGTAAAGATCTGAGAATCTTCCTCACAAGCTTTATGTTGCGGTGAAATTTGGATGTCAAGCTATTGATTAACTTGAATCGTAATTCATTTACAACCGGTCTTTGATTTATCCGAAGGAAAGGTTAAAGAAAGGAAAAACCTAAAAGGGAGAGATCTAAGGTTCGGGGGTTGGTTAAATTTAGGGAAGGTATTAGCACCCTAAACTTCCGTAGTACTCTACGGGAACCTTTTGTTTATTTTTTTTTATTTATTTCATTAATTATTTTGCTTTAGGGTATATACAAAGGATTGAAAATTAAAAAAGACCTAGGGGTTAATTCTAAGTTTACTCGGCAAGACATCGCATCTTGTGCCTACATATCCTTACGGGAATGGAATCAGAGTAACTGTAGTTCCCCTCAAAAGGGAGGTTAGAGACTTCTTGACTGTGGTCAAGGTCTCAAGGGGAATAAACGTATCTTAGGGACACGCTTACGCGGAGTGTAGAAACTCCAATATCTACGTTGTAAATTGTTAAGTGAATTAGGGTTAGGTTAGGGATTCCGCAGCGGGAAACCCTAAAATGAGTGCGGCGACTCTTTGACCTAAAGCTAGGGGTAGTTTTGTAATTTTTGTCCACGACGAGACATTTGTGAAAAGTTAGGGTTTGTAAGGGTTTGAAGTTTTGAAGACTATTGGCGTGGCGGCCAAACGGCTAGACCTAATCCTTCGGAGGAATGCAATGGGACAAATTAACGATGCAAATGCGCGAATTTAAACCATACAAACAACAGAAATTAAAGTGCGGAAAGGTAAACGCGATAATTTGTTCGCGAAGTTACAAATGAGAAACAGATACAATTATAATACAACTTGAATTGAAAAACACATTAAAATAGCTAATAGCAACGTAACAAGCTGCACTTTGAATACACAACGTTAGTAGACAGAGTCAGACAGTAATCAGACGAGTTATGAAACGGAAGTGCGAAAGTTATAGATATTCTTTGTTGTTTATTTGTGATATATAAAAAAGCTTTTGATTTAAGTTTTAAAAGAGGTTTTAATATTATTAAAAAACTTTTCAAAAATAGTCTTAATTTAATTATCTAACAAAAAGGTTTTATTTTTTTTAAAAAAAGGTTTAATGTTATTATTATATATTTTTAAAAAAAAAAACGGTTCTAGTTATTATTTTAAAAAAAAGATTTTAGTTATTATTTTAAATTTATCTAAAAAAAAGTTTTTCTTAAAAATAATAGGTTTTCATATTAATTTGGAAAAGATGTTAATGTTATTTATTTTAAAAAACAGATTTTTATATTATAACAAGTTTTAATAAATTAATAATAATAATAATAATAGTAATAATAATAATAATAATGATAATAATAATAAATAATGATAATAATAAATAATAATAATAATAATAATAAACCAATAATGAATTTTAAATGTGCCAAATAACCCAACAATGTTGTTAACGCAGAAATGCGCTCAGCGCAACCAGATCTAAATCGGACGAAACAAAATTTATCGCAAAGAAAAAGAAATTAAGCAAAAAACAGTATTATTGCTCACGCAAAAATGCGATCATCGCAACCAGATCGAACTAACACAAATGTCACGCGTCATGCACACAAATGTGCAAACATCGTATCGATATAATTCGATCAAAAATTAATCTTATATATATAAACTCTAACAATTTAAAAATTATAAATATATAAACGTAACAGTAATAGATGAAGAAAAAGAAATAACGGTAATAGATGAAGAAAAAGAAAAAAAAATAACGGTAAAAGATGAAGAAAAAGAAACAACAGTGATGAAGAAAAAGAAATAGAAATAACAGTAATAGATGAAGGAAAAGAAATAACGGTAAACGATGAAGAAAAAGAAACAACAGTAATAGATGAAGGAAAAGAAATAACGGTAAACGGCACTCACTCCTCTTAGGTTTTTTTCATTCTCCCCTTTTTCAACAAGGCAACACATGTATATAGGGAACAAATTAGGGTTAACACCAAATTGTCAATAATGTCCCTAAAGTCCATTTTAAAGCCCAAACTAAATAATTAGTTAAGAAAAAATAAAATTTAAATAATTTAAAATAATTAAAATAAACAAAAAGTGACAAAGGTGAGATTCGAACTCTCAACCTCTCACACTCACAACTCCTTACACATGTCCTCTTACCAATTATGCCATTTTTACTTTTTAGGAAAAAAATGCATGCCATATGATATTTACCTGCAAAAAGTCAAATGACTACACAAATTTGTTAGTAATTGATTAAATGCAATAAAAATGCAATGAAATGCGACGACAAATCTTAGGGCAAAACTTGGGGTATTACACTTTTCTTCATACATCTTTTCTCCCAAGGCTCCTGAGGTGTTAGCTATCTCAAGAATATTCATGTAGAATTCATGAATAGTCTCATCCTCCTTCATCCTCAGGATTTCAAACTTGGTTTTCAACATTTGCAATCTTGACATCTTGACATTAGAGGTTCCTTCATGAGTTGTTTTGAGAGTATCTCAAACCTCTTTAGCCAGCTCACAATGATGCACCAGTCTGAAAATGTTCTTGTTTATACCATTGAATAATGTATTCAAAGCTTTAGATTTTCCAAGAGCCAAGGCTTCTTGCTCTTTGGTCCATTCTTCTTCAGGTATAAGCACAGACAATCCATCTTTATCAGTCTTTACTGGATGTTCCCATCCTAAGTTTGCAGCTCTCCATGCCTTGCTATCTAAAGACTTTAAGAAGGCAATCATCCTAGGCTTCCAATAGTCATAATTAGAGCCATCCAGAATTGGTGGTCTATTCGTGAATCCTATGTCTTTATCCAGAGTACTAGAATTTATCTTCCCTAGATCTCACCCAAAAAATAACAGGCAGGGTGCCTGCTCTGATGCCAATTGAAATTCTGGCAAGCACACAATGGATGTTATCACGGATGTTATGACATCCAACGTAACACAGACTACTGGACTTACTAATAAGCTGTAAATGGAAAGCAGTAAATAACACAAGTAATTGTTCACCCAGTTCAATGTCAACCACACCTACATCTGGGGGCTACCAAGCCAGGGAGGAAATTCACTATCAGTAGAATTAATTCAGAGTCAAACAACTCGTTTGCACTCTTCACTTAAGACCTACCCAATGACCCTTCAGCCTAGAGACCACTAGACCAGAGTTTCCCACTCACTCCCCCTCAATCACTTCAGTGATATTAACCAATTCAAAAATAAGATATGAAGACACACTTCAAACACACACCTTGATCTTGCTTCACAGCTTTGATCAAGTGACACACCCCTCTTGCTTAAAAGTTTTGAGTGGCACAATGAACACAACAGTTCATACAGACTAAACCAATGCAATTATACAGCTGACAATTGCTTGGCATACAAGTATCCTAAGACACACGTGAAGAACCAAAATTCTTCACTCACACAAACCACATGAAGAACAACCTCTTCACTCACAAGACACACTCTTCAGTCTCTCTCCAGAAGCTCTGCCTTCAAGCTCTCCCCTATTTGGAGTGATCCTTCTGCTATTTATAGCAGCAGACTTGCTTTGGGCCTTGATGGAGAAATTAGGTTTACCCAAGATAAACCTCTCTTCATGAAGCTGCGCACTGATCATTAGGCTAGGATTCTTCTCAGCAATGCCTGTTATATCGCCTAAAATAACTATGCTTCATGGATTGTTTCCTGAAGTATAGCCTGAGCTAATAACAGAAAAACAAACCCTGCGCGTCCTGATGTCATACGCTTGATGTCATAACATCCGGCCATGACATTCAGCTTCACTTACTCTTAGCTCTCCCTGCAGAAAACTCTTCATGTATGTCATAACATCAATTGTGACATTCATTCATACAACAATATTTTGCTATAAAATGCAGCCAATCAAGAGCATCTACAATGAATTTTAAACTCTTTCAGATAGATGTAAAAAGTGTGTTCTTGAACGGTTACATCCAAGTGGAAGTGTTTGTTAATCAACCTCTTTTATCAGCTCAACTTTCCCTGATCATGTTTTCAAACTAAAGAAAGCCTTATACAATTTGAAACAAGCTCCAAGAGCAAGGTACAATTGTCTAAGCAAGTTCTTGCTTGAAAACAAGTTTCAAAGAAGACAAATTGATAAATATTTGTATCAGGAAATCGAGCAGGACGTTTTACTAGTTCAACTTTATATGGATGATATCATCATCGGTGCTACTAACGAATCCTTATTCAAGGATTTTTCTGAAATAATGTTGAACGAGTTTGAAATGTTAATGATTGGGGGACTTTGATACTTCCTAAGGCTTCAAACCCATCAAGCTAAGGAATGGACCTTCATCAATCAAGCCAAGTATTGCAAGGAGCTCATAAAATTTTTTGACATGGAGAAGACCAAATCTATAGAAACTCCAATGTAGCACCCGAGGCCGATGAGAGAGGGGAGTGTCTGTTGATGTACAAGGCATGACAATGAGTGGCTCCTGGAAGTTTCTAGGAAAAAACCAAATTCACGTCAGAATAAGAGGGATCCTGAGGCTATGCAGGTATGGGTCTGCATGGTTGAAGGAATGCTTATAAAGATTGATTGATACTACTTATACCAATAAGATGCATCTTCTTTTTGTAGCCTAACAAATATAAAATCCATAGTTAAGTGTGCTTGACTTAGAGTATTATTTAGATGGGTGGCCTTCTGGGAAGTTTCCAAGAAAACTGTGAGTGATGACAAAGCATGCTAAAAAGACTTGTGTTGGTTTGTGGGTTTAGTCAGTAATTTTGAAAGCATTATGAGGCTTACAAATGGTATCAGATCTGACCTCTCCTAGTACAATGTGGTTCGAGGATAAACCAAGCGAAAGCTGGTAGAAATGTAACACCTGAGGCCAACGAGGAAAGAGAGTGGTCGCAAGTGCACAAGGCATGACAATGAACAGCTCCTGGAAGCTTCTAGGCAAAAATAGAATTTACATTGGAATGAGAGGGGCCCTTAGGTTGTACAGGTATGGGACTATATGGTTGAAAAAATGCTTATAAGGACTTATTGGTACTACCTACATCAATAAAATACATCTACTTTTCGGTAGCCTAACAAATAAGAACTCTATAGTTAAATGTGCTTGACTTGGAGTAGTATTTGAATGGGTAACCTTCTGGGATGTTTCTTGGAAAGCCTGTGAGTTAGGACAAAGCATGTTGAAAAGACCTGTGTTGGTTTGTGAGGTCAGTCGGTAATTCTGAAAGCAGTATGAGGCATTACATTTTCTAGGGCTTCGAACTCATCAAGCTAAGGAATGAAACTTCAACAATTAAGCCAAGTATTTTAAGGAGATCATAAAAAGGTTTTACACGGAGAAGACCAAATCTATAGAAACTCCAATGGACACCTTATGCAACCTAGACATGCACGATAAGGGAAAACAAGTAGAGGGAAATAAATACTGAGGTATGATTGAATTTCACCTTTATCTCACAGCATCTTGTCTGAATATTATGTTTATTGTGTGTGTACTTATTCTCACTTTTAAGCATCCCTGAAAGAATCACATCTTAGTACGGTCAAACGCTTTATGAGATATCTCTCTAGCAAACCACATATAAGTTTACGATATCTCAAGGAGCGGGTTGTGGCTTGGTTGGGTACACCGATTCTATTTTTTTTTTTGTGAAAATTGGATAGGAAGAGTACCACCGGTATGTGTCACTTACTTGAGAACTTGTTTGTCTCCTAGAATAGCATTAAACAAGCAAGTGTTGTATTATTCATAATTGAGGCAGAATAGATTGTTACGACTAGCTGTTGCACGCAAATTATCTAGACGAAACAATAACTCAATAATGATGGTGTTAATCTTGGATTTGTACCGATAAAATACAATAACATTGGCGCCATAAACCTCACCAAGAAAATCATTGTTTCACTCTCAGGCTAAAAACATTGAAATTATGCACCACTTTATTTGGGATCGTGTTTAAAAGGGGGAATGCATACGAGTTTGTCACCTCATCTAATCAACCCACATGTATTTTTACTAAGCATCTTCTTAAGGAAAACATCTTTTTTATAAGAACTGAATTAGAAATCTTAAATCAATCATGCACAAATTAATATGCAAATTGTTTCTTCTCCCTTTTCTTCTTACATATCTCTAAATGTTTATATGTGATCTATGTGTTGTATTTTTTATTGCCTTTTTGATTATGTCAAAGGGGGAGAAATATATTCTCAAGGGGGGTAGAGTATATTCTCTACTCATGTGAGAGGGGTATAATTACTCCAGGTTGTTTTTTCTTTTACCACCTTTTTTAGAGATGTGTTGTTATCATAAAAAAGGGAGATTGTGAATTTATGTGCTTGCAGATATGAAGCTAATGATCCTGATGTTGTTTATCATTTTAGTGTTTTGGTGATGACAACACTGATGCTTGTTGAATTCGGTTGTGATATCTTTCAACTATTTGATTATGGTGATTAATTTGAATATGTCTCAAGCCTCATCAAGTAGAATATTCAAGGTTCCAGTGAAGTTCTTATATGATCGGTGAAATCTGGAAAAGGAACTTAAAAGCTTTAGAGTTGTGAAAGAGAGGAAGTGTGAAAGTACGTCTGATCATGTCTATTTAAGTGACCCGAATCTTATGGAAATAGGATAATAACTCCTAAGATGATAAGATAACTCTCTCACACACACATACACATAAAATATTCTTAAAGCCTCTTTTTATTTGATAAAATCACCTACAAATCTTTCTAAGGCCTGCCTAACTGATTAAGCGAGTGTCTAATTGATTGAAAGACTTTTCTCCACTGTATAATCAATTATACATAATTACCTTATCGATTATTTTGCCTTAGTTGAGTCTAAAATCGATTGGAACAATCTCTTAATGATTGGTAAAGAATAAATATCACAACCTTCCATTGTGGCTTGAACGATCGATTATTATGGGTCAATAATAGATTAGGCTAATCAATTATTTAGTTAATTCATTCTGTGGATTGTTTCCTTTTTTAGCCTCATTTTTTCCTATATAAATGAGACATTTTCTCATTCGAAAACACATAAGAATTCGAAGTTTTCCTATATTTAACATTTTATATCTCTCTTAATCTCTTTAATATTTTTCTTTCATCAAAGTTGTCTTAGTATCTTGTAAGTGAAAACTACTTATAAGGAGGAGATCACCTATAAAAGCTCAAGTTATTAGTCAAATTCTCAAGAAGATATCTTAGAGATATGAGTAGTCTAACATTTGATAAAACTTGTATGAATTTAGATGTCATTTACTTTATCGTTATATTTTTCGTTGCTTTTCTCTTTTTATGGTACTAATGCAAATTAAAAAATTTAAATAATTTTTTTAAAAATTAATCATAAATTTTAAATATCAAAATTCAACCCTCCCTGCTAAAAATAATAATTCACCATCATAATGCCTTGTAGACCATGTATGCAATAATGTAATTTGTCCACTCAATCAACAAAATTCCTTAAAAAAATAATTCACCATCATATAATGCCTTGTAGACCATGTATGCAATAATGTAATTTGTCCACTCAATCAACAAAATTCAATAATTCAATTATTCCTTATTCTAGTACATCTTTTAATTTAGGCTTAAATAAATTTTTGTTCTCTCTAAATATAGCAAATTTTATTTTTAATTTTTTTAAAAAAAAATTTAAAGAGTCATCCCGTCAAAATTTTCCATCCACACTTTTGATCCCTTTTGTCAATGTCTGTTAACAGAAACAGACATGACATTGTCGCGTGGAATTTTTTTATGATTGAGCTTGCATATAATAGTGTCAAACGTGGCAAAAATGCTGACGTAGCATCTTGCGTGACTACGGTCAATATTATACTTAAACCTATAAAAATTCGTAACTAATTTGTAGCTAAAATCGTAGCTAATTTGTAACAAATTTAAAAACTAAAAAATTTATCATGCAAAAACTAGAACAATTTCTACAAAATCAAGATGACTAATATCACTAGAAGCACAATCGTACATATATAATAGCATAGTAAATTCTGCAAGAAGACATAACTCAATACAATGATTGTAGACATAACCTATAAAAGTTGCTTTCACATTCACAACAATAATTCACTACAAAGTTGCTTGTAGAGTGATCAGATATATCAAACACAACTCAAGTTGTGACTTAATTTTTCTAAGTAGCTCGGAATTGTAAATTATATGGGATATGTTGATGCAAATGATTCAAGCATTTAAACATCAATTATTGTAAAATAAAGGACATATTTGTTTTAGCTTTTAAAAATTAGATATTGTTTTCTAAATAATTTTTATGAAAACATTTTTCAACATATTAAGAATTTTTTCAAATTTGATTTTTATAAATTCAAGATTAATTTTGTCATCTTATATATAATATACAAACATTATTGAAAATTAACACATAGTCAAAATCATAATATTTTAAAAATAATTTTTATAAAAAACTATTTGAAATACTTTTAAAATTAAGTGATTTTTTAAATTTTGATATTCAAAAAAATTTCAATAAGATATTGAAATATTTAAGATACCATTTTAAAAATAATTATTTAAATCAAATTTTTATTTGAAAATTTTGTTAAAATAAAATTGTAAATTCTTTTTAACAAACATATATTACACAATAAAAATTATTTATAAAAAAAAAAAAAAAAACGAGCTTGTTATCTTGTATTTTGATAGTTAAAGTGCAATGTTTATAGTTTCAAATCTTATGACACTAAATATGTATTGTCATTTTGTGAAGAAAGTTCATAGATAATACTCATATTATTTTTAATAAAATATTATGGCGAGAGTTAATTTACATATTTAACTTTAATAATTAGGATAAAGTTTAATTGTTCATATATTTAAGGCGGGACAATCGATCGATTTTGGTCGGTTTTAAATTTAAAATAAATTGCAATTTTATATTTATAGTTTAATTTTGATTAATAAAATTTTAGTTTTTTAACAAATTCAATTAAATCGGTTTGACGGATAAATCAGTTAGTTTAACATTTATTGGAGTAGATCTATAAAAATTGCAATGTTTTATAAAATTTTCAAATATTTACTTTTCAATTTTAGAAAATATACCAAAATTAAAAATTAAAAAAAAAACATAAAGAAGAACAATTTTTTATTATTATTGAAAAAAAGTTATTGTTATATGATAATATTTTTAATAATATTTAACATTAACTTTTGACCATTATCATATTTTAAATGATAAATTGAATAATACATAAAATTTTATATTGAAAGTCTTGTATTTTTTAGATTACACAATGTCCCAATTAGATCATAAAAATGATAATCTCTTAATAATATTATGAATTTCATTTTTATAATGAGTTGACCTATAGTAATAAAAGCAAATAAAATATATATTAATTCAGTTATGTCAGTTTTCAACTAGTTCAAAAAAATTATCTGACTTTGATGGAATCAATTTTATATTATTCAAATTAAGTAATTAAATCAGCTGACACCCGATCTAATCTGATCTATTAACACAATAAAATAATAGATGAGTCAGTTTCAATCGAACAATTCAAATTTATTCATTCTTCCGTAAATCAACACAAACAATATCGGTTGATTTCTCTCATAAAAGCTTTCCCTCGTTAAATTTCATTCTTTTGTTTTCAAATTTGACATGATTGACATATATATTTGTTCCAATTTGTGAGAAAAATATTACCTCTTTTTTAAAATAATTATCATTTTAAATAAATAAAAATATTTTAAAATGAATATCATTCATATTTTTTAATATAAAAGAATTGTTATTTTTTCAATAATATATTTTAATTATTATTTTGTATATTTCGTCCAACATATTTATAAGTTGAATTTAATAAATTATACATTTGTTATGTATAAAAACCTTAAACAATTTTCGTTTTAAAATGGATTGAGTAGGTAAAGAACACAATTTGTCAAGACGTTGGTAATTATTTGTTGTAATTATGTAGAATTGATGTTTTTGTTTTAAGCGTGTTGGTTTGGTTGCTTTTGGGTAAGAAACTCTTGTTTTAAGCGTGTTTTTTTCTTGTTAATGTATCTTATTATTGACTTGCACGCAATGTTCAAGATTAATGTTTCTACTATTTTTGTTGGGATGACCAATTTGACTTTTTTGTACTTTATATTTTAATTATTAAAATTTTATTTTTAAACTTTAATTAATTTTATAAAATAACATATAATTGAGCTTATCTTTGATTTTCTTTTCTAATCTCTATTGCTATAATTTTTCTTTTTAAACTTTAATTAATTTTATAAAATAAACTTATCTTTGATTTTCTTTTTTACTCTCTATTAACTCAAGATCTTGAGAGGAACAACCTCTAAAGACTCAAATTTTTACTATTAGATCAATTCTTGAGGTTAATTAAATTGAGTCAATTATAAGAAGTTGACTCACATACCGAAAAATCATTAGTTCAACTTTCGTTGTTCGATGTGAGAATCTCTTTAATGAATGATCCCAAAATACTTCTAACGTTATGAAACATTTAACTTACCATACCGGACACCCTCATAGTTTCATAATTTCAAAATTGTAATTTCTAATACACACAATTTTCGATAGTATATTTATTATTTTTAAGATATCTGAATTTCTGAAATTTAAGTGAACTTAAAAATATTTATCAAAAATTTTTAATGTTCCAATTTATGATAGTTGTAAAAAGAAAATTTTCAAAAATTTTAAAATATTTTTAAAAAATTCCGGTATTGTTCAATTTTTATTTTAAAATTTTCAAAATTTTCGATAAAAAAGTAAAAAATAATTTGAAAACTTTCGATACATATTACAAATTTTCAGTAAAAACAAATAAATTTCAAAATAACAATCGAGTTTTATAAAAAGATATAATGATAAAAGTGCTCCAGATAAGAGATAGCAACTTGAATGCTCGGCATTGAGATATACCCAGGGAGCCCAACTCCCTTAAACTTTCACACTTGAAAAATACGTAATCTTTTTTAAACTTAAGTTTTTTTAATCTAGACAATATTTATATTTTGTATTTCAATTCGATCCGTATTTATATATGAGCATTAATAAAAAAACAAATTAATGATATTTAATGATCAACAACTTTAAAAATAAAAAATAAACTATTTTTATTCAAAAAAATAAATATCCAAAAGCCATTCTGTATCATACATGAGTGTTTTTATTTAAAAAATTTCACTTAACAAATCATAAATGTAAAATAGCTAATTGAAGTACTTTAGGACAGGCACAAATGAAGAGTTATTACTGCCCTACTAAAATGAATAACCTACAAAGAATACAATGAAAGACCTTCTCAAAGTGCATCAATAGAACCTCCATAACATTATCAATTATACAAAAACCTTCTCCAAGAAGGATCCACCTTCTCATTGATGCAAACTTGCAATATTTCCAATGGTGAATATCAAATGAATCTCTTCAAAATATCTAATTGCCTAACAATGGTTACTGTGATAATAGGCCAATACCTGCTCCTAAATCTTCCAATGTTATGGTAAGAAGTTCTTCTGTATCTATACAGTCATAACTAAGTCTTAGGTCCAAACTTTCTCTTGCATTAATCAACATGGTATCCACCAAACCACCGTTCGCTTCCTTTCGTTGTTTTTCGGTTGTTTCCCTTTCTATCAAGGCTGATATAGCTTCTATACTGCATTCAGAATGCAACTTAAATCCAAATAGTAAACTATCTTCTGCTAAGTTGTTCATCTTGATGTGGAGGATGGTTGCTAGTTCCTCTGAACTGAAATCGATAAAATGGAAAAACTTGGTCACCCTTCTGCAAAAACCTTCGTTGGAAGCTATTACTCGTTTCATCGGTTCGCTGTACCCTGCAAATATTACTACGATTTTTCCACTGTCCATAACTGACATTATCTCCTCCAGGGCTTCCAACCCGTAGTCCTTATCGTCTGCCTTCTGCATTGGTATCAGTCTATAAGCTTCGTCGACAAAAAGAATTCCCCCTTCTGCTTGTTGGATCTGTATACAACATGATTATGAATCGAGATTCAAATCGTAGAAAAAGAATTTCAAAGCCAATAACATACCTTCCTCCTGGTTTTCGGACCAGTATGACCAACAAACTCGCCAACTAAATCTGTCCGTTGAACTTCTGTCACTTTATCAGTAGGTAGAATTCCCACCATATGAAGTAATCTTCCAAGGATCCGTGCTACCATAGTTTTACCTATTAAATATGAATGTCAACTTACGGAAAGCACACAATTCATAGAGAACACATGCATGATATTCAAAATATAACCTGTTCCAGGATTTCCAAGAAAGGCCATATGAGGGGGTCGTCTAGTGCCAACATGCAGACCGAGAGCTCTGCGCCTCTCATCCAAAAGCATGCCTTTCGCCCACTTCCGTAGTTGTATTTTTAGATCATAAAGACCTACAATATTTGAAAGTTCTTTTTCAAGTTCATCCATCTTAGCTTTGGTTTCACCGCAAGCTTCAATAGCTCGCCTCTTTCTCTGCTCTTCAAGATGCTTGTTTAATAGTTCCCTAAGTTTCTCATTTCCAGGGCCTTGCGAAAGATGATTCAAAGGCGTCATTTCCTCCTGCAATTCATAGTTAAGCATTTACTGTTATTGACCGAAAAGCTATTTAGAAAAAACAAAAATAGAGATAAAACTTAATACATTGTCCTTAGCACTGCAATCTGCATTATGTTCAAGCAATGTTTTCACAGTTAAGAAATCTTCTGCTCTTAATGAGTGCCAAACTGCAAGGTGTAAGGGTGTCATTCCATTCTGCAAGAAAATGGTCATAACAAACTTTTCAATGAATTATTACGAAGCATAAAACAATTCTTGTTTGGTTTTTAACTAGATTATTTGGATTTTCTTATTTTAGCTTATCTACCGGCATAAAAACTTGAAAGTTTGTTTGGTAGAGCTTATGGAAATAGCTCATGATATTTACATAGGTTGTTTTCAGCTTATTTCTACAAAGTCTCGAAGATAACTTATGAAAACTGTTTGACTTGATCTTATCTTCTGTTATATAAATAGCTTTTACATAAGCACTATTATAATAAACTCTATAGCACTGACGCCTCTTAAAAATGTGTGTCTATGTCAATGTTGGTGTCCGAAACAAACACCAACACTTGTCATTGTGTTTAATTTATTCGTATTTTCAAATTAGTACCGGTGTCGACGTGTCAGTATCAGTGTCGTGTTTCCAACATCCGTGCTTCATAGATGATAAAACGTTTATACTATAAGCTCTTAATTAAAGGATAAATGAAGTGAGAGAAAAAATTTACATTTGCTCTTGCTTCCACAGAAGCGCCATGCGCAAGAAGTAACTGTGCTGCTTCACTACACCCATTCTTTGCTGCCATGTGCAATGGAGTTTCTCCATACTGCAGAAGTGATACAAAGAAAAGTTTTGACAATTACAAACAACAACCAGAACTCTAGATCATACATAGTAACATTCTAACCATAACTTGAATAGAAAAATTGATGGCACGAACCATATTCTTAGCCTCTATCTCAACTCTCTCTGATCCTTGCCACTCAAGAAGAAATTTAACTATCTCAGCCCTATTGTTACCTGCAGAAACGTGAAGAGGTGTTTGTGCCATCTGCATTTAAAACAGGTATAATCTTCAGCATATAATTTGAATTCAAGATAAACCCTAAAGTAAGAAATCACAATGCAGATACATAACTACACAGATCCAGATCTGTTGCAGTAAAAAATCACACAGTTAGATGCATTAATCGATCTCACCTATCAATTTGAAATTGGTCAGCCAAGACCAAGAACTATGTCACGCAGTTACTACGTGGAATCCAAACCCATAACTACATATACATGCCAAGCAAAAAAAATACAAAAACAATGGGGAAAAACCAAACAAACGATGAGCAAAGAGAAACCATAAGAATATCCCTTTCCATGATCTAGTATCTTAAAAAGTTCATAAACAAACAACAATAACAACAACAACAAAACGGAAATCTTACAACAGGGTTTCTCTCATTGAGAAGATTAGGATTCTCCCGAAGTAACTTGTGAAGTCCAAGAAGATCACCAGAGAGAGCACAAGTATGGATTGTGGGTGGTTTTGCAGGTCTTGACCTTTGATCTTGAGACCTATTCATTCTGAAATCGTCAAAGATGAAGAAGAAAGAGAAAGAAGAGAGAGAAAAAGAGAGTGTCGTTGTTTAATGTTTGGAGCTAAATATGCGCCGAAGTGTTTGATGGCATACAGAAATTTGCGATTCCTACTATAACGCGTCCTTAAATCCATCCAAAATCAAATCTTTCCATATTAGCTTTACATATTTTCACATCACACCCTCTCTTTAACACCTAACAACTCATCATCTAATATTAAATATTTAATTTTTTTTTTAAATATTTAATTTTTTTTTTAAATATTTAATTTTTTTTTTAAATATTTCATTCTTTTGAAAAACTTCTTTGGAATTACTTTTAATTGAGCTAAAATGTTGTAAATCCAAGTAATCAATTATGAAATTTGTATAATGTAGTGTAATTTGATTTATAATTGATTATGAGATTTGATAATCAATTAAAGAGTTGTTTTAATTATTTATAGGTCAGCTCCGGTAAAATAATAACTGTATTTTGCAAGGTTATTAATTGATTATGGTCGTAACAAAATTAATTAAGGGAAAAACTCTTTTAAAATAATTGTTGTTCTCGATTTTTAATATAGTAATAATTGATATTTTTCAATTATGTCATATAATTATTACTCTTTATACTATTTTCAAATACATTAATAAAACTAATTTAGTAAAAGTGTAATATTTTATAACAATATCATTGTATTCTTTAATCTGTGTGCAAAATTTTTAAATGACAATCATTTTAAAAGGGAGGGAGTAATATAATTGATTCTTGGAGATTCGAATATGCCTCGTGGTTTGAGGTTGAGTTAGTATAATTTTTGTGTTTTTTCATTTTCCTTTTCTCTTTATATTTATGTTATTTACTCTTTCACGCATAATCTGTGTTTCTTCTTTTTTCTATAAATCAACATTTTTCTATAAAGTTTTTGATCTGACCTGATCAGAAGGGGATCACGGAGTGGCCACACGCTGTTGGACTGCTACCTGTTCACCGGTGATGAGGAGGAGAAATGGTTGTACCTGCAAAACACTCTGATGCCAAAGTAAGGAGTTGGGCAGAGTGAGGGCAGAGTACAGAAAAGGGGTAAGAAATGAGTCACCTGACCCTCTTGAGGAAGAGGGTATTTATAGAGAGACCCCAGCTCTGGGCCAACGGTCACTTGCGTTGGGCTGGATTGTCAGGCCCAACCCAGGTGACTGCTAGGGCTTATGTGGCGTAGTGAAGACCAGGACGTGGTCTTCGCCCTAGTCCAACTGCTCCTTGATCTCCGGAAAATGGGTTTGACCTGCTCTTTCGGAGGTGGGCAGTTGGTTGATGACGTGTCCCCCGGAGGGGAGCACGTGGAGAACGTGCGCTGGGCACGTTGTTCTCCTCGCGGAGGGGAGCTCGGGAGGTTCCCCGGAGGCACGTTGTTCTCCCCGCGGAGGGGGGCACGTGGGGACGTGGGAGAGCCAAGGGTCTTGCTCGACGGACCGGGGGTGCCCTGTTCGGCCGACAAAGGGGATGTTGAGACGCTACAGGGCGTGTCGTCCATCCCGGCGGGGACGTGCCCTGCCCGTCCTATGGGGGCGCGTGTGCCCGGTCGGGCTAGTCCACTTAATGGGCCTTATGCGTTATTGGGCTGGACCGCGAGGCTGGACCCAGACCAGAACAGGAGCCCCCCAAGTCGAAGCTCTGGGGCGAAAGAGCGAGGACTTAAGGTCGCTGCGTCGGGGAGAGAGGTAGCGAAGCGGGAAGTTCGTCGGGTTTGTGCATGGTGGAAAGTGCACTTGCGCAAGGGTCTCCTCTTCGTCGGTAGAGCGGGGCAAAGGCATGTGAAAGGATGCGACTGTCAGGTTACCGCCACGTGTCGCGCGTTAAGTGGTAGTAGGGGCGGCTACCCTAGGTCATTTAAGAGCCTAGCGTCGCTTCGAGTCCCGCGCCGGGTTATAAATATGGGGGTCCCCACTCATTTTTCTACTTTCCACCTTGCTGTCTTACCTGCGAAGTTCTGAGATTCCTGCTCGTCCGCCGTTGTTGTAGGTCGCCGCCGTGCCGTTTAGTTCTTCCTTCCATTCGCCGCCGTTACAAGTGAGTTTTCTTTCTTTTCTCCTTTTATTTCTGCCGTTTAATTAGGGTCTGTGGTCGGGGCATGATGAATGCCCCGAGGAGAGACGCGAGTTCCGCCGTATCTGGCGGTTTTCTGGGTCAGTTCCGATGAATGCCCTTGGGAGAATTGGTTGTTCCGGTGAATGTCCCGAGGACGGGGGTTTTCTCCGATGAACGCCCCGGGGACGCGCGCCTTTTCCGATGAGTATCCCGAGGAGGGATGATAGGTTGGCCTTTGAATGCCCCGTGGAGGAGCGGCGGGGAGCGCCTGCTCGCTCGTCGCTCTCCCGCCTTTGTCGCCCTTTCACTTGACCTGCGGTGGAAGGGTGGATTTGATCTTGGCTATCGAATTCACTGTTGTCCTCTGCTTTTCAGGTGTAGATGTCGGCCTTGGTACCGGGGACGATGGTCGAAGATAATGAACCCGAGGTCCCGGATTTCGACGAGCGCGTCGTCCCGGTCGAGGAATGGGTGGCCGAAGAGCCGCTGTCCACCCCGTCCTGCTTCGTGGCCGATGCGTCCGATGTCTACGCTACCGTCGAGGACACGCCTGAAGGGGAGCCGCAACACTGGCAGGTGTATCGCCCGAAGGAGCACCATCGCATCTGCTCGCGATATGGGCGGCGGATGTTTCCCATGCACGAGTTTTACTTCAAAGAGGCTCGGCTCAGGTTGCCGTTCTCCGCTTTCCATCTGGGCCTCTTCGATTGGTTACGCTTGGCCCCGTCCCAACTGCATCCCAACGCCCTGGCCTTTATCCGTGCTTTCGAGGTGGTGTGCTTTTATCTCGAGGTGGAGGCCACGGTGCCCTTATTTTTTCGCATCTTCCACCTGCAGCGCCAGTCGGTGAACGGCCGTCAGGGATGGGTCTCGTTTAAGCAGCCGACCAAGCTCTTCAAGACGTACAGCGATTCTGTTCGAGATTTCAAGGGCCGGTTCTTCCTCGTGAAACTGATCACTCAGGAAGGCTCGAATACTCTTTTCACTAAGGGGGAGCGGATGGTAGACGGCCAGCGGTTCCTCGCGTGGCTCCCCAAGGTACATTTATTGTGAACCTCGGAGCACTTCAACCGCGGTACTGACCGGTATATCGTGCGGGCGGGGACTCTCGACGAGAAGGATATGGCCGCGTATATGAAAATAGTTGCCTTTGTGCGGGATCTTCCCCCGTCGAAACTGGTGACGCCCGATGGTCGGTACATCCTCGACGCGCGGGGGAATGTGCGAACCAAGAAGAGGCTGATTAACACTAAGACCCTACTCGATTGCGCCACGGGGGCGGATGCTCTGGAATATCTAGGTAGGGATGTTTCTTTTTCCCTGTGATCGTATGTTCTGACCGTTGCTAACTCTCTGTTTGTTTTTGCAGCGAACATGTCTTCCGTCGAGGATCGAGTGAAGAAGATGCGCGCTTCAAGGAACGCCGTGGTTCCGAAGACGCGGGTGAGTCAACTGGTCGGGCAGGAGGCTGTGACGCCGGGAGGCCAGAGTTCGTATTCTTCTCCCCAAGGGAGTCAGTCTCCTACGTCTCAGGGAGCTGCGAAGAGGCCGAGATCCAAGGAGCCCAACGGCTTGATTGATCTGACGACCGGCTCGGCTGAGGAGGGTTATGTCGTTTCGCCGTGCCATCAGCATCCGGGCTATTTTCACGGTGCTCGGTCTCCTACCGTCTCTGCTGGGGAGGTGAAGGTTGTCCGCGAAGCTGATCGAGAGTCTCGTCGATGTATCCTGGCGGAGGATTTGGCCGCGATGATGCGGACGTTCACGACGACCCTTGTGCTGAACAAGGAAGGTTGTTCTGCCGCTAAGCTGTCCAAATTGCAGGGGGACCTTACCTTCATGCAGTCGCGCCTGGCCAAGCTTACTGAGGAATTGGAGAAGAGCCAGAAAGATGTTGCTGACCAACGCAAGCGAGCGGAGGGCGCTGAGGGGAAGGTGACCTCGATGGAGGAGAAGCTAGGGGCGGCAACGGCCGAGGTGCAGGCGCTGAAAGTTCGTATGGAAGTCCTGGACAGCGCGCTTCGTCTGGCCGAGGATGAGACTGAGGAGGACCAGCGGTTGATCACGCGTGCTGATCTGATTGCCCGGATTCGGGTGTTGGAAGGCGATTGTTTGGAGGCTGTCGAGGTCGGGTTCAAGAGCGCTGTTGTGCAGATCCAAGTTGTCAACACTGGCGTCGCACTGGTCGTGGATGGGATTGGGCCGTATCATGAGATCTTCGGCGGGAAGGTGGTCGACCCCGAGCTTGTCGTTCCTGAGGAGGTCCCCGTGGTTGCTGATCAGGAGGGCGAGGTGGCATAGGTTCCCGGGCCTGCGTGCTCGTAGTTTTTCTGGCCTGCGTGCCGACATTTTGTAACTTGTTTTTCTTTGTTGGGCCTGCACGCTCCTTGTTCGTGTAATATTAACTACTGGGTTGGTGCCCGCTTTTGTTTAATATATTTTTGTGAATTTTCTAAGTGTGCGCTCGGTATTTGCATGATGTTTATGCTCGTTTTTTTTTTGTATTTATTTGTTTGCTTGAATGATGTTTGATGTGCATGCGTCGATATGCTTTTGGGGCCTGTCCGGGTGTTGTCTCGACAAACTTGTTACCGGTGGTGAAGGGAACTGGCCGGTTTGGCCGGCGATGCGGCCGGACCGTTTCGGGGGTAGTTCTCCCCGTGGCGTGGACGTCCCATCGCGAGCTGGGTGTCTTGCCAATTTTGGTACGTCGGTGGGAAGTCTCGGTCGAGGTGTTCCCCACCGAGCGAGGCCGTCTGCCCGTGCACACAAGAGGCAGGGCTTGCTTTTCTCTGGTCGCTAGTGGACGCGTGGGAGTGTGGTGGTACCATGTCGCCCCCCCAGTGGCCGGGACGAGGGATCGTCGCGGGCCGTGTTTTAACTGTAGTACCGCTTAAGTTTTGCGGCGTTCCATGGTCGAGCTAGTTGTTCACCGTGCAGGTTTTCGAGGTAATAGTCCCCGTGCTCCGTCTTGTCACGGACACGGTAGGGGCCTTCCCAATTCGCAGCCAATTTGCCCTCGTAGGAGTCTTTCTGGTTTCTGCGCAGAACTAAGTCGCCATTTTGAAAATCACGTTTTAGGACTTTGCTGTTGTGGCGAAGTGCTACTTGTTGTTTCATCCGGGCTTCTCGGAGGGCTGCCCCTGAATGAATTTCCTCAACGAGGTCGAGCTCTTCTTGTAGGGCACCGTCGTTGTCGTCGGTGGCCAGGGGAGCTTCCGTTCGTCTTGATGGTTCGCGTATTTCGACAGGTATCACGGCCTCGGTTCCATACGTGAGGCGAAATGGGGTTTCCCCTGTGGTTGAGTGAGGGGTGGTGCGGTACGCCCAGAGGACGCTGTGGAGCTCTTCGACCCATGCTCGTTTTGCGTCACCGAGTCGTCGCTTGAGTCCCCTGAGTATGACCTTGTTCGCGGATTCTGCCTGGCCGTTTGTCTGAGGATGCTCAACCGAGGTGAAGTGGTGTTTGGTTCCGAGCTTGGTGACGAAGTCGGGAAGTTTTTGTCCGTGAATTGTGTGTCGTTGTCGGTGACGATGAGGAGTGGGACCCCGAATCTGGTGAGGATGTTTCGTTTGTAGAATCGGAGTATGTTGTGGGCCGTGATTTTGGCCAGAGCTTCGGCTTCGATCCATTTGGTGAAGTAGTCGACACCCACGATGAGGTACTTGTTTTGGTAGGATCCTAGAGTGAAGGGCCCGAGGATGTCCAGCCCCCACCAGGCGAACGGCCACGGGGAGGAGAGGGATGTGAGTTCGGCTGGGGGGGCGAGGTGCATGTCACCATGTCGTTGGCATTTGTCACATCGTTTGACGTGCTCCTTCGCGTCCGATTGCATCGAGGGCCAGTAGTAGCTTGCTCGTAGAGCCTTTCGTGCTAGGGATCTTCCTCCGAGGTGTTGCACGTTGATGCCTTCGTGGATTTCCTCTAGGACGGCTGCGCTCTGGGACTTATCTATGCATTTGAGGAGTGAGATCGCGAAGCCTCGGCGATACAGCCTTCCTTCGAGGAGAACGTACGAGCAGGCTCGTCGTCTGGTTGCGCTGGCTTCTTTGGGGTTGGCCGGAAGGTGGCCGGTGTTGAGGTAGGCGTGGAGTGGGGTCATCCAGCAGTCAGTATCCCCGACGGCGTTGATGTCGAGGAGGGTAGTGGTCGCGCTGGTACTCGGTTGCGACAAGACTTCTTGGATGACCGACTTGTGGCCGCTTCGCGTTTTGGTGCTTGCCAACTTGGAGAGGATGTCGGCGCGGGTGTTCTGCTCGCGCGGGACGTGCTGAATCTCTGTTGTGTCAAAACCTCGCAGTTTTTCGGTGATGAGTGCTAAGTACTCGACGAGGTTGTCGTTCTTCGCTTGATATTTCCCTCGTACTTGCGAAGCGACTAGCTGGGAATCTGTGTAGATCCGGATGTCTCTGGCCCCGAGGTCAGATGCCAAGCGAAGGCCGACTAGAAATGCCTCGTATTCGGCTTGGTTGTTAGTCGTCGGGAAGGCCAGCGTGAGGGAGACTTCGATGAGGGTGCCTTCGTCGTTGTCGAGGACGATGTCGGCGCCGCTTCCCGTGGAGTTGGAGGAGCCGTCCACGAAAATGGTCCAGATGTGGCTCCTGGTGGTGGGATCGGGTGGTGGGGTCATCTTGGCGACGAAGTCTGCCAAGGCTTAGGCTTTGATGGCGCGCCGACCCTCGTAGGTGATGTCGAACTCAGAGAGTTCTAGTGACCATTTCAGCATGCGTCCGGCCATGTCGGGACGGACGAGGAGCTAGCGGATGGGCTGATCGGTGCGGAGCACGATGGCGTATACGAGAAAATAATGTCAGAGCCGGCATGCTGCGGTGATGAGGGCTAGGGCGACCTTCTCGATCAGCTGGTATCGGATTTCGGGGCCGTGGAGGGCTTTGCTAGTAAAGTAGATAGGCTTTTGGCCCTCCCCGATTTCGCTGACGGCTTCGTTAGCCACGACCAGATATAGGTATAGGGTTTCGCCCGTCACGGACGTGTCAACACTGGTGGTTCGGACAAGACGCATTTGAGGTGGCAGAGGGCTTGCTCGCATTCGTCCGTCCATTCGAACTTGGTCTCCTTCCTGAGCAGTTTGAAGAAGGGGAGGGCGTGCTGGGCGGACTTGGCAATGAACCGGGAAAGGGAGGCGAGCACGCCGTTGAGGGATTGGATGGACTTCTTCGTGGTGGGCGTGGTGATATCTGAGAAGGCGTGGCATTTTTCTGGATTGGCTTCGATCCCCCATTCGGTCAAGTAGTAGCCGAGGAACTTACCGGCACGGACACCGAAGGTGCATTTCTCCGGGTTGAAGCGCATTTGGCACGTCCTTGCGGTCTCGAAGACCTTCCTGAGGTGTGTCGTGTGGTCGTCCTCCGTGCAAGATTTGACGATCATGTCGTCCATGTATACTTCGAGCATGTCGCCGATTTCGTCGTGGAAGACACTGTTCATCATCCGTTGGTACGTGGCCCCGGCGTTTTTGAGGCCGAAGGGCATTACGTTGTAGTAGTAGTTGCCCGACGCCGTCATGAAGGTCGTGCTCCTGTTTATCGTGCTCGGCCATCGGGATCTGATTGTACCCCGAGTATGCGTCCATGAAGGACAAGAGCCTGAAGCCCGCGGAGTTGTCGACGAGCCTGTCGATGTTGGGGAGGGGGTAGGCGTCCTTAGAACATGCCCGATTGAGATCAGTATAGTCAACACACATGCGTCATTTTCCATTATTCTTTTTAACGAGTACAACGTTGGACAGCCAGGTTGAATACCGGGCTTCCGAAATAAATTTTGCCTCTAGGAGGTCTTTTACAGCTTTTTCGGCTGCTGTCGATTTTTCGGGGGATTGGCGACGCCGACGTTGCACCACGGCCTTCGCGGTCGGGCTGATGGATAGCTGGTGGCAGGCGACCTCGGGGTCGAGTCCGGGCATTTCCGCGGCGCTCCAGGCGAAGAGGTCGGCGTTCTCGCGGAGGCAGGCTTGGAGTTGTCTTTTCGCGAGGTCTGGGAGTCTGGCGCCGATCTTCACGGTTCTGCTCGTGTCTTCGCCGAGTGTGATGATTTCGAATTCTTCGTCCGGGATGGGACGCGCTGGGTGGGAGGGCTGCCCGTTGACCTTGCTGGTCTTTGTTTCGGGGTCGTGCTCCTCGGTGAAGCGACTGTCGAGTTCCACGGATCTGACTAGCTTCGTTGGTTTGCCCTTTGGTGCTACGATTGGAGTTGTCCTCTTGGTCGCTGGAGCGATGGAGTCTAAACCTTTCAGCGCGGCCTCAAAACACCTTCGGGCGGCCTCGATGTCTCCGTTAAGGGTCACCACGGCCCCCCGTTTTGTGTAGTATTTCATCTTTAGGTGGACGGTGGAGGCTACCGCAGTGAGTTCCGCTATCGTTGTTCTGCCCAGGATGCAGTTGTAGAGGGACGGGCACTCGATGACTAAGAAGCGGATGCTGACTTCCCTGGCTGTTTCTTCTTCTCTGAAGGTGACTTTCAGCTCCACGTATCCCCAAGGTCTCGTCGTCGTCCCGTTGAACCCCTGAAGGTCGGAGCCTACGTAGGGGAAAGGTTGGATTCGTCGAGTTGGAGAGTTGTGAACAGGTGCGTGTACATGATGTCAATCGAGCTTCCACCGTCAACGAGGAGGCGCCTGACATCGAAGTTCGCCATCCGCGCACGTATGAGCAGGGGAATGTTGGAATTGGGGGATCCCCCGGGGAGTTCCTCGAGGTAGAATGTGATCGGATTGGATTGACCTTGGAATTTTTCGAGCGTGCTCATTTTTCCGGAGTTGTTCGCGATAAGCTCATTGAAATTTCTCTTCACTGATCCTATGGACAGGCTCCTCGTGGCTCCATCTGAGATGACCATGGCTCTGGCGAAGTATTCCCAGCGGCTGGTTGGTCAGATTGGTTCGTCGATTAGGTCGGGTCCTTCGGAAAGACCGAATTCTCTGTCCGCGAACCAATCCTCGGGGCGGCTGACACAAAGTGCGACCTGGAGTCTGTTGTTGTCCTCCGGAGATGGGAGTTCCTCGACTTTCTTGGCCTCTGGGGCCTCTTGCCTCGGTGGTTCGCCTCCTCGGGTGTATCTCTTCAGGTGACCGTCTTTGATCAGAATTTCGATCGCGTCCTTGAGATGGATGCAGTCTTCTGTCACGTGCCCGTGGCTCCTGTGGAATCAGCAGTATTTTGATTTGTCCACATTGGGTTTGGGGGGTGTCGGTCGCGGAAAACGGACACCTCCCTGGACGAATTCGGTTTTGGCGCATTCGGCCAGTATGCGCTCGCGGGAAGCGACTAAGGCCGTGTATTCTGTGAATCGGCCGGCAGGGCCGCGTGGTTCGCGTTGTTCGCGGGGCTCGTGGGGGCGATCTTCGCGATGGCGGTCCCCTCCTCGTCGATGGCTCGAGGCTCCGTCGTCTAAGTGCCCGCGAGGGGCCTCCCTGTCTCACGTGTCTCGAGCGGAGTTGGCCGCTTGCGTTTCTTCGAATCGGATATAATGCGCGGCTCTGTCGAGGAAATCCTGGAGGGAGGTTGGCTGGTGTATGCCTACGGCCTCGTAGAACTTGGAGTCGTGGCGTAGACCCTGCTCCATTAAGTAGCGCTTCATCTCGTCTGACGTTGTCACTTGCACTGCTTCCCGAGTAAATCTTTTGATGTACTTTCGGAGAGGTTCGTCGGGGCCCTAGATTATCGCCCCGAGGACGACTTCCATCTTCGGGTGGCGCCGGGACGCCGTAAAGTGTTTGGAGAACAGGTCCTTCAGGACTCTCCACGACGTAACTGATTTGGGCTCCAAACTTTTGTACCAGGTCATGGCGCCTTTCCTCAGAGTCGTCGGGAAGAGCCTGCACTTGATAGCTCCTCGGATGTTTCGGTAATCGAGCATGGCCTCGATGTCCTCTAGGTGATCGTCCGGGTCGGTTGTGCCGTCGTACGTCGACAGCGTCGGGGGCTTCTCCATCCCTTGGGGTATGGGGGCAGCCATGATTTCTCGGGACAGCGGGGTGCGGTAATCGTCCTCGTCGCTGGGGACCGGGGACCGATGGGGAGACGAGTCGTTCAGAATAGGGCCCTGGTTTCGGGTTCTCGACCTCCTGCCTGGGTTTTCGCCTCGAGGATCCCTGGCCGGGATCGCCGCAGTGCTCTGGTGCCTCTCGCGAACTTGTCTTGTTGGGGACCTGGTGCGTTCTCACACTACCTGTGCGCGGTGTCGCTCCAGTCGCGGTCGGCGATTTCTAGGTCGAGGTGAGGGACTTCTCGAGCCTCCGTTCTGGTCTTCCCGCGGGGGGGATCTCGGAGGGCCGACGCGTTCCAATGCTCCAATTCTCGCGTTTTGCTGGAACAGCAGCTGGTTCGTCTGGTTGATGGCCGTAAAGAGGGTGGCCACCGTTGGGTCCACTCCCGCCGGGATGGGAACGGGTTGGAATGCTGTCGGGCCCGGGTGCCGGTGGTCGGCCTGAAGGAGCCGCTCCGCGAAGGACGGTGAGGAAGTTTGGCCGTCTCTCTCGTCAGTTTCCGCCGGACGCGTCGTTTTCATCTACTTGTTTCCGTTGGTGGCGACGTTGAGCACAAGGTCGTGTGAAGTGTCGTCGCGGTGCGGGCTAGCCATGATCGTGGAGTGTTGGTGAAACTTTGGTTTTCTGCTCGGAGTAACGGGGAAGTTTCTATTCCCACAGACGGCGCCACTGACTTGACCTGATCAGAAGGGGATCACGGACTGGCCACACGCTGTTGGACTGCTACCTGTTCACCGGTGATGAGGAGGAGAAGGGGGTGTACCTGCAAAACACTCTGATGCCAAAGTAAGGAGTTGGGCAGAGTGAGGGCAGAGTACAGAAAAGGGGTAAGAAATGAGTCACCTGACCCTCTTGAGGAAGAGGGTATTTATAGAGAGACCCCAGCGCTGGGCCAACGGTCACTTGCGTTGGGCTGGATTGCCAGGCCCAACCCAGGTGACTGCTAGGGCTTATGTGGCGTAGTGAAGACCAGGACGTGGTCTTCGCCCTAGTCCAACTGCTCCTTGATCTCCGGAAAGTGGGTTTGACCTGCTCTTTCGGAGGTGGGCAGTTGGTTGATGACGTGTCCCCGCGGAGGGGATCACGTGGAGAATGTGCGCAGGACACGTTGTTCTCCCCGTGGAGGGGAGCTTGGGAGGTTCCCCGGAGGCACGTTGTTCTCCCCGCGGAGGGGGGCACGCGGGGACGTGGGAGAGCCAAGGGTCTTGCTCGACGGACCGGGGGTGCCCTGTTCGGCCGACAAAGGGGATTTTGAGACGCTACAGGGCGTGCCGTCCATCCCGGCGGGGACGTGCCCTGCCCGTCCTATGGGGGCGCGTGTGCCCGGTCGGGTTAGTCCACTTAATGGGCCTTGTGCGTTATTGGGCTGGACCGTGAGGCTGGACGTAGACCAGAACAGTTTTAAAAATCTCTCTCATGTTTGAAGTGTATATTATCTTTAATCTTATTGTATGATATGGGAACTCACGCTTGTGGGGAGATTGTTGGGTACAAATGTGAATGGTTGAGTCTCATATCGCCTATGAATGGATAAAATATTGTATTTATAAGAGATGTAACTCATTTAGCTAATTTATTAAGGTTTTTGGTGGATATGTGGTGTCTTCATCTCTTGTGATCTAAGAGAATACGGGTGATGGTTGCTTTTGACTTCCTTAAACTTCCAACTAAATGGTATCAGAGTTTACGACTTCTCTAGACTCCCAACTAAATGGCATTAGAGTTTACAACTTCTCTAGACTCCCAACTAAGTGGTATCAGAGTCTAACTCATATTTAAAGACTAATTGTCTCAAGAGGTAAAATGACCTCAAACCGTTCACTAAATAATTAGTTTAATGAAGGTTTTGAGGCTGAAACTATGTAAAAACTCAAGTTGTTGATGGTGGAAATTTCAATAGAAAACTCTTGAGGACTAGAGTAAATCATGTGGTTTAAGGTCTAACCATTATAACCTCTGGTGTGATAACTTTATTTTTTGTTGCCTAATTCTCTAATTCTATATTTTTCTTAAAATGAGTTAACTTAAATCCAATCTTTCACAAAAAATAATTGAAAATTAAATATCACAAGTATCCATATTCACTTTCCGATTCTTTTCAAACCAATTATTTCACTCTTATAAATCAAATTTTTAGTCCATATTCGTATCAAGATCCATTTCTTAAATCCATAACCATTTGTAAATCTATATTGATATCCATATCCATTTCGCTAAGCCCATATTCATTTTTCCAAAATCCAAGTTGTAAATATAAAACCTATAAACCATTTTTAATCCAAAGTTCATTTCAACATCCATTTGAAAATTCAACTAACCATTTTTCTATTTTGCAAATTCATAATTCATTTGAAATAACCTAATAACAAAATTTCAAGGTATTAACCATTAATCATTTTCAACAACTATTTCAACCAAGTATCCACTTTTAAAATTCATATCCAATTTCCAAATAAATTTGTAATCCATTATCCATACATAAACCAATTATGACCAATTGACATAAAAATCCCAAGTCTAAGCATCAAATAAAAAGGAAGTCTGCAGCAAAGAAGAACAAAAATGTAGGTATACACAAGTGTAGAAAGTTTGCAGCAAGATGAATAGAAAATACATAGCAGTGAAACATTCGAATTCCATAACAATGATAAAAACAAGCGCATGAAAAGAAAATAATAGAAGAAATCCCATAACTGATGTACATAACAGAACAGAGAAAATCAGTTACAAAAAATTCATAGCAAAGGAAAGTTGACAAAATTCATAGCAAAGGAAAGTTGACAACATAAACTCAATTGCAATAACAGAATCAGTTACAATAAACTTCAGCTTCAATTCATCTGCTAACTCTCCTATATAAAGGCTTCGATGATCATTCTTCAAGGAGAAATCGTTCTTCTTCATTCTTCGTTCCACACTCCAATTTTTCATTTTCAAGCTCTTCACCCGATAACAGATTCTCCTAACAAACTCTAACAAACTCTCCTCTCTAAATTCTTCTTCTTTATTCATTCTCTGGGGCTTCTTCATTTTTCACCTTCATTCCATCACTTTTCTCTCTTGAATTCTTCTTCTTCACTCTCACACTCTTCATTCACCATATTTAATTTCCTTCTCAAATCTTCATCACCAAAATCAGTTTCAACCTGCACCATCTTCACATAACACTTTTAAGAACAAAGATCTTCTTCAACTTTCGGCCAAATCGCAACAACTTGCAGCCTCAGATTCAACTACAAAATGCCACATTTAATCATCCAACTCTCAGTAATTCAAGAACACGAATCCAGAACATCCATAACAGAATACACGAGCCAAGAAGAAGAAGAAGAAGGAAACATAATTGAGCAAACAAGATAAGATGAAAACGCGCATACCTGAGCCGTGATACATTGATTCACCTTCGTCATACTAGAAGCGTCATCAAAGCGACTCTAATAAGTAAGTATCACTAATCTGCTCCGTTTTTCTTCATCTTTATTATGCGATTTATATTGTGGATTATATTTTGTTTGTTACGATTTAAGTGTCGATTCGAGTTGAAAAGTGAGTCTCAAAGCGATTCTCGCATTAGGTTATTTTGAGAGAAATAATTGACCGAGGGAGGGTTCGAGGAGACAAACAAGAGTCAAAACTTGTAAAGATTAAACTGCCGCAGCTGCCACCGTGAGGCCTGCTGGTGCGATGTTGAGTTTGTAACAGTGGTTTGTTGAGAGAAGGAGGGAAAACATACAACAAAAAGAGAGGGCGATGGACCGTTCCTTTGTTCTCAACAACCTCACTTGTTTTCCTCTTGTCATATGCCTCCTCTTCATGAGACGGACCAGGTCAAGTGGCCCAAATGCCATAGTATTACTAGTGCACCCTTTGTTTGCTTACAACATGCTTTCTTGGTATCAAACCAAGGCCAGTGGGCTTGTGAACTTTCTGTCCACCCATACAATCACTTCTATACTTCTCATGCTCACCTTTTTTACTATATTTCACTTTTAATTTTTGATTGTTTTTCTGTATAATTTAATTAAGATTTAGATTGTTTTTAGATTGTAGTTAGAACGCTAATAGTTTTTATTAGAATTTTGACCAAATTGATTATAATGTTAATTGAATTTTTTTGAATAGTTTGGATTATTTTCTTGAATTGATTTTTGCTCAATGAGTTTTTGATTGATTTGCTTAATTGAATGTTGATTAATTTTCTCGTTAAGTTTTGCTTGCTATTGAATATTATGTTTCATGCGAATTTATATTGTGCTTAATTTTCATATCATATTACATTGCACATACTAACCCTTTTGCTTTTTTTTTTTTTTTTTTTTTTTGAGGTACCACTTGAAGAATTTACTATTTGGACATTTAAATTTTAATCATGTTGTTGTAGTTTTATGATTCATCTCATTCATTTTCTTTTATGTATTAGATTAGGTTTATCCCTCATTGGTGGATTTCTCATACGTGCCCCTCCTCGTTCAAATGTAATAGCGTAGAAACTTTTATTTTCCGCTTTATGTTTGTATGCTTGTATGCTTGAATGTTAATAGGTTAGAAAAGATAAAATCAAAAGTGCTTAGAAAATGCTTTCAAAAACAAAAATTAAAACCAAGTTAGATCCAGTGTCTAACTCTTTTCAAAAACAAACAAGTAGAACCTTAGGGATTCACACACTTCACTTTAGGGATTCAATGCTTCCCTCTCCTCTACCAACTCCATTTCATTCCACTTAACCAAGCAAGCCTTATATGTACGCACTTTGTAAGTCGATTGCCTTGCACATCACCATCAATCTACCCCATTTTAACCTATAGCTCTTTCCACTACATTCCATCTCACCTTTCTTCACATTTTCCATCCCAAGAACACTTAACCTAAACAAGAGTTTAATCTGGTCCTCTTAGGGTGAATATGAGTGATTGGGATGCCATTGTCCCCTCAACTCTCGAGTATTTGATTGTGGGCCTTACTTAGTATATGGTTGGATACTCTTCTCCCTCTAAGTACCTACAATTAGACTCGTCAAAAGCAACAACTTTCACTCCTAAAATTACCTTTGCCTTAGGGAATCACTTTCAAAACCTTCCAAAAGGGCGCATTACCTCCGTTCTACCGCAATACAAGCAACACTTAACTTCTAGAATGCGAACATTAACCTCGCCCACCAAAAACAGCCAACTCACAATACCATAGTCCCATGAACTACGAACGCTCTGATTCTTCATTTGTCAATGAAGATACGTAGGCACAAGATCGCGAGATCTTTGCAATCAACCTCCCACCAATCCACCCGTAGTACTCCGAACTACAATGACTCTGAGTTTCCCATTGCACGAGGGAATGCGTAGGCATATGATTGTGAGATCCTATCGAGTCCCATTTTTGTTTCAACCCGTTCCGTTATTTTTTGGAAAGTAAACCTTAGATAACAACACCCATTCATGCATAGACTACCTAGATGGTTCCCGTCGAGTACGATGGATATGAGGGGGTGCTAATACCTTCCCCTTGCATAACCGACTTCCAAACTCATATCTTGTCATGAGACCATCTTTTTTCCTAGGTTTTCTTGATGTTTTCCTTTCCCCCGTTGGGATAAATAATGTTCGAAGGCGACTTTTCTGATTTTTCGCGTAGCGACACACATCAGTACACAATTGATTCGATTATCAAGTTAATATCTAATTATCATAGTATTTTCATCTTGACCAATTAACCCTTCATAACATTACACTTCAATAAAACAGTTCATTCATGTCATTAAACCATATTCAACCTATTAAAGCATTACCATTTGATAGTATTATGTGTTATCTTTCTAACTCTTTGAATCGTGCTTCGATCGGAGTCACGAATCTTACGGTATGCCATTTTTAGTTTTACTTCAAAAAAATTCTCTGCCAATCTACAATAATTGATTATCAATACGTGGTAGTCAATTGCTGACCCTGAAAAACTCCAAAAACTTAATTTATAAGCTGGTAATTAATTACCATTATGTGGTAATCGGTTACCACATCACCCATGACAAAAATACACAGCTTCTACAATCTATATCCTTTTATGTGGTAATCTATTACAATATAACCTCATCCAAATATTCCCTAACATATCCAAACATTGCTTATTAACAGTCCAACATTACATATCATTCACATACCACTAACACAACATATTTGCATTATTCATCATAAAAATTCATCAATTTTTTTTCATGGAGTCAAGCTTTCATTCATAACACCAAACACACAACAATGGAGGTTACAACATTCATATTCAGTTTCATTCTTCATACATAACGATCAACAATATAAGGAGCACGAATGTACACGTCAATTATCATCGAGTATTCATAATCACATATAAAGCTTAAGAAACATAATAATTGAGGAAAACCCTATAGGAGAGTGAGGATCCATTTTTACCTTTCATTCAATAAAACCTATATTAGAGTACTTCCTCCCCCTTGCATGAATTTCCATTAATCCTCAAGCTCTAGATATGGTGATTTTCTTCACCATTGAGCCTTTTTTCTTCTCTTCTCACTTGGCCTCTATTTCCCATTTTTACAACTTTTGCATATCAGTGAAATTGGTTCCCCTCTCTCTTCTTATTTATTCTAACCTAATTATGTTTTTAACTCCTGATTCACACTTATACCCTTCATTTACCTCTACTTCTCACCTCATTATCCCATATCTTCTACTAATTACAATTTCCTCCCAAATCTCACTATTTTGTTATTTTCTATTTATTTAATTATTATTCTACTATTTTAATTAAATAAACTAATTAAAATTCTAATAACCCCCAAACACCACATAAAACATATTATCACCAAATAAATGATTAAAAGCATATTAAATCATTTATATGATTAAATAAAGTAACAAAAACAATTAAATAAGTCAATTGAATTTGAGATGTTACAACTCTCCACCACTTATTGATTTTCCGCCCTCGAAAATTACCTGAACGGAAAAGCTCTGGATAAGACTCTTTCATCCAACACTTCAGCTTTCACGTCATGCTTCCTCTAACAGTTCCTCCTCAAACAACCTTTTTCAAGACGGTCTATTTACCTCTAAAGTGTTTCACTTATCGATCATTAATTTGCAATGGCGATGCCTCTAAAGTCAAGTTATCTCTCACTTGCACATCATCCATATGAATCACATGAGACGGATCTAGAACATACTTCTAAATTTGATACACATGAAACATACTGTGAATATTTGAAAGAGATGGTGATAAATCAACTTTGTAGACCACTTTTCCTACTCTCTTCAAAATCTTATAAGGACCAATAAAACACGACGTAAGCTTTCGAGATTTCAAAGCACGATCAACATCAATCAATGGAGTGACTCTCTTGAAGTCATGACCTCCCTCTCAGAATTTAAGTGGTTTTCTCCTTTTATTGTGATAAGTCTTCTGCCTATTTTGTGAAGCTCTAATTTTGTCCTTAATCATCTTGATCTTCTCGGTAGTCTGTTGAACGATTTCTAGTCCAAGTACAAAACTTTCACCAGAATCATATCAACACAAAGGCATCCTACATCTCCTACCATATAAAGCCTCACATGATGTCATTCCAATACTAGAATGGGAATTGTTGTTGTAGTTAAACTCAATCAGCGACAAGTAAGTATCTTGATTACCTATTTGATCTAATATGCCAGCTCTTAAAAAATCCTCTAAAGACTGGATGATCCTCTCTATTTGACCGTTTTGCATACGGATAATAAGCATAACTCAACCGCAATTTGGTTCCCAAGGATTCCTGCAAACTCTCTTAAAACCTCATATCTCTATCCAAAACAATTCTTGAAGGAATACCATGCAAACTGATAATCATATCGATATAAACCTCATATAGTTTCTATAAAGGATAACTGATCTTCATCAGAATAAAATGAGTTGATTTAGTCATCATATCCACAACAACCCAATCTAATCACTTCCTTTAAACTTATTAGACAAGCCTATCACAAAATAAATAGAAATTTATCTAATTTCCATTAAGGAATACTCAATGGTTGCATCAATCCAGACGACTTTTGATGCTCAACCTTTGACTTCTAGCAAGTTAAACAAGAATAAAGAAACTCATCAACATCATTCTTCATACTTGGACACCAAAATATCTTCTTCAGATCTTGATACATCTTTGTAGAACCGGGATAAATACTCAAGCCACTCCCATGACCTTCCTCAAGGATACTCTTCTTAAGCTCTGGAAAATCTAGCATGCAAACTCTATCTTTTAACCTCATAACACAATTCTTATCAATTATAAAATCTACCTCTTTATCTTGATTGATCAATACCACCCGGTCAATCAACCTAGAGTCGACTTTATGACCCTCTCTAATCTCTTCAAGAATATCACTCATCAGCTTCAACATACCCAACTTCACACTGTTAGGGGTCATCTCACAAACCAAACTAAGATCTCAAAACTATTCAATCAAATCCATTTCTCGAACCATAAGCGTCGACATATACAAAGATTTCCTACTCAAAGCATCTGCTACGACATTGCCTTTACCAAGATGGTAACTCAACTCAAAATCATAGTACTTCAGAAACTCAAGCCACCTTTTATGCATCATATTCATCTCCTTTTGATCGAATAAATACTTCAAACTCTTACGTTCATTAAACACTTCAAATCTAGATCAAAACAAATAATGTCTCCAAACTTTAAGGACAAATACAACAACTGCCAACTCTAAATCATAGGTAGAATAATTCCTCTCATGAACCTTCAGCTGTCTCGAAGTATAAGCTACAATTTAGCGATTTTGCATGAGCACATTGTCGCAACTGCGAAAAACACCCGGCGGAAAACATAAGAGTCGCCACCTTTCGTTATTTATCCCAAAGAGAGGGAAAGAAAACGATTGGAAACACCTAACGAAAAGGGAAAAGACGAGGTCATCGCAACCAAGTTCTAGATTCGGGAGTCGGTTACGCAAGGGGAAGGTATGAGCACCCCTCACGTCCGTCGTACTCGACGGGATCCACGCTTGTTGTCTATATAAGGGTGTGTTTAAACTATATATGCTAAAGGCTCATAGGACAAAAGAAAAGAAAAAAAGTGACTCGGTAGAGCATCGCCGCTCTGTGCCTACGTACTCCCTCGTGCAATGGGAAAGTCAGAGTCAACGTAGTTCGGCTAACTACGGGGGAAAAAAGGGAAAGGTTGCTCACCGAGACATCGCCGTCTCGTGGATACGTACTCTCAACAGGTATGAGAGATCAGAGCAAACGTAGTTCAGGCTAACAAGAACATCGGTTGGTTCAAAAAATTTTTAGGCCTGAGTAGGGTTAACAAGTAGTTCCAGCAGTTAGGTGTATGCAGCTAGACCATTGGAGACTTAGGCGTTACCGTTTGCGATAGAACTAAGAGTTAACAACACTCTTTTATCTAAAAAGATTTTCCTTGATTAATGGGCCCCAAAGGCAAAATGGTTTGATAGTTTGTTTTTGTCTTTTATTAGAGAAGTGTTTTGAACGAATGTTTATAATGTATGTTGTACTAAAGTCTAAAACCTAGGAGCGAATGCGTCACATATCGTCCTAAGGACGTATACTAAACACTCCAGGCAATTGAGAGGTAGCCCCCCAATCACCATTTCCCAAGTACAAGGCTCACGACACAACATCCATTATCTTTTATTAAGTATTTTAACATTGTTTGAAGATGAGAAGAGAGACACACAAAAGGTCTAAGGGAAACTTGGTCCTAACATTGTCATGCAAAATGACCCTAAGGTTAGGATTGAAAAGGGGACTACCTAATGTTGTCATGCATGGTTTAACACCTAATGTCTATCATAACCTCAAAAGAGATTAAATATCCTATGGGGAACATGGCAAAAAGAAGACAAAGGGAGAAGAAAACAACACAAATAAGATGCAAACATGAAAATGCACATTTAGAATGGTGGGAGGGAGGAAAAATGTGTGGGGCAGCGGCCGCCACAAGCGCATCTCGACCTCAACAGTGATGCAAGAATGATGCAAAGAATCATCACTTTGAACCACATCCATAAGTATGCATCCAAGTGGACAATGAACACACATGTTGACAAATTCATGATCAATCAAACACAAACAGTGACAAACATCCAAAATATTTCACTCCTAATGCATCATATCAACTTATGGAGATTTGAAGTGAAACGGTATGCAAACAATCAACAAAACAGCAAAACAGGCCTGCCAGCACAGTGTTAATCGGTTAACACAGGAGGTTAATCGGTTAACCTGTGAAAAATAGTTGAAAATTTGGAAATTCGTTCATGTTAATCGATTAACCCCAGGGGTTAATCGATTGACACCTTGAAAATGTTTGAAAACTTTGAAATTTGAATTGGTTAATCGGTTAACGCCAGAGGTTAACCGATTAACATTGTGCTGGCAGCAGAAAACAACAAAGCAGAATCACTTTTCAACAACTTATCACTTTTCTAAACATACCAATGATCACATAATCAATTATGCACGAAAATACACCAGTAAACAGTGATACAATTAGCATGTCAACATGTTAAAACAGCAACATAACAATTCTCAATGGATTAAAGTCAATTAAAATCAATCAAAGATAGAAATCAACATGATTATGCAAATAAGCTTGAAAATTAAATCGGATCAGAAATCCAACCTACAAAGCAGAGGATTGCTTTGGTTAATGTTGATTCAACCTTAATTGAACAGATCCAAGCAAGAAAGTCCAGAAAACTTCAATATCCAATTCAATTCTTGAAATAGAAGTTGAGATTCACCACAATTAAGCTAGATCCAACCAAATAAGCTACTCCAAATCACCTTCCAAGTTCAGATCCAAATTTGCACGAAAATGGAATGAAGAAATTGATCCAATTTGAATGATGGATGAAGGTTTAAGCTCAAGAATTAATTGATTCCAATGGAGAATCAATTAATTCAAGGGATAAGAGCTTTGGTGAAGGTTTTGGAAATGATGAAATTGAGAGAGAATTGAGAGAGAATGAGATCAATTCTGAATTTGAAATGGGAATTATGAGAGTTAGATAAGTGTGGTTTGGAATGAATCACTTAAATATCACTTAGGCTTGGATCCAAAGCAAGGTTTGGAAAGTAGATTGGAAAATCAAGGTTTGGAATGAGGAATGGGCATTTGGGGGGAAATGAAAATTAAACCAAATTTTAAAAAATGGTTCTAGATCCTTCTCAAGTGCAAAAATGAATGTCAAAGTGATCAAAATTGGACCCCAAATGGCTATGTATTGAAAAATCACGTACAGAGGCAAAAATTGCACTGGTTAATCGGTTAACCATATAGGTTAATCGATTAACACTTTTAAAATTTAGAATCTGGGCTAATTTTCACTGTTTAATCAGTTAACCATATGTGTTAACCGATTAACACATTCAAAATTTTGAATTTGGCACATTTTAGAGGGAAACCTGTCTGTTTTCAGCCGTTTTGAGCTCTGTTCTGCTTTTAAAACTTGTTCTTGAATGCTGTAACCATGAGACTGCTTGCGATAGCCTGAATGGTACTTTCTTAGTTGAAAATAACCTGCAAAATAGAATCGGTCGCCTGACCGTTGTGCAAAATAAAGGTTGTCTGATACTCGTTGTTTTGATTGCTTGCACTGAGAGTGAATTCTGAGCCACAGGAAAACCTCGATCCCCTGTCTTAAGGATAAATGTTATGCAATACAGAAATGCAACAGAATGTAATGAAACAAAAGCCAGTTGCAAAAACCGGTTGGTCAAATTTTGGGGTACAACAGTTGCCCCTATTCAAGCGACTTGGACCTGACTGGGTGAAAAGCGAACGACTTTCAACCAATCAAGGTAAAAGACGGTTGAATACCAAAGAACCCAGAAATTTGCCAACCGCAGAAATAAACTGTAAACTTTGATTGGGACAAAAATCTCCGGAGATAACTGATCATGATAAACGCCTTGAATACCCCGCTGGGGAAGAGAAACTCAACCAAGTAATTATGCTTGGGGAAAACATAGTAGGACGAGCGCGCCCATCAAAGGTTGCGCCATGGCCTGGATACCATGTAGACTGAAGGCTAACATATCAAATTGTCAGAACCTGGATATTCAATGACCGGAATGAGCCAACAAAATTTTCCAGAGCCCAGATACTCATCATAGGGACCGTAGCCTGAATGCTCAACGAAAGGACCAGAGCCTGACCGCTCAACGTAAAAGAGGGAATACTACAAATTGGGAATTTACCGGAGTCTAGATACTCAACATACTGGCCGGAGCCTGGACGTTCAACGCAAAAGCCGAAGTTTGAATACTCAACATAATAACTGGAGCCTGAATGCTCAATGCAATAACCAGAGCCTGAATGCTCAACGCGATAACCGGGGCCTGAATGCTCAACGCAATATCCGAAATAAACCGGAGCCTGAACGCTCAACATAAAAGTCGGAGCCTGATTGCTCAACACAAAAGCCGGAGCCTGAATGCTCAACGCAATAACCGGATCCTGAATGCTCAACATAATAACCGGAGCCTGGATGCTCAACGTGATGACCGGAGCTTGAATGCTTAATGCAATATCCAAAATAAACCGGAGCCTAAACGCTCAACATAAAAGCGGGAGCCTGATTGCTCAACGCAAAAGCCGGAGCTTGAATGCTCAACGCAATAACCGGAGCCTGAATGCTCAACATAATAACCGGAGCCTGGTTTCTCAATGCAATAAAGGAATACACCACAAGTATATTTTTCAGAGTCTAGATACCACATGAGTTAAGAATACCACTTCAAAATGCCGGAGTCTGGATACTCTACGAACAAGATTAACCATCGAGATTTGCCAGAGCCTGAACGCTCAACGTAATAAGTCGGAGTCCGAATACTCAACGTAATAAGCCGGAGTCTGAATACTCAACGTAATAAGCCTGAGTCTGAATACTCAACGCAATAATCGGAGCCTGAACACTCAATGTAATAACCGAAGCCTAAATGCTCAACGAAGATGGCAACTTCACTAGGGATTTACTGGAGTCTGAGTACTCAACGTAATAGAGACCGGAGTCTGGATACTCGACGGAAAGCAGTACATCATGAATTGAAAATTCACCGGAATCTGGATATTCAACGGAGAAGGGATACCACCGCCCAACTTATCAGGGTTTGAATACCACAATATCCTTACCGGAGTCTGGATACTCGACGAACAAAGGAGATCATTGCAAATATGAAGCGTACCGGAGTCTGGATACTCAACGGAACCGACTAGAGTCTGGACACTCAACGGACAAAAGAATACACCAATTGCAAATTCACCGGAGTCTGAATACTCAACGGAGAAGTCGGAGCCTAAATGCTCGGTGTAGATGACCGCAAATATACTC
The DNA here is from genome assembly GCA_963859935.3 of Lathyrus sativus. Taxonomy (NCBI): domain Eukaryota; kingdom Viridiplantae; phylum Streptophyta; class Magnoliopsida; order Fabales; family Fabaceae; genus Lathyrus; species Lathyrus sativus. The sequence continues at coordinate 685,217,164 of OZ012735.1, read as the reverse complement.
GTCAGGATCTGGATACCATCCGTTTTTACCACCACACTCCCAACCGAAGTTCGATGACACTGCTGGGGAATGACATAAGCCGGGGTCTAGATACCCAACAAAATAATCAGAGTCTGGATACTCAACGAGATTGACCGGATTCTGGATACTCAACAGACAAACAAATTTAAAGTCACCATGGTCTGGATACCATTCGAGCAAAAGATAACCTTTCAAATTGTCGGAGTCTGGATACTCTACGTACGAAATGAATCAACGAATTGGACATTGATCGGAGTCTGGCTACTCAACGAAATTTACCATGTGGGATTGACCGGAGCCTACTGTGGCTCCAAAGCAATGTTTGGAAAGTGGATTGGAAAATCAAGGTTTGGAATGAGGAATGGGCATTTGGGGGGAAATGAAAATTAAACCAAATTTTAAAAAAAATGGTTCTAAATCCTTCTCAAGTGCAAAAATGAATGTCAAAGTGATCAAAATTGGATCCCAAATGGCTCTGTATTGAAAAATCACGTACAGAGGCAAAAATTGCACTGGTTAATTGGTTAACCATATAGGTTAATCGATTAACACTTTTAAATTTTTGAATATGGGTTGATTTTTCACTGTTTAATCGGTTAACCATATGTGTCAACCGATTAACACATTCAAAATTTTGAATATGGCGCATTTTGGAGGGAAACCTGCTCGTTTGCCCGTTTTCAACCGTTCTAAGCTCTGTTCTGCTTCTGAAACATGTTCTTGAATGCTGTAACCATGAGACTGCTTGCGATAGCCTTAATGCTACTTTCTTAGCTGAAAATAACCTGCAAAATATAATCGGTCGCCTGACCGTTGGCCAAAATAAAGGTTGTATGATACTCGCTGTTTTGATTGCTTGCACTGAGAGTGAATTTTGAGCCACAGGAAAACCTCGATCCCCTGTCTTAAGGACAAATGCTATGCAATGCAGAAATGCAACAAAATGTAATGAAACAAAAGCCAGTTGCAAAATTCGGTTGGTCAAATTTTGGGGTACAACACACATCACATAAACCTATATTAGATGCATCACAATACATAACAAAAGATTCACTTGGACTCGGAAAAATCAAAATTGGCGCTGACATCAATTTCTTCTTGAGCTCTTGAAAGCTCTCTTCACATTGAACATCCCACACATACGCTTGACCTTTTCGAGTAAACTGGGTCAAAGGCAAAGCTAAATTCAAAAAACCTTCCATTAAAACTTTTGTAATGACCATCCAAACCCAAAAAACTTCTGATCTCAGTAACAGACTTTGGAGTCTCCCACTGTAACACAATGTCATCCTTGGACGGATCGATTGATATACCACCACTAGAAATCACATGACTAAGGAAACTCACTTCACGCAACCAAAACTCACACTTGGATGACTTCTCATATAGATTCTTCTTTTGCAACGTATGTAGTATAACCCTCAGATGTCTGACATGTTCTTCATCTGTCTTAGAGTACACCAAAATATCATTGATGAACACAATCACAAACTGATCCAAGTAAGGATGGAAGGTCTTATTTATATACTCCATGAATACACCCGCGCATTAGACATAACGAATGGCATCACAAAATACTTGTAGTGACCATATCAAGTTCTAAACACAATTTTTGGAATATCTTCTGGCTTCATACGAACCTAAATATAACCTGGTCTTAAATCAATTTTATTGAACATGCAAGCACCAGCTAATTGATCCCTCAGATCATGATTTCTCAGAAGAGGGTACTTATTCTTGATAGTAACCTTATTCAACTATTTATAACCTCATTCTACCATATTTGTTCTTAAATAACAACACAAGCTCTCCCCACGGTGAAACACAAGGTCAAACCCACTTTTTCTCATGCAAATCCTCTAACTGTTTCTTCGAATAACTCAACTCTGAAGTAGACATTCTATAAGGTGAAATCGACATAGAACTAGTACTAGGTACTAAGTCTATGGGAAACTCAACCTTGCTCTCTGGTGATAATTCACTAATGTCATATGGGAACACCTCTAGAAAATCACACACTACTGGTAGATCATGAATCACAACTTTGATTTCAACCTTAAAAAAAAGAGAACATCATAAACATGCAAGAATCATCATTCAAGGACTCATCCATTTCCTTAGCAAGCATAAACATCAAATTTTCACCTTCTTCGAACTTTGGGAACATCATGAACTTGTAGAAATTGTTGATATGAACATGGTTAAACTCCAACTAATTCATCCCCAGGATAACATCAACTTGACATAACGGTAAGCATATTAAGTCAATACCAAAGTTATTACCATAGATAGTCAATGGGCAATTCAAACGAACCCACAAAGTAGTCACCGAATCATTAGCTAGGGTATTAATGACCATACTCCTAACCATAGAAGACACTTCAAGTTTCAAATTTCTAGCATAGTCAAGATATATGAACGAATGTGTCGCACCTGTGTAAATCATAGCAATCAAAGAAACACCATTAATAAAGCATGTAACTCGAATAAATTTATCAGATCTAGTAGTATATGTTCCACTCAAGGTAAAAAAATTCCTACAGACTAAGCTTTCTTTGGTTTCTGGCACTGGGTGCTAATGTGACCTAGTTTTTCATATTGAAGCAAGTTAGCACATTTCTCTTATAATTAGCAATATGGTGTCATGGCTTCCCACACTTAAAACATTTCGGACCAGAACTCTTGCATTTATTAGCATGATAGCCCATACCTCTATAACTAAAACATTTGACAAAAGCAGGAGTGCCTCCCCCACTTGTCTCTTTGCCACCTGAAGCCTTCCATTTGGCTTTATTAGCTAGACCTCTATAAGGTTTTCCATAATTATAATGTCCATTTTTCTTCTCACCAATACTCATATAGTGCACAAATCTAGCACGACTATCTTCATTGTAGATCCCACACTTATTAAGCATTTAACATTATGGTCCTTAAGATCAGAAAGTCTAATCTAATAAATGTTATTTTTCCTCTTTCCATTAAAAAGGATTGATCCATTTTTTGACTAACAGTCTTACAAGAATTTTGATTGAAAATGATATCATAACCATTATCACTAAGTTGACTAATAGAAAATAAACTATGCAGCAAACCATCGAATAGAATAACATTAGTAATAGAAAGAAGTTTACCATTAGCAACAGTTCCAGAGCCAATGATCTTTCCCTTCTAGTTTCCTCCAAAACTGACGAAACCCTCAGGCTTAAGTTCCAAACCTTGGAACATATGCCTTCTTCTCATCATTTTTTGCGAGCAACCACTCTCTAGGTACCATCATTGGTGTTTCAATTAAGCTACTAAGGACTTTTGCAACATAAATGATCTTATAGTTATGTACCCACTTTATGGGTTCTCTTTTGTTAGTTTTCCCAGATTTTCTCACCATCTAGGGTTTGTGTGCAGCAGGATAATCAAGTGGAATTTATGCATGTCACTTGGGTTTTAGAATAAAGTTCTGTGTCTGTGAAGGTTTTTGTACAGCCAAGCTCAGTTCTAGTAGGAACGAAATGCTCATAGAGAAATTTTGGTTTTATCTTTTGACTTTCGTCAGGTTTTAAAGTTTATGTACAACCTAAACCTTTCTTGTCATTTCTGCTAACTCCATAGATCATGGAAGCCATTTTTCTTCTATCTTTGATTTTAGCTAGAAAGTGTTGTAATGATCTATCATATCTGATGATGCAATCAGTACCAGAAGCTTTGGAGATTATTTCTTCCTCTAGTTTTGAAATTTTGCTTTTCAAAGTTGAGTTTGTACTTTCTAAAGAATTATTTCATTTAGAGAAGAACTATTCTGTTCAAGCTTATCACAAGCTTCAGAAGCAACTACTCAGACATCTTTAAGGTCCTTGTATTTACTTTGAAGACTTTGGTACTTTTCTAGTATTTCCAAGAGACATGACTCTAAATCGGAACGAGATAGTCTAGAGACTACTCAGAAGCAACTACTCAGATTCTGATTATGATTCTGACAGCTCCTTAGTTTCAAGTGCTTCAGAACTTTTAGGCTCAGCTACAATTGTAATAAATGCAACGTTGGCATGTTCCTCTTCAGAATCTTCTTTTGAAACTGAGTCATCCCGTGTAGCCATGAGCCCTTTCTTGCCTTTGAAGAATTTATTCTTAGGCCTCTTGTCCTTCTTCATCTTGAGACACTCATTCTTGTAGTGACCCGACTCCTTGCACTCATAGCAAATAACCTCTTTTCTAGAACCCTGCTTCTTTTGTCTAGACGACGAGTCAGAACGACCAGCGGTTTTCCTTGCTCTCTGAACTTCCCTTGACCATTTTGCCTTTGTTTCTAAAGTCTGTTGACCCTTTTAGAAATCAGTGACAACTTGTTGTAGTGAGAATAGGATATCAAATTATTAATTAATTTGAATCGCAAATCTTTAATTCACAACCGGTCTTTGATTTATCTGAAGGAAAGGTCAAAGAAAGGAAAAACCTACTTTTTGCATTGTAAACAATGCGAGGAGAGATCTAGTAAGGGGTTGGTTAAGCCTAGGGAAGGTATTAGCACCCTAACTTCTGTAGTACTCTACAGGAACCTCTTGTTTTAAGGCTGATATTTTTCTAATTATTTGCTTAAGGGTATATGCTAAGGGTTAGAAGGTTAAAGAAAGACCTAATGGTTAGTCCTAAGTTTACTCGCCAAGACTCGCATCTTGTGCCTACGTATCCGAGGTAGGGGATGAAATCAGAGTAATCGTAGTTCCCCTTGAAAGGGAGGTTAGAAACTTCTTGCCTGTGGTCAAGGTTTCAATGGGGAATAAGCGTTCTTAAGGAAGTGCTTACGTGGAGTGCGGCGACTCCTATTTCTACGTTATAATTGAATTGAATTGAAAAGGGATAAAATAGGTTTCCGCGACGGGAAACCTAATACGGAGTGTGGCGACTCCTTATCCTAATGCTAGGGTAAAGGGTAAAACTGTCCACGGCGGGACGCCTATCCAATTAGGGTTTTAGAAAGTGAGATGGTCAAAGGTAAAGACTATTGACACGGCGGTTAAACGGATAGACCTATTCCTTCGGAGGGGAAATGTACGGTGAATAATGCAATGAAATAATTATCGAGCGATAGTATAGAAATATGGAAAATATGCAAGAGTAAGAACGGAATAAAAGCGACGATTGTCTCGCGTAAATTACAACCAAAATGGAATACGAAAATAAAAGATTAATAACTGTACAAATGAGAAACATGCAAAGAACGACATAAGCGTTAGACAAAATTAACGGGGCACATCTGCAATTAGGCGACGGTTAATTCGAAACCGAGAGCAAAATGCTGCACAATTAGGTTAGACATGTTTTAAGAAAAATTTAGGATTAATTTGAAAATTAGTCTGAATTACAAGGGGAAAGTTTATTAAAATTAGTAATTTCTAAAAAGTTTTAACATTTATTTTAAAAGCTAAATTTTTGATTGGTTTTAAATTATTTTTCCTAAAAATTATAATTGAATCTTTACAAAGTTTTAATTAGAAAATCAATAAAGTAAACTAAATTAATTTTATTAGACTTATTAAAAAAGTTTTAATTTTAGTTCTTTACTAGTAAGATACCCGTGCGGATATTTGATAGTTCGCAAGGATAAATTTATTTGATACGATATAAATTGGATTTAAATGCACATGTAAATTTAAAATAAATTATTTAATTATAAAATAAATAATAATTTTAGAAATTCAATTGTATTAAATAACTAAAAAAAAAGGCAACAAATTAGATAATGTGTTAATAATGAGTAGTAAAATTGAGCATTTTATTATTGTTTTTATGTGTTATTGCTTCCTTCGTATTATCTATCAATCATCTAAAAATTTACAAATAAAATAATGAAAATAAAAAAAATAAGTTATGAAATAAAGTTCATATATAAAAAGATTTTGATAAAGAAAAGCTAAGACTTAAGAGACCTCAAGAGAACTCTTATTGAACATAAAAACTAAATTTACACTAACTAATTGCATACAATTAGTGGTTGTGAGAAAATATTTGAAAATAGCAGCAAGAAATATTAAGTTTTCATAACAAATATAAAACTCATAATAAATATAAAACAGTGGTAGTGTCAGTGTTTTAAAAACTAAATCGAACCGGTCAGTTGGACCGGTCGAACTGGGAAGATCTGTGCGTTCCCACGATTTATTAATTTTAATTGGTAAGTTCCTTCTATTTCATATTAAAAGTAAATTTCATCTTTTTAAATTTATTAAATAATTTATGTATTTGATTTATATATAGATCACATATAATAATTATTTAATGAACTTAAGAAGGTGAAATTTGTTTATAATACAATATATAATAGTATTGCATGCATCTTTAAATGTAAAATGAGTAATTTAAATATGTAATTCTTATACTGACCATAAAAGTTTGGAACATTTTTTTACAACAAAGACTGACATCACCTGATCAATAGTGCTGCTGGCCAAGCTTTTGGGCATCAATTTGAGGTTAAATATAAGCCTGGGTTAGACAATAAGGTTGCAGATGATCTATTAAGGTGTCATGGTGATATGAAATTTTCAGCTTTGTTGTCGTATCGTACTTGGCTGGATGGAGAGAAGTTGTTGCAGGAAGTCAGGCGGGACACAATGCTTCAGAAGACAGTCAAAGAACTTCAAATGAATCCTGAAGGGTTGTTTCACTGTGCAGCAAGGTATTTTGTTTTATCAGGGCCGATTGGTGTTGTCTCCTAATTCACCTTCTATTTCATTGCTTTTGGAAGAGTTTCATGAGACACCTATGGGAGGTCATTCCGGGTTCTTGAGAACTTATAGAAGGTTAGCAGCTAATTTGTATTGGCTAGGAATGCAGAGAAGGGTCAGGGACTTTGTCAGGGCATGCGATATATGCCAACGACAGAAATATGCAGCTACATCACCTGGGGGATTGTTACAACACCTTTGCCAATTCCCAATGCCATCTGAGAGGACCTTTCAATCGAATTTATAACTGGTCTTCCAAAGTCTAGAGGGTTTGAAGTTGTTTTGGTAGTGGTTGATAAACTCTCAAAGTACAATCACTTTTTATTATTGAAGCATCCTTACACGGCCAAAAATCTGTTGCTGAACTGTTTGTTATGGAGGTTGTACGACTGCATGAGATTCTTATGGCCAAATCTGTTGCTGAACTGTTTGTTATGGAGGTCGTACGACTGCATGAGATTTTTATGACTATCATCAGTGACAAAGATAAAAGCTTTGAAAAAATCCTGAATTAAATCGTGCAGGATATAAAATCTTTGAAAAAAAATTGAAGAGTAGGGATTAGACATAAAATCCTCAAAATCTATCAGAAAATTTACCTTGCAATGCAAATAATTTTGAGCATTAATATGCAACTTCAGTTGATTTTTCTCATCTGCAACATACCTATATTTAAGAAGGACACATGAAAAATATCAGAATGATACAAATTCTAAATATCTTTCTGAAACCAAGCTGTAGTAAGTGAGCATTACTCGTATACCCGTGCAGGACAATATCGTGACTCAGGAGCAGCATACACCGGTAAATTTATAAGTTCAGGAACCTTTGGGTCCTTCAATCGCAGATGGGGAGGTTGATCATGCTCATGATTTGTGTTGCTCCTGTATATAAAAATATAAATGTCTATGAAGCAATTTAATGAGCTTGAAATTATGCATGTTGACAAATAATTCAATAACTTATCATTTATCAAAGCCCTAAAGAGAGAAGAATGGACAAACAATTACGACATCTATAAATCAGTGCATATTTAGAATGCAACTTCAAGATTTGAAAAATGGTTATATTGAATTCTTAATAGAAAGCAATAGGAGGGAATTAATGTTAAAATACCTGTACAGAGAGGTAGGTACATCGAAAGACAAGACACCATCAGCCTTTGGATAGTGAATCGGAGAGTGCAACTTTGCAGCCTGCATAAATGTAAAAAAAAAGTATTAGTTTCACACTAACATGCAAAAGGATTTGCATTGTGTTATTATAACACAAAACACACATAATAAAAGCAAAGCACCCTATTATCTCTGCATATTCAATGGAAAAAGGCTTCTAAAATAGTTTTTATGCTGTAATTAAAAGGACCATTTTGTATCAGCCAAGAGATGGTAAATAAACTTTATGTAAATAACAAAATTCATTCACAAGCTTAATTTCTTGAACAATATTTCTTAAATCTGTAGCTTCATGATCAGGTTTACCATGCTTCAAAGTAACTGGGAGCCTCCCCTTGAGTATGTAACTGATAAGAACAACTTGCAATGAAATTTCAGAAGATTAAGCCAATTTTTCAGAGTTTCATGAAATTATAATTATAATTAGTAGTGGAAAAGATTAGTGACATGTAAAACTTAACAACTGCCAAAAATTCTAGAAATGTTGTTACTTGTAATAGTAGTACTACTTCTAGCAATCAAGCAGACCATGAGCAAGGCCTCATGCAAGTGTTTTCAAATTATGACTATAGCCTAGCAGATTTTGAACAAATCGTAACTTTCTGCAATATTCAATTACCACATTGTCTTATACTAATCTTTAGTTCCAACTTTACAAAAATAAATATCATTCATAATCATTTGGCTAGAAAATATATTTCTTTTGGGTATAGAAAAAATAACGAATTTCATTTTATACATATTTTCCTAACAAAAACTTTAAGTATAATCCAGCGTACTATATGTTATATTTACAATTAAATTGGCAGCAATTTACTTTTACAGTTTTCACAAATCAAAACAAATAAGCAACCTACTACCAATGGATGAACATGTATACCAATATTTTGATAATCTAATTGGAAATCATCACTAGAATGCTTGATGTTTTTTGTTAAACTTCAGTTATCTATCAAATTGGTTCCTTGCCAATAATTTCAGTGTGTAACTGTCTGTTTTCTCCATTAGCACAATGATAAATAGTTATAAATATGAATGGTTTAAGCGAGTGTGTTTGTTAAAATTAGAAAGTCAGAATAAACTCAGATACATCAGGAGCAAGATATACCTGTTCAGATGATTACATGAATAAAATACATCAAATTGTTTAGAAGCGAATTCACCATCAATTGGAAAAAAAATGCAACACAAGTTACCTTATACAATAAGAAAATTTTTGTTTCTCAAAACTACATATTAGACTCGCTATAAAAACATATATTTTGGGGTGTATATCTGCAAAACCTGGTTTCAAACTAAACGGTTCCCTTTTGACACCGAATGAAATCAGAGGCTTGTGAGAAAGTTGATGCAGGAAACTCAAACATGTCTGAAGTCTAAATATAAATTTTCAGCTCTACACATCAGAAGTGTACTCGGGTGCATATTCAGTTGGATTAGTGGTAGATATACGATCTACTAAGGGCTCAGGTATATAAAAATAATTTATTAGTTATATAGTCCATAAACTGTTTCAACTTATTTATGCAAGCTCTTCAGACTGACTAATGAAAGCAGCTTATAGCTTATATGAAAATTGTTTGATTTATTTTATCATACGTTACAGAAATTATACAAAAGCACTTAATTAAGTTGTTGTCCAAACTACAAGCAGGACCAAAGTCTAATTATAAGCATTTCAAACATCCATCCATAATGAAAATTGAAAACAAATTTTCAAATACAAATTAGAGAATCTAAAAAAATTGCAATAAGCTAAGTTTGAGTTTAACTCACTGATTCTTGAGAAGCTCCTTTAATACCAAGAAGCTGATTGATGCTTGATCCATTTTTAGTAGGCGTCGTAGCCGGTGCCTCAGATTTAACAAATCAATGGTGATGTAAATTTAATGTTATATGCACTGAAAAGATACACAGACCAGACATAAAGTCATATATCGTGTAAAACTGAGGAAACCTTGAATCTCAAAACACTATCCAAATTAAGTGATAAAACTGTCTGTAGAAACCCACCAGTCTCTACAAAATATTGTTTAACAAAATTTAAGAGGGAGTGGAGAGAAAGATAAAAAAAACTTTTGCACCTCTGACAAAAACGCATCAAGTCATAGTCCTGGAAAAGCATTCCTTTCTAAAGCATCCTTGTATGGATTTCCGATCCAAGAAGTGCAATTAAAAATTATAAGCATAAAATAATTTTGTCAAGAGTCCTCATTTACATATAGACTTGAGAAAGGTATATATATACATAAAAAATGCCATAGTTGAACTTCATAAAAACACTGAAAAAGTAAAGTTATATACCACATCCTTAAAGCATGTGTCATGTGTACATTTGAAAAGTTACACAACATAAAGAAAGATTCCACCACATCACACTGCTCCGTTATCAACTTCATATGAAACCAGTGCAAATAAACCCACCATTTCATGGTGGAAATTAAAGTACATCTATTTAGACACTTATTTGGAAGAAAGCGGTTTACTTTTCTAAGGCATTGGAAAACAATTCCTCAAGTTCGCGGGGTCGCAGCATCCTATCTTAGAGGAAGGAAAAGATATGGTTAATTTTCACATTGTATAACGATAAAGTCTATTAAGTAAATGTCCAAAAATGATTGAGAAGCAACATGAAAAATAGAAAGTATTCAAGGTCATATGTGGAAATGACATACAAAATCAACATCAAATGCATCAAAAATTGTCTTTAAGAAAACATTGTAAGGTGCAATTCAAATACATTGTAACTATAAAAATGGAATAGGATTAGGGGATTTCTATTTAGCCAAACAATTCAACAATGACATATACAAATACAAAATATATATAACAGTAATGACAACTGATCAATCTAATCCAAAACTATAACTCTTGAATGTTATAATCATTTGCAGTTAAAATAACTTAGCATACCTTATTATTATTGTTGGAAGTTCAAGTAAGAGAGAAAACACATTATTGCTCGACCGACAACTCTCAAAGCTTGTCTGTAAAGTTTGAAGACTCACATGAATAAGGAAATCCTGAAGATCCATACAGAAACTATAAATGAATTAAGACTAAATTCATCAAATACAGAAGTTCATGGCAAAACATGAGTGATGCAATTAATCGAACAGGTGGCGTGCGTGTTCATATTAGCTAGTGCCTAGAATTAACAGTAAAGTTTTTAAACAGAACAAAATATATAATTGATACAAATTATAAAACTACAGTAGATATTAAAAAAGGTAGAACCTTTGAGGATGACCATGAGCGAAAGCTTCATCAATTATCATGCTCGATCTGTGGTCGATGTTGATGGCTCGATCTGCATAAACAGAAAGAAACGGGTAATTAAAATAAGAAAACCAAATTTCTTGAACCAGATTAACATACATGTACTCCTCATGTCTCTTAAAGATCATTTTCGGAAGAAAAGAAAAGTTCTGAACATCAAAAGAGCAGCGGCGGATTTACGATTTATGGAGAAAAAGAGAGAAAACAGAGAAAGGGGCAGAATTAGGGTTTGTGGAGGAAAGAAGAGAAAATTGAGTGATAAAAAACGGGAGAGAGAGTGAGAGAAATCTGAAGAGAGAATAGTTTTGGTGGGAAGGGGAAAATTTGAGGTAGCCAATGGTTAATTGACATTTGTCATGCAAATAGAGGTTTGTGTGAGATTTATTTGTTACATTTGTTAATTACTTATTTGTCCATTTGGTAGTGTAAATAAAATTTAGGAAAGAGGCAATTATGTATCATGCAATAGTATTTTGAAGGGTTGATAGTAGATTTACGTTTTAAATTCTGTTTTTTTTTAAAAGAGTTTTAAGAAATAATTTTCAATTAAGTGTTAAAAAATAAGTTTTAGTTAAATTTTAAAAAAAATCTTAATTAAGTTTTAAAGGTGGGTTTTTAATGAAGTTATGATTAAAAACTAAAATAAAATTAACAAATTCTAAAATAAAAAATAAAAAAATAAATAATAAGACAATAAAAGGGGGAAGTGGCAATGTTGCTGAAGCATTAGGGTTTTGACCCTCTCATCTTCTTCATTGCGGCGTGGCGGCTCCTTCCTCTTGGTGGCTTCGCCGTCCGTTTTTTCTTCTATTTTTTATGAATCTTCTTATTATTTCTTGCATCTACCTGAAAAATAGAAATAAAAACATGCAACAGAAATTGCTCACCCTTTGAGGGTTTGCAGCAGTTCCGCTGGTGGCTTACGGTGGCTGAACGACGATGATGAGTGAAAGCTCTGAGGCGGTGAGGGTTTCGCTCGTGGCAGCCCTTGGTGATTTACGACATGGCTCGGTCGCGACCGATTTGTTCTGCCCTTATTCAGCCAATGATAAAGAAACTAAGGTTGTTGTTGTCCGTTGACGGTGATTAACGATCTTCGTTGATGATTGGGGTTTCCGCCGTTGGGTGATTGAAGCTGATGCTCGTGGATGCTCGCCGTTTGGTTTTCCGTGATGTTGAGGAACGGTGTTTTGTTGTTTGCTTTTGATGATTAACAGACAATGATGGTAGTGAGGAATAACTCCTCCCTCTGAGTCCGGTTCGTCCACATTTGTTGGTGGTGGTGTATGGCCACCGTTGATCTTGATGATGGGTTGTTTGTTGTTCCTCTTTGTCGCTTGATCTCACCTCTTTTTATTATTTTTCTGATGATCCCCCGCCTGAATGTGATGACCATTTTTATGATTTATATGGTTCTTCATTTGTGATATTTGGGCCTGGACATGTATGTTCTTGTTGCGTTTTTCAAGATTTGCTGTTACGAATTTTATGGTTGATTTGTTGGATTCAGAACTTGCGAAAGTTCCGAATAATCCTGTTTTGGGGAGCAGAAATCCGGGGCGATTTTGTTGCTTTTGATGTTGCTGCAATTTGTTGCGTTTTGACCTCGTTTTGATCTTGTTTTGCTGAAACTTGGGAAAGGTTGTTGTTATGTTTTGGATAGTTTGTTTGATCCGTTTTGCTTGCAGAAACTTGGGGAATGTTGTTGCTGAACTTGGATATCCATGGGTTTTCTGTTATGGATTTTTTAAAGTCCTGTTTGGTTAAAACAAAAAACCACTTTTTCAGATAATCACTTTTCCAAAAAAAAACACTTTTCCAAATAATCACTTTTTCTTTCTCTTGGAAAGAATGAACAGAAATCTACCGGACTTGCCAAGGTCGGGGAATGGAGTCAGGAGCTGGCGGCAGAATATTCTGTTACCCTCCCGACGTACCCAATGATGATAATTAACTAAGGGTATCCGAACCGATCAAAACCATTTTTATTGATTCTAACCATTTAAATTTATTTCTCTGTTGTCGATTCCTTTTTTTTTTGCAGGTTTGGAAAAAAGTCGAAGATGAAGATCGACACGAAGACAATCTTAGCAAAATTATGACTTTTAGGAATGGATTTAAAATTATAATCATTTTTGTATATTGTAGTAAAAAATACAGAATAAATAAATTCTATTTTTCTTATTAAATTGAATTTACTTCTCCGATTAAATTTCTCCAAATAATTCATCTGATTAAACTCATCCAAACAAGTTCGTCTAACACCCAGTTAAAATTGTCTGATTAAGCTTTGACGTTCCAACTCCGAATTCGACAATTAATCATCTTGCACGATTTAAATCCGATGTAACTGTTGATTTCAAACTAATCCCTTTGCAAATTAATTCGTATCCGATAATAAAATCAGTGAATACGACCTTGAACGGATAAGCAGAGAAATTCAATTAAACAGCGAAACAAGATGTCTTCCCCATTGAAAATTCAAATCGTATCTCGAACGATTTAACTCGGTAACTTGAACCAGCTCGGCTAATAATCATGACCAAACCAAAAGATGTTCATTATAAATTCAACACGAACCGAAATTCCACTGTTTTCTTTAAAAATCGACTGGTAGGTAGCAGAAAGCAGGAAAACGTGTGTCTGTCGGAATAAATTCCTCAAAGTAAATTCTAGCACCGATTTAACTCGAATTCATTCATATTGCAACACACTCGGCTCCATATGGTTTAGGAAGCAAACAACATTTCTGACATCTAACTGACGACTAAATCTCGGCTCTTAAATAAAATGTGTTGTGTCACGAGAAACCTGACGTCAAAAACCGTCGTAAAATTCAACTCTTTCTCAACTAAGAATTGCACGGCTAAAAGATTGAAACCCAAATTGCTCGAGGAAATCCCTGACGACGACTTTGCTTTATAAATTGTCATCAGACTGCAAAATAATGACCCTTTTGCCCTTCATAAATTGAAGCGCGCACAGTGTGATTTTCCTACAAAAACCAATAGACTGGACAAACCGGTTAGTGGTTAGTTAAAGTGTAATGCGAAATGAACCTAAAAATTTAAGGGTAAAATTTGGGGTATGACACAACTCATCATTATCTTTTGAGTTTTCAACAGAATCTTCTGATTCTTCCTCATCTTGATAAGCCTTTATGTTTTCAGGTTTGGACTTCAAGGAAACAAATTTACCTTGCTTCTGAGGTTCATCTCCCTAGAGATATATCTCATGACTTCTTAAAGAACTAACAAGATCCTCAAGACTGATACTATTCATATCTTTAGATAGCTTCAAGGTAGTTACCATAAGTTTCAATTTCTCGGGTGACTTCTAATGATCTTCTTGACATGGTCAGTAGTTGAATAACCTTTATCCAGAACCTTAAGTCCTGCGAACAACAACTGAAATCAAAGATTAACTTGGCAGTATCTCTATTTGTTATCATTCATTTTTCCCCTAGGAAAGCTTAGAAGCATCAAATACTCTTTCATGCCTAGACAACTTAGATGATTCACATCGAGTATGATGGATGTAGGGGGTGTTAATACCTTCCCCTTACATAACTGACTTCTGAACCCAACATGGTTGCGATAACCATACCCTATCCTTTTCCTCGTGAGTTTTCTTAGTATTTTCCCTTTCCTTTCTGTTGCACCCCAAAATTTGACCAACATTTATTTATCCATCAAGTGTTTGAAGGTTGATACCTTCATCAGAAAGTTCAAGAGATCCTCAGAGAAATTGGTTGAAACCAAGGTTGTGTGCTTCATAGCTTGAGAGTTGTGGGAGCTCCTCAGATGGTTCTGAGACTTTGAGAATGAACTTGAAGCTTTGAGAGAGTTTATGAGATGTCTTGAAAGCCATCATGAAGCCCAAAGAGGTCAGTATGCAAGAATTCAGAAGATTCAACCATAAATGGTAGAATTAGGGTTTTGACTGGGTCAACCCTGGGTCAACTGATGATTTGGAGAAGGTTGAGACCTAATCCAAGATCCATGAGATCATGGAGTGATGTATTGAGATGTTATAAGGATTATTCCTAGACCAACTCATCATGATTGAGGAGTTTGAGAAGTTTTAAGCTAGGGTTTCTAAGGATTGACAGTGTAAAATCCCCCAGTTTGATCCCTATCTTCCAGGCAGTTTTAGCTCAAGATGTGATTGTTATCTCATCTTCCCCACAACATGAATGTTGTATAGCTTATTCTTAGATTTAATTTGAGTGGTAGAAGTCCTTGATAGGATTTGCAGAGCTCAAGTTATGGTTTTGACAAATTGCAGGTCATCTGATGTATGTGAATCTGGGTCCTTGAAAGTCACCCAACTTGCAGACAACTTTTGCCCTAGTAGGATGATTCCTATGATCTCTTGGTCAACATGAATGTTTAAGAGCATCTTCTTATATTTCTAGAGAGTACTAGAAGTCCTTGATAGGATTTGTAGAATTCAACTTATGGTTTGTACAAGACAAGGGTATTTTGGTCATTTTGAACTTATAGGTCATTTCAAGCATATGGCCATATCTCCTACTTCCAAGCCTCAAATGAAAAAACTCAAAACATAAAAGTTGTTCAAAATGGCACTTTAAGCCTAAAAAAGTGGTCATGAGTTGTTGGAAAAGCTTGTAGCAAGAATTGACAAGAATGGGTGAAAACAACCTAAAAATGGCATATAAGTTAAATAAGTTCAAATTGGAAAATGGTTTGAGAGATCTACAAATCCAAAATAGGTCATGTAATATGTCATTTTGAATCTAAACAACATTTTGGAAACAATGGTTTAGGCACAATTTTGATTTGAGGCTTAGAAATTGGACTTGCTTTGTAATATTGTTACTTGCATATTAAGGCAACTTTGGAAAACTTCACACAAGGCAAGGAAATGCTTGTTTTTTGCACATACCACCTCAATATCTCATGAAAGGAGATTTTAACAAAAATTTGAAGGGCTGCAAGCATGATATGAGATGGTTCAATATGTCATCACATGAGAATTTCCACATCCTTCCACTTCATACTAGAAGGTTCTAGGGGCTTCTAAATTGGTTTATATATTGATCGCAAAGTCCATGGGGTCAGGGTTGGTGATTGTTGGTGGTGATTGGTGAGTGTTAGTGCAAAAGAGAGAGTGAGATACCATTTCTTCCATTTTTGCAATTCAATATCAAACTTCACTTTCTTCTTCATCTCCATTTCATTCTTCTCCACAAATCCATTCTCTGGATCATACTGAACACGTGCATACAGATTTGAGTGGCCATTGATGAAGGTTTGAAGGTGTGGCTTCAAAATTGCAAGAAAAGCAAATTGGATCCAAACTCACGATCCAAGCACTGTCCATCCAAGATCTTACAAACAGAAAGATTATCATCCATTAAAGATCATTCTTGGCAAGTTTCAAGCATTAGATTGAAGAGTAACTACACTTGCCATCATCAATTTTCAGGTTTGCAAAAGCTTTCGAAACTCTTTATTTATGCAGCATTAGGTGAAATGGTTAGGATAAGCATGATTAGAGACCATAGGTGATTGATTTCTGAGAGTTAGAGAGGATCACATGAGGTTTAATGGCAGGGTGCAGTTTCTTTCAAGATCAAGATTGGGCTGGATATTGAGTTATAATGATCATATGATAGCTTAGTAAGATCAGTGTAATATCATGAACAAGATAGTACCATTAGTAGCAAGAAGTACCATGGTTAATCTCAGAGTAAAATGGTGGAACCACGACATTAATGCTTTCTGTTTGTGAGATATAGGAGGTTTTAATGAAAACTATGCGTGTAATCGTGTTCCTGGAAGAAAATGGCACGACTTTGGTTTTGGAATGTTATGATTTCATGGAGAATCAAGAGAGAACGAAGGGGTTGAAAATGCTTGCATGGAGCTGGTGAAACCTGGAAACCCTAGGTTGAATGGGGAAGACGATCGTACAGCCGTTGGATCATGTTAAATTGCTTGACTTGTTAAACCAATCGCACGACCATTATTTGAAACGAAAACGGAGGGAAAGAATAATAGTGAAACGATGCGTTTCACTTAATGTGAAACGTCTGGGCCTGGATTTAACTTTGATATCCCCACCCCCCTTTGCACGAGCCCAATGAATACACTGGAATCTGTTACTTTTCACACCGCTCCTTTATTCTTTTTCTTTTGAGTTTTAATTGATTTTCTGAAATGCACTTGGGCCTTACACGCATTACTATCTGCACCACCCTTTCCTGGCCCATCCAACAAAAACAACTAGGCGCCTTTGATTCTGACACCCCCTCCCCCATTTCCTTTTAATTCTTTGATTTTATTTTCTTTAATTTTCTTGCATCTTTAAAAAAATCATATAAAATCAGAAAATTGATATTTTTCATTTCTTGTTTTTGCATTAGGTTCATATTTCTGTCTAGAAAATTAGTAGATAATAAAATTCCATTTTATTTTTATTTTTATATTTTTAGCATATCTTTCTTTTAAAGAGCTTTTTTAGATGATTTAGTTGATACCCCATTTTGTTGATTTTAGTTCAATTAGATCCCCTTAGATTTAGGGTCCATTCTTTTTAGGGTGATTAACTTAGGACTTTAGCTTCCTCATAGGATTTAATTCATAATTTTAGGATTAATTTTTAGATGGTTTGATTAAGTGAGATTAGAGTGATTAAAATTAGGGTTTAGGTTTAACATAGGAGAAGTAAATCATTTTCTTTTAGGAGTTTTAGTCTGATTTTGGGTATGGGACTATAGGGATATTATGGGTAGGTGTAATAGACCCTTGTGAATAAGCATTAGATTTTTCCCCCTTTCTTTAGTATTTTTAGGGTGTTTTCTGATTTGACTGTTTGTGTGGCATATTTTGTGTTGGTTGTCTATCTTTGGGGTTTATCTTTGGGGAATTGTTGTGGGGCTTGGTTTGCTTTGAAGACCTTGTTGAAGGAGCATGATGAAGGAGAAGATTGAAGATCAAGACCCAGAGGTTGAGAGGTTGGAGCTTGCAAGGATGCATGGATTGAGGTCCTAGTCTAGGAGCTTGTTCTCTGTTTGTAAGGTTCGAGATCCTGAAGTTTGAGGGAAATTCATGGTACTTTCCGGAGGAAGGCACTATGGATGTCTTTCATTCTTTCTTCTCACCTCTTTCCCAAGTATCCAATGATGTTGGAGCCTTCATGTGAGTTTAGTTTCTCCTGAGGAGGAATGTAGACTGATCACAGTTGTTGAGCCACATGGGATATGATTCCTAAATGGGAGCCCCCTAGTACTTTCCTGAGGAAGGCACTATGGGTCTGTTCACTTAGTTCCCTTAGTTCATGTAGGATTTCTAAAGTATCCAATGATGTTGGAGCCTTCATATGAGTTTAGTTTCTCCTGAGGAGGAATGTAAACTGATCACAGTTGTTGAGCCACATGGGATATGATTCCTAAGTGGAAGCCCCCTAGTACTTTCCTGAGGAAGGCACTATGGGTCTGTTCACTTAGTTCCCTTAGTTCATGTAGGATTTCCCAAGTATCCAATGATGTTGGAGCCTTCATGTGAGTTTAGTTTCTCCTGAGGAGGAATATAAACCAATCACAGTTGTTGAGCCACATGGGATATGAGTCCTGAGTATAAGCCTCCTAGTGCTTTCCTGAGGAAGGCACTATGAGTCTGCCTACTTAGCTCCCTTTCTTTGGTAAGCTTGTTTTGAGGCTTGAAGACTGGGATTGATTTCTTTTGATTAGGGTTTTGCTTTAGGGCTTTGCTTAGAGGTAGATTAGGGTTGTTTTTAGGGTTAGGATTAGGGAGAGCTTAGATGTAGATAATTTCTTTCTCAAGCATGGATGGCATTTCATTTCATTTTTATCTGTATGATTGCAGTTTACTGTTTATTGCTTGATAGCATGTTGTTTATTTTTCAGTATGATTACTGTTATTTCATGACTGGCTTGAGGTCGAGACGAGCTTGTGGAGGCTGAAGCCCCACACACATTTCCTCCCTCACTTGCATTGCATGCATTTTACTGTTAAGCTGATGCTTCGTCTGTTTTGGTGTATCATTGACATGATCCCTTAGGACTCTCATTTCCTTTGATAAGGATTTGATGATAGACTTTTAGGTTGAAACCTATGCATGACAACTTCTAGGAGTTCCCTGTTCAAACCTCAACCATAGGATGAATCCATGGCATGATAACAGTAGGACTTGATAGTCTCCCTCCTAGTTGGGCCTGTTCTCTTCTCATCTCAAAACAGTTTAAGATACAGTAATCATGAATGATTTCTTTCGTACGTTACGAGCCTTAAGCTATCTGAGAAAGGATTGTGGGAGAGTTTCTTTTCCACAGTCCGGATGTTTAGTATGGTACCCTTTGGGTGACATGCGACGCATTCACTCTCAGGTCATAGTCTCTAGTGCGGTTGAAATCGCAAACACAATAAAAATTACTTCTTTCAAAACAGGAAATAAACCGTAGTTTCCCGAACTACGTGAGCTCTGATCTCTCATGCCTGTTGAGAGTACGTAGGCACAAGATGGCGAAGTCTTGGCGAGCTACCTTCCCCCATAACCCTTCGTAGGCCGAACTACGTTGACTCTGATTTCTCATTCTCTAATGAGAATACGTAGGCATAAAGTGCGACGCTTTGCCGAGTCATTTTTCTTTTCTTTTTCAGCCAGCCTTGATAGGTAGATAGATTATAACCAACCCGTCCAAGTAAACAAACAAGCGTGGATCCCGTCGAGTACGACGGACGTGAGGGGTGCTAATACCTTCCCCTTGCGTAACCGACTCCCGAACCCAGACAATGGTTGCGATGACCTTGTCTTACCCTTATTCGTTAGGTTTTTCCGATTGTTTCCTTTCCCGCTCTGAGGGATAAATAACGAAAGGTGGCGACTCTTCTGTCATGTCGGCACCTTATTTTCGCGCAAGCGACAGCTGGCGACTCTGCTGGGGATCGAACCCAGAATCTCTGGTTCTCCGGTTCCCTATGAGAGTCATTCCTAACGCTTGTATGTTTACTTGTTGGGTTGCGTTTATTTATCGCATTTTTACTTCTCGCACTTTATTCCCCGCATTTTATTTTCAGTATAATATGATTATTTGTGCTGTTGTGGGAGAGGGAGGTTACTATGAGTGAGAAGCCGGACCTGGGCTTAAGTATGCACCTAGACATAGTTGCGGAGAGTAGTAGACGGACCTGTCTGCTGAGCAGGCACAGTTCCCTACGAAATCTGCACTCAGACGAGGTTCTCGCAGAGGTGCTCCTTTCCAGTCCTGAGGATCTGAGGGGAGTCCAGACGTGAGGATTGTCGACTCTGGGGACCGATCATTTGGAAGTCAGCTAAGTGAGGCCTCTTCATGACTTGATGATGTCACTCCTTCTGGGAATCGTATCGTCACTCATGAAAGTCTGTGACGCTGATGACCGTATAGGATGCCGTACCTTTGTCCGTGGATTAGGTCCATTCCTGTGAGCGGGGTTGGGTTTATTGCAGGAAACTTTGACCTCCAGACTACCTGGTTTTCTTGACAGTGAATCAGTTATGTTGGTACCCGGGTTTCTCAGTTGCAGAATTGTCTGTTCTTAACAGAGCAGGTTTTTTTTTATCAGAGGATCTTATCATCAGGTGTATGTCTGTTCTTGGTAGAGCAGGTTTTGATCAGAGTATTGTCATCAGTTGTTTGTTCCTGATAGAGCAGATTTCAAGTGGGGTCTGAAGATCTCATCAGCAGATGTTGTTTGTTCTTGATAGGGCAGATTTTGAGTGGGGTCTGAAGATCTCATCAGCAGCTGTATGTTTGTTCTTGATAGGGCAGATTTTTGATTTGGGGTCTGAAGACTTCATCAGCAGATATTTCTTGATCATGCACCCGGGGTCCTTATTATCATACATTTGTTCTCGACAGAGCAGAATTTTGATCTTATGTATATGGCCCTATCAGAAGGTCGTTCTTAGCAGATCAGATTAGTGGTCTTACACCGGGGTTTTCTTCTCATCAGTGATTATTGACACAGAATCTCCACAGCAGTTACCTGGATATATTATTGCATGCCTGCATTTTGCATTAGTTTGCATGTTCATTTGCATTCCATTAACGTGTGTCTGTGCTGAAAGTACCGTTTCCCCGATCCAGGATTTCTCGCCTCCTATTGTATTATTATAGCCTCTCTCAGGAAGACTGTTGCGTACAAGTTCCCGGCCCCTGATGTGTCGAAGTTGACTGTCGCTGATGCTATGTACTGCCTTAATAGGCTTTCCATATATACACGAGATTGATGTTTCCATGATTGGGCTCGGACTTCTTCTTCTTCTTCTTCTCATTATTGTCAGCGCTGGCACTAAGGCGCTAGGATCGGGGGAAATCTCCCAAGCACACAGACACACGCATGCATCTGCATGAAGTATTTGCATGGCGTACATTTTGTTGCTTTTCCTAACCTTTAATGTTGATAGGTTTTTCAGGTTCACAGGTTCCGAGCTGCTTCCGGTCTCTAGGATTGATCAGAGACTCATTCACCGTTACTCAACTCGGGCTAATCAGACAAGGATCATGGATCAGGTGCAGTCAGATGTTCAAGAGCTCCGTGAACGGATGGATTGTTTTATGGAACTGATGCAGGTAGTCGCTAATGGTCAGGACCAGCTTCGTACTTTGGTTCAACCTTTGATCTCCAGGGTTGATAGTAACGGCATACTTCATGGCGGGGCTGCGCCTACTCCTCCTCCAGTTGATGCTCCGCAGAATGTTGTTCCTGTTGCCGGGGGCAACGGCAGTGCTAATGGCAATGTAATGGCCAATATCGGACTCAATGCGACGGGCGTCGGCAATGGTAGTCTGGGAGCTAATGTCAACGTCGGGCCGGTCAACGGCAACGCTGGCGTCGGAAATCTGTTGGTGCCTCAACCGTGGCTTGAGGATCATCAGGATGATATCTTTTCTCAAAGAGGTGTGGAAGCAGAGTTGAATGCTGAAGCGCGGCTCAGGTTCAAAGCACTGGAAGACAAAATGAGAGACATTGAGAATCAGAATACGTTGGGCGTTGATATGTCCAAGCTGGGCTTAATTGCTGATTTCAAGGTACCTCATAAGTTCAAGGTGCCTGTCTTTGAGAAGTATAAGGGTACTACTTGCCCTCGTGTCCACCTTCGATCATATTATAGAAAGATGTCGGCCTATTCAGACGATGAGAAGTTGCTGATGCACTTCTTCCAAGATAGTCTTTCTGGTCCATCCCTCGAGTGGTACATGGGTTTGGAGCCCACTACTGTGCGCACCTGGAAAGATCTCGCTGAAGCATTTGTCCTCCACTATCAATACAATAGCGACTTGGCCCCCAACCGAGTTCAGCTCCAAAACCATTCGCAGCGGAATAATGAAGGCTTTAAGGAGTACGCCCAGCGGTGGCGTGAGTTGGCTGCTCGAGTTCAACCGCCGATGGTTGAGCGCGAGCTTGTGCAGATGTTTGTGGCTACCCTTCCTGGAATCTACTATGAAAAGCTAGTCAGTGGCATGTCTAGGACGTTCTCTGCTCTCATCACTATGGGCGAGCACGTCGAGAATGGTATAAAGATCGGAAAAATTCAAGGTGAATCATCCTCAGCTGGAGGAGGTGGAAAGAAACCTTACGCTGGCAAGCGTCGAGAAGGAGATGCGAGTGCTGTCACCAACGCTCGGAGAAAGGGCAAGGGCCCTCAGCAGCAGATAGCCAGTATAAATATCACGGCAGCTCCGCCGCAGCAGCAACAGCAGCAACCGCAGCAACAGAATCAACAGGGATATAGAAAATATCAGAATCGGGCTCCTTTGGCAAACCGTCACTTCGAAGCACCACCTATGTCGTATGCGCAGTTCTTGCAAACTTTGCTTCAGCTTCAGTTAGTGCAAAAGAGGACGTTGGCTCCCTTAACAGGGGCACCACCACCGGGGTATGACGCAAATGCCACTTGCGATTTCCATACTGGGGCACCAGGCCATACGATTGAGAACTGCAAAGCCTTTAAGCACAAGGTGCAGGACCTGGTAGATGCCAAGATTATCAACTTCTCTGACAATGTGCCCAATGTTACGAAAAACCCTATGCCTCATCATAGGGGAGGCGGAGTAAACGCCATTATCACGGAGGAGAGCGCAGATCTGCTGACTGATGTCAAAGACTTAAAGACGCCGCTCAGTTTCGTCAAAGCTAAGCTGTTGAAGAAGGGGTTCTTTCCAGGATGCGGAGAGTTATGCATGGCTTGTGCTACACATCCTGATGGGTGTGAGCAGCTGGTAGAAGGTATCCAAAGTCTGATGTCTGAGGGTATTTTGCAGTTCAGCCGGAGAGTTGAAAGTGTATCAGGGGAGGTTGTGCTGAAGCAGGCAGATGAAGTCGCCACCATCACCATTCCTCGTCAACCTATTACTATTTTTGCGCCCCGACCGCCTACAATCACTATTACCAGAGCCGGGCCGATCCCATTCGAGAGCACTAACGCCGTTCCGTGGCATTATGGCGCCGAAGTCTATTGCAATGGTCAGAAGTTAGAGCTGGGGCCGTATGGGTCGACTTTGCAGAATCTCGCAGGAGTCAGTGGTATTACTCGAAGCGGAAGAGTGTTTGCGCCGACAGAGGTTGTGGCAGAGAAAGTGGTCAGAGCTGATGCTGCTGATAAGGGTAAAGGCAGAGCCGTCGAAGAGGTCCCTTGTGGGGTAGAGAAAGATTTGCTTGTCAAAGATGCCGAGGAGTTCATGCGGTTAATCAAAAAGAGCGACTACAAGATTGTAGACCATCTTCATCAGACTCCGTCAAAGATTTCTATTCTCAACTTGTTGCTGTGTTCTGAAGCGCACCGCAACGCGTTACTGAAGGTATTGAACGCTGCCTACATACCGCAAGAGATATCAGTGAATCAGCTAGAAGAAGTGGTAGCCCATGTTAATGCTGGCAATGGACTAGGTTTCACAGATTTAGAGCTGACTCCTAAAGGGAGAGATCACAACAGCGCCTTGCACATCTCGATAGAGTGCAGAGGCACAATCATGTCGCATGTCCTGGTGGACACGAGTTCGTCGCTTAATGTGCTTCCGAAAAAGGCATTAATGAAGTTGGACACTCGTGGATTGCTTTGCACGCCCAGTGATCTGGTGGTGAAAGCATTTGACGGAACTAACCGCCACGTTTTCGGAGAGTTGACCCTGCCGATTCAAGTTGGTCCGGAGACGTTCGATACTGTTTTTTATATCATGGATATCATGCCTGCCTACAGTTGCCTCTTAGGTCGGCCATGGATCCACGCTGCTGGTGTCGTGACGTCCACGCTGCATCAAAAGCTCAAATATGCTGTCGGGGGAAGCATAGTAACCGTCTGTGGTTAGGAGGACATTATGGTGAGCCACTTGTCATCCTTTAAGTATGTCGAAATGGATGGCAAAATCCATGAAACTCTCTGCCAAGCATTTGAAGCCGTCAAGGTGAAAGAGGTAGCTCCTGGCGTCACAGAGAAGCAAGAGATGAATCTCTCCTCGTTCAGAGAAGCTCGGGCCGTCGTCGAAGTCGGTTCCACCCCAGGTTGGGGGCATGTTTTGGAGATACCGATCAAGCAGGATAAGTTTGGATTGGGGTATTCTCCTGAAGCTGAAGCTTCATCTTCCTCGTCTAGCAGTTCGTCTCGTGGGAAGGGGCCGATCCTATTTACCAAGGGCGGAGTGATTTTCGAAAGCATCAACGCAGCGTCTGAGGACAGCGGGGATAGCGATTGTGATCTTGACGCCTGGATTCAGCCAAGCAAGCCGGGCGAGCGCCTCGACAATTGGACCATCAAGAAGATTATCCAGCTGACAAGTGAAGAGTAATGATTTACTTTTTACAATCTTTGTACAACCCTATGTCCTACCCGGGACATAGTGGTTTTATTGTCAGGGCCTTGTTGGATTATGTACATGCATTTTGTTAATAAATCAAAGGCGTTTTCTTCGTACTCAAATATTGTGTTCTCTGTTATTCTTGTTTTATGTTTATTTTGAAAAAACAGTAAAATGGCAACGAGGTTTGTGCTAACCTGCATATTCTTGCTTTAAACTTAACCCTTGTTATTGCAGGATCCACATAACAGACGACATCGACTCTGGACCCTCTACGGCTCACTACGACTTCGATTGCCCGATATATCAAGCCGAGGATGAGATTGATGAAGACGAAGACCTTCCGGAAGAGTTGGCCCGCTTGTTGAGACAAGAGGAAAAGGTTATTCTGCCTCATGAGGAAGATATTGAGATCGTAAACCTGGGTTCTGAAGAGCTCGTCAGAAATGTCAGAGTAGGGGCTGCACTGCAGAATGATGTCAAGCATAGACTGGTCGAGATGCTTCGAGAGTATAGTGACGTCTTTGCTTGGTCATACGAAGATATGCCCGGACTTGACACAGACATCGTGGTTCATCGCTTGCCGTTGCGAGAAGATTGCCCTCCAGTCAAGCAGAAGCTTAGGACGACGAGACCAGATATGGCTGTAAAAATCAAAGAAGAAGTCCAGAAGCAGTTGGACGCAGGATTTCTAGCCGTTACCACTTACCCTCCGTGGGTCGCCAACATAGTGCCTGTACCGAAGAAGGACGGTAAGGTACGCATGTGCGTCGATTATCGGGATTTGAATAGGGCGAGCCCTATGGATGATTTCCCGTTGCCTCATATCGATGTGTTGGTCGACAACACAACCCAGTTCTCCGTGTTTTCGTTCATGGATGGCTTCTCCGGTTACAATCAGATTAAGATGGCACCGGAGGACATGGAGAAAACGACGTTTATCACCCCCTGGGGAACATTTTGCTATAAGGTAATGCCCTTCGGTCTGAAGAACGCAGGGGCCACTTACCAGCGAGCAATGGTAACTTTGTTTCATGATATGATTCATCATGAGATCGAGGTCTATGTTGATGACATGATTGCGAAGTCCCAAACGGAGGAAGAGCATCTGGTCAACTTATTGAAGCTTTTTGAGAGGCTTAGGAAGTTCAGGCTGAGGTTGAATCCTAACAAGTGCACTTTCGGAGTGCGGTCCAGAAAGTTATTGGGGTTTATCGTTAGTGAACGAGGTATCGAAGTTGATCCTGCGAAAATAAAAGCTATTCAAGAAATGCCAGCGCCGAAAACAGAAAAAGAAGTTCGTGGTTTCTTGGGCCGAATAAACTACATTGCAAGGTTTATCTCTCAGCTCACGGCCACTTGTGAACCGATGTTCAAACTTTTAAAGAAAGATCAGGCGATTACTTGGAATGAGGATTGCCAGAAGGCATTCGACAAAATAAAGCAGTATCTTCAAGAACCTCCAATCTTGATACCCCCAGTGGTTGGACGACCATTAATCATGTACCTGACGGTTCTGGAGAATAGTATGGGGTGTGTTCTCGGTCAGCACGACGAGACAGGCAGAAAAGAGCATGCCATTTATTATTTGAGTAAAAAGTTCACTGAGTGTGAATCTCGATACTCGATGCTGGAAAAGACGTGTTGTGCATTAGCTTGGGCTGCCAAACGTCTACGACAGTACATGCTCAATCACACCACTATGCTAATTTCGAAGATGGATCCGATCAAGTACGTCTTCGAGAAGCAGGCTCTTTCGGGCAGGATTGCCAGATGGCAAATGGTATTAACAGAATATGATATTCAGTACGTGTCCCAGAAGGCCATTAAGGGAAGCGTATTGTCTGATTACCTTGTCGAGCAGCCGATCGAAGACTATCAGCCGATGAAGTTTGAATTCCCTGACGAGGATATTATGTTTCTCAAAGCGAAGGATTGCGACGAGCCATTGCCCGGTGAGGGGCCAGATAGGAAGTCTTAGTGGAAGTTGATATTCGATGGAGCGGTTAATTCCTATGGAAGTGGTATCGGGGCTATCATCACGACTCCTCACGGATCCCACATCCCGTTTACTGCGAGACTGACGTTTCTAGTTACCAACAATGAGGCGGAGTATGAAGCATGTATTATGGGTCTAGAAGAGGCAATTGATTTGAGAATCAAGAATCTAGACGTATATGGTGACTCAGCGCTTGTGATCAATCAGATTAAAGGGGAGTGGGAAACTCGTCAAGCGAATTTGGTGCCGTACATGAATTATGCCAGGAGGCTGCTTCCGTTCTTCGATCGAGTGGAACTCCATCATGTACCCAGGGCTGAAAATCAGATGACTGATGCCTTAGCCACGTTGGCTTCAATGTATAAGGTCAATTTTTGGAATGAGGCTCCAAGAATTGTGCTTTCACGTCTTGACAGACCGACATTTGTCTTTGCAATCGAGGATGCCGCCGACGACAAGCCATGGTTCCACGACATCCAGACCTTCCTTATGACTAAGGAGTATCCTGCGGGTGCGTCAACCCAGGATAAGAAGACTCTGAGGAGGCTGTCTGGAAACTTTTACCTCAATCCTGATGGAGTGTTGTATAAGAGAAACCATGATCTCGTGCTACTCAGATGTGTAGATGAGAAAGAGGCAGGTATGCTCATGGAAGAAGTCCATGAGGGCACATTTGGTACGCACGCCGGCGGGCATGCCATGACGAGAAAGATCCTGAGAGAAGGATATTACTGGCTGACTATGGAGTCGGATTGCTTCAGATTCGCGAAGAGATGTCATAAATGCCAGATTTATGCTGATAAAGTTCATGTGCCTCCGTGCCCCTTGAATGTCATGTCTTCCCCTTGGCCGTTCTCCATGTGGGGCATCGACATGATAGGCAAGATCGAGCCCACTGCATCCAATGGTCATCGTTTCATTCTGGTAGCTATCGACTACTTCACCAAATGGGTGGAGGCAGCCTCGTACGCTAATGTGACCAAGCAAGTGGTAGCTAAATTCATAAAGAGGGACATCATTTGTCGTTATGGAGTTCCCGAGCGGATCATTACTGATAATGGTTCGAATTTGAATAACAAGATGATGAAGGAGCTGTGCCAAAGCTTCAAGATTGAACACCACAACTCATCTCCTTACCGGCCGAAGATGAATGGCGTCGTCGAAGCCGCCAACAAGAACATAAAGAAGATTGTTCAGAAGATGGTTGTGACCTACAAAGATTGGCACGAGATGCTGCCGTTTGCCTTACACGGTTATCGTACGACGGTGCGTACGTCGACCGGGGCAACTCCTTTCTCCTTGGTGTACGGTATGGAAGTTGTCCTACCGTTAGAAGTGGAGATTCCTTCTTTGCGAGTTTTGATTGATGTGAAGCTCGACGAGGCAGAATGGATTAC
The DNA here is from genome assembly GCA_963859935.3 of Lathyrus sativus. NCBI lineage: Eukaryota > Viridiplantae > Streptophyta > Magnoliopsida > Fabales > Fabaceae > Lathyrus > Lathyrus sativus. The sequence continues at coordinate 685,188,752 of OZ012735.1, read as the reverse complement.
GAATCGTTTGAACCAGCTCAGCCTGATGGACGAGAAGAGGTTAGCATCGATTGCGTTTGGTCGTCTGTACCAAAGCCGAATGAAGAAAGCTTATGACAAGAAGGTGCGTCCCAGAAGCTTTCAGACGGGTGATCTCGTCCTGAAGAAGATTCTTCCGCCACACTCCGATCACCGGGGCAAGTGGACTCCGAATTACGAAGGGCCGTATGTCGTCAGCAAGGTCTTCTCGGGAGGAGCTTTGTTGTTATCCACGATGGATGGTGAAGATTTTGCATCCCCGGTGAACGCGGACGCAGTTAAAAAATACTTTGCTTGAAAGAGACCCGCTGGACAAAAAGAAAGAGTCCAGGCAAAAAAGGGGCATCCCGACGAACCAAAAACAGAATAAAAGGTTCGGGCAAAAATTAGGGATAAATTGAAAAAATGTACACCCGCGAAGTCGAAAACCTACACTGGGCGGCTTCGGCAAAAAAGGGTATCCCGGTGAACTGAAAACCCGTAAAGGGCGGTTCACGCAAAAGTTAGGGATTTGAATAAGCAAATGGCTGCGTTCCGCATGTGGACTTTCATTGTTTAGTGGTTTGGAGGACCTGAGGGCCGTTTATCTGAATCAATCTCTTCCGAAGCTGAAGCGTCGGAGAAGTATCGAAGTCGAGTGGGTCTTAGAGGGATCAACTCATGGTGTTCGTCTACGCCTCGTTGCCGACATTTGTATATACTGATGTATATTTATGTTTTATTTTTGCGCGGCTTCCTCATTCCAGGAGTTCGCCTCTGTTGTAAAACATTTTTACCCATTCAGGGGTTCATCATCAATAAAATGCATATTATTCAGCAATTCTGCTTGCCTGTTTAAGCATTTATCTGTTTTGTTTGCGAAAGAAAACGCCGATGTTTTTGATAAAATGCGCATACATAAACTTATGGGCCTAGGCCCATTGATTGTCGAAGCAATTAATTACCTGAATATTGTCATGAGATAACAACCTTGATAGGCCCCTTTGAGAAGGGTGTCTTGTCTGTTTGTTTGTGTGGTTGCAGGTGTAGCACATTCCAGACAATGCGCCGTGCGCATCCCCGAAGCAGGACGATTCCTCTTTCTCCAGCAGAGTTCAGTAGTCTCTCCTCCGCAGAATCTGAACGCAAGATAGTGAGCATTGATATGTGTCCCCAGGCAGAGATGATTCTTCTCCCCAAGCAGACGCATCCCGAAGGAACGTCACCTCCTCAGCTGAGTCGCGCGCCGAAGCTCGTATTCTTCCCCAGCACCGGGTCACAAGTGCAGGTCTCATTGAAATGTTCGGGTGCCGAAGCTCGTGTTTGCCCCAATAAAGTCGCCAAAGCTCGTATTCTCCCCCCGCACCGGGTCACAAGTGCAGGATTCGTAGGAAATTATTCATACGCCGAAGTATGCAGTAACTGATGGTGCCGGACCGAAGCCTCCAGCGGAATTGAGATTCCCCACCAGAGCCGTATTCTCTCCCGAAGTCGGATGATTCCCTCTTCCCCAGTAGAGTGTTGGAACAACTGATGTTGTATTCCCCTGCAGAATTGTACTCTCCCCCGAAGTCAGATGATTCTTTCTTCCCCAGCGAAATTGAAACTCCTCATCAGAGTCGTACTCTCCAGTGAAGGGGAATGATTTCTCTTTCCCCGACTGAGTCTGCAAACCCCCAAGAGAGCCGAATCCTTGGAAGCAGTTGGGACCATGAGTGGATTTTCCCTAGCAGAGTATTGGACAACCGATGCAGTATTTCCCCAGAGTCGCACTCTCTCCAGCGAAGCAGAATGACTTCTCCTTCCTCATCCGAGTTTGCAGATGTCCAAGAGAGCCGAGTCCTTGGAAGTTGATCAGACCATGTTTAGTTGTTTCCCCAGTGGAGTGTTGAGCAGCTGAAGTTGTTTCTCCACAGAGGTGTTATCCCCAGAAAAGTAGCCATGGCGGCCCCGCAGTTTATTCCCGCGATTGGTATCGCTTTCCTTCAGCAGGTCCAGGTTCTCGTAGAGCTTCGTTCCTCTGCAGTAATCAACTGAAGTTGTTTTCCCTGCAGCAGTCAGCTGGAGATCATTTCCCCGGACGGAGTCTAATTGATATTGGCGTGTCCACGCTCTCCTCAGCAGGATGATTCCTCTACCTGAGTAGTTCTTTTCTCCTTGACAGGAGGATTCCCCCCTCGGCATTTATTTTGCTGACGGGATCGCATCATTGTGCATGATTGCATAGCATTTAGCATAAACGCATAGCATTTCCACCGCGTGGGGCATGGCGCCGAAGCATATGCATCATAAACATGATCTAGGTTGTTGCCGTTCTTGTTTTACAGGTGTTCCGCCGAAGAATCAGTTGCTCAGGATGATTCCTGACATTCTCCCCAACGAAGTCGCTGGCTCAAAGATGATTTTTGAGATCCCCAGCGAAGTCTGCAGTTCAAGATGATTCTCGAATCCCTCAGCAGGGCCGTTTGCTTAAGATGATTCTTAAGACCTCAGTGCAGTCTCCAGGGTTGGTCGCTCAGATTGATACTTGGAGTCTTCAGCTAAGATCGCCCAGGATGGTTCCTGAAGCCCCAAGAGAGCCGAGTCCTTGGAAGCTTCTCAAGCCGTGATCAGTCTGTCCCCAGTAAGAGTCGCCCAGGATAGTTCCTGGAATCCCCAACAAAGTGTTTGCTCAGAACGGTTATCAGTTCAAGATGATTATTGCAGTCCCCAGCAGAGTTGATTTATCCAGAAGGAGTTCTGGACCCCCGGAGCGGAGTTACGTGATAGTTCTCCAAATTCCCCAGCGGCGAAGCGTTATCCCCAGCAGGTTTTCCAACGGCGGAGTTAGAATCTCTCCTGAAGACTCCATGATTGAAGTCCGACCGTGAAGCGGCATGATTGACTATGAATTACCAATTACCGTGTGACCAATTCCCCAATAGATTATGTTTGTTTCCGGCGGCGATGTTGGATGTTTGTTTTGACGGCGAGGTCAGATTATGTTTTTTCCGGCGGCGAGGTTGGATGTTTGTTTTGACGGCGAGGTCAGATTATGTTTTTTCCGGCGGCGAGGTTGGATGTTTGTTTTGACGGCGAGGTCAGATTATGTTTTTTCCGGCGGCGAGGTTGGATGTTTGTTTTGACGGCGAGGTCATATTACGTTTGTTTCTGGCGGCGAGGTTGGATGTTTGTTTTGACGGCGAGGTCAGATTACGTTTGTTTCCGGCGGCAAGGTTGGATGTTTGTTTTGACGGCGAGGTCAGATTATGTTTTTTCCGGCGGCGAGGTTGGATGTTTGTTTTGACGGCGAGGTCAGATTACGTTTGTTTCCGGCGGCGAGGTTGGATGTTTGTTTTGACGACGAGGTCAGATTATGTTTTTTCCGGCGGCGAGGTTGGATGTTTGTTTTGACGGCGAGGTCAGATTACGTTTGTTTCCGGCGGCGAGGTTGGATGTTTGTTTTGACGGCGAGGTCAGATTACGTTTGTTTCCGGCGGCGAGGTTGGATGTTTGTTTTGACGGCGAGGTCAAATTACGTTTGTTTCCGGCGGCGAGGTTGGATGTTTGTTTTGACGGCGAGGTCAAATTACGTTTGTTTCCGGCGGCGAGGTTGGATGTTTGTTTTGACGGCGAGGTCAGAATACGTTTGTTTCCGGCGGCGATGTTGGAGGTTTGTTTTGACGGCGAGGTCAAATCATGTTTGTGTTCGACGACGATGTTGGATGTTTGCTTTGACGACGAGGTCAGATTATGTCTGTTTTGGCGGCGATGTCAGAAGATTATGTTTGACGGCAATGTCAGATTTAGTTCTCCAGCGGCGATGTGGGGTATTTTGATTGTCCGACGGCGATGTCAGATTTAGTTCTCCAGCGGCGATGCAGGGTATTTTGATTGTCCGACGGCGATGTCAGATTTAGTTCTCCAGCGGTGATGCGGGGTATTTTGATTGTCCGACGACGATGTCAGATGTAGTTCTCCAGCGGCGATGCGGGGTATTTTGATTGTCCGACGGCGATGTCGGATTTAGTTCTCCAACGGCGATGTGGGGTATTTTGATTGTCCGACGGCGATGTCGGATGTAGTTCTCCAGCGGCGATGCGGGGTATTTTGATTGTCCGACGATGATGTCGGATGTAGTTCTCCAGCGGCGATGCGGGGTATTTTGATTGTCCGACGGCGATGTCAGATTTAGTTCTCCAGCGGCGATGCGGGGTATTTTGATTGTCCGACGGCGATGTCAGATTTAGTTCTCCAACGGCGATGCGGGGTATTTTAATTGTCCGACGGCGATGTCAGATTTAGTTCTCCAGCGGCGATGCGGGGTATTTTGATTGTCCGACGGTGATGTCAGATTTAGTTCTCCAGCGGCGATGCGGGGTATTTTGATTGTCCGACGGTGATGTCAGATTTAGTTCTCCGGCGGTGATGTTGGATGTTTGTTTCCCCGAGTTATGGGTGTTCTTGACGGTGATGTCAGGTGATTCGGTGTTCCAGCGGCGATGTTGGGTGTTTCTCAGAATTTTGTTTGCTTCTGACGGTGATGTCAGGTGGTTTAGTCTTCCAGCGGTGATGTTGGGTGTTTGGTTGTTTGATGACAATGTCAGAAGAATTTAATGTGGATGACTGATGGCGATGTCAGATCAGTATTTCTCCAGCTAGTTATCGTGCAGCTAGTATTGCAGTATTAGAAGATTTGTTCCCCGCAGAGTATCGTGTGCTCGTGCAGTTGGCAAATTTTCGGGTTTACCGGTATTCAACCGTCTCGCACCTTGATTGGCTGAGAGTCGTTCGCTTCTCACCCAGTCAGGTTCAAGCCGTTTGAATAGGGGCAGCTGTTGCACCCCAAAATTTGACCAACATTTATTTATCCATCAAGTGTTTGAAGGTTGATACCTTCATCAGAAAGTTCAAGAGATCCTCAGAGAAATTGGTTGAAACCAAGGTTGTGTGCTTCATAGCTTGAGAGTTGTGGGAGCTCCTCAGATGATTCTGAGACTTTGAGAATGAACTTGAAGCTTTGAGAGAGTTTATGAGATGTCTTGAAAGCCATCATGAAGCCCAGAGAGGTCAGTATGCAAGAATTCAGAAGATTCAACCATGAATGGTAGAATTAGGGTTTTGACTGGGTCAACCCTGGGTCAACTGATGATTTGGAGAAGGTTGAGACCTAATCCAAGAGCCATGAGATCATGGAGTGATGTATTGAGATGTTATAAGGATGATTCCTAGACCAACTCATCATGATTGAGGAGTTTGAGAAGTTTTAAGCTAGGGTTTCTAAGGATTGACAGTGTAAAATCCCCCAGTTTGATCCCTATCTTCCAGGCAGTTTTAGCTCAAGATGTGATTGTTATCTCATCTTCCCCACAACATGAATGTTGTAGAGCTTGTTCTTAGATTTAATTTGAGTGGTAGAAGTCCTTGATAGGATTTGCAGAGCTCAAGTTATGGTTTTGACAAATTGCAGATCATCTGAGGTATGTGAATCTGGGTCCTTGAAAGTCACCCAATTTGCAGACAACTTTTGCCCTAGTAGGATGATTCCTATGATCTCTTGGTCAACATGAATGTTGAAGAGCATCTTCTTAGCTTTCTAGAGAGTACTAGAAGTCCTTGATAGGATTTGTAGAACTCAACTTATGGTTTGTACAAGACAAGGGTATTTTGGTCATTTTGAACTTATAGGTCATTTCAAGCATATGGCCATATCTCCTACTTCCAAGCCTCAAATGAAAAAACTCAAAACATAAAAGTTGTTCAAAATGGCACTTTAAGCCTAAAAAAGTGGTCATGAGTTGTTGGAAAAGCTTGTAGCAAGAATTGACAAGAATGGGTGAAAACAACCTAAAAATGGCATATAAGTTAAATAAGTTCAAATTGGAAAATGGTTTGAGAGATCTACAAATCCAAAATAGGTCATGTAATATGTCATTTTGAATATAAACAACATTTTGGAAACAATGGTTTAGGCACAATTTTGATTTGAGGCCTAGAAATTGGACTTGCTTTGTAATGTTGTTACTTGCATATTAAGGCAACTTTGGAAAACTTCACACAAGGCAAGGAAATGCTTGTTTTTTGCACATACCACCTCAATATCTCATGAAAGGAGATTTTAACACAAATTTGAAGGGCTGCAAGCATGATATGAGATGGTTCAACATGTCATCACATGAGAATTTCCACATCCTTCCACTTCATACTAGAAGGTTCTAGGGGCTTCTAAATTGGTTTATATATTGATTGCAAAGTCCATGGGGTCAGGGTTGGTGATTGTTGGTGGTGATTGGTGAGTGTTAGTGCAAAACAGAGAGTGAGATACCATTTCTTCCATTTTTGCAATTCAATATCAAACTTCACTTTCTTCTTCATCTCCATTTCATTCTTCTCCACAAATCCATTCTCTGGATCATACTGAACACGTGCATACAGATTTGAGTGGCCATTGATGAAGGTTTGAAGGTGTGGCTTCAAAATTGCAAGAAAAGCAAATTGGATCCAAACTCACGATCCAAGCACTGTCCATCCAAGATCTTGCAAACAGAAAGATTATCATCCATTAAAGATCATTCTTGGCAAGTTTCAAGTATTGGATTGAAGAGTAACTACACTTGCCATCATCAATTTTCAGGTTTGCAAAAGCTTTCGAAACTCTTTATTTATGCAGCATTAGGTGAAATGGTTAGGATAAGCATGATTAGAGACCATAGGTGATTGATTTCTGAGAGTTAGAGAGGATCACATGAGGTTTAATGGCAGGGTGCAGTTTCTTTCAAGATCAAGATTGGGCTGGATATTGAGTTATAATGATCATATGATAGCTTAGTAAGATCAGTGTAATATCATGAACAAGATAGTACCATTAGTAGCAAGAAGTACCATGGTTAATCTCAGAGTAAAATGGTGGAACCACGACATTAATGCTTTCTGTTTGTGAGATATAGGAGGTTTTAATGAAAACTATGCGTGTAATCGTGTTCCTGGAAGAAAATGGCACGACTTTGGTTTTGGAATGTTATGATTTCATGGAGAATCAAGAGAGAACGAAGGGGTTGAAAATGCTTGCATGGAGCTGGTGAAACCTGGAAACCCTAGGTTGAATGGGGAAGACGATCGTACAGCCGTTGGATCATGTTAAATTGCTTGACTTGTTAAACCAATCGCACGGCCATTATTTGAAACGAAAACGGAGGGAAAGAATAATAGTGAAACGATGCGTTTCACTTAATGTGAAACGTCTGGGCCTGGATTTAACTTTGATATCCCCACCCCCCTTTGCACGAGCCCAATGAATACACTAGAATCTGTTACTTTTCACACCGCTCCTTTATTCTTTTTCTTTTGAGTTTTAATTGATTTTCTGAAATGCACTTGGGCCTTACACGCATTACTATCTGCACCACCCTTTCCTGACCCATCCAACAAAAACAACTAGGCGCCTTTGATTCTGACACCCCCTCCCCCATTTCCTTTTAATTCTTTGATTTTATTTTCTTTAATTTTCTTGCATCTTTAAAAAAATCATATAAAATCAGAAAATTGATATTTTTCATTTCTTGTTTTTGCATTAGGTTCATATTTCTGTCTAGAAAATTAGTAGATGATAAAATTCCATTTTATTTTTATTTTTATATTTTTAGCATATCTTTCTTTTAAAGAGCTTTTTTAGATGATTTAGTTGATACCCCATTTTGTTGATTTTAGTTCAATTAGTTCCCCTTAGATTTAGGGTCCATTCTTTTTAGGGTGATTAACTTAGGACTTTAGCTTCCTCATAGGATTTAATTCATAATTTTAGGATTAATTTTTAGATGGTTTGATTAAGTGAGATTAGAGTGATTAAAATTAGGGTTTAGGTTTAACATAGGAGAAGTAAATCATTTTCTTTTAGGAGTTTTAGTCTGATTTTGGGTATGGGACTATAGGGATATTATGGGTAGGTGTAATAGACCCTTGTGAATAAGCATTAGATTTTCCCCCCTTTCTTTAGTATTTTTAGGGTGTTTTCTGATTTGACTGTTTGTGTGGCATATTTTGTGTTGGTTGTCTATCTTTGGGGTTTATCTTTGGGGAATTGTTGTGGGGCTTGGTTTGCTTTGAAGACCTTGTTGAAGGAGCATGATGAAGGAGAAGATTGAAGATCAAGACCCAGAGGTTGAGAGGTTGGAGCTTGCAAGGATGCATGGATTGAGGTCCTAGTCTAGGAGCTTGTTCTCTGTTTGTAAGGTTCGAGATCCTGAAGTTTGAGGGAAATTCATGGTACTTTCCTGAGGAAGGCACTATGGATGTCTTTCATTCTTTCTTCTCACCTCTTTCCCAAGTATCCAATGATGTTGGAGCCTTCATGTGAGTTTAGTTTCTCCTGAGGAGGAATGTAGACTGATCACAGTTGTTGAGCCACATGGGATATGATTCCTAAATGGGAGCCCCCTAGTACTTTCCTGAGGAAGGCACTATGGGTCTGTTCACTTAGTTCCCTTAGTTCATGTAGGATTTCTCAAGTATCCAATGATGTTGGAGCCTTCATGTGAGTTTAGTTTCTCCTGAGGAGGAATGTAAACTGATCACAGTTGTTGAGCCACATGGGATATGATTCCTAAGTGGAAGCCCCCTAGTACTTTCCTGAGGAAGGCACTATGGGTCTGTTCACTTAGTTCCCTTAGTTCATGTAGGATTTCCCAAGTATCCAATGATGTTGGAGCCTTCATGTGAGTTTAGTTTCTCCTGAGGAGGAATATAAACCAATCACAGTTGTTGAGCCACATGGGATATGAGTCCTGAGTATAAGCCTCCTAGTGCTTTCCTGAGGAAGGCACTATGAGTCTGCCTACTTAGCTCCCTTTCTTTGGTAAGCTTGTTTTGAGGCTTGAAGACTGGGATTGATTTCTTTTGATTAGGATTTTGCTTTAGGGCTTTGCTTAGAGGTAGATTAGGGTTGTTTTTAGGGTTAGGATTAGGGAGAGCTTAGATGTAGATAATTTCTTTCTCAAGCATGGATGGCATTTCATTTCATTTTTATCTGTATGATTGCAGTTTACTGTTTATTGCTTGATAGCATGTTGTTTATTTTTCAGTATGATTACTGTTATTTCATGACTGGCTTGAGGTCGAGACGAGCTTGTGGAGGCTGAAGCCCCACACACATTTCCTCCCTCACTTGCATTGCATGCATTTTACTGTTAAGCTGATGCTTCGTCTGTTTTGGTGTATCATTGACATGATCCCTTAGGACTCTCATTTCCTTTGATAAGGATTTGATGATAGACTTTTAGGTTGAAACCTATGCATGACAACTTCTAGGAGTTCCCTGTTCAAACCTCAACCATAGGATGAATCCATGGCATGATAACAGTAGGACTTGATAGTCTCCCTCCTAGTTGGGCCTGTTCTCTTCTCATCTCAAAACAGTTTAAGATACAGTAATCATGAATGATTTCTTTCGTACGTTACGAGCCTTAAGCTATCTGAGATAGGATTGTGGGAGAGTTTCTTTTCCACAGTCCGGATGTTTAGTATGGTACCCTTTAGGTGACATGCGGCGCATTCACTCTCAGGTCATAGTCTCTAGTGCGGTTGAAATCGCAAACACAATAAAAAGCACTTCTTTCAAAACAGGAAATAAACCGTAGTTTCCGAACTACGTGAGCTCTGATCTCTCATGCCTGTTGAGAGTACGTAGGCACAAGATGGCGAAGTCTTGGCGAGCTACCTTCCCCCATAACCCTTCGTAGGCCGAACTACGTTGACTCTGATTTCTCATTCTCTGATGAGAATACGTAGGCATAAAGTGCGACACTTTGCCGAGTCATTTTTCTTTTCTTTTTCAGCCAGCCTTGATAGGTAGATAAATTATAACCAACCCGTCCAAGTAAACAAACAAGCGTGGATCCCGTCGAGTACGACGGACGTGAGGGGTGCTAATACCTTCCCCTTGCGTAACCGACTCCCGAACCCAGACAATGGTTGCGATGACCTTGTCTTACCCTTATTCGTTAGGTTTTTCCGATCGTTTCCTTTCCCGCTCTGAGGGATAAATAACGAAAGGTGGCGACTCTTCTGTCATGCCGGCACCTTATTTTCGCGCAAGCGACACCTTCATGGGAATAAATAAAGTTCGATGGCGACTCTCGTAAGTCCATCCATGATCGTGCAACCCTTGTTTTGCATATCGCGAAGATCGTATTTTTTGAGGTACGACATTCTTTCAGTGCAAGTTTTGTCTTGATCTTATCTTCTGATGGAATTTTTCTGATGTGAAATGATGATGAGTCCAGAAGATATTGCATTTAGATAAAGATGCCATGAAGTATCAGAGTCTTCAGAGTCAGAAGCTTTCCAATACCCCCGCCATTTACTTGAGTGTTCCCTTCATGAGTCATCCTCAAGAAATCAAATATGGACTTGGCAACATCTCTATTTGTTATCTTCTCATACTCAGTATAAAAGATATCATTGAGCAATATAGTTCTTGCCTTATGATGATTCTTATAGTCCTTCTTTTGTTGATCAGTCATAACACTTCTTGCTACTTTATTACTTGCATCATCAACTGGGTGAAAGTAGCCATCAACTATAAGATCCCAAAGATCTACATCATAACCAAGAAAGAAACTTTCGATTCTATCTTTTAGCAGTCAACCTTATCACCATCAAAGACTGGTGGTTTTACATTGTAGTGATCTTTCTCATTGTTAGCAGCAGCTGAAGCAACCATTGTTTCTCACACAAACTAGATCAACACTAAGCACAGTAAAATGTTGATAAAGCTTTTTATCACAGTTAGAACTAGAGCTCTGATGCCAATTGAAGGTTCGAAAAACACAAGAAAAGGGGATTTGAATTGGTTTTTAAAAACAAAAGCTTTTTACCAACTCAAAAACTCAACAATTAAAAGATTGAACAATGAGAGACACACAAGGATTTTTATACTGGTTCGCTTAAAACTAAAAGATAATCCAGTCCATCCACTAAGGTGATTTCACCTTATACACAAGGACTTAATCCACTATAATCTACTAATTACAAATGCACTAGTAACAACTGGTGATTAACAAACCATAAAGACAAACAATCAATGTTTTCTCAAGGATACTAACCTAACTGGTCCCTCAAAGAACTAATAACAAAAAGTTTGAATAAAGATTGTGTGTTTACAAGTTGCTTTTACACAAGCAGATTTTACACAAATGAAATACACAAAAATACTTAAAGAAGAGTTTGCACAAAATTGAGATCTTTTCACGTAGAAACAGTCTTGTAAATTCGGCAACTTCTTTTTCTTCAAGTCTCAAAGTCCTCTATATATAGCATAAAAAAGGAACCGTTTGAGGGAAAATCAAGAATACAAAAATGTAGCTTTCCACTAATAGAATAGTGACAGGTGTGAAGAATAGTACAATCCTTTCGCCACAAAATCAGGTAATAGGGGAATAATTTTATTTGGTACTGTGTACTATTTTTTTTATCACGTATCCTTTATCCTTATATTTAAATTCATTGGCTTCTGATGAAAAGTTGATGAAGCATGAACAGAAGAATCACATAACTTGAAATCAAACCTTCAGAATCATCAATAAGAGCTTATCTTACCGGCTGACCAGAACCTAAAGTGGGCCAGAGACAACGTCTGCGATGCTGGGTGTGAAAGATGAGGAGGGGGTGTACCTACAAGGTGCTCCGATGCTAAAGTGAGAATTATGAGAAAAGAAGGCAAGTACGTATGTGTGTTTAGGATGATTATTGAATACCTGACCCTCTAAAATGAGAGGGTTTTTATAACACCCTTAGTGTTTGGCCATTGGTCCCTATTTTCGGGGTAAGATATTCGCTCCCCAAACAATAGGTAACTTCCAAAAACTAGTCATTGGAACGGGCAGAGGTGCCCAAAACTAGTCGTTTCTATGGAAACAGGCGCAGTAACGGGCACAGGCGTCGTGATTGTTTTTAGATGGTGGAACCATGCGTGACGGGCATGAACTGCTAAGGAGGGGAAGTTGGCCCTAGAGGTCAACCGACCAACCTTCCCCGGTAGAGGGGCAGAAAGGTAAATGCTTCCTTAAATTGGCTAGATTTAGGCAATTGGGTCGTTCTGGGAGCAGAAGTAGATTGGACCATGCATAGCCATTGGGCCAATCCAGAACAGGAGCCCCTTAAGTCGTTGCTCCCGAGCTGAGCGTGATGACTTAAGGGCAGCTCGTAGTCCCGAGGAGGACCAGGCATGGTCGTCACCTGTTGCTGAGATGAGGTTGTTCCTCGGTGCCCGAGGGAACCTGTGCTCGGGGGACCTGTGGCATTGCCTGGTGGGGAGCCCAACGATTAATGTGGTATGAAGAGCTGAAGTGCCACGCGTGCCTCGAGCCATGTATAACATTTAATGCATAATGATGGCTAGGCTAGGGTCATGATAATACCCCTAGCCGCACGTGCTCGTGCACGTACCCATGAACTGTCTATAAATCCCTCGTCTACCGCCATTCAACGTTGTCTAACCACCGTACGTGAATCGACTAGAGTTCTTCGACCCCCAAACTTCCTTCTTCGACTATGTAAGTACCTGACCTTATCTCTGTTATAATTTTTTTCACTCTCTGCTTTTTTAGACTACATGTGGTTAAGGAGAAACTAGGTAGCGTATGGGCTGTTTTCGGTGATTGTTGGTGGCTGGAGATGGTTTGGCCATTTTTCGCTGTTGTCGGCATCGCCAAAGCCTTAGGAACTTAGGCCTTTTAGTTGATTATGACGCCATTGCGACAACGGAAGCGTTTGTCGCCGATGGAAACCGTGAATTTTCGGTGTACTTATGAGTTTTCCGTTGGTTTTCCAGCGGAAATTCTAGGTAGCATACCGGGGAGGTTCTCCCCACGCGTGTTAGAGGGATTCCCTCGAGCGTCTCCTTGCACTGTAGCTGTGCCATTTGAGTAGGGCTTAGGTTGGAGACGTTGTCCTTAGGCCTTCGCGCGCCCTTTTACTTGACTAGCGGTGGAAGGATGGATTTGACTTTGTCATCAAATTCACTTTTGTTTTCTATTTTTCAGGTAAAGGAGATGTTACGTGAAGCTGAGGATGAAATCTTGAAAGATCTGTTCGAGGAGAGCTCCTTGGAGGATGGCGATACTGAAGATACTTCCACGACCCGGGACACTGGTGAAACACCTACTTTAAGGACTACCACTGAGAAGTGGTCCGTTGCGCAACCTAGTGAGCATGCCTCCCTCTTCGCCTCTTACACCAGAGACGCCTTCATGTCGATGGGAGCTGAGGGAGCGTGGGAGGTCCATTTCCTCGGAGAGGATGACCGCATTTTCTCGTCATACGGGGAGAGGTTCCCTATATATGAATATGTCTTCAAAGAGATGGGGCTGAGGCTTTCCTTTACAGATTTTCAAAGGGTAATCTTTGTGCATCTGGATCTCGCACCTTCGCATTGCATCCAAACTCGATTGCCTTCATACGAGCATTCGAGCTGGTGTGCGATTATCTGGAGATTGGAGCTACCATTCCCCTTTTCTTTGTTGTCTTCCATCTTCAGCGACAAGTTTCAAGGAGGAAGTTCGGTTGGGTCTCCATGAAGCAGGGGAAGAAGCTATTCAAGCCCTTTTCTGAGTCCATTAGGACTTTCAAGGAAAGGTTTTATATTATCGAGCCCGTGTCGGAGAGGGCCATCGACTCCATATTTGTCGGAGAGGTTTCAACGGATGAGGGAGTGGAAGCCCTCGTCGTAGAGCAAGGCAAAATATAGGCGCATAGGTTGTTGAAGTTCCCCTTTTGCTGGAGTGGGGCTCATTTTACCCGGCCAGTCGACGATTATATCGCCACTCCTCACATGTTGGGTGACGATGACCGAGCCAGCTATGCCAAACTGGTGGCTTTCATGGACGATTTTCTTCCTTCCTAGTGTGTGACACGTGGTAGGAAGATTATTTATGAAGAAGATGGGGGACCTAAGGTGGAAGCCCGATATATCGATACAAAAGAACTCCTCGAGTGTAACACTCATGCGGAGGCTTTAGAACTTCTGGGTAGCCTTTTATTTCTTCTTAGTTTGTCTGAATTGTTATTTTCTTCATGTTTTAATGGGGACAAAATATGAGACCCAAATCAAACCCCCCTTTCTTGTGTTTCTCAACCTTCAAATATATCCTAGTGGGAATAGACTATTTCACTAAGTGGATTGAGGCTATACCATTGGTAAATGTTGACCAGGACTAAGTAATCCAATTTATCCGAAAACATATTATTTATAGGTTTGGGATCCCAAAAACTATTAAAATGGATCAAGGATCAATTTTCACTGGTCGAAAGGTTCAAGAGTTTGCTAAAGAAATGGGGTTCAAACTTTTGACATTTACACCTTATTATGCTCGAGAAAATGATCAAGTCGAAGCAACAAATAAGGTGGTGATTGGTTTGACAAAAAAACATGTGAGAAAAAAACCAAAGAATTGACACAAGACATTAGGCCAGATTTTATGGGCATATCGAACCTCCCGTAAAGATGCTACAAGTACTATACCCTTTCGACTAACATATGGTCACGATGCAATGTTACAATTCAAAATCTATCTGCAGTCAACTAGAATTCAAAGACAACATGAAATCCCATCAGATTCTTATTGGACTGTGATGTTGGACGAATTAGTTGACTTAGATGAAGAAAAATTAAATGCCTTAGAGTTATTAAAGAGACAAAAGAGAAGAGTAGAGAATTCGCATAACAAAAAGGTCAAAGTTAAGTAGTTTTCGACTGGAGACCTATTTTGGAAACTAATTTTTCCCATGGATCAAAAAACAAAGCATTGGGTAAATGATCTCCTAAGTGGGAGGGCCATTTTCAAATTATTCGATTTTTTTTTTCTAATGGTGTATATGAGGTCGAAGAGTTAACTGAAGATCGAAGAATCTTGAAAGTAAATGGGAAATATTTGAAGGAAAAAAATATATAAACTTGCACTTCAAGAAGTAAAAATAATGAAAGAGTAATCCATGTCAATCGAAGCCAAGATGGTAGATTAAAATGCATTGGTTGCAAAAATGGCTAAGTATTTACATAAAGGCCACTAAAGGCTTAAAACATCATTACAAAAAAACAAAAAAACCAAAGTATTCGATAGTTACAACAAATTATAATGGTAGGGAAGCTTTCATCTTTTGTTATTTTGACTTATGAAGCATCAAGCGCCACTCACACACAAATTTTTTGCTCGAAATGCCATCAATTTCCTTACCAAGCTTTTGAGCTCGTCCGACATGGTGCATGCCTACTTGAATTTCTTTGGCCAATTCATCTTGATCAAACTTAAGGAGTTCTTCTTTACACTCCTTGGACTTAGAGATTTTGGCTTACAAGTCTTTGATTTGTTGTTCCCAAGCTTTGACATTTTTGTCATAGGCTTCGATTTCCTTTTTATTCTGCTCAGAGCCCTTCTCCAACTCTGCAACTTTTGTAGTGGATTCAATGGTTGCATCCCATTCATCCATCTGGGTTTCTGATTTCTTCTTAATTTTATTCGAAGTCTCCTTCATGCGATTAAGATCATCAACAATCTGGTCGACCAACAATCCCAGATCCATGATGACATCTGCAATTTCTGAAGAAACAACCAAATTGTCAACTTATTTTAGGAGATCTTTGATCCCAAGGCAAGTAGAGGTGTATTTCTCCAAAAGTTCGAAGAGATCAACATCGAAGACTTTCCCTTTGATCTTGAGGAGCAAGTCATCCTCGGGTTTGCTTGCAGATTGATCACCTGATGCAGTTAAAGTACTAACGCTCTTCTCAGTCGAACTGAACCTGGAACAGATCACGGCTTTCAGGTATTCCATTAGGCTTCTATACTTCAGTGACATTAGTTCCTCATGGGAGAGGATAGTAGCAGTTCCCGTCAAAGGCTCTGAAGTTTCCTTTTCAACATCAGGATTTGGTTTGCCTTTGGGCTGGTTATTTTGTTGCTTATCCTCTTCTTCATTGTCATTATCATCTTCTTTCTCTTCTTCCTCTTCATCATGAGATTTAACGCCAAAGTCGAATAAGGGGTGATCCTCTTCCTCATATTCTTCATCATCTGGACCACCAAAGCCTTGATTTTCATTTATGGGAGAGCCATCCTCAAATTTGTCTTCGACAACTTCTTCAATACGCGACATTTCTGTGTCACCTTCGACATCGATGAGGATGCTAGTCTGTACATGTTTGCTTACCTAACCCATAGATTATTTATTAGAATCATCAAGAGAAGTGGGATGATATGAGGGAGTTCTGGTTGGATGATAAGTAGGATCTTTGCTGCTTGCAGGCATGCTCTGGTCGATTGTGGGTTGTTTTGTGCCCTCTGCGACACCCTAAAAAATCAAATAATGGGTTAGTCAAAATTTATTGTATAAAGAAATTAAAAATCCAAGAAAATAAGGTGGAATGTTTAGCTTAGGACCCTCAGCCCCAGGGCTAGAGTTGTCGCTTTTGGTACCATCAGGACTTGTCTTTGCAGTCTAACTCTTAATGTTTGGGTCTGGATAAGCTTCGACTACTTTAGGAACTGAAGTTTTCTTTGCCTGAGGTTTGACAACCTTAGGTTTAGATTGAGAACAGGCGTCATATATCTTTTCCTGCCTGAGTCTTTTTTTTTTTGCTGTTTGGAGGTATCGGGAGAGTGGTCCTCATCATCTAATTCAATTACCGGGACTTCAAGTTCCTTTTGTTTTCTTTTCTTTGGAGTTGGTGGCAGTCTTCGACTAGCCTGAAAGAAAAGACATTTAAAGTGTTAAAATACAAAGACACTATAAAATAATAACGGTAATAATAGACGAAGTCTACCTTTGGTGGTGCTTTAGTAGACTTTTCCTCGTCTTTTTCTTCGATGGCACCTTTATCTGTAGTGGCTTTCTTTACAGGAATCCCCACAGCAGGAAAAGTTAACATAGTTATTATAAGTAAAAGAGAAATAAAAAATTGATAAAAAGATGAGTTGAAAAACCTCTCATTCCACACTTTCGTATATTGGAGACTCGACACAAACGTGTTCCATACCAATATAAAGGTGCCCTTTGAAACTGTCTAGAGTGTGCTTAGTCAGAACCACCCGCTTGGCACGTTTTTGAGACTCCTATCAGAGGATTTTTAATCCCCACAGACGAACCAGTTTGGAAATTGAGGGCTAAAAGCCACACCAAATTCAGCACTTGGCAGTCGAAGGAATTTTGGGGGATAAAGGTTAAAAACTACCTTCGTACGTTCGATCGACGTTCGATCGAATGTTGTTCAAATCGAACGTACGGAGATAGTTTTAAATCCTCAATTTTCTTTGTAAATTTTTCTTTCAAGGTGACAACTACTTCGTAGATAGTACGACTAAAATCATCAAGTTTGTAGACAATTCAAAGTAGTTTTGGAATGCTTGGATCTCTTTGATGTGAGTTGAAGTACCTTTTTTAACTCGTTCCAACATACAGGCAAAAGCATGAGTTAGATGTTGGTTGAATGCATCAACGTCGAAAACTTCTGTTGTGTAATAATCTCTCCACCAAGTATCAAACTCCTTGGTGCAGAGGAACAAACTCTTAAAAGTAAAAGGAGTAAGCTGCGTATTACCGGCATAGTGAGCCAACTCTTTATTGCATTGAGCTTCTGTGTAGATTATGTTGTAAAAAACTAATAATTCTTCTTTTTAAATAAAGGTCGTGGCATGAGTTAGATAAGTCCAAACTGTCGAGAGACCAGGTTTGGTTGATAGATAACGAGGGTGAATTAGAGTCTAGAAGGTTGAAGCCTTATGTCCAATATTCTGGGGGTAAGAAACGCTTCCCAAATGGCAAGAAATTCCTATTCTTAGTCTTTTAACAAAGCAAGTAATTGTATTATAAACCACTCAGGGCCATGTTTTTTATCGGCGAAAGGAGCCATACTCAAGGTGAAATTATAGCATTTGGAGAACATCATAACATAACAAGTGAATGTTTGCTAGAGATTTAGCCCTTCATCACTTGGGGTCAGTAGAGCCATCCTTGTCCCTTCGAATTTCCTATTCTTCACTTCATCGGATTCTACATTGATAGAATTGCGCACTAGTAGAGATACTTCAAAGGTGGCATTCAACCACAATTGTAACAGCCAGAAAGGGCTAGAAAGTAACAAGTTTCCTTTGGTTTTGATGGTTTTAAGGATGGTAACACCTTCCCCTAAAGACTCGTAAATGTTGGCCAAAATCATTTTGCTAAAACAAAGTTTGTGTTCAGCATGCAATTGATTCGCCATGGTCAGATACCGTTTCGCCACTTGGAGTGGTCTCGAGCAAAAAACACAACGAGATAGCCACAAAGCAAGAAAGGCTATATGCTCTTGATCATACACTTCATCAGAATTTTGGCCATGGTAATAAGCAATATAATTAGTAAAGACTGTCTTGCTGGTGTCGAAACCTATGGAGTCTTCAGCCATGAAATTTGGGTCATAAGTTTCACCGGTTGTCTTAAGCCCGGTGATGGCAGCAACGTCGAACTGGGTTGGAGTCATCACTTCACAGGAAAGATGAAAGTTAATATGGTTGCTATCCTAGAAATATGAAGAAGCCACTAACATAGATTGGAAATAACTAGGTTCTACCTTTGACAATTGGATCATGTCGAAGATTCCCGTCTCTTTCCAAACTTAGGATTTTGCTTTTTCTATTTTGCCTAACTAAGCTAGGTAATATGAGGGATCTTTAAACAAGGGGCATGATCTAAAAACCCTAAGTTGTTCATGTACTCTAAATTGATAGGTTCTTTTAAAACCTCAGTCGAAGGGGAACCCCGGTTATAAACTTTCAATTTCGCATCAGCCTCAATCTCCTCACTAGTCCTAGGTCTTTTTCCATTAGCTATGGGTTTGTAACAGTGATATACTGGGAAAAAGTCCTTAAGTTTAGTTGGATTAACAGAAGGATTTAATAAAGGTCCCAACATACCATGTATTTGGCCAGTAACAGAGATAGAGATCAATACCGGAGACTGATAAATTCTTCTTTTCTCCTCTTCAAGGGGAGGCTCAAGTAAATATTGTTGATTACCCACAACCGTTGGACCTAGAATCTTGTGAATCTTTGGTGTTTTTAGTAGAATCTTTAGAAGCATTTATGGAAGACACCATTGATGCAACTGGAGTTGAAGAAAATGGTTCTTATGGTTACGTGAAAGATGAAGATTTCAGGAGAAATGTGCTTTTGAAAGTTCAGAGAGTGGAAAAAGGGTTGAAAATGATGATGTTTGCTATTTATATAGGCTGAAGACGTGGGACGGTTTACTTCAAGCAGTAATGGCTGAAGGACATAGTGAGACACATGTCGTTTAGAGAAGCAAGTGATGAGACAATGGTAGTTAAGCTACCCCACGATCTCCTAGGGTCTAGGTGTGTGATGATTAAAAAGATTCACGCATGGGTTTGAAGAGACGTTTTGAAAAAGTTGTCATGATGACTGTGACGTCATAGCAGACAAAGAGATTCTGGCGTCAAAAGTGAATTTCAAAAAATACCCTCTTCTGCATTTAGTCGAAAATGACATTTTTGGGGGCAATTTGTTGGCTGGAAATTTTGACGCCAAGGTTTTGAGTTGAATATGATGAAGCAAAAAGAAACATTATTGAAATGTTCTTTGATTTTGACAGGATTGTTATTAGAAATTCCAGTCGAAATGATGGTCTTTTGTGAAAAGGATATGCTGAAGTGAAACTTAAGAATACTTTTAAGTTTGATTAGCATTTCGACGAAAGCTATATGAGGCTAACGTTCGACGAGAGGTTTTAATTTCAAATAAGAACAATAATTATTTTTTGTTCTTATCCGTTTCTTAAAAATGGCGCGTGGAAGGCTGTAGCGAAATGAAGGCATGCAGAGAGAAACATGTGATTTTCTGAAGAAATGATCATTAATGACAGTTATTTCGACGTAGTATAAATAAGAGTCTTACTGTATAGGATTTTTGTATGTTCAATTGTTGTACAATACTAAAATAATTCACTCAAAGTATCTAAGTTAATTGAGAAAAGAGTTCTCACTGAGAATGTACGTCTGAAATACCACATATTGTTTTAATAGAAAGTTATTTTCAATTTGTCCTTTATTCTTTCCTTGCAATTTTACTTTGAAGTCTCTTCATTGCACCTTTCTCTACAATTCTGCAAAATTTATCTTTTCAAAAACTTTAAACAATCTTTCACAAGCATGATCACTGTCGAAGTATTATTGATATTTTTAGAAATTGTTTAAATGATAGTTATGTCCTAAGGATTCACTGGTTGATCCTGCAAGTAAACCATTTTTTTGGAAGACCAGCGATTGTTTACCAATTTTCACGGTAAACAGTTACTCCATAAGAAAACCACTAGCACAAGAAGAATGCAATGTGATAGCTAATGCTTATTAAATCAAAAAAGTTTTGAGCCTTACAACTAGTTGGAGTACTTGAGAATAATATGACAATGGTCAGAAACATCCCTTAGGAAGGCCAATTGACAAGTCTCACTCAAGTGGTCCCATCACCCAGTAGACATCAGAATATGATCAATCTGACTAACTGTCCGACCCTTACGTTTAAACCAAGTGAAATTTCTCCTAAGGAGAGGTAATCTATAAGCTCTATTAGAGAGATAAAGTTTGAAAAACTCAAACATTTTAGTCTTCCTAAAACACTGGATGAATTTCCTACATCAACCCACTTTCCTGAAGAACAAATATAATTGAAATCACACAACACATACCACACACCACCTCAAAAACTAGCTTTTCTAGAAAAAGTTTGTTTGCATGGTTCTCTTATCAATAAAAGAACACCTAGAGTACACATTAATTACGAAACACACATAATTAGTCGGGTCTCACTCCAGACAAGTACTCAAGAGACTTGGACCAGAGAAGAAAAACAAAGGTCTACCTTTTAAACTACACCATAATAAAAAGAGGCCATCATTACTCCTTATAGATGAGCTAAAACTCTAATCACAAAATGAGTTACCCGAAAAGAATAGACTAGAGAAGTAGGGACTACACTTAGCTTAGTTTCTTGAATAACTATAACATCTAAGGAATTAGACCTAATAAGATACCTCACCTTTTTTCTATTTATTCTGCCCCGATGCCTCTACAATTAAAGGAGCAAATTAACATTGACGAGATCTTCATATTAATCGAACTTATTGTTGGAACATTATGTTAATATTCTAATATAGGGAGATGAATTTGAAAAAGTTTCTTAAGTCAAGTCCTACATTGTGTGTTAGTTGAAAAAAACTCCTCAGTCTCACATTGCTTAGGTGTGATATATTTCCTTTTTCACTTCATTATATAAAGAAATTCCTTGTTTCATTGCAAAGCACACCAAAAACTTATTTTGAGTTTTTCCTTCCTCACTCTCATAATTCCGCGTCTTTCAAATTGTCGAATCGCCAACTTCTCCCCCTTTCTTTCTACGCGTTGAATATTCCGAGTATTTTCTTGAATTCTCTTTAGAGAAGTATGTTAATTTCTCCTCGTTTGAGTTGAGAAATTATAAAGTATAATTTTTGGATTCTCTTTAGAAAATTATTCGAATTTCTCTTGTATGAGAAGTCATTTTGAGTGGTCAAATGATCATTATTGAATTCTCTTTGAAGAATTATTGAAATTTCTCTTGCTTAAGAGATTATTACGATTGGTTGTTATACCAGATACTACAAGTGATATTTATACCATATTTGAATGGTCTTTGTACCATCTAAGGGTGTATTTCTAGATCAATTATCTATCATGCAAGTAGTAATCGTACACTATAGAACTGAACTATTTTATCCTAGAGACAACGCGGTAGTTCGTCTGCTTTGCATAACTTTGGACAGTACTGCAAAACATCTTAAAGAAAGCGACTTAGTCCGCGACTCGACCCAATAATTTTTTTATAACTAATTTTCAAAACCGTGAATCAATGCCTATTTTTTAGACTTACACATTTTCTCTAGCTCCTGTAACTTTACTATTTCAATCTCATCATTCAACACAAAAGATCACTCTAACTATTTGTTCGATTTATAAGTTATCGCAGCCACAACCACATTTTGTTTCTACCACATCAAAAATCCAAACTAAAGATGTTATAAAGAGGAAAAGAAAAAGACAATAGGGGAGAATGACACGTTTAATAACTCGTATTAGTTGAATTAAATAAAAATAAACTGCACATATATAATTTATAAAACAAATTTTTTAAAGAAAAATCTAATTCAAACCCGAAATTTATCTAAATGTTGGAACAAGTATATATCTCATCCAACTTGTTTGAACTAACTTCGTCCTCCACACACCCAACTTACAGCTAGATTATGTAATCATTGATATGCATTTCTTTTCCTTAACTTAATTATTTGGCTAACTTCAATAATTGGCCATAATTTAAAATTAAATATAAAAAAAAACCTTAAAGATTGACATGCATATATTTCCTTAACCTTAGTTTTTACGAATTGATTAATGTTTTCATCTTCCTCAACATGTTCTTGTTTGTTTTTTAACAATTAAAACATCTCCTAGTTGTTAATTTCCATTGTCTTTTATATTTCTGTATTTTTCTGTAATATAAGATATTTTCTTCTCTGTAATCTAAATCTAACAAAAATCAGAGAAAAAAAATGTTCATTTTTCACCTCATAAAACCAACAAAACAAAAAGTGACGTGTCAAGAGACCCACGACGCCACGTGTCCATAACCGATGAAGATGAGGTTCCTTAACGTGTGGTCATCACATTCTACTATGTTGCTTCTTACGTTACTGTACGTTGTTACATTTCTCAAATCAACTAGATATTTTCACAAAATTACAAAGACATTTACCAATAAATAAACAAACATGCTAATGAATTTCAACACTTTTGTTTTCCAATAAAGTTTCATGAACATGGCTACAATCGTGAAGCTTCATGTTTTTCCAGAGTGTAATTTGAACCAGCACAAGCTTAGAAAAGGATTTGGAAGTAATTCTTCATCTGGGGTGTTTGGTTTTGGTCATAATTTTGATGGGTTATCTTTGAAAAAGTGTAGGGCTTTCAAGAGTGAAGATGGTGGTGATAAAAAGTTTAGAAATTTGAAGAAAAATGAAGTGAAACTTGAAAGGAAAAATGGGTTTTGGAGTTCTTTTAAAAATGTTTTGTTGGGGAATTCCATGATGTTAGATGATGAGTATCGTCAAGCTATTATTAGGGTTGATGAGGTTCTATCTAAGGTGAGTTTTTTTTGTTCTATTATTCTTGAATCTGTTTGGATAATAGTTTTATTAAGTGCTTATGTATAAGTTGTTTCTACAACAGATATAAAAGTTTAGGAAATAAGTTGAAAGTTGAAAACAATAAGTGCTTGTCTTGTCTAGATAAGCTCTAGATAAGTTCAATTAAGTGAATTCAAATAGCCCTTGTTGTGTCATTTTCTTTTTTATCATCCTATGTTGTATTGAATGTTGAATTTAACTATGTGTTTATTATCTATTTGTGAAAAACTAGATTGCTATTCAAATTGGAAGATATATTGTGACCATGATGAGCACCGGTGTCATCCTTGCGATTGGATTTCAGACGTCAGGTTAGTTAATTTTCTAGTTAAAAATGTGTATATGAAGTCCTCAAATCCAAGCTCAACTGGAAGAAACTGATATAGCTAGGTTGGACGCAATCACCAGGGTTCATTTTCGTCTACAAAAAAGCGTGTATATGAAAATATTTGCATAGTTATATGGATATGGAATTAATGTTTTTGGAAAATTTGTGAAGGTGGAGATAGTCAGATGGATGCAGTGATATGGTATAGTTGGCTTGGAGGAGTTATCATTGGGACAATGATAGGTGCTAATTGGGTGTTGGATGATTATTACCGCGAAGGTCCGCGAAATGTTGTCATAACTGGAAGGTACATCAACTCGATGCTATTATTCTAGAAAATCGTTTCCAACATTTTTTTGCTATTGAATTATCAACGCGCACTGACAATGCATACCCGAATAACTTCTTCCGTCCGACTTAACGGTGACACCTTACTTTTGAAGGGGGCACTCTGGCCTTCACTGACTCGGGCCATCCGAAACCTTTGATTGACCTTACCCCTGATAATGCATACTGATTAAAGTCTATTTTGATAACATCTAGAACTTTCTTTCATAACATTGTTTGTTTCATCTTTAAATTATTTGTGCAGTACAAGGGGATTAGGTAAAGCCTTGGCACGGGAGTTTCTTCTTTCGGGAGATCGAGTAATAGTTACATCTCGAAGGTGGTATTATAAGCTTTGACAACATTTTATAGAAATGAAATCAAAAAATATGTTTTGTTGCTCACACTCTTGAATTTTGTGAAGGCAGCCCCGAGTCGGTGCAAGCGACTGTCAAAGAGCTTGAGGAAAATCTAAAGGAAGGCATTGCCAATGCAGTTGGCTCATCTTTGACAAAGCTTTCTCAAGCAAAAGTAGTAGGCATTGCTTGTGATGTTTGCGAGACTAATGATGTTCAAAGATTGGCAAACTTTGCAGTTAGTGAGTTCGGTTATATTGACATTTGGGTATGTATATTAGTTCTTGCTGTTGAACATGGCATCTTATGTTGCACAGACACCGACACTAGACACAACACTAACACATGTTTGATACGTGACGTGCCGTTAATCTTAATCTAATAGTTAGTAATGTTTTTTATTCAAATCACTTGACAGATAAACAATGCTGGAACCAATAAAGGTTTTAGACCTTTGCTTCAATTTAGTGATGAAGATATTAAACAGGTATATTTGTTAATGAATAATTTCTTCTTAAAAGTTCGTAAAATTTGAATTTCTTAGGTTGTCTAAGAATGAGATATTCATCCTTAACTTGATATGTTCGCAACTCTGTAGATTGTCTCAACAAATTTGATCGGTTCTATCCTTTGTACCCGAGAAGCCATGCGTATTATGAGAAACCAAGCCAAGCCAGGCCACATATTTAATATGGACGGTGCAGGTTCCGGAGGTTCTAGCACTCCTCTTACAGCTGTGTGAGTAATTGTCTTGAGATCAGTAGTTTCTTATCTCATAGGAAGATGTTAATAATGCCACTGAGCTTTTTCATTTGATGTGTAGCTATGGTTCTACCAAGTGTGGCCTAAGGCAATTTCATGGATCACTATTGAAAGAGTGCAAGCGATCGAAAGTGGGTGTCCATACAGCATCTCCAGGCATGGTTCTCACAGAACTTCTTTTAAGGTAATTCTCTATTTGCAATCTTGTTTTGTTGTTTTGCATCAATCATTTTCCGAAATCTTCTCGTGTATGAAGTTTCAACTTCTTTTTCTGCCTGATCGTGCTCATAACGAATAGCATTCTTATGTTTGCGTTTGTGTTTATCTTGCAGTGGCTCGACTGTTCAAAACAAACAAATGTTTAACATTATATGTGAGCTTCCTGAAACTGTTGCTAGAACGCTAGTTCCAAGGATGCGAGTTGTTAAGGGAACAGGCAAGGCCATCAGTTACTTGACTCCTCCAAGAATCTTAATTGCCTTGGTCACTGCTTGGTTACGGCGAGGCCGCTGGTTTGATGATGAGGTATGTAATGGTTATTATTCTGAGGATCCTTTAAACATATTACAAAGTACCGACGTGTTTCCAACCTAAACATGGAGACACTGTTAACAATCTAAACACCCCCTTAAACCGGGCTCCGATAGCGGAAAGCTAATCGCAGGTGGCTCAACAGATCTTAAACCAAATTGTGACCCCATGTTTAGAAATGTGGTTGGACCGTACTTAACCATACAAAACCGGTTTATAAGATGACGATTGTTCCATTTATAAACACATGTTCATACCATATATTGGCCGGGTATAGGATTCTTAACAGTGTGCGTTCCATTGGTTTGAACTGGGTTACTGTTCTAACACACATATATTTCAGGGAAGAGCATTGTACTCAGCCGAAGCAGACCGACTTAGAAACTGGGCCGAAAATCGCGCACGGTTCTCCTTCACCGACGCAATGGAAATGTACACAGAAAACACTTGGTTATCAGTCTTCTCACTTTCAGTTGTTTGTGCTTTCATAATTCTTTCTAGCACTGCCAGCAATTTGCCTGGAACATAACAACATCTTGATGATGCAAATTTGAAAGTACAAAATGCTTATATTGGAGAGGCATGCAATTCATGTCTTAAACCATAAAACAAGGTGGATCATTTTTTCCAACATGTCCACCTAAGCTCCTTGAAACAGTTATGTTATGACATTTTTTGTAGTTGTTTTGTAATCATTTGTGGTATGTGTATTGTGCAAGTTCCTTGTATAGGCTTCTATGTAATCAAGAATTCTACATTGTGATGCTTATAGTCATAATACCAAGTTAGTTTTTTAAGCTTCACTTAAGTCTATGTCTTGTATGGTTTTGTTACTTAGTTTTATCTTAGATCTACTACAGGTTATGTAGCCTTACGAGTTCTCACATCAAAAGCTTTAAAAATTGCGAAGTCTGTCATCTTAGGAGCACTCGTCATGCCAAGATTTGTTACAGGAGTTGAGGTTATGATGTAGTTATTATAGATACCAATGATACTTTACCGCCTGAGGAGAAGGATAGAAGAAGAAAAAATGTAAGGATTATTCCATGACAGTACCGCAAATATCATACTTTGGAAACAATGACACAACTTCTAAAGCACAAATTATCATCAATAAGTAATTTATTATGAATTTGTCTCTAAATAATTACATCGTCATTCAATCCAAGAAGTGATCAATTTAATGGATGGTGGCTAGTGGCTACCGTAACGACGATCTTTCCAATGATGTTTGAAATACAGGATGATCCGCATTTCTTTCCATATAATACACGCTCTTATTCATCTCTCAAACTCTTGGCATATGGTTCTATCAAATGTTGTATATTCATTGGATATTCAAAAGGGCTTGTGCATTGGAAACAATGTACACAATTTAGGAAATTTACCTTCATGTACATACCAATTACATCCTCTCATATCCTGTAAGTTGAGCACCTACAGATTTTCACTTTTTCTCAAATGAAATGGGTCTACAATATTTGAACACTTTTTCTTTAATAATCAACAATATATTCTAAAAGGGACCAAGGAGATCTACAACCCAACAAAAATACAAGCTACACAAAAGCATCACTTAGGATGACAAGAAACAATATACAACAACAAAAATAAAATCCACCCTTAAAAAAAATCAGAAGTTCTTTTGCACCATTGATAAGAGTTGCATTTAACTTTGTTCCGGTATCATATATTCAACCACCACGAAGAAGTTCCTGTATCATATATTCAATCACCACGAAGAAATATGAGTAATTCTATGAAAAATTTCTTTTGGGACAACAATACCATCGTTATAAATCACTTGATTCCTAGTCGACCAAATGTTCCAACATGTAGCCAACCAAATTAGAAATGCAGAATGTTTTGACAAAGAGTCATTAAAGGATGTCAACAGATACTCAACACAGTTCGAAGCAAACCGTACCTCACAACCCAACCAATTCTCCACTTCTTGCCAAACCAATTTAGATTTAGGACACAACAGAAAGAGATGGTCTAAATCTTCAGCCGCATGGAAACAAAGGACCCATACCTTGTCGTGCTCGTTAGATATGGCACCTCCGTACGCCAAATTTGATCACGTCAGTAACCGGTATAACATGAGCCTCAAGCCAAATATTTTAACCTTTAATGAAATCTTTGATCTCCACAAAATGTTCATGGCCATGATCACATTAGGCTCCAATGCAGAATTTTCCCCAGCTCTTACCAAGGTTGAGTAACAATAGTTGACAATAAAAAAATTCGACTTTCCAGCAGCCCATCCAACATAATCATCACTGTCACGGGTGGACAACACCTCATCCAGCAACAAAAGCAAACTTTTAAATTCCTAGTCTAAAGGAGCAGCCTGCTCCAGATTATGCTCGCGCAAATCCCACTTCCAACGATCTCCCTCTCACCTTCCACAGTCTTTCACAACCGCAAATTTGAGGACCGAAGCTTCAAACAGGTTTGGAAATAAGCTCTTAAGAGAGAGTCTGCCTATCCACTTAGAAAGTCAAAAAGAAGAGCAGCCCTCATCACCCAATTTCCATGACAGTTGGTTGAAGAAACCTTCCTCTTGGCATGAGTCTCCCAACCCCATTAAATCTTTCCACCAAATAGATTCCATACTAGCATTTACGTGGACATTTTTTTGTGAGAATTCGACGCCTCAAATTACCGTATTTAGCTTCAAGGATTCCAATCCACAATGCGTTTGGATCGTGTAAGAATCTCCATAGTCATTTTGTCAACGAAGCTCTACTAAAGTTAGCTACATCTATGACTCCCAATCCACCCAAATCCTTAGGCTTGCAAACCAAATACCATCTCACCCACGACATCACATTTTTCTCAACCGACCCAGCCCACAAGAATTTTCTTTGAATACACTGAATCTCCTTTAAAACCTTAATCGACGCCTTATAGAACGATAGATGACGTATAGCCATATTGGTGAGTACCGAGTTTATCAACGTCATCCTTAAAAGAAGCCTCCCTTTCCAAGAAGATAACTAAGCCTTGATGCAATCAATGATTGGTTTCCAAAATGAGACCCTTCTATGTTTCCCACCAATAGTCAATCCAAGAAATTTGAAAGGTAGTTTTCAAATTTTGCAGGTCAAGAATTGAGATGCAGCCTCCAAGAATGATTCGTCCACGCCAACTCCAAACAAGTTGCTTTTCCATAAATTTATCTTCAAACCAAAGATTAGTTCGAATCCTCTTAGAATGGATTTGATTCCCCATAAATTCGACCAAGAGTTGTCACACGTAATAATCGTGTCGTCAGCAAATTGTAAAATACTAATCGAAGTATCTTCATTCAAAACCACACCTCAGAGAAAATTTCTATAAACAACCCTCTTAACCAAAAGCGCCAAACATTCCACTACTAAAGTAAGCAGAAACGGAGACAAAGGGTCTCCTTGTCGTAGGCCTCCTCTCGCCTTAAAGTCGTCGGTTGTACTTCCATTAACCAGAACAGGTAGGTAAGGATTAAGAATCTTACCTCTCATCCAATTGATCCATTTTTCACCGAAATTCATAGCCTCTAGCACCTTAATAAAAAATCTCCAATCAACACGGTCGTAGGCTTCAGCGAAATCCATCTAGAGTAATAAGCAACTCTTCTACTTTCTAATTTTATAATAAAGCAATTCGTTCGCAACTACAAGACCATCTAGGATTTGATGCCCAAGAATGAAAGCAGTTTGCGAGGAGGAGACTAGCTTTCCAATTACCGATCTCAATCTTGTAGCCAGCATCTTCGCCACCACTTTGTAAATGCTGCCAATTAAGCTGATAAGTCTGAATTCATCCAAGTTTTATGAGTTATCTCTTTTAGGAATAAGAGCAATGAAGGAGGAACACATTGCTTTTGGCAAGGTAGTAGTACTATGGAACTCTTGGATACAGTTAACAACATCACTACCAATCACACCCCAACATTTCTTAAGGAAGGCCATGTTAAAACCTTCGGGCCCCGAACTTTTATTTCCATCGCAGCTATTGATAGTCTCAAGGATTTCCTCACTAGTGAAAGGTTCATGAAGTCTTACATTATTAGATTGGGAAAGCTTTGCTAAATACGATAAATCCACAGCAGGTCTACGCACTTCATAGCATTGAAATTTTGCTGCAAAATGATTTTTGATCACCTGTTTAATGATTGAGACGTCCTCCACAACATCATGGCCGATGTTATTAGCTGAGACAACATTCAACCTCGATATGGAGTTTATCAATGCATAGAAGTGAAGGTGAGAAAATACTTAAAAAGGAGGTTGAATAAGTATGAAGATAAAAATTTAAAAGTAAAAACTCAAGTATTTTTATTCTGGTTCGTTGAACTCAACTATTTCAGTCCACCCTACCTAGAGTGATTTGTCTTTCTCAAACAAGAACTTAATCCACTATTTAATCAACTGATTACAATAGTAAGCACTAAGAACAACTGTTCAAAGTCTTCTCAAGAACTACTGATCCCAACTGGATCTTCTTAAGGAACTATTACAATAAAATGTAAGATTGATACAAGTGTATGAATGCTTCTAACAAGCTTTATCACAACAGTGATTTTTCACTTAATGTTAAGAACAAAAGAATAAACTCAGCAATAAGAATATTTTATGAGAGCTTGTAAGATTTTTTTTCCAGATTCGTTGGTTCTATGTCACTACTGAAGAAGATGATGAAGACTTGCTTTTATATGCACAGTAGTCCACAAAGTCTTGACATTAGAGGCTGTGTACTGAAAAGGCCTGAACCTTTTTGTCTTTACATCACATGACCTTTCCTGGAAGTAGAATGCACAGAGAAATGCTTTTGGTCTGTGTTTTAGTGTCAAGCATGAAAGAGGAAAGAGTCGTTGAGCTAAATCAAAGGATATTACTTTGAATTCTTCTTCAATAATTATTTCTTTTCAGCAGGGTAACCATCAGATCTTTGCATGATCAGAGTCTTGGATTCCCATCAGATTTTGCTGAATCAAAGTAAGGCAGCAAGTGTGCTTTAGCGTGTAGTTCTATCAGAGCAGAGTTTTATGAATCAGATCCTCAGTACATGCAGCGTGTAGTACTCTCAGAGTCTTCTGAAAAACTGAGCTTCTTAACTCTCATACAAAGTTCTTTAATGCTTCAGAGTCTTCAGATCTTATTAGAGTCTTCTGCTTCAGATTCTTCTGCAGCTTCTGCTTCGGATTCTTCTGTAGCTTCTGCTTCAGATTCTTCTGCAGACAGCGCTCAGATTCTTCTATAAGATGATTCTGACTCTTCAGAGCCTTCCATAGTTCTATGTTCAGATTAATTTGCTCTTGGATGTATATATACTTTAATTATCTGCAGCAAATATTCACGAACAAATTTTAGAGTATATAATTCTTTAATACAAAATTTCATAAGAGTTATCATCAAAACATAGAGATATTACTAAGAAACAATCTGTGTTCTTACAATCTCCCCCTTTTTGATGATGACAAAACATGAGAAATTTTGTTCAATAATAAAAAATAATAATTATAACTCCCCCTGGGATTAAGAATCTCCCCCTGAAATGAATACTCTAAGGAAAAAAATACTTCCCTTTTTGCTTGAGTGTATTTCAGAATCAGAGTCTGATGACTTCTTTCAAACACAGAGTCTGGTTAATCAGAGTCTGATGACTTCTTTCAAACACAGAGTCTGGTTTTGTGTTTAGACTCAGAGTACAATTTTCTTCAAGAATCAGAGTCTGGTTGGATAATTCTCAGGATAACTTCAATGAATTTATTTTATCAGATGAAACAATAGAATCTGAAAGACTTAAATTCAAAGATAGTTAATAATATGTCTGAATTTTGTTTTAGTTTTTGCTTATGGATTGAACAATCAGATTCTTTTTCTCCCCCTTTTTGTCATAATCAAAAAGATGTGTAAAGACAGAAAAGATAATAGAAGAAAAACAAAGCAAACAATTTCATTCATTCAGATGGTTCACATAACAGATGATAACAAACAAACAAGAGAAAACAGATTCGAAACAGCAGTGCAAAAACATGAAAAGAAACTAGGGATGACGATATGCAATAGGGTCAGAAGATCTGTGATCTTGGTAGTAGACTCTTCTTGCTTGGCCATCCAAGTCTTAATCTCTTCAGTGGTTTGTTCTTGTTTGATCATCCATGACTTGATTTCCTTAACCTCTCTTACAAGTTCTGAATTGTCAGCCTTTACTTCAGGTGCAGATGCATCAATGTCCGTATCAGATGCAACGTCTTCAGATGGAGAGTCTTCGGCAGGAGCAGCTTCCAGAAGCAGCACTGGTGGTTTGGGAATGCTCATCAGAGTTTGTCTTACTAACTCAGCAAACTTTGCCTTAGCATCTTCAGCACAGACTGTCTTGAGATGAGAGGCTACCACGTTGATCTTAGAGATAAATTTATCCCAAGCAGCTTCAGACTTAACAGGATCTATACTGAACAGACACTCTTCTTCCACACGTGTAATCCCTATACGAACTTCCTTTTTGAAATTATCAAACAGTTTATCAACATCTGATCTAGGGTTGGGGTAAAGAAATTCCTCAGGGGTCACTTTCTCAGCAGATTCAAAGTTTGGCTGAGGTTGTTCACAAGTGATATTAGGAGGTGTTGGATCAGATGGTGGTTGGTCAGATGGTTGAAATGCAGATGGTTGAGGTTCAGACTATTGAGGTTCAGATGGTTGTGGTATTGTGAGTTGAGGTGTAGGGGTTGGTGAAATTTCAGCTTCAGAGGATGAATTTTGAAAATCTGAGAGGTTGAAATTTGAACGAAGTGCAAGTCTACGATTTATTTGGTCAGGTGCTGATAGATCAGAAAATGCAGGTTTGAGTGGATCAGGAATGTGTAAACAAGAGGGTGATGGAACTTCTGATTCAGAATCAGATGAATCAGCGGAGTGACATGAGGTGGATGACAAGACAACCATGGTTGCAAGTGGTTCCAAATCAAGAATGTCATTTGAGGGTTCTGGAACAGGTAACGATTGTTCTATTATTGAGGGATGTTCAAATGGTGTTGTTTAGGGAGGTTCAGATGAAATGGGTTGAGAGTGATGTTCTGGAAATTGTTGTTGTTGTTGTTCTGGTTGTTGTTGTTGTTGAGGTTGTGGTTGTTGTTTTTGTTGAGGTTCTGGCTGAGATGGTTCTTGTTGTTGATGTTCTGGTTGGGTTTTTGTTTGAGGTGGTTCAGATGGAGTTTGTACAAAAGATGGTTGTGAAAGTGTAGTTTGAGATCAAGGGGGTTCAAATGTATGAATTCCAGATGATGGTGGTACAAATGATTGTGGTCTAGAAGGTGATGGAGGAGGTGAAGGTAATGGAGAGTGAATGGTTGGAGTTGGATTAGATGTTAAAATTTGTTTGATAGTTTCTCTTATGTCTTCCAGACTTGCTTCTGGAGGAGTGGGTTTCACTTTCTTTACCTTCTGAGGCTTAGCAGCAGCTTCAGAGGCTTTTCTCTTTGGCTGAACCTCAGATCCTTCTTCAGCAATCTTCTTTGAGCGTCTTTCTCTAACAGGATTGGGCAGAACTTCTCCTTCCTTCTGGACGATGTTCACAGGCAGAGGAACACCATTCAATAGACAATCATCTATGTAGGATAAGATGATCTCCCTTGGTTCTTCAGCAGTGAACATTGGAAAATCTTTAACAGGAATCCTTCTGTTGCTTACATCCTTAGTAGCAATTTTCTTAGGTTTGCTGGCAAGCTCTGTGATGACCTTCATCCTCTTCAGAGTATTGCCATTAATGACAGAACCTATGACATATGACATATCCTCTGTGAATCCAGTATCATATAGATATTTCACAAGACCATTCTCTGTTAGAATGTCTGATATCAGTCTACCCAGAGGAATCCAATTCCTAACTTTTCCAGTTTTGACTCTTACATCTTCTCTTGTTTCCTTTACATGATTCAGAAGGTGACTGAACAGAAGATAAGGCAGGTCCACCTTCTTTCCCTTGCTCATACAGAACATAAAGTATAGTTGTTCAACACTGACATAGTTTGGGGAATTTGATGATTTTCTGTGAAAGATGGAACTCATGAAAATCTTGGCCCAAATCCTGTAGACTGACTTCAATTCCCTTACTTTGCTAGTTGGTTCCCTAGAAATAGTAACTTCTTGAAACACATCAGCAAGATCCACACGAGCAGATTGTAGACTGGTTTCACCATCAGTTTCAGAGTATCCAATGAGTTGTCTGATCAGCTTCTCAGTAATCACAATCTCCTTTCCAAGGACTGAAGAATGGATGAATTTAGGGCACACCTGAGCATGTATCAAGAATTCTTTCACCAGAGTAGGATAAACAGGACCCATAAGCCTGTCAAAATACTTTGTCCAACTTTGAGTTTGGATGGTTGAGGAAAGATTAAATCCATTTTCTTCAATGGACTCAAGGTCTATGAAACATTCACTCAGAACTTCCAGTTCTATAGTTGGAGTGAGAAGAGTTCTCACAGGTTCTTTGTAAGCTTCAGCATTAGGAGCAGAACCAGTAATGGTTGATTGCATCTGAGCATATGTTGATGAAGAAGATGCCATTGATGTTCTTGAGTGAGAGGTTTTAGGTTTAGGGTTTAGATGGAGAGCAAAGAGACGACAGAAATGCATAAAAGGTTCGTGAGGTGAAAAGTGTGAAATGGTGTGATTTGTGATATTTATAGATAAAATCAGATACACAAACAGTCACATAGGCACGCTTCACATAGCATTTAATGAAAAAGTAAAAACATCATTGCACAACAATTATGATTCTGACAGATGGGGGGAAAATCAAGAAAAATCAGATTTTCAAAGCAGTACTTCAAACGTTAATTCAGTAAAGTGCACTCTACCTTTTCAGTTTCTGAGCTACACGTGTTTGCTTGCTTGTGCCTCTGAAATCTCTTGAGAAATGAAACGTTAGACAGCGTTCAGATCCTCTGAGAATTGTTAGTTCAGATTTACACAAGTAAAATAATTCAAGAAAATGAATAAATTAACATATGAAATACTTCAGAGCATTAAACATTTTGCATCTGAGAAGTTTGCCTCTGATAAATATTATTCTGGACAAAAATCCATACCGATATTTTTCAGAATAAACTTGAACCTATCTTCAGCAAGGGGTTTTGTAAAAATATCAGCCCATTGATGATCTGAATCAACAAAAGCTAAGTTTATAATACCCTTCTGAACATAGTCTCTGATAAAATGATGTTTAATTTCTATATGTTTTGCCTTAGAGTGTAAATTTGGATTTTTAGACAAACATATAGCAGAAGTATTATCACAGAAGATAGATACATTACTCTCAAAGATCTGATAGTCCTCTAACTGACTCTTCATCCAGAGCATCTGCGTGCTACATCCAGCAGCAGCAATGTATTCTGCCTCTGTTGTAGAAAGTGCAATTGTGGGTTGCTTCTTGCTGTACCATGAGATCAGATGACTTCCAAGGAACTGACAGCTTCCAGAAGTACTTTTACGCTCTACTCTGTCTCCAGCATAGTCAGCATCACAGAATCCAACTAATGTATATTTATCAGATCTTCTGTAACACAGACCCACGTTAGTAGTACCTTTCAGATACCTTAGAATCCTCTTAACAGCAGTTAAGTGAGATTCTCTAGGATCTGATTGGAATCTTGCACATAAGCATACACTGAACAGAATGTCAGGTCTAGAAGCAGTTAAGTAGAGAAGAGATCCTATCATACCTCTGTAGAGTTTCTGATATACTTTCTTACTTACCTCTTCCTTGCCTAGTGTACTAGTTGAATTCATGGGAGTCTTTGCCATCTTACTATCAGTCATGTTAAATTTCTTCAGAAGTTCTTTAACATATTTGGTCTGATGAATGTAAGTACACTCTGGAGTTTGGTTGACTTGAATTCCCAGAAAGAATTTCAATTCTCCCATCATCCTCATTTCAAATTCTGCCTGCATACATTGAGCAAACTCCTTTCCCAGCATAGTATTGGTAGATCCAAATATAATATCATCCACATATATTTGACATATTAGAAGATCTTTCTGAAATGTTTTACAAAAGAGTGTTGTGTCCACTTTGCCTCTGATGAAATTCTTTTCCAGAAGGAAATTACTTAATCTCTCATACCAAGCTCTGGGAGCTTGTTTTAAACCATACAGAGATTTATTTAGTTTAAAAACATGTTCTGGAAATTTTTCACTCTCAAAACCTGGAGGCTGGTGAACATAAACTTCTTATTCTATAATACCATTTAGAAAGGCACTTTTAACATCCATCTGATATAGAGTGATGTTATATTGTGCAGCAAATGAAATAAGAAGGCGTATAGATTCTAACCTTGCCACTGGAGCATAAGTTTCAGTGTAATCAATACATTCTTGTTGGCTGTACCCTTGAGCAACAAGCCTTGCCTTATTTCTTTCAACTTCTCCTTTCTCATTAAGCTTATTTCTGAAGACCCACTTAGTTCCAATTATGTTGAATCCTTTTGGTCTTGGAACTAAGTCCCACACATCATTTCTAGTGAATTGATTTAGCTCTTCTTGCATGGAAATAATCCAGTCATTGTCTTGCAGAGCTTCATCCACAGTGGTTGGTTCAATTACTGACACCAATCCAAATAATGATGCTTCAGAGGATCTGAGGAAGGATCTTGTTTTGATAGGGTCTTCCTTCTTTCCAATTATCACATTCTCTGGATGAGAAGCTTTGATTCTGGAAGATGATCCTCTAACAGTTGATTCTTCAGAAATGTTTAAGTTGTTCATCTGAGAAGTCAAAGGAATTGCATCTGGCGTTGCTTCTGGTTCCTTCACTCGAGCTTTGTCTGCCTCTGAGCCTTCAGAGTCTGTGAAGACTACTTCTCTATCTGCAGAATTTTCAAACTGCTTTGACTTTTTAATGCCAAGCTTCTCATCAAATCTAACATGTATAGATTCTTCCACAATCTGTGTTTCAGTATTGTATACTCTGTAGCCCTTAGAGCGTTCAAAATATCTAAGCATGAAACACTTTTGTGCTTTAGAATCAAACTTGCTAAGATTCTCTTTAGTGTTTAACATATAACAAATACATCCAAAAGGATGAAAGTAAGCAATGTTGGGCTTTCTGTTCCTCCACAATTCATAGGGAGTCTTTTCCAGAAGAGGTCTTATAAACACTCTGTTCTGAATGTAACATGTTGTGTTGATTGCTTCTGCCCAAAAGTGCTTTGCCAGATTAGTCTCATTGATCATGGTTCTGGCCATTTCTTGCAGAGTTCTATTTTTCCTCTCTACAACTCCATTCTGTTATGGAGTTCTAGGACAGGAAAAATCATGAGCAATGTCATTTTCATTAAAATATTTTTCAAAATATTTGTTTTCAAATTCACCACTATGATCACTTCTGACTTTTATAATTTTGAAATCTTTTTGATTCTGGACTTGTTTGCAGAAGTCAAAGAACACAGAATGTGA
Source organism: Lathyrus sativus (assembly GCA_963859935.3). Taxonomy (NCBI): domain Eukaryota; kingdom Viridiplantae; phylum Streptophyta; class Magnoliopsida; order Fabales; family Fabaceae; genus Lathyrus; species Lathyrus sativus. Next base: position 685,151,763 of record OZ012735.1, on the reverse strand, counting down.
GTCATCCTTGTGTTTTAAGAACTTTACCCATGTCCATCTACTATAGTCATCAACAATGACTAATCCATACTTCTTGCCTATGATAGATGCAGTTTTCACTGGTTCAAACAGATCAATATGAAGTAATTCTAATGGTCTGGAAGTAGAAACAACATTTTTTGATTTAAAATATGATTTTGAAAACTTCCCTTTTTGACATGCTTCACAAAGAGCATCTGAGGTGAACTTCAACTTAGGAAGTCCTCTGACAAGGTTAAGTTTATTAATCTGAGATATACGTCTCATATTAATATGCCCTAATCTTCTGTGCCAGACCCATTGCTCCTCATTAACAAACAAGAGGCATTTAACATTCTGAACCTTAAGTTCTGAAAGATTTATTTTATAAATGTTGTTCTTCCTCTTTCCACTAAATAGGATTGAGCCATCCTTTTGACTAATAGCTTTACAACATTTTTGATTAAAGACTATGTCATAACCATTGTCACTTAATTGACTTATGGACAATAGATTATGCTTTAATCCTTCTACAAGTAAAACATTAGTAATAGAGGGAAGGTTACCATTTCCAATAGTACCAGATCCAATGATCTTGCCTTTCTGATTCCCTCCAAATTTCACGTCACCTCCAGATCTAAGCTCCAGACTTTGGAACATAGACCTTTCTCCCGTCATATGTCGTGAGCATCCAGAGTCCAGGTACCATGATTGACGTCCTGACCTTGCTGCTAAGAACATCTGCAACAAGAATTATTTTACTCTTAGGTACCCAGATCTTCTTGGGTCCTTTTAGGTTAGTTGTTCTGAAGGTTCGTCTAAACTTCTATTTTTCAACATAAGGTTTATTTTGACTAGCCTTAGATTTAAACACATGAATGTTCTTTTCAGAACGAGTGTGTTCAATATCATTCAAGTGACCAAATTTAAAATTGGAATATAAAGGAGTCTTCTTGATGATAATTTTATCAACAGGTTTTGGATTTAAATCCTTTCCAGAGGAAGATTTATATCCAATTCCTTTTCTGTTATTTCTGCTAACTCCATAGATCATAGAAGCCATTTTGCTTCTGTCTATGCTTTTAGCAAGAAACTTCTGAAAACTGTAGTCATATTTTTCCAAAATATTTTTGCATTCAGACTCAGTTTCAGAATCAGAGTCTTGTTGAGCTAATTCAAAATCATTTTTCATTTTTAAGTTCTTTTCATTTAGCTCAGCCACTTCTGATTTAAGAATATTATTCTCAGATACAAGATTGCTTTGACGCTCCTTGTATTTGAGCTTAATATTATTGTAGCTCTTCAGAACCTCTGATAACACTTTGATAAGTTCATCTTTAGTGAGTTTAGCCATTACCTCTTCAGTGTCAGAGTCAGATTCAGAACCTGAAATTCCTTCCTCCTGATCTTCTATGTCTGCCATCAATGCTACATTGACACATTCTTCTTCTGCCTCAGATTCAGATTCAGTTGTATCTGAATCATCCCAGGTTGCCATTAGAACCTTCTTCTTCTTATCAAATTTTCTTTTAGGCTTTTCTTTCAGAAGCTTTAGACAATCATTTTTGTAATGCCCAGGTTCTTTACATTCGTAGCAGACAACCTCCTTTTTGCCAGATCTTCTGTGTCCAGAAGATTCCTTTCTTTGGTCAGGCTTCTTGAAGTTTCTAAACATCTTTCCTTTATGCTTCCAGAGTTTGTTTATTCTTCTGGACAGCATGGATAATTCATCTTCATCTTCAGATGAGGATTCTTCAGAGCTTTCCTCTATTACCTGCAACGCTTTAGCAGATTTATTAGATTTTAAGGCAATTGACTTACCTTTGTTTTGAGGCTCATCTTCCTCAAGTTCAATTTCATGGCTCCTTAGTGAGCTGATTAGTTCCTCCAAGGAAATCTGGTTCAGATCTTTAGCCATTTTCAGCGCAGTCACCATAGGTCTCCATCTGGTAGGTAAGCTTCTGATGATCTTCTTCACGTGATCAACAGTAGAGTAACCTTTATCTAAAACCTTTAGTCCAACTGTAAGTATTTGAAATCTGGAGAACATGGCTTCAACAAATTCAACTTCTTCCATCTTGAAAGCTTCATACTTCTGAATTAGAGCCAGAGCCTTTGTTTCCTTGACTTGAGAGTTTCCCTCATGAGTCATTTTCAAGGACTCAAACATGTCAAATGCAATTTCTCTATTTGTGATCTTTTCATATTCAGTGTGAGATATTGCATTTAACAATATTGTTCTAGCCTTGTGGTGATTTCTAAATTCCTTCTTTTGGGCTTCTATCATAGATTTTCTATCTACTTTCTTGCCATTCCCATCAATGGGATGAACATATCCATCTATGACCAAATCCCATAAATCAGCATCATAACCAAGGAAAAAACTTTCAATCCTGTCTTTCCAATAATCAAATTTCTCCCCATCAAACATAGGGGGTTTAGTACTGATTCTGTCTCTTTCTTCATACTTGTTAGATGTTGAAATATCAGCCATTATAAACAACCAAATATAAGTATCAAAGTTTTTCTCACTGGATCTTTTCTGTCACTGTGAAGTGGTAGCACACACAGAACCGGAGCTCTGATGCCAACTGAAGGTGAGAAAATACTTAGAAGGGGGGGGGGGGGGGGTTGAATAATTATGAAGATAAAAACTTAGAAGTAAAAACTCAAGTATTTTTATCCTGGTTTGTTGAACTCAACTACTCCAGTCCACCCTACCTAGAGTGATTTGCCTTTCTCAAATAAGGACTTAATCCACTATTTAATCAACTGATTACAATAGTAAGCACTAAGAACAACTGTTCAAAGTCTTCTTAAGAACTACTGATCCCAACTGGATCTTCTTAAGGAACTATTACAATAAAATGTAAGATTGATACAAGTGTATGAATGCTTCTAACAAGCTTTATCACAACAGTGATTTTTCACTTAATGTTAAGAACAAAAGAATAAACTCAGCAATAAGAATATTTCATGAGAGCTTGTAAGATTTTCTTTTTCAGATTCGTTGGTTCTATGTCACTACTGAAGAAGGTGATGAAGACTTGCTTTTATATGCACAGTAGTCCACAAAGTCTTGACATTGGAGGCTGTGTACTGAAAAGGCCTGAACCTTTTTGTCTTTACATCACATGACCTTTCCTGAAAGTAGAATGCACAGAGAAATGCTTTTGGTCTGTGTTTTAGTGTCAAGCATGAAAGAGGAAAGAGTCGTTGAGCTAAATCAAAGGATATTACTTTGAATTCTTTTTCAATAATTATTTCTTTTCAGCAGGGTAACCATCAGATCTTTGCATGATCAGAGTCTTGGATTCCCATCAGATTTTGCTGAATCAGAGTAAGGCAGCAAGTGTGCTTTAGCGTGTAGTTCTATCAGAGCAGAGTTTTATGAATCAGATCCTCAGTACATGCAGCGTGTAGTACTCTCAGAGTCTTCTGAAAAACTGAGCTTCTTAACTCTCATACAAATTTCTTTAATGCTTCAGAGTCTTCAGATCTTATTAGAGTCTTCTGCTTCAAATTCTTCTGTAGCTTCTGCTTCAGATTTTTCTATAGCTTCTGCTTCAGATTCTTCTGCAGACAGCGCTCAGATTCTTCTATAAGATGATTCGGACTCTTCAGAGCCTTCCATAGTTCTATGTTCAGATTAATTTGCTCTTGGATGTATATATACTTTAATTATCTGCAGCAAATATTCATGAACAAAATTTAGAGTATATAATTCTTTAATACAAAATTTCATAAGAGTTATCTGATCGCAACTTTCTATGTCTAACAAATCTAACTGCAAGTGCACAGTCTATCGCGTAGTAATAATAGATATCGATCCCACAGGGACTCGTAATCAATCTAGTATTATTGGGTGTTACGGTGTTTAGCTAGGTCGGTAAGGTTTTAGGGAGTAATAGCAGAATAAGTGCGTAAACTAAAGGGAACTAAAGCTTTTACTTAAGGTATGAATTTATGAATCGATATGCAATAATTTTGTTCTTCGGGGATTCGACAAATTACTGGCGTATTAAGTGTTTTCAAACTTAGTTTAAGAAGAAGATAGTGATCTAAAGACTTTTATCTCATGATGGTTGTTGACGCTAGTCGCAACTCTAAGGCGGAACGTATGCTGTCGCTATCCCGTTCTGGGTTAAAGTTACTTTTTGAAAATCTCTAAGTTCTAATCCTTTTTAAAGCGCTTTCGCTGTTTTTAAATCGAATGCCTAGTTTTTACTATCTGGTCTTAGCCGCAGCTGTCGCTTGTTGGTTCATACCTTAGTTAATTTCCCACTGTCGTGGCAAAACTATTTTTAAATAAGTTCTCGCTGTCGCGACGAGCGTTTACTTAGAAATTTTAATTAAAAACTAAAACCATAAATGAGTTTTGAAAAGAGAAAGATTACGCTATTTATTATCAAATCCCGTCCGAATTATTATTACATATCGACTACGGTAATTTAGCTAGACATGGAAAAGGAATTGATAATGCATAAATAAAAGCAATAATTGAGAACATACATCATAATGAAAATTGCAATTACGATTAAAATAAAAACCTGTAAATATCCCAATTGGCTTTTGGGCAGATCCTCCACAATGTCGGCAGGATTCTGGTCTTTGTGCCAATTGATCGTACAAGGAAAGGAAAGTACAAAAATACCAAAGAATACAAAGAAGAAAAAGAGAAACAAATAAGAATATGAGAAAGGTAAAGTTGCTCTGAAGATAAATTGGCAGCACTTCGTTGTCTTGAATGCGGCTCCCTTTTTCAGGTCCCAGCCTCTTCCTTTTATATAGAGAGAGTATCTAACGGTTATTCCTTCAGGAAGTGGGTTTGAGGCAGAAAAGTAGGAGTTAGTGGTCACTCTTTTGGTCTTTGAGGGGAAACTATAGCACGTGACCTCATTCTGCACGTTCTGGGTGCATGACGGTCGTCATGGACGTGTGACGGTCGTCACACGCATGACGAGCGTAACGGCTATGTGATGGTCGTCACATCAGTAGAACTCGTATCTGCTGTTTTTCTCTTAGTTTTTCATCTAATTTTCACCTGTTTTTGCTCCTTTTCTTCATATTGCTTTGCTTGGACATGTTCTTTGAATACCTGCGAAATACTTAGACAAATAACATGGAATGCCCCGAATTTGGAGTGAAACCAGTCAAATATTAGTTAAAACACATGTCATTTTATATATACGATTTCGCGTTATCAAACTCCCCTAAACTTGAATCTTTACTTGTCCTCAAGTAAAAGTTGGAAAAAGTTAAAAATGTGGCAAACACGCGGCACGCTTCTCCTTTCCGAAAGGTTTTTCAAATCATAAGTTAGGAAGGCCGGGCCTTAAATTGAAACAAAACACATACGGTGGTGACACTGAATTGTAAGTCTTCGAAGGCCTCCCTTTTATGCAAGCCAGTCCCAATCATGCTACTGCAGCTCGGCGTCAAGTTCCTTGCAACAAGTTTTACCCGGTTTGTTCTGGCGCAGTCACATTAAGCTCGTTATCCATATACTTTCATGGCAAGTCAACCTGTTAGTGGCTATGATCTCTTTTCTATTTTGATTCTTCCTTGCACATAAGCTTATGCTATTGATTTCCAAAGACTTTCTGTACCATTGGGCTAAATGCTCGGGTGAGGAGCACCTAACTTAGAAGGAACATGTCTCTATACTCAAGCAATATGGCTTTTCTTCTTCATGATTTTTTTTTTCATTTTGAACTAGAGATCACACACTTATTTGCATCGGTTTCATTGCTTAGAAGCATTTAGGATGGTGCTGACTGCTTGTATAAACTACTGGGGGCTACGTTTGAGTAGGAGCTTGAAGCTTCGGTACGTGTAGGTAGTGAAACGGACTCGTATAAACTGGAGGTCTAAGGTGTCAGGACGGTAATAGAATTGTTAAAATTTTCTTCTTGGGATTTCCATACTTGATTAAACTTTGGCGTGTCCTCGTGATGCTTTGAGGCAAGGAGTTTAAAAATTTCCTTGTATATGTCATATGAAGCGCGGGGAGTTCACGTAACGGAGATATATATATATATATATATATATATATATATATATATATATATATATATATATATATATATATATATATATATATATATATATATATATATATATATATATATATATATATATATATATATATATATATATATATATATATATATATATATATATATATATATATATATATATATATATATATATATATATATATATATATATATATATATATATATAAAAGCTTATTTGCCGAAAATTAAAATTACTTTAAATTGAGAATTCGAAAGAAAAAGTACAATGGGAAATGGGAAATAACATGAAAAAGGGAAATGAAAAGGGAAATAACGGTCCGCTCCCACACTATCTCAATCAGTGTCCTCACTGATTTGAAAGAATGCAGAAGGGAGGAATACAAAGGAAATAAAGAAAAACAAAAATGACAAAAATGAAAAATACTACTATTCCCGTCCTCGTCCTCGATCTCTTCCTCAACCTCTGGCTGGGGCGTCTCGTGCAGCGAGGTTCAGAGCTCTGGTGTGGAATATGTAATCACGGAGGCCGTCGACTCGCACAGTGAGGTGTGCCATCTCATCGGCCATGCCGGAATGGATATCGTGCATCATATGCAAAGATTGCTGAATTTGACCGGTTTGCTCTCTCTGCCATGCTTCAAATTCCTCAGCCCTTCGGTTCTGCTGCTCCATCATAAGCATCATCTGGTTCTGTTGCTCGATGCAGCAGAGGAGGGCCTCGGATGTGTCATCAGTAGCAGGACGGGGGCAGCGGCGCGTGGAAGGGCCTTCGGCAGCAGCTGCTTGTGATGGCGCAGGCTGGTCGGCTCTGTCTAGCTCCTCTTGAACTTCGTCCCTGGGCTCTTGGATATTATCCTGTGTTGGGGCAGCAGGGGCAGTGGTGTCGAAGAGCCAGTTAGCTCTATCCTCTGGATGCATTCGGATGCGTAAAGGCATGATGATGCTCTGAATAGTGCGGCCTCGCACTACCGGATGATATCGCCCATCACGGCGGGCTTTAATGAGGTGGGAGGCGCGACAGTGGTCGGTGTCCAGAAAGATAGGGGGCATCTGGCGGAGTGTCTGAAGGCGGTCGCCAAGACCGAGGCCTATGGCAATGGATGTGATGATGCCACCGAAATAGAAGGGTTTGTTAGAACACAGATTGGTTCTTAATAATATCTCTATGTTTTGATGATAACTATTATGAAATTTTGTATTTAAGAATTATATACTCTAAAATTTGCTTGAGAGTTTTTACTGCAGATAGTAAAGGAATTAACACTCCAGAAGCAAATCAGAATTGAACACAAGAAATTAGCTAGACTCTGAAGCGCCAGATGCACTCATTAGAAGATTCTGATTGCTGCCAACAGAAGATTCTGAGCGTAGCCTCCAGAAGATTCTGAAGCAGAAGCTCCAGAAGGATCTGAAGCAGAAGCTCTAGAAGAATCTGAAGCTAGTCAGAAGCATCTGAAGAAAAGAAGAATTTTGTATGAAGAGCTTTTCAAAGCATAGTTTCTACAGAATATTCTGAAAGTACTAAAGCTGCCAGTACTGAAGTTCTGTCTCAAATATGCTCTGATATATAACACGCTGAAAGCACACCTGCTGCAGAAGACTCTGATCTAACAAGACTCTGATCATCATTAGAAGACTCTAACCCAATCAGACTCTGATGAACTTGCTGAAAATTGAAGAAGAAATATTCAAAGATTATATCCGTTGGAGTAAATCAAACGTCTCTTTCCTTATTTATGCTAGACACAAGAACACATACAAAAAGGATTTTTCTATGCTTTCTTCTTCTAGGAAAGGTCACTTGATGTGAAGACAAAAAGGCTCAGACCTTTTGGACACTCTTCTCAACGTGAAGCTCACCTTGGATCAGCTGCCTATAAAAGCAAGACTCCACCAAATTCTTCAGTTGACGTTTGCATTGAAAAGAAATCAAATATTCAAGCTCTCATACTTTCATATTCATTCTTAGAATTTATTTCATTGTTCTTAAACTTAAGAGAAATATCACAGTTGTGATAAAAGCTTTTTAGAAGCATTCTTACTCTTGTAATAGTTTTACATTGATTGTAAAAGATTTCCTTAAGAGGATCCAGTTGGGATCAGTAGCTCTTGAGAAGACTAAGAACAGTTGTTCTTAGGTGTTACTATTGTAATCTGTTTGATTAAATAGTGGATTAAGTCCTTGATTGAGAAAGGCAAATCACTCTAGGAAGGGTGACTAGAGTAGTTGAGTTCAACGAACCAGGATAAAAATACTTGAGTTTTTATTCTAAGGTTTAATCTTTCATACTTATTCAACCCCCCCTTCTAAGTATTATCTCACCTTCAGTTGGCATCAGAGCTCCGGTTCTGTGTGTGCTACCACTTAACAGTGTCAGTAAAGATCCAGAGAGAAATACTTTAATATATATATTTGGTTGTTACTATGGCTGATAATACAATATCTAACACTAACAACAAATATGAAGAAAGGGACAGAATCAACACCAAACCCCCTATGTTTGATGGGGAAAAATTTGATTATTGGAAAGACAGAATTGAGAGTTTTTTCCTTGGATATGATGCTGATCTATGGGATCTAGTCATAGATGGATATGTTCATCCTACAGATGGGAATGGCAACAAGATAGACAGAAAATCTATGACAAATGCTCAGAAGAAAGATTTTAGAAATCATCACAAGGCCAAAACAATACTGTTGAATGCAATATCTCATACTGAGTATGAAAAAATTACAAACAGGGAAACTGCATTTGACACGTTTGAATCCTTAAAGATGACTCATGAGGGAAACTCTCAAGTCTAGGAAACAAAGGCTCTGGCTCTGATCCAGAAGTATGAAGCCTTCAAGATGGAAGACTCTGAATTTGTTGAAGTTATGTTCTCCAGATTCCAAATACTTACAGCTGGACTAAAGGTTCTGGACAAAGGATACTCTACTGCTGATCATGTGAAAAAGATCATTAGAAGTTTACCCACCAGATGGAGACCTATGGTGACAGCGCTGAAGATGGCTAAAGATCTGAACAAGATCTCCTTGGAAGAATTGATCAGTTCACTAAGGAGCCAAGAAATTGAGCTTGAGGAAGATGAACCTCAGAAGAAAGAGAAAGGTAAATCTGTTGATTTAAAATCTAATAAATCTGCTAAAGCTTTGCAGGTTATTGAAGAAAGCTCTGAAGGATCTTCTTCTTCTGAAGAAGATGAATTATCCATGCTGTCCAGAAGGATCAACAGACTCTGGAAGCACAAGGGAAAAAAGTTCAACAACTTCAGAAAATCTGATCATAGAAAGGAAACTTCTGGGCACAGAAGATCTGGCAAGAAAGAAGTTGTGTGCTATGAGTGCAAAGAACCTGGGCATTACAAGAATGATTGCCCCAAACTTCAAAGAGAAAAACCCAAGAAGAAGTTTAACAAAAAGAAGAAGGTTCTGATGGCAACATGGGATGACTCAGATGAATCTGAATCATCTTCTGAATCAGAAGAAGAATGTGCTAATGTTGCACTGATGGCCAACACAGAAGATCAGGAGGAAGGAACTTCAGGATATGAATCAGATTCTGAATCTGATGATGACGCTGAAGAGGTAATGGCTAAACTTACTAAAGAAGAACTTATAAAAGTATTATCAGAAGTTCTGAAAAGCTATAACAATATCAAACTCAAATACAAGAAGCTAAAAAGCAGTCTTGAATCTGAGATTGATCTTCTGAAGACAGAACTTGTTGAGCAAAAAGAAATTAATCTGAAAATCAAAAATGACTTTGAAATAACTCAACAAGAATCTGAATCTGAGATTAAGTCATGTGAAAACATTTTAGAAAAATATGACTCTAGCTTTCAGAGATTCCTTACTAAGAGCATAGACAGAAGCAAGATGGCTTCTATGATCTATGGTGTTAGTGGGAACAACAGAAGAGGTATTGGATATGAATCTTCCTCTGGAAGTAATCCAAAATCTGTTGACAAACTCTTCATCAAGAAGACACCTCTGTACTCTCAATTTAAGTTTGGTCACTTAAATGACATTAAACACACAAGCTCTGAGAAGAATACTTATGTGTTTAAACCCAAGGCAAGTCAGAATAAACATTATGTTGAAAAACAGAAGTTTAGACAAACCTACAAACCAACTAACCCTAAAGGACCCAAGAAAATCTGGGTACCTAAAAGTAAAATAATTCCTGTTGCAGATGTTCTTAGCAGCAAGGTCAGGACGCCAATCATGGTACCTGGACTCTGGATGCTCACGACACATGACAGGAGAAAAGTCTATGTTCCAAAGCCTGGAACTTAGATCTGGAGGTGACGTGAAGTTTGGAGGGAACCAGAAGGGCAAGATCATTGGATCTGGCACCATTGGAAATGGTAAACTTCCCTCTATTACTAATGTTTTACTTGTTGAAGGGTTAAAGCATAACTTATTGTCCATAAGTCAATTAAGTGACAATGGTTATGATATTACCTTTAATCAAAAATGTTGTAAAGCTATTAGTCAAAAGGATGGCTCTATCCTATTTAGTGGTAAGAGGAAAAACAACATTTATAAAATAAATCTTTCAGAACTTAAAGTTCAGAATGTTAAATGCCTCTTGTCTGTTAATGAAGAGCAATGGGTCTGGCACAGAAGATTGGGCCATATTAATATGAGACGTATATCTCAGATTAATAAACTTAATCTTGTCAGAGGACTTCCTAATCTGAAGTTCACCTCAGATGCTCTTTGTGAAGCATGCCAAAAAGGGAAGTTTTCAAAATCATCTTTTAAATCAAAAAATGTTGTTTCTACTTCCAGACCACTAGAATTACTTCATATTGATCTGTTTGGACCAGTGAAAACTGCATCCATTAGAGGCAAGAAGTATGGATTAGTCATTGTTGATGACTATAGTAGATGGACATGGGTAAAGTTCTTAAAACACAAGGATGAGTCACATTCTGTGTTCTTTGACTTCTGCAAGCAAGTCCAGAATGAAAAAGATTTCAAAATTATAAAAGTCAGAAGTGATCATGGTGGTGAATTTGAAAATAAATATTTTGAAAAATATTTTAATGAAAATGGCATTGCTCATGATTTTTCCTGTCCTAGAACTCCACAACAAAATGGAGTTGTAGAGAGGAAAAACAGAACTCTGCAAGAAATGGCCAGAACCATGATCAATGAGACAAATCTGGCAAAACATTTTTGGGCAGAAGCAATCAACACGGCCTGTTACATTCAGAACAGAGTGTCTGTAAGACCTCTTCTGGAGAAGACTCCATATGAACTGTGGAAGAAAAGAAAGCCCAACATTTCATATTTTCATCCTTTTGGATGTATTTGCTATATGTTAAATACTAAGGAAAATCTGAACAAGTTTGATTCCAAAGCACAAAAGTGTTTCATGCTTGGATATTCTGAACGCTCTAAAGGCTACAGAGTATACAACACTGAGACACAAATTGTGGAAGAATCTATTCATGTCAGATTTGATGAAAAGCTTGGCAATAAAAAGCCAAAGCAGTCTGAAAACTCTGCAGATAGAGAAGTAGTCTTCATTGACTCTGAAGTCCCAAAAGCAGACAAAGCTCAAGTGAAGGAACCAGAAGCAACGCCAGATGCTATTCCTTTAACTTCTCAGATGAACAATCTAAACATTTCTGAAGAATCAACTATTAGAGGATCATCATCCAAAATTAAAGCTTCTCATCCAGAGAATATCATTATTGGAAAGAAGGATGATCCCATCAGAACAAGATCCTTTCTAAGATCATCTGAAGCATCATTATTTGGACTGGTGTCAAAAATTGAACCATCTTATATAGATGAAGCTCTGCAAGACAATGATTGGATTATTGCCATGCAAGAAGAGCTAAATCAATTCACCAGAAATGATGTATGGGATCTAGTTCAAAGACCACAAGGATTCAATATAATTGGAACAAAATGGGTCTTCAGAAATAAGCTGAATGAGAAAGGAGAAGTTGAAAGAAATAAGGCAAGGCTTGCAGCTCAAGGGTACAGTCAACAAGAAGGTATTGATTACACTGAAACTTATGCTCCAGTGGCAAGGTTAGAATCTATACGCCTTCTTATTTCATTTGCTGCACAAAATAACATCACTCTGTATCAGATGGATGTTAAAAGTGCCTTTCTTAATGGTATTATAGAAGAAGAAGTTTATGTCCACCAACCTCCTGGTTTTGAAAATGAAAAATTTCCAGATCATGTTTTCAAACTAAAGAAATCTCTATATGGTTTAAAACAAGCTCCCAGAGCTTGGTATGAGAGATTGAGCAATTTTCTTCTGGAGAAAAATTTCATCAGAGACAAAGTGGATACAATACTCTTTTGCAAATCAATTAAGAAAGATCTTCTAATTTGTCAAATTTATGTGGATGATATAATATTTGGATCTACCAATACTATGCTGGGAAAGGAGTTTGCTACATGTATGTAGGCAGAATTTGAAATGAGCATGATGGGAGAACTCAAATTCTTTCTAGGAATCCAAGTCAATCAAACTCCAGAGTGCACTTACATACATCAGACCAAATATGTTAAAGAACTTCTGAAGAAATTTAACATGACTGATAGTAAGCTGGCAAAGACTCCCATGCATCCAACTAGCTCACTTGGCAAGGAAGAGGTAAGTAAGAAAGTAGACTAGAAGCTCTACAGAGGTATGATTGGTTCTCTTCTTTATCTAACTGCTTCTAGACCTGACATGTTGTTCAGTGTATGTTTGTGTGCTAGATTCCAATCAGATCCTAGAGAATCACACTTGACAGCTGTCAAGAGGATTCTAAGGTATCTGAAAGGTACTTCTAATGTGGGTTTGTGTTACAGAAAATCTGATGATTTCAAATTAGTTGGATTCTGTGATGCTGACTACGCTGGAGACAGAGTGGAAAAGAAAAGTACTTCTGGAAGTTGTCAATTTCTAGGAAGAAATCTAATCTCTTGGTACAACAAGAAGCAACCCACAATTGCACTTTCAACCACAGAGGCAGAATATATTGCTGCTGCTGGATGTAGCACACAGATGCTCTGGATGAAAAGTCAGCTAGAAGATTATCAAATATTTAAAAGTAACATTTCTATCTTTTGTGATAATACTTCTGCTATATGTTTGTCTAAGAACCCCATTTTACACTCTAAGGAAAAACATATAGAAATTAAGCATCATTTCATCAGAGACTATGTTCAGAAGGGAATCATAAATTTAGCCTTTGTTGATACAGATCATCAATGGGCAGATATTTTTACAAAACCCCTTGTTGAAGATAGATTCAAATTTATTCTGAAAAATATTGGTATGGATTTTTGTCCAGAATGATATTTGTCAGAAGCAAATTTTTACAGATGCAAAAATGCCTAATGCTTTGAAGTAATTCTTCTGGCTGCTTATTTATTTTATTAATTTGGTTTTGTGAAACTCTGAAATAACAATCCTTAGAGGATCTGAACATTGGTTAACGTTTCATTTCTCAAAAGAATTCAGAGCACATGCAAGCAAACATGTGTCACACCAAATCTGCAAAGGTGGCGTGTACATTACTGAAGAGACGTTTGAGGTGAAGTTTGAATAGTGAAAATCTTGATTTTCCCCCCAATTTGTCAGAAGCAATAAATGCTTGAAATGATTTTTATTCTTTTCATTTAATGCTTTGTTCAAACGTGCAAAATTCTGACTGTTTGTATGCCTACTTGTTTTAGTATAAATACATGTTCTCTCTTCACATTCACACTTTTCACATCTCAGAAATTTTATGCATTTTCATCTTCTCTTCTCTCTGCATAAAAACCCTAAGCGTGTGACAAAACCATCTTCAATGGCAACTTCATTATCAATAGCTGCACAATTCCAATCAACAATGGTTGCAGTTACATCTGCTAACATGGGTGTTGCTCCTTATTCTCCACCAAAAAGAACACTGTTAACCCCTGTTGAAAAGCTGGAAGTTCTGTGTGAATCAATGGTGGAATTTGATTCACTTGCAGAAAATGGTTTTGAGTTTCGTTCAATCATAGGTGCTCAAGGATGGGTGAAATATTTTGATAGACTGTTTGGACCAGTTTACCCCCTTCTTGTGAAAGAGTTCTGGATCCATGCTTCAGTTTACCCTAAGTTTATCCTATCTTCTGTACTGGGCAAAGAAATAATAATAACAGAAGATCTGATCAGAAAGCTTATTGGCTATGAGGAAACAGATGGAGTTTCACACTTGCCAGCTGGGCGTGTGGATATGGATGAAGTGTATGAAGAAGTAATGACTGGTGGTCAAGCTTCTAACAAGTTCAAGGATCTGAAGCCTGACTACAAGATCTGGGCTAAGATCTTCATGGGATGCATTCATCATAGGAAGTCAACAAACTCTCCAGACTATGTCAATAATGAACAGCTCTATTTCATGTATTGCCTCAGCCAGAGCACCAAGGTAGATCTTCCATATATTCTCTTTATGCATCTTTGGAATCACATAAATGCCTCTCGAGAGTATGTGAAAGAAAAAGGACAGAAGATTAGAACCTGGATTCCTTTTGGAAGGTTAATCTCAGATCTTCTAACTGAGAATGGACTGGTTACTGCTCTGTACGCTGTTGGAGTTACAGAGGAATTGAAATTCATTATGGGAAAGCCTCTGAATGCCAAAAGTCTTCAGAGACTTAAAATAGTGGATGAACTCACAACAACTCCCAAGAAGCTGAACATTTCTGAACTCAGTAAGAAGAGAACTCCTATAGATGATTATCCTCTGTTCTATGCTGAAGAACCAAGGCACATTGTTGTAATGTATATTGATGAGTGCAAGAAAGAAGGAAAGCCTGTTCCTGCAAACATTATACAGCTAGCAAGACAACCACTGCCTGTTGTAGAAGAAGAAGAAGAACAACCAAAAAGAAAGAGGACTCAGCCAGAAGCAGAAGCTGCACCTGTTCAAAAGAAGATCAAGATTGCTGAGAAGCCACAGAAGCTCTTAAAGAGGAAAGAATCTGGAGACACTCCTTCTGTACCAGCTAAGAGAATCAAGATCAAAGGTACTAAATCTTCTATATCTTCTGCAAATCCTGTTGTTTTAAATGATTCTAATATTAAGTCTATTCCAAAACCACCCTCTACACAAAATACATCTGTTACTGCTCCAATTTCCACATCACCACAAAAACAATCATCTGTTCCAACACCAATCACAACAAAAATAATTCAAACTCCAAAAGTCTCTATACCACAAACAACTCAACCAAAAATTCAAATCAAACAATTTGTACCACAGAAACAACCATCAGAAAAACAACCCACAGAACAATAACAAACAAAAAAACCATCTGCTCAACAAAAACCCTCTGAACCATTTAAACAAAAGCCATCTGAACAACAAAAGCACCCACAAGAAAAACAACCAGAAAAATCATCTGAAAACCTACCAGAAAAAGCCTCTGAACAACAACCACCATCAGATAATCCACCATCCCAATCATCTGAACCCACTGCATCTATACCTGTTATTTCTGAACCTACAAAAATAACATCTGTTCCAGTTTCATCTGAACCAATAACAATTCCATCTGATTCACCTATCACAAAACACCCATCAAAACCCTCTGAAATTCCTTCAGAACCAACCAATACTTCTAAACCCAACATTCCTGAGACAGAAGTTCTTGATGTCACACCACTAAAAACCGTGTTTCAAGTATCTTCTACCTCCTGCACTCCAACCACCTCATCAAACTCTTCAGAATCTGACATTCACCCAGATTTTCTAATCTCTCCTTCTCACAGAGATTCTGAAGAAAACCAACCAGAACCTCCTGTATCATTAAAAGTTCCTATTCCAAATCCTACTCCCACACCCAATCTAGCATCTGAAATCTTGATCCCAAATCCTAACCAAACATCTAACCCAAGATCATTTATCTCTTGTGCACAAGTCTCATCACTGTTTCATAATCTTGCTTATGGTTTCAAACTCAAAGATTTTTATGACAGAGTTGAACCATCTGACCCTATCACCCCTCTGAAACCCAAACTCACAATGACCCTTCCATCTGTCCTTCTCACCTACATTCAATCCATGTCAGATGTAGGTTCATTAGCAGCTATATCTTATTCTGCTAAATCTGACAAAGTTGTTGCTTCAGCTATCCCAGTGTCATCTGATAAAACTGTTGTTTCTGATGAACCTCCAAAATTTGCATTTCAAACTTATTCTAATAAACCCTTTGATGTGGTTCCCTTTCACACCAGAGCAAAACCAAATCTGTTAAATGCTTTAAACAAATCCAAACCAGAAAAAGCTCCTGAAATTCCTTTCATTCCATACTACCCTCCTCCTCTGATCTCCATTCAGAAGTCAATTTTCCACCAACTCCCCAACCAAAACCAATAACACTGGAAACTCTGTTACATCCTAAGCCTAGACTTAATGTTAATAATTTATTTCATTCATTTTTGCAAGAAATACAGTTTTATTTAGGTACTGTACAGAAGAAGTGTTCAGCAACAATGGATGCCCAAGAATCTGATGTCATCTGGAATGGATTCATCAACAGATTCAACTTTGTGGCCTCAAATCTGAAGAACATATATTCTGATGATGCGAAGCTCAGATTTGCTGAAGCTGCAAGAAATCTGTTTTGGACTATCAAGAGATCTGCACCTTTGCTCCTTACAGATGCTCCTCCACCTTCAGAAGAAACTACTAAACCTGCATCTGAAGATAATCCTTTGGCCATGACTCTGGTAGACCTTCCTTCTGGCTCTAATTCTCCAGACTCTACAGATCCCATGGAAATTGACTCTGTTCAAGCTCTAGAACCTGATCATACTTCTTCATCTGAGATAAAGAAAGAACATCCAGATTTTGAGGATAAAATTGCTGCTCTAGAAGCTGGTCAATCAGAGATCAAGTCTTGGATGGCAAAACAGGATAAGAAATCTGAAGACATGACAGAGTGGATGTCAAAGCAGGATCAGAAAAATGAAACAATGGCTAAGTGGATGTCCAAGCAAGAGCAGTCCTCCTTTGAGATCACAGATCTATTGAAGATGCTTTTGTCAAAACACTCTTAGATTTTCATTTTTTCATTCTGATGTTTGCCTATGTACTTTTTGATATATCTTCTGATGCATGTACCATTGATCTGAACTTATTGAATGAATCAAAGTTTTTCTCCACTGAATTATCTCATTTACTGTTTCCTTTTATTTGTCTTTTTTTTAAAGTTTTTACTTTTTGCTTATGACATAAAAGGGGGAGAAAATATAGATCTGAACTGTTTAATTTAACTTCACCAGAATGAAACTTCAGACATATCTACTCTATCTAACATTTAATCTGAGTATTTCAGAACATTTGATAAGTACACTTTATAAAAGAAACTCTGAGTTTCTCAGAACATTTGACTATTATCAAACTCTGAATATGATATTTGCAAGACATTCTGACTTTCAAATGTTAAAAGAACAATCAAGATCTAACTCTGAATATTACTCAAGACAAAAGGGAAGTTTCTATTCCTTATCTGTATTTAACTCAGGGGGAGATTCATCATCTCAGGGGGAGTTATAATGTTAATATTTTCAATTAAGCAAAATTTTTGATGTTTTTGTCATCATTAAAAAGGGGGAGATTGTTAGAACACAGATTGGTTCTTAATAATATCTCTATGTTTTGATGATAACTATTATGAAATTTTGTATTTAAGAATTATATACTCTAAAATTTGCTTGAGAGTTTTTACTGCAGATAGTAAAGGAATTAACACTCCAGAAGCAAATCAGAATTGAACACAAGAAATTAGCTAGACTCTGAAGCGCCAGATGTACTCATTAGAAGATTCTGATTGCTGCCAACAGAAGATTCTGAGCGTAGCCTCCAGAAGATTCTGAAGCAGAAGCTCTAGAAGAATCTGAAGCTAGTCAGAAGCATCTGAAGAAAAGAAGAATTTTGTATGAAGAGCTTTTCAAAGCATAGTTTCTAAAGAATATTCTGAAAGTACTAAAGCTGCCAGTACTGAAGTTCTGTCTCAAATATGCTCTGATATATAACACGCTGAAAGCACACCTGCTGCAGAAGACTCTGATCCATCAAGACTCTGATCATCATTAGAAGACTCTGACCCAATCAGACTCTAATGAACTTGCTGAAAACTGAAGAAGAAATATTCAAAGATTATATCTGTTGGAGTAAATCAAACGTCTCTTTCCTTATTTATGCTAGACACAAGAACACAGACAAAAAGGATTTTTCTGTGCTTTCTTCTTCTAGGAAAGGTCACTTGATGTGAAGACAAAAAGACTCAGACCTTTTGGACACTCTTCTCAACGTGAAGCTCACCTTGGATCAGCTGCCTATAAAAGCAAGACTCCACCAAATTCTTCAGTTGACATTTGCATTGAAAAGAAATCAAATATTCAAGCTCTCATACTTTCATATTCATTCTTAGAATTTATTTCATTGTTCTTAAACTTAAGAGAAATATCACAGTTGTGATAAAAGCTTTTTAGAAGCATTCTTACTCTTGTAATAGTTTTACATTGATTGTAAAACATTTCCTTAAGAGGATCCAGTTGGGATCAATATCTCTTGAGAAGACTAAGAACAGTTGTTCTTAGGTGTTACTAATAGTGGATTAAGTCCTTGATTGAGAAAGGCAAATCACTCTAGGAAGGGTGGACTGGAGTAGTTGAGTTCAACGAACCAGGATAAAAATACTTGTGTTTTAATTCTAAGTTTTAATCTTTCATACTTATTCAACCCCCCTTCTAAGTATTATCTCACCTTCAGGGTTTAGAGCCGCGGTTACAATTGGCTTGAATGTGAGCCAAGAGAAACGGGGCGGCGTTAACCGGTTCCGAAGCGAACACGCAACGGAGGAAAAACAGCTCCTTCGAGTTGACCTTATGGTTACTGTCACGAGCGAATATTGTGTTACTCAACACGCGGTGGAAGTAGCGGATAGTTGGGTTG
Source organism: Lathyrus sativus (assembly GCA_963859935.3). Lineage (NCBI taxonomy): Eukaryota > Viridiplantae > Streptophyta > Magnoliopsida > Fabales > Fabaceae > Lathyrus > Lathyrus sativus. The sequence goes on along the minus strand of OZ012735.1, from coordinate 685,132,765 downwards.
TGGATATGAGTGGCGTTCAGAGTGTCCCAACTGTCTGGAGTGGTTCCGGTCAGTCGGTTCCAGAGAGGGAAGGCCTCTTGGTAGAACTGATCGGAGATGCGGCGGTGAGCATCGTCGCTGTGAGTTAACTGTAGAATGACGGTGATGCGGTCCTGGGGGACCTGATATTCAGTGCCGAACAGACGAAAGCAGGCGGCGCCGTTAAGTTGGTTGGTATCGCTGGATGATGTTGTGTATGCGAAAGAGCTGAGAAACTCCAGAGTGAGTTGCTCGTAGGTGGGTTGGGGATTGGTGCAGAGATGCCAGATGCCGGCTCTCTGCAACATCCAAGTGACGCCGTCGAGAATCCCGAGTTCCGTCAGAAAATCCAGGTGAGCATACCGGGTCTGTAACGCCCCGATTCCGATTCCCATTTTATTGAGTCCTTTTTGATTTAGTTGGATAATTATTTATTTTAACGTGGAAATTATGTGTTAATATGTTATATTGGTATGTTATGCTATTTTTACCTGTTTGGAGAGTTTTCGAGTAAAATAGGCCGGAGGGTATTTTGGGCATTAGTAATTATGTTAAGTGGATAATTTTATGAGAATTGATTGATTAGTGAGTGAAAAGAATTTGAGAGGAAGGAAATAGAATTATGAGATAAGAGAGGAAAAGAGAAAATATAGTAAGATAGAAAGAAAAAGAAGAGAAAGAAAGAGGAAGTGAAGAGAAAAGGAGAGGAAAACCTAGAACTTCAAGAAATCATCACCAAAGCTTTCGATTGATCGGGTAAGGGTGTGAAACTTTATTATTCTATCAATGTGTATAATCATGTATGATTTTGTTGGATTGTTTTGGATTGTTGGTAGTTTTCTACACTTTCCATTTTAGGTTGAATTTGGTTTAATCGAAAGGAGTCGTTGTTTAACGGTTAGAATCGTGATTAGATGATGTAGGTTAGACGATATATGTTAGACTAAGGCTACTGGAACAACTTTGGATTTAATCGGGTGATTTTGGTGAGTTTGGAGGTGCTGGAGCAGAACTGAATGTTGCTGTTCGCAGGCGACTCGCTAGCAGCTCGCTAGGCGAGCACGCAGCGAATGCTCGCTAGCATCTCGCTAGGCGAGCGTGCAGCGAACGGTCCCAGACTTGGGACAGTGAGATCCTGATGTCCTTCGCTGGCAGCGAAGGGAGTAGCGAGGAGCTCGCTGGAGGTTTGCTGTGGCGAACGGGTAGCGAACGAGGTCTGTAGCCTCTGTTCTTGCTCGCTAGCAGTTCGCTAGGCGAGGAGGTAGCGAACGCTCGCTAGCAGCTCGCTAGGCGAGCGTGTAGCGAACGTAGCAGGATGAATTTTCCCTGTTACATGGTGCTGTCGTGGCTTGGGGTTTCGGTGGCGATCGACCCTTCTTTACTTTAATAGCTTATATGCTGGTTTGTGATGTGCTGTAGGTAGCCGTATGGCGTGAATCCTAGATCATGAATTGTGGCCGTTTGGGCAATTATGTGCATTGTTTAGCTTGATTAAAAATCTTTGAGGTTTGTATGAATATATGCGATGAATGTGTAGAATGCATGAGTATGTTTGTAAACATGTGTGCATTTCAAGAGTGTCATGAGTCATGTTGCATGTGAAGCATCATGGTATGCATTCTTGTGTCGATTGATTCCTCGGTGAATCTGCAGAACTTCGTGTGCCCTTGTGGGGTGTGAGCGATGGTTAATTATTGATTCCTCAGTGAATCTACAGAACCTCATGTGCCCTTGTGGGGTGTGAGCGATGGTTAATTATTGATCCCTTGGTGGATTTGCAGAACCTCGTATGTTACGATGGTTATCTTGATTCCGTGTAGAATCTGCAGAACCTCGTGTGCCCATGTGGGGTGTGAGCGATGGTTATTGGGTTCTTCAATTGAACCTGCTGAAATGAGTCGGTACCGCATTTGCATCTGCATAGAGTCGTGTGTCGGTCTCTATGAGTTGTATAATGACATCTTGCATGGTGTATGGTGAATAAGCATAATTGTAAATGTTTATATGAATTGTTGATGATTGGCATGATTGGTATGCTTGAAGACACATGTATGTGTGAATATATGTATATGTATGTTTTGTGTGTTTATGAACTGATATAAACATTGTTGACGCATATTGTATATGCATGGTGTTCTATTTGTAAATAGATAATGTGAATACATTGCGATGTACGGTATGACGAGGTGAGTTGCGGTGAGAATGCGAAAGACGTATATTGGATATTATGTATATATATATATATATATATATGTTTGTATGCATTGTTATTATGATATCGTTTCTCACCCTTCTGTTGTTTCTTTTAATGCCCTATGAGGCATTGCAGATTAGATTGTTGGAGGTATTTTTGTGAAGCATGGCTTCTTCCCTTTTTGGTCGGTCGGCTCTGATATGTAGCACCGGGTAGATAGGAATTATTTTGTTCTTTTTGTGATGCATCTGAGTATGTATCTGCTGATGATATGTTTTGTAAGCATGATGTATGAAAATTGTATATGTGAACATATGTTTTGGAGAATTATGGAATATTTGGATATTTCCGCCTTGTTCTAAATATTTCTTGTGGGTGCTACCCTGTTGTTGCATATCCGTTTGAGCAGGAGTTGTATGTGTTGGAGTTTTTATGATAATGTGATATTTCCCTTTTATGCCACGTTGCAAATGTACTCTGATGAAATTTTGAATTTGTGCCTAAATGATTTAATTGTTTATTTTGGGGTATAGAAAGGGGGTGTTACAGGGTCGGTTGAAGCGACCGTTGATGGAATGCTAGGAAGTTTGTCTGCTGCCGTTCGCCGGCCTCTCCTTCTCGGAAGGTGTGTTGCTCAAATCGGGGTTTGCACTGGTTTGTCTGGCCATTTTGGTGAGAGAAGTGCAGAGGTTTGAGAATAGGGAGTTTCTGAGAATGGTGAGGTAAGGGAATGCAGAGGGTAATATATAAGGGTGAATTGGAGGTTGAAAATGGTGGAGGTTTAATGGGGGATTCTGAGGGTTTTTAGTGGGTTTTAATATTGGGATAGTGGGGAATTATGGGAGAGGAAGTGGAGAGGTGCGCAACCCTGTTTTAGACAGAATTGGGGTTTTTACTGCGTGACGACCGTCAGGGATGTGTGACGGTCGTAACACGCATGACGACCGTCAGGGGAATGTGACGACCGTCACAGCAGCAAAGTCTGCAGAACTGCAGAATTTTGCTTGTGGGGCGTTTTAACAGTGGAAAATATGATATTTTGACTTATGATGGACTAATGACGAAATAAGAAATAACAGGAAACATAATTAAGGGAGATACTGAAATGAAAATAACATTGAATCGAAAAATGAGTTTAAAGTAATACAATATCCAAAAAGAGGAAACAATTACAAAATGAACTAATGTAAAACAATGTGAAATGCAGTAAACTTAAATTAAAGCGAAAACTAAAATATCACTCTGTTGGTTTCTTCAAATTGTTGACCTGCTGAATAACGTCATTAAATTGGTCGCTAACCAAGTCCATGTAAGTAACGAAGTCCATGTGAAGCTGCGTTAATTCATCTTTGATAGTGGTTACTTCCAGCTTGAGGTCGTCTACAGTTCTTAGAACAGTGTCTAGCTTGTCTGCGTTTTGTTCAGGCGTGGGGTCAGGAAAGTTATGGTAGTTAGGAGGGGTCTCAGGATCGATCTCTACTTCGAACTCATAATCTTGGTAGTACAAATAGTCATGTGCTTCTGAGATTTGATCACTATCATACATGTAAGCCTGGGGTGTGGAGTGAGGTGATGGAGGTCCCATAGGCTCGTCCAATTCATAAAGCCAATTGTCTTTGTTATGGATACTGGTTAGCTCATGGTTGGGCAATGTGAAAAGGTGGACAAGTTGATCAGCTATGAGGTATTCGTAGGCTCCTGGTCCTAAGGTACCTAGAATGCGTCTGTTGAAGCAGAACTGGTTGCCGAAACGAACGACTTTGTTCAGGTAATACCTCAGGCCAATTTCGTGGGCGATCATGGTGACTAGGCCTCCTATTAAAATGGGTGAGTGCGGATCCTGATTGAGGCGTGTAAATGCCCTCATCATAAAAGGGACAACATTTATAGGGCGGCCTTGTGAAGCACAGAAAAGGATGAACAGCTCGTCCTTTGAGACTGTTGTAATGTTTTCCTCCTTCCCAAAGAGGGTATGGGCTAATATCCTATGGAAATATCGGAAGGCTGGATTGTGTATCTCGTTGTTGTGCATGTCGTTCGGTTCTGGGTGATAATTTCCGGTGATGGAACCCCAGAATTGGTCTAATTCGAGATCAATATCCTCTTCAGTGGTGGTAAACACAAAAGGTCCGCTAGGGAAGCCTAGGATGTTAGCTAACGTGGTACGGTTGTGTGTTTGGTCTATTCCAAACATTATAAAGGTTATCATCTCTTTAGTGGATCCAAAGCCATATTCAGGTGAGTAACTTAGGGAACTAAGGAATTCGAATGTCAGTTTGCGGAAGGTAGCAAATCGGGTCTTTAGAGCAGTTTGCTCCCAGCCTAATTGGTAAAATAAGTACTGAATGCTATCCTGGATTTCTAGCTTGTCCATGGTGGGTGTATCGTAGTACAGAGTCGAAGCAAAGCTTCTTTGAGTCAGTGCCTCGAATCTGGCCTGATGAGCTCGTCCTCTAAACACAATAGTCGTAACGTCGATGTCGGCCATACTCGTTAGTCGGATAAAACGGGAGAAAAGTAGAACGACTTTTAAAATCCTGGAAAAAATCACATTCACTCAGATCATATTTTTAAGAAGTAAAGAGTGATAAAAGAGAAAAATATAAAATAAATATAAATATTGGAAAATAAGATAATAGAAATTTATAGAAATCATAAGTTAACAAAAGAATAGTTTTAATAAATTTAGAAGGAAAATATGGAAAAATTTGGGTTGCCTCCCAATCAGCGCTGTCTTTAACGTCAGAAGCCTGACGATAGCTTGGATATAAGCTATTCGGGAAGCTCGAGCAATTTCATATTGCTCACGTGGTCGTTGTGTTCACTTTGATTATAATGTTTCAAACGCTGTCCGTTTACTATAAACGGTGCGTTGATTTGATTCTTGATTTCAACAGCTCCACTCTTAAGGACTTTGGTGACCTCAAAAGCTCCAGAGCATCTAGATTTTAATTTTCCAGGGAATAGTTTCAATCTGGAGTTGAATAGGAGCACAATGTCTCCCACTCTGAATTGCTTCCGGATCGAACGTTTATCATGCCATTTCTTGGTCCTTTCTTTATAGATGCGTGCATTCCCGTACGCGTCTAATCTTAGCTCTTCCAATTCATGAAGGTTCAAGATTCGCTTTTCGCCTGCCGCAGTGTAGTTGAAGTTTAGCCTCTTAATAGCCCAGAAGGCTTTATGCTCTAACTCTACCGGCAGGTGGCATGATTTTCCGTAGACTAGTTTAAATGGTGTGGTGCCTATCGGTGTCTTAAAGGTGGTCCTATAAGCCCATAAAGCTTCGTTCAGCTTTGAGGACCAATCTTTCCTGGAGGTTGCGACAGTCTTTTCAAAAATTTGTTTTATTTCTCTGTTCGAAACCTCCACTTGTCCACTAGTTTGTGGATGATACGGTGTGGCTACGCGGTGTTTGACTCCGTATTTGGAGAGGAGTTTGTCAAAGATTCGCGATATGAAGTGAGAACCACCGTCACTAATGACGAGTCTGGGCACACAGAATCTTGGAAAGATTACGTTTTTAAAGAGTTTAACGACTACTCGCGTGTCATTTGTTGGAGCGGCAACGACCTCTATCCATTTCGATACATAGTCGACAACAACGAGTATATATTTATTTCCAAAAGAAGATGGGAAGGGTCCCATGAAGTCTATTCCCCAGACGTCAAAGATTTCTACTTCCAAAATTCCTCTCTGAGGCATTTCATCGCGTCGTGAGATGTTTCCAGTGCGTTGGCACCGGTCGCATTTTAGTACAACGATATGGACATCCTTCCAGAGACTGGGCCAAAATAGGCTAGATTGTAGAATTTTAGCGCACGTCTTTGAGGTGCTAGCATGACCACCATATGGTGCTGAATGGCATTGGGTGATGATGTCTTCTATTTCTTCCTCTGGGACACAACGACGGTATAAGTTGTCGGCGCCTCGTTTGAAGAGTAGAGTTTTGTCCCAGTAGTAATGCTTTAAGTCGTGGAAGAATTTCTTCTTTTGTTGATAAGTCAGGTCCGGTGGAAGCACGCCTGCGGCCAGGTAATTAACGATGTCGGCAAACCACGACAAAGTGGTTTGGGCATAGACAGCTTCCACGGCTTTTTCCAGTTCCGGTTCTTCCGAAATAGAGTTAGACATATCGCTTTCCAATTTGGCTATCATACGTTCGTAGGGAAATTCGTCATTGATAGGCACTGGTTCTTGTTTTATGCCCTCTATACGGGATAAGTGATCTACAACTACGTTCTCGGTCCCCTTCTTATCTTTAATTTCTAAGTCGAACTCTTTTAATAATAGGATCCATCTCAATAATCTAAGTTTGGCGTCCTTTTTGCTTATTAGGTACCTAATGGCAGCGTGGTCTGTGTATATGATTATTTTGGCTCCTACCAAGTAGGAACGAAATTTGTCAAGAGCGAAAACGACTGCTAAGAGTTCCTTTTCTGTTGTGGCGTAGTTCATTTGGGTAGGGTCTAATGTTCTACTAGCGTAGTAGATAGCGTGAAGCTTCTTATCCTTCCTTTGTCCTAGAACTGCGCCTACTGCGTAATCACTCGCATCGCACTTGATTTTGAATGGTAGTCGCCAATCTGGGGGTTGCATGATTGGTGCGGTGATAAGCGCTGACTTTAGAGTTTCGAATGCCTCTAAGCATTCTTTGTCGAAGATGAACTCGGCATCTTTCATTAACAAACCTGTAAGAGATTTTGTGATTTTCGAGAAATCCTTTATGAATCTTCGGTAGAATCCAGCGTGTCCTAAGAAGCTTCGTATTTCTCGTACGGTTTTCGGAGGTTGGAGATCCTTTATGATCTCTATTTTAGCTTTGTCGACTTCTATCCCTTTTTCAGAGATGACGCGTCCTAAAACGATGCCTTGTCGGACCATGAAATGTCATTTTTCCCAATTAAGGACAAGGTTCACTTTGGCGCATCTTTTGAGTACCATTTCTAAATTCGACAGGAAGCTTTCGAAGCTTTGTCCGCATACAGAGAAGTCATCCATGAACACTTCCATGATGTCGTCTATGAAATCTGCAAAGATTGCCATCATGCATCTTTGGAAGGTTGTTGGAGCATTGCATAGTCTGAACGGCATTCGGCGATAAGCAAAAGTACCATAGGGACAGGTGAATGTTATCTTTTCCTGGTCATCGGGGTGAATAGGAATTTGGAAGAATCCCGAATAACCATCTAGATAGCAGAAGTACGAATATTTCGCTAGTCTTTCCAACATTTGGTCTATGAAAGGTAAAGGGAAGTGATCTTTCCGAGTCGCCTTGTTCAGTTTTCTGTAATCGATACACATCCTGTTTCCGGTCACAACTCTTTGGGTTATCGATTCACCTTTCTCATTCTTCACTACAGTAACGCCTCCTTTCTTGGGCACTACGTGTACTGGGCTGACCCATTGGCTGTTGGAGATCGGGTATATGATTCCTGCGTCTAGTAGCTTTTTCACCTCGTCTTTGACTACAGTGCTTAGGATCGGGTTTATCCTTTTCTAATCTTCTCTTGAAGTTTTGTAGTCTTCCTCCAGCATGATACGGTGCATACAGATGGAGGGACTTATGCCTTTTAGATCGCTTATATTATAGCCTAACGCAGTTGGGTATCTCCTTAGGACTTCTAATAATCGCTCAGTTTCTGATTGTCCTAAATTAGCGTTTTCTATTACTGGTCTTTTGAATTCTGTATCTAGGAATTCGTACCTGAGAGTTTTAGGTAGCTCTTTAAGTTCTAAAGCTGGGTTTTTCGGACCTGGCATGTGATTTGGAGTGAGTGCTAAGATCTCGCTCAGACTATCATCTTTGTATGGTGCATGCCAGTTGTCATCTTCATGAATAGCAGGGATCTGGATTTTCATGATTTCAGAATATGTAGTTTCCTCCTTTTCTAATTCTCGTATGCATTCGTCAATGACATCTACTATATAGCATGTGTCATCGATGGATGGTGCCTTCAAGAATTTAGTAAGGATGAACTCTATCTTTTCTTCTCCTACTTCGAATGTTAGCCGTCCTTTCTTTACGTCTATAATAGCTCCGGCTGTAGCTAGAAACGGTCTTCCTAGGATAATTGGGGTAACAGAGTCCTCTTTGATGTCCATGATTATGAAGTCGGTTGGGATATAGAATTGGCCTATGCGTACTGGAACGTTTTCCAGTATACCGACGGGGTATTTGACTGATCGGTCAGCCAATTGTACGAACATTTTAGTTGGTCTTAGTTCTCCCATATTCAGCTTTTTGCATATAGATAAAGGCATGACGCTTATACTGGCTCCTAGATCGCATAGAGCTTTGTCTATAAAGAACTTTCCTATGACGCAGGGTATGGAGAAACTACCTGGGTCTTTTAGTTTAGGAGGCATGTTGTTTTGTATGATTGCGCTACATTCGGCAGTAAGTGTCACTGTCTCGTTATCCTCTATTTTCCTTTTATTAGACAAGATTTCTTTAAGAAACTTAGCGTATGACGGCATTTGATTTATCGCTTCTGTGAACGGGATAATGATGTTTAGTTGTTTCAGAAGTTCAATAAATTTCTTAAATTGTCCTGAAGTTTTGGAGTTTATTAATCTTTGAGGATAAGGGATAAGTGGTTTATATGGCGCTGGAGGCACATATGAGTTTTCATCTTTGGCTGCCTTCTGCTCGTCACATTCCTTCTTTTCCGTTTCAGACTCCTTTTCAGTTGGTTTATCGGATTTCTGTTGCATTACTAAATCTTCGTTCCTAGGATCTGTTGGGCCTTCCAATTCTTTTCCACTTCTCAATATAACAGCATTTGTGTGACCTTTCGGATTAGGTTCGGGTTGGCCCGGAAATGTTCCAGCTGGGGCAGCTGCAGAGGCTTGTTGTTGAGCCACTTGTGATATCTGCGTTTCGAGCACTTTGTTGTGGGTGGCTAAAGCGTCTACTTTTCCGGTCAGGTGTTTAATTTGCTCGCTAGTGTGTATGTTTTGATTTAGGAATTCTTTGTTTGTTTGAGCTTGAGTAGCTATGAATTTTTCCATCATCAACTCGAGGTTTGATTTCCTAGGGGCAGTCTGGGCAGCAGCGGCTGGTTTCTGATATCCTGGCGGAGCAGCTGGTGCTTGCAAAGCATTATCGTTCTTGTAGGAAAAGTTTGGGTGGTTCCTCCATCCTGGGTTATAAGTATTTGCGTAGGGATTTCCTTGAGCGTAATTTAGTTGGTCTGGTGGGATTCCGGCCAACAATGGGCACTCGGGCGCATTATGAGTGGCGATTCCGCATAACTCGCAGTTTGGAGTTACAGCAGCGACGGTTGCAGTTGGGTTAACGGTCAGACTGTCGATTTTCTATGCTAGAGCATCTACTTTAGCGTTGAACTTTTCAAGGCTGCTGATCTTGTACATCCCACCTTTCGCTGCGGGTTTCTCTGCTGGAATTCGTTCACCTCCCCATTGGCAGTGGTTTTGAGACATGTTTTCGATTAGTTGATAGGCTTCGTCGTATGGCTTATCCATAAGTGCACCGCCCGCGGCGGCGTCTACCGTTAATCTGGTGTTATTGTTGCACCCCAAAATTTGCCCTCACAATACAAGACTTTGTGTTCCAAGAAGGTTCACAAGGTTCACAAAATTCACAATTGGTCAGAAGAGTTGACAATTCCCTCAGACAATGCACCTCCTAAGTAGTGCATCCAAAACTAGGGTTTTGACTTTAATCAGGCTAAATGGACTTCCAAGACTTCAAGTGAGCTTCATAACATCTTATATGTGTATAAGAACCCCCATGTCAAGTTTCAAGACTTTTCTCAAAAGTTTGCTCAGTCAGATGATCAGATAAGTCAAAAGCAGTCAATGCAGTTAAAAGGTCAAACTGAGGTCAACTGTGGTCAAACCAAAGTCAAACTTCATGATTTTTTTTTGCCAACATCAAAGAGAGGTAAATATCATATGGCATGCATTTTTTTTCTAAAAAGTAAAAATGGCACAATTGGCAGGAGGACATGTGTAAGGAGTTATGAGTGTGAGAGGTTGAGAGTTCGAATCTCACCTTTGTCATTTTTTTTGTTTTTTATTATTCTTACTCTAAATTTTTCTATCTTTCATTAAAAAAATAACAAAAATAGTTTTTTATTATTATTTAATTATTATCTTCGTATTTTAATTAAATCATTTTTTAAAATATTATTTTTTTCACTTTTTTCTAAATTATTCATAAAAATATCCAAAAAATCATAAAATAAAAAAATATTGAAAAAAATTTTGTTCTTTTTATAATATTTTTTATTTTAGGAATCAATAGGATTATTAGTTTTTATTTTAAGTTTATTTTAATTATTTTAAATTATTTAAATTTTATTTTTTCTTAACTAATTATTTAGTTTGGGCTTTAAAATGGGCTTTAGGGACATTATTGACAATTTGGTGTTAACCCTAATTTGTTCCCTATATATACATGTGTTGCCTTGTTGGAAAAGAGGAGAGAAGGAAAAAAAACCTAAGAGGAGTGAGTGCCGTTTGCCGTTATTTAGTTTTCTTCTTCATCCATTACTATTGTTTCTTTTTCTTCATCGTTTACCGTTATTTCTTTTCCTTCATCTATTACTGTTGTTTCTTTTTCTTCATCTTTTACCGTTATTTCTTTTTCTTCATCTATTACCGTTATTTCTTTTTCTTTATCTATTACTGTTACGTTTATATATATATAATTTTTAAATTGTTAGAGTTTATATATATAAGATTTTTGATCGAATTATGTCGATACGATGTTTGCACATTTGTGTGCATGACGCGTGACATTTGTGTTAGTTCGATCTGGTTGCGATGATCGCATTTTTGTGTGAGCAATAATACTATTTTTTGCTTAATTTCTTTTTCTTTGCGATAAATTTTGTTTCGTCCGATTTAGATCTGGTTGCGATGAGCGCATTTCTGCGTTAGCAACATTGTTGGGTTATTTGGCACATTTAAAATTCATTATTGCTTTATTATTATTATTATTATTATTATTATTATTATTATTATTATTATCATTATTTATTATTATTATCATTATTATCATTATTATTACCATTATTATTATTATTATTGTTATCATTAATTTATTAAAATTTGTTATAATATAAAAATCTGTTTTTTAAAATAAATAACATTAACATCTTTTCCAAATTAATATGAAAACCTATTATTTTTAAGAAAAACTTTTTTTTAGATAAATTTAAAATAATAACTAAAATCTTTTTTTTAAAATAATAACTAGAACCGTTATTTATTTTATTTTATTATTGTTCAATTCAAATTTCATTATCATATTGTATCTGCTCCTCTCATGTAACCTCGCGAACTTAACAATCGCTCTTTAAATTCTGCCTTTAAATTTCTGCTTGCATGGTTTAAATTATGACATTATCTCTCTGTTTGCATGATTCAATTATCTCACGCGTTTACTATTATTTCTGTCACATTGCACACATCCGAAGGTTAGGTCTAACTGTTTGGCCGCCACGCCAATAGTCCGTAAAACTTCACACATTCAATTTCAAATCCTCAAAACTACAAACTACAAACCCTAATTTTCACAAATGCCTCGCCGCAGGCAAAATTACAATTTTACCCTTAGCATTAGGTCAAAGAGCCGCCGCGCTCATTTTAGGGTTTCCCGCCGTGGAATCCCTAATTTAACCCTAATTACAACTTAACATTTCAACGTAGAGATTTGGAGTTTCTACACTCCACGTAAGCGTGTCCTTAAGATGCGTTTATTCCCCTTGAGACCTTGACCACAGTCAAGAAGTTTCTAACCTCCCTATTGAGGGGAACTACGATTACTCTGATTCCACTCCCGTAAGGATACGTAGGCACAAGATGCGATGTCTTGCCGAGTAAACTTAGAATTAACCCCCTTTATTATTTATTATTGCTTATTTATATTTTATTTATCTTTGCTATTTAATTATTTTGCTTATTATTTTGTAATTGTTTCTTGGATGTAAAGTTGTTTAATTATTTAATTATTATTATGGTTAGTAATTAGGGAGTGTAACAACATGTATGTAATATTAAAATAAATTTAGATCACTTTTAAATAAAGATAATTAAAATAAACACGTCACACACGTAAGTCGATTTTAATCGCCGTCTCACTTCCTAAGGATATCCCTCAAGTTGCCTACGAATAATGGTTAAGTGGGGTGTATAAAGCAAGTCCCTCAAATAAAAAAATCATCAAAGTCCCTTATGGTTGCCTTTACGAATCAAGTCCCTTTCGAAAAATGATGATGGTCCCTTATATGTGCTTATTACATCCCACAATGGCCTTCAAAGTCAAATTGTCCCTCACATACCCCTTAACATCCAAAGTAAGGACTACCTACTCCATTATAGTAGGGATAGTCTTACTAAAGGAAAGAATGAAGAATAAGAAAGACCTTTAAACATTAGGGTAGGTTACTCCTAGGTGCTTGCTCACTTCAAAATTGTTTCGCACTTAAACAAATTTTCAACAAGTTTTCAAACAAGTTCTTAACACATCCTTACATGGATTATTTATTAACTATTCTGAAAATTTTCTATTCACACACTACAATTTCAAAACAATTCAAAAGTGAGCTTAAGTACCTAAGAGCCCATGGATAACCATGGATGAAAAGGATGCTAATACCTTCCCTTTTCATAACCTACCCCCCGGACCCAAAATATTCTCTAAGGTCTTTCCTGTTCTTTTATAACCTTTCCTTATGGATAAAATAAAAGTCGGTGGCGACTCTTGCTATCCGCAACATTGTTTAAAGTCAGTTCACCGGGTTACAGAACTGGCGACTCTGCTGGGGATCTATTTAAGAGGGGTACCCTTAGGAATTAAGATCACTTTAAATTGTTTGCCTTGTTTGCTTTATTATTATATTGTTGGGGTGCTCTTATGTGTGAAAGGTCCTAACCCGGATCTAGTGTACCTTAGGTAAATGGCAATAGACCAAGGAAACTGTACGACGTATATCGATACGGTTGATCTGGTGGCCATAGTTAGTGCGACTTCTTGGTTGGTGCTTATATTCCTTAAGTCAAGTTGAGGATAATATTGAGGCTGCCATATGTTGTCAATGCACTAACTGACTTTTAGAACCCTAGTTAACTCATCTTGGCCTTTAGAAAGTAGTGAGGTAACCGGCTTTGGTGCAGACTGAAGTTGGTTGACACTCGATACTACGCTCATTGAGATCTTAAACTTGGAGGGTTTTGGTTGGCAAGTAAGTTGCCTTCTGAACAACCACCCTTGTGAAGGATCAATGATATTGAGATCCCTTAGAACCTGGTTACTTTTGTAGGACAGGATGAACCATCTAACTTCAGGGGAGGGTACTCGCCTTTGAACCTCATGCAAGTCTTTAAACCTAGGGCTATGGTGTGACTTGTTTGTGTGTGCCACATGTTTGTGATTGAGCATGACATCATGACATCATCATGCATCATAAGCATATCATTTTCCCTAACCATTTCAAGGACCAAAGGATTTATCTTTGTTCTTTGTTGCAGGTCATGGCTTCTGCTCGTAGAAACACCATCAGGATCAACTTTGTAGGGATACCTGCTAAGCTCAAGGAGTTGGTTTCCCTAGTGCCTGATCATTCCCAGTTCAACAAGAGACATGGTCACTTATTGGATCTAGTTACTTCAGGGTTCAGTGAAGACATGATGAGTGTGTTGTTTCAGTTCTTTGACCCTAAGCACCATTGCTTTACATTTCCTGATTATCAGCTGGTTCCAACCATGGAGGAGTTCTCTAAACTTCTGGGTATACCTGTTCTTGATCAGAAGCCATTCACAGGCTTAGAGAAGGAGCTTAAACCAGAAGTTATTGCTGCAGCTCTACATCTGAAGAAAGTCTGACATTGTTATAGAGACGAGAAGTGGAGTTAAAGGTATTCTTGCCAAGGTATTAGTGGATAAAGCTCAAATGTTCTTGAAGGCTATGAGCTACGATGCTGTTGAGGAGATCTTAGCCTTATTGATTTATGGCTTAGTGTTGTTCCCCAATCCTGATCAGTTCATAGACGTTCATGCCATCAACATATTCCTGAGTCACAATCCAGTGCCTACCTTACTTGGAGACATCCTACATTCTCTTCACACCCGTACTACAAGGGCAAGAGGAACTTTGATGTGCTGCATACCTTTACTTTCTAGGTGGTTTATTTCTCACCTTCCTCGCTCAGTAATGAAGAATGAGCAAGGGTTCAGATGGTCCAAGAGGATCATGTCACTTTCTCACTCAGACATCCATTGGTGCTCCAGATCTATGGAGAATGTCACCATCATTGACCGTTGTGGGGAGTTTCCTAATGTGCCACTTCTAGGCATAAGAGGAGGCATCACCTACAACCCATCTCTAGCTTTACGACAGTTTGGTTACGCCCGGAGCGATGGTCCACATGACATGTTGATTCAGGTCATTGTGTTTGATTACGACAACGATCTTCAGGGTTACCGTCAGAGATTCATCCGAGCTTGGGGAAAGGTAAACAGGATTGACAGCAAGACACTGGAGCCTAAGTACACCATTCCTATGGAGGCTTATCTCAGATGGGTACGATTTCGTGCTCAGACACTCATGATGCCATATCCTGCCATCCTACCAGTTACCATGGAACCTGTTGCTGAAGGGGACACAGCTTATACCATCCTTCACCCAGACATGCCCACTGATATGGAAGACTTGCAGAGATCATGGATCCAACTGAAAGAGCAAAGGGATACTTTCGAGGCTCATTACAAAGCAAGCCAAGCAAGGATCCTAGAGCTAACAAAGCTACTTCATGAGGAACGAAACCTCAACTCATACCTCAACACCAAGAGGAAACGTCCATGGGAGACTTAAAACCCCATCTTTTATACTTATTTCGTTTTCATTTTTTGTAAGCCTAAAAGGCAAAACAAATTATTACTAATAAAAAGTTACTTTCTTGTTTGTTTAAGCAAATTTAAATCTTGCGGTCCTTGAAAACATTGCATATGCATTCCCATATCATTGCATCACAGGTTTATAATTGTGCACAGGTTTCTCATCTTCTCGCTGTTTATTTCAGCAATGGCTCTTGAACAATCAGTTAAGGATCTCCAGGCACAGAATGCACAGTTCCAAGAGCTGATCCTGAACCTATCCAAGGGGCAGGATGAATTGAAGACACTGCTGGCCAAGAAGACTAAGAAGGCTAGAAGGTCTGCTGGGTTGCTCAACATGGGAAGAAGGTTCAAAGGTCCTGACAAGACCAAGGAACAGGTTGAAGACTATGAATCTGAAGAATTTGATCAGGAGAGAGGCAGTCTCCACAACACTATGGGGGACTCTGATTCTGAGGCTAACTACTACCATGAGCCTAACGAAGACAAATTCAAGATGCTGGTGGATAGAATGGATGCTATGGAATTACAGAAATCATCTGGGCTGGATTTTGAGGATTTGAGCTTGATATCTGGGGTGATCATACCCATTGGGTTCAAAGTTCCTACATTTGTTGTCTATGATGGGGTCTCTTGTCCCAAATTGCATCTGAGGTCTTATGTCAGAAGAATGCAACCCCACACTGCTGATAAAAAGTTGTGGATCCATTTCTTTCAAGAGAGTTTATCTGGAGCTCAGCTAGAGTGGTATTATCAGTTGGAGAGTGTCAACATCAGAGATTGGAACGACCTTGCTGAAGCTTTCTACAAGCAATATCAATACAATGCTGACTTAGCCCCCACTCGCATGCAGCTTCAAAGCATGTCTATGGGTGCCAAAGAAAGCTTTAAGGAGTATGCTCAGAAGTGGAGAGACTTAGCTGGAAGAGTTCAACCCCCTTTGACTGATAGGGAGATGGTTGATATGTTCATGTGTACGCTGAATGGTCCGTTTTACAGTCATCTCATTGGAAGCTCATCATCTGGCTTCACTGAGTTGATCATGACAGGAGAGCGAGTAGAGAATGGTATCAAGAGTGGTAAGATCCAAGTGGGCAATTCTTCATCAGGTGCTGCAAAGAAGCCTCCCACTGGGAAGAAAGAATCTAATGCTGTGTATGGTCAGCTTGATCGTAACAGAAGGCATCAGTCTGTTAGTGCAGTTCACATTTCAAATCCAACTCCTGTAACAACAGAGCAGCCTCAAGGCAACCAACAGAGGGCTAGAAGACAGTTCACGAAGATCAACATGTCAATGGCTCAGGCATTGCAACACTTGTTGAAAGCTGAACTTATTACCCTGAGGGAGGCCCCTCAGAATCCCAATGTTACCTCTCCCAAGTACAATCCCAATGCACGATGTGCATATCATTCAAACTGTCCAGGACATGATACTAATAACTGCTGGGTCTTGAAGAACAAAATTCAGGATATGATTGATGCTGGAGAAATTGAGTTTGATCCACCAGGTACTCCAAATGTGATTACAGCTCCAATGCCAAATCACGAGAAGACTGTCAACGCCATTGATGAAGATATTGATGAAGATCTGCATGTCTATTCAGTTATGGAGTTGAGCACACCATTGTCTGTTATCAAAAAGAGGTTAGTACAAGCTGGGATCTTTCCAGGTTGTCATGAAGATTGTCTATATTGTACCTATAAGCCGGATAGTTGCTTCATTTTGAGAGATGGGATTCAACGTCTCATGGATAAATATACTATAGTGTTTGAAAGAAGACCAGCATCTGTAGAAAGTATGGTGGATCATCTGACTCAGGGTAAGAAGATTGAAGAGGTTGACATGGTTGACAAAGTACCACTAAGAATCACTTCAAAGGGTCCCATTAAAATCACTCATCAGGGCCCAATCAAGATTACTGCTGAAGGTCCTGTGAAAGTTGTTGCTGAAGCCAGAGTAGCTCCTCTGATCATTACCACTCCTGGTCCTATTCCTTATACATCTGACAAAGCTGTGCCTTGGCACTATGGGTCTGATGTTTACATCCATGGTGTCAAGCAGGAGCCTTTACCTGATATGCCTGTTGACATTGACAATATTGCTGGATCTAGCAAGATCACTCGTAGTGGAAGAGTCTTCTCTCCTCCAGTTGCTTCTAAGAGTGCAGTTACTCCTGCTGTTACTTCCACCACTGATGCTCGGGGCAAGGGTCCTGTTATTGAGCCTGTATCTACTGATGTGCCAGCTGCTGATGACCTCTCTAAGCAGATGGAAGAAGTATTGAAAATCATTCGCAAGAGTGATTATGATATTGTTGATCAGCTGGGGCATACTCCCTCAAAGATTTCTATGCTCTCCCTGTTATTATGTTCTGAGGCTCATGCCAAGTCATTGATCAAGTTTCTAAAGATGGCTCATGTACCCAGTGCAATTTCTGTGGACCAATTTGAGAATTGTGTTGCTCACCTGACCTATGACAACGGGTTAGGATTTTCTGATGCTGACTTGACCCCTGCCAAGAGGGATCATAACAGGGCCTTGCATATTTCAATAGAATGCAGGGGCACTACCCTGTCTCATGTGCTGATAGACAATGGTTCCTCTCTGAATGTGTTGCCTAAGGAAGTCCTGAACAAGCTGAGTCCTGAAGATACGGTATTGAAGCCCAGTAATATTGTGGTAAAGGCTTTTGATGGTTCTAGAAGAGTAGTGCATGGGGAAATTGATCTTCCAATCAAGGTTGGCTCTCAGGTGTTTACTGCTACATTCTATGTGATGGATATTCGTCCTTCGTACTCATGTCTGCTTGGTCGTCCCTGGATCCATGGGGCAGGTGCTGTGACCTCCACATTACATCAAAAGTTGAGATATCCGGTGAATGGAAAAGTTGTTACTGTCTTTGGAGAGGAAGAATACTTTGTCAGCCATGTAAACACTTTCAAGTATCTGGAAGTAGAAGGTGAATACATTGAAACTCCATGTCAGTCATTTGAAGTGGTTCCCTGGGCTGTTAAGGATTGTGTGACTCCTCCTGCTGTGAAGAAGGTTCCCGTGGTCATCAGAAACCCTCCAACAATGGCAATGGCCTCCCTCAATGATGCAAAAGCTGTGGTGGAAGAAGGTGGTTGTACTATTTGGGGTCAGCTTCCTGATATTCCATGCAAGTCTGACAAGTTTGGTTTGGGTTTCACTGCAGAGTCCCAGAAGGCTGTTCGTCGTGCTCGTGCTGTTCGTATCACCAATCAAGGGGTTATCAATGCTGTGGGAGATCAAGATGAAGACTACAACTTGGAGGCATGGATTTTTCCTACTGCGGGTGCTGGACTCAATAATTGGAAAGCTGAAGATGTTATCCCTATCTCCTTTAGTCAGGAGTAAATACTATTACTGTGTTATGTTTTTAAATTTATAATTCCTGGAACAATTAAAACTTTCAAGCCATGTGCCTTACCCGGGGCACAATGGTGTGCTTGTTACGGGTTATCATTGCATTTGCATACTTCATTCAATAAAATCAGTGGATGTTTCGTTTTCGTAAATATTGTGTTCCTTGTCTTTCTTTTTCTTTTATTTTTGCTTTATCAGCTATGTGTTCTTACACACACCCACGTCACTAAAATGCAGATCCTCATCCACTCTGGATCCAGTTGATAACAGTTCTACTATTGCCAATTACAATTTCGAGAATCCGATCTATCAAACTGAAGACGGAAACGAGGACGATTGTGAAATACCTGTAGAGCTTGCTAGGTTGTTACAACAAGAAGAGAAAGCTATACAGCCACATGAAGAGCCAGTCGAAGTTGTGAATCTGGGAACTGAAGAAAACAGAAAAGAGGTCAAGATAGGGGCTGATTTAGAGGACAGTGTCAAGAGCAGGTTGATTCAGATGCTACGTGACTATGTGGAGATCTTTGCTTGGTCTTATGAAGATATGCCAGGGTTGGATACAGACATTGTGGTTCACCGTTTGCCAGTGAAAGAAGATTGTCGTCCAAAGAAGCAGAAGGTCCGTCGTATGCGTCCTGAAATGTCAGAAAAGATCAAAGCAGAGGTAATGAAACAGTTCAATGCAGGGTTCTTGGCCGTAACTTCTTATCCTCAGTGGGTTGCAAATGTGGTACCAGTTCCTAAGAAAGATGGTAAGGTACGTATGTGTGTAGACTACAGAGATCTGAACAAGGCTAGCCCTAAAGATGACTTTCCACTTCCTCATATTGATATTCTGGTAGACAACACTGCTCAGCATAAGGTATTCTCTTTTATGGATGGTTTCTCTGGTTACAATCAAATCAAGATGGCACCTGAAGATATGGAGAAGACTACATTTGTGACACAGTGGGGGACCTTTTGCTATAAGGTAATGCCATTTGGTTTGAAGAATGCAGGGGCAACATATCAGCGTGCTATGGTGGCTTTGTTTCATGATATGATTCATCATGAGATAGAGGTATATGTGGATGATATGATAGCCAGGTCTCAGAATGAAGAACAACATCTTGATCATCTGCACAAGTTGTTTGAGAGGTTGAAGAAATACAGGTTGAGATTAAATCCAAACAAGTGTACTTTTGGAGTTAGATCTGGAAAGCTCCTGGGTTTCATTGTCAGTGGAAAAGGTATTGAAGTGGATCCTGCAAAAGTGAAAGCTATACGAGAGATGCCAGCTCCCCGTACTGAGAAGGAGGTTAGAGGTTTCTTGGGACGATTGAACTACATTGCAAGATTTATTTCCCAATTAACTACCATCTGTGAGCCAATCTTCAAGTTGTTGAAGAAAGATCAGGTGATGGAATGGAATGATGAGTGCCAGACTGCCTTTGATGAAATCAAGAGATATTTGCTAGAACCTCCAATTTTAATGCCACCAGTTGATGGAAGACCCTTGATTATGTATTTAACAGTATTAGACAACTCAATGGGGTGTATTGGGGCAACATGACGAGTCTGGTCGAAAAGAGCAGGCAATATACTACCTTAGCAAAAAGTTTACCGACTGTGAAACAAGATACTCACTGCTCGAGAAAACTTGCTGCGCTTTGGCATGGGCTGCTCGCCGACTAAGACAGTATATGTTGACCCATACTACCTTGTTGATTTCGAAGATGGATCCAATCAAGTACATATTTGAGAAACCTGCTCTCTCCGGAAGAATTGCAAGATGGCAAATGATCTTGACGGAATATGATATACAGTATACTACTCAGAAGGCCATTAAGGGGAGTGTTGTTGCTGATCATTTGGCTCATCAAGCAGTAGATGATTACCAGTCAATGAATTTTGAGTTCCCTGATGAAGAAGTTATGTCTGTTACCAAAGAACCTGGACAATATGACGGACCTGAACAAGGATCCCGATGGACTATGGTTTTTGATGGTGCCTCCAATGCACATGGTAATGGTGTTGGTGTTGTGATTAGTTCCCCTGAAGGTTGTCATACCCCGATTACTGCCAGACTTTGTTTCTATTGTACCAATAACATGGTTGAGTATGAGGCATGTATCATGGGTATGCAAGTTGCTATTGATATGAAGATTCAGTTCCTTGAGGTGTATGGAAATTCAGCTCTGGTAGTAAGTCAGATTAAAGGAGATTGGGATACAAAGCATGATAATCTCATTCCTTACAGAGAACATGTGTTGTCTTTGATCCCACATTTCAAAGAGATTACTTTTGGACATATTCCACGAAGAGAGAATCAGTTGGCAGACGCATTGGCCACCATGGCATCTATGTTTGAGATAAGCTGGGATGATGAAGCTCCCAAGATTACCATTGATAGATTTGAGAAGCCTGCATACTGCAATGAGATTGACACTGAAGGGGCAAGTGGACTCCAACATATGAGGGACCATTTGTAGTCAAGACAGTGTTCTCAGGAGGTGCCATGATACTGACTACAATGGATGGTGAAGACTTCCCACAACCTGTAAACGCAGACATAGTTAAAAAATACTACGCATAAAAAGAGACCCGCTAGGTTGACAGGCCTAGGCAAAAATAAGGGCATCCCGGCAAACCAAAAGGGTTTGGGCAAAAATTAGGGATATATATATAAAAAGATGTACACCCGGCAAGTCGAAAACCTGAAAAGGCGGCTTGGGCAAAAAAGGGTATCCCGGTGGATTGAAAACCTGAAAGGGCAATCCAGGCAAAAGTTAGGGATTAAAGCGTATGACTATGTCTCGTTTGGATCACTCATGAAACTGCAACCAGTTGTACTACTTACTCAAGCTCAAACAGATGAAGCTCAATCCAATCGTTTCCGTCTCAACAGCAAGAAGATGAGATACTTGAGTGGCAATAGTAGAATTGAAACTCAATAGGATTATTTCCCACATAGCTGATTCTTTTTGTAAAACTTCATGACAAAATTCTCTTACTAGGGTTTATGTCTCCTTGTACAAACTTACCCGTGTATGGGTCACTTTTGATATAAATAAACTCCATCTTTTGAATCCAGATTTACTTTTACCCTATTTACATAAGCGAAACGTCCATTGGTTGTGTTTGAATGTATGTATGCCTTTGAATATGATTGATGTTTACCAGAAATGCATGTATGCTTTTAATATGATTGATGTTTACCAGAAATGCATGAAAATGCAGTAATAGTATTTACTAAGGACGAACGAGGGAAGGATTTCAACGAAGCTTCGCCGGTTCATCTTTACAAGACAGTTACAAACCATCAGTAGGACTAATCCATTTTCACAAAGTCTAATCTCCCCTGGAATTTATATCCATCTCTTTTATCCTCATACGGATATACGGGAAATTACTTTCCAATAAGGGCACGATGAACGAAGACGGGATGTTATACTTATCCTACTATCAAACGAAAACGAAGGTTATCTATACCCTACTATCCCCAACAACGGGAGGTTATCTATACCTTGTTATCCCCAACAACGGGAGGTTATCTATACCTTGTTATCCCCAGCAGACGGAGGGTTATATATTCTTCAACAACGAATCGGGATTTATTTTTCTTGACCAGCAGTTGTTATACAAGGATATCCAGACACTTCCAGCAGTGTCATAGCATACATACATCATTTACATCATACCATAACATATATGTCTATAGTACATTACCTAAGTGCATCATGTCATACATGCATACATAAAGCATAAACTAATGTTGTTATACAGAATGCTACCTTGTTTTCAGGTTAATTATCCAACAAACAATCTTATGATCTTTGGGACTGCTTTATTGTAACCTCAGGGTTACTTTATCCTCCTGATGAGCTTCTTATTACTTTGGGACTGCTTTATTGTAACCTCAGGGTTATTTTATCCTCCTGATAGCCTCTCATGACTTCAAGACTGCTTTAGAGCTACTGATTGCTCTATCCTCCTGAAATCATCCTATTACTTCAAGACTGCTTTAGAGCTATTCATTGCTCTATCCTCATGAGGTCATATTACTACTTCAAGACTGCTTTAGAGCTATTCATTGCTCTATCCTCCTGAAGCCATCTAATTATTTCAAGACTGCTTTAGAGTTATCCATTGCTCTATCCTCCTGAAATTACATTATTATTTCAAGACTGCTTTAGAGCTATCCATTGCTCTATCCTCCTGAAATCATTACTTCAAGACTGCTTTAGAGCTATTGATTGCTCTATCCTCCTGAAGACATATCACATTATTATTTCAAGACTGCTTTAGAGCTGTTGATTGCTCTATCCTACTGAAGCCATTCTATTACTTCAAGACTGCTTTAGAGCTATTGATTGCTCTATCCTCCTGAAGCCATTATTACTTCAAGACTGCTTTAGAGCTATTGATTGCTCTATCCTCCCGAGGTCAGATTTATCACTTCAAGACTGCTTTAGGGTTATCATTATTGATTGCTCTATCCTCATGAAGACATGCTGTTACATCAGTATTACTCCAGACTCTTGACAGTTCTCATTATACTACTGAAGAACTTTCCCCTAGTGGCATCTTTAAGCCCACTCAATCATGTTCAACCAACCATCAATATCACTCCATGCACTGGTGAGTGCAAATTTTTGGGCTTTTGTGTTCAATCCCCTTCAACCTTCCAGGTTACGACTGGCAAATATACCAATCTAACCCCTCAGGTTTCAGAAAATTGAACAGGGGCAGCTGTTGCACCCCAAAATTTGCCCTCACAATACAAGACTTTGTGTTCCAAGAAGGTTCACAAGGTTCACAAAATTCACAATTGGTCAGAAGAGTTGACAATTCCCTCAGACAATGCACCTCCTAAGTAGTGCATCCAAAACTAGGGTTTTGACTTTAATCAGGCTAAATGGACTTCCAAGACTTCAAGTGAGCTTCATAACATCTTATATGTGTATAAGAACCCCCATGTCAAGTTTCAAGACTTTTCTCAAAAGTTTGCTCAGTCAGATGATCAGATAAGTCAAAAGCAGTCAATGCAGTTAAAAGGTCAAACTGAGGTCAACTGTGGTCAAACCAAAGTCAAACTTCATGATTTTTTTTTGCCAACATCAAAGAGAGGTAAATATCATATGGCATGCATTTTTTTTCTAAAAAGTAAAAATGGCACAATTGGCAGGAGGACATGTGTAAGGAGTTATGAGTGTGAGAGGTTGAGAGTTCGAATCTCACCTTTGTCATTTTTTTTGTTTTTTATTATTCTTACTCTAAATTTTTCTATCTTTCATTAAAAAAATAACAAAAATAGTTTTTTATTATTATTTAATTATTATCTTCGTATTTTAATTAAATCATTTTTTAAAATATTATTTTTTTCACTTTTTTCTAAATTATTCATAAAAATATCCAAAAAATCATAAAATAAAAAAATATTGAAAAAAATTTTGTTCTTTTTATAATATTTTTTATTTTAGGAATCAATAGGATTATTAGTTTTTATTTTAAGTTTATTTTAATTATTTTAAATTATTTAAATTTTATTTTTTCTTAACTAATTATTTAGTTTGGGCTTTAAAATGGGCTTTAGGGACATTATTGACAATTTGGTGTTAACCCTAATTTGTTCCCTATATATACATGTGTTGCCTTGTTGGAAAAGAGGAGAGAAGGAAAAAAAACCTAAGAGGAGTGAGTGCCGTTTGCCGTTATTTAGTTTTCTTCTTCATCCATTACTATTGTTTCTTTTTCTTCATCGTTTACCGTTATTTCTTTTCCTTCATCTATTACTGTTGTTTCTTTTTCTTCATCTTTTACCGTTATTTCTTTTTCTTCATCTATTACCGTTATTTCTTTTTCTTTATCTATTACTGTTACGTTTATATATATATAATTTTTAAATTGTTAGAGTTTATATATATAAGATTTTTGATCGAATTATGTCGATACGATGTTTGCACATTTGTGTGCATGACGCGTGACATTTGTGTTAGTTCGATCTGGTTGCGATGATCGCATTTTTGTGTGAGCAATAATACTATTTTTTGCTTAATTTCTTTTTCTTTGCGATAAATTTTGTTTCGTCCGATTTAGATCTGGTTGCGATGAGCGCATTTCTGCGTTAGCAACATTGTTGGGTTATTTGGCACATTTAAAATTCATTATTGATTTATTATTATTATTATTATTATTATTATTATTATTATTATTATTATTATTATTATTATCATTATTTATTATTATTATCATTATTATCATTATTATTACCATTATTATTATTATTGTTATCATTAATTTATTAAAATTTGTTATAATATAAAAATCTGTTTTTTAAAATAAATAACATTAACATCTTTTCCAAATTAATATGAAAACCTATTATTTTTAAGAAAAACTTTTTTTTAGATAAATTTAAAATAATAACTAAAATCTTTTTTTTAAAATAATAACTAGAACCGTTATTTATTTTACTTTATTATTGTTCAATTCAAATTTCATTATCATATTGTATCTGCTCCTCTCATGTAACCTCGCGAACTTAACAATCGCTCTTTAAATTCTGCCTTTAAATTTCTGCTTGCATGGTTTAAATTATGACATTATCTCTCTGTTTGCATGATTCAATTATCTCACGCGTTTACTATTATTTCTGTCACATTGCACACATCCGAAGGTTAGGTCTAACTGTTTGGCCGCCACGCCAATAGTCCGTAAAACTTCACACATTCAATTTCAAATCCTCAAAACTACAAACTACAAACCCTAATTTTCACAAATGCCTCGCCGCAGGCAAAATTACAATTTTACCCTTAGCATTAGGTCAAAGAGCCGCCGCGCTCATTTTAGGGTTTCCCGCCGTGGAATCCCTAATTTAACCCTAATTACAACTTAACATTTCAACGTAGAGATTTGGAGTTTCTACACTCCACGTAAGCGTGTCCTTAAGATGCGTTTATTCCCCTTGAGACCTTGACCACAGTCAAGAAGTTTCTAACCTCCCTATTGAGGGGAACTACGATTACTCTGATTCCACTCCCGTAAGGATACGTAGGCACAAGATGCGATGTCTTGCCGAGTAAACTTAGAATTAACCCCCTTTATTATTTATTATTGCTTATTTATATTTTATTTATCTTTGCTATTTAATTATTTTGCTTATTATTTTGTAATTGTTTCTTGGATGTAAAGTTGTTTAATTATTTAATTATTATTATGGTTAGTAATTAGGGAGTGTAACAACATGTATGTAATATTAAAATAAATTTAGATCACTTTTAAATAAAGATAATTAAAATAAACACGTCACACACGTAAGTCGATTTTAATCGCCGTCTCACTTCCTAAGGATATCCCTCAAGTTGCCTACGAATAATGGTTAAGTGGGGTGTATAAAGCAAGTCCCTCAAATAAAAAAATCATCAAAGTCCCTTATGGTTGCCTTTACGAATCAAGTCCCTTTCGAAAAATGATGATGGTCCCTTATATGTGCTTATTACATCCCACAATGGCCTTCAAAGTCAAATTGTCCCTCACATACCCCTTAACATCCAAAGTAAGGACTACCTACTCCATTATAGTAGGGATAGTCTTACTAAAGGAAAGAATGAAGAATAAGAAAGACCTTTAAACATTAGGGTAGGTTACTCCTAGGTGCTTGCTCACTTCAAAATTGTTTCGCACTTAAACAAATTTTCAACAAGTTTTCAAACAAGTTCTTAACACATCCTTACATGGATTATTTATTAACTATTCTGAAAATTTTCTATTCACACACTACAATTTCAAAACAATTCAAAAGTGAGCTTAAGTACCTAAGAGCCCATGGATAACCATGGATGAAAAGGATGCTAATACCTTCCCTTTTCATAACCTACCCCCCGGACCCAAAATATTCTCTAAGGTCTTTCCTGTTCTTTTATAACCTTTCCTTATGGATAAAATAAAAGTCGGTGGCGACTCTTGCTATCCGCAACATTGTTTAAAGTCAGTTCACCGGGTTACAGTTATACAGAAGCCCATTATAGAAAGTATGTATTGTCACCCAGTCTTCTAAACCGTGGTGAGGACATGCTCTCATCATATCTTTGAACCTTTCCCACGCTTCGTAGAGAGATTCAGTATCTTTTTGTCGAAATCCGTTGATTTGGGCTCTAAGCATAGCAGTTTTTCTTGGCGGAAAGTATCTTGCTAAGAAAACGTTCTTCAACTGTTCCCACGTCGTAACGGAGTTGGATGGTAAGGATTATAACCATGTCCACGCTCTATCTCTAAGAGAGAAAGAGAAAAGACGAAGTCTTATTACGTCTGGAGTTACTCCATTTGCCTTCACTATGTCCGCGTATTGCACAAACTTCGTTAAGTGTTCGTTTGGATCCTCAGTTGCATTTCCTGAGAATTGATTTTGTTGTACAGCTGACAGCAATGACGGTTTTAGTTCGAAATCGGTTCGATTGATAGCTGGGGCAGCTATGCTACTTCGAGGCTCAATCTGAGAGGGTGCAGCGCAGGCCTTCAGCGGTTTGTTCTGAGGTCCTTCAGCCATCTTTGCTTCTTCAACAGGAGGATGAGCTAGAAGATCAGGAATGTTGCGTCTTCGTTGATATTCGACGATGCGTCTTCTTAGATGTAAGAAGCGCTCTAGTTCGGCGATTGTAGGTTGTAATATGTCGCCTTGTGAGCGAGTACTTGGCATACAATCGAAGAACGAGTAGAGGGAGAAAGAATTGTTAACCTAGTCTATATTGTGTAACAAAAGATTACACTATTGACTAAACGGGTCCCCGGCAACGGCGCCAAAAAATTGATCGCGACTTTCTATGTCTAACAAATCTAACTGCAAGTGCACAGTCTATCGCGTAGTAATAATAGATATCGATCCCACATGGACTCGTAATCAATTTAGTATTATCGGGTGTTACGGTGTTTAGCTAGGTCGGTAAGGTTTTAGGGAGTAATAGCAGAATAAGTGCGTAAACTAAAGGGAACTAAAGCTTTTACTTAAGGTATGAATTTATGAATCAATATGCAATAATTTTGTTCTTCGGGGATTCGACAAATTACTGGCGTATTAAGTGTTTTCAAACTTAGTTTAAGAAGAAGATAGTGATCTAAAGACTTTTGTCTCACGATGGTTGTTGACGCTAGTCGCAACTCTAAGGCGGAACGTATGATGTCGCTATCCCGTTCGTGGTTAAAGTTACTTTTTGAAAATCTCTAAGTTCTAATCCTTTTTAAAGCGCTTTCGCTGTTTTTAAATCGAATGCCTAGTTTTTACTATCTGGTCTTAGCCGCAGCTGTCGCTTGTTGGTTCGTACCTTAGTTAATTTCCCACTATCGTGGCAAAACTATTTTTAAATAAGTTCTCGCTGTCGCGATGAACGTTTACTTAGAAATTTTAATTAAAAACTAAAACCATAAATGAGTTTTGAAAAGAGAAAGATTACGCCATTTATTATCAAATCCCGTCCGAATTATTATTACATATCGACTACGGTAATTTAGCTAGACATGGAAAAGGAATTGATAATGCATAAATAAAAGCAGTAATTGAGAACATACATCATAATAAAAATTGCAATTACGATTAAAATAAAAACCTGTAGATATCCCAATTGGCTTTTGGGCAGATCCTCCACAATGTCGGCAGGATTCTGGTCTTTGTGCCAATTGATCGTACAAGGAAAGGAAAGTACAAAAATACCAAAGAATACAGAGAAGAAAAAGAGAAACAAATAAGAATATGAAAAAGGTAAAGTTGCTCTGAAGATAAATTGGCAGCACTTCGTTGTCTTGAATGCGGCTCCCTTTTTCAGGTCCCAGCCTCTTCCTTTTATATAGAGAGAGTATCTAACGGTTATTCCTTCAGGAAGTGGGTTTGAGGCAGAAAAGTAGGAGTTAATGGTCACTCTTTTGGTCTTTGAGGGGAAATTATAGCACGTGACCTCATTCTGCATGTTCTGGGTGCATGACGGTCGTCATGGACGTGTGACGGTCGTCACACGCATGACGAGCGTAACGGTTATGTGACAGTCGTCACATCAGTAGAACTCGTATCTGCTGTTTTTCTCTTGGTTTTTCATCTGGTTTTCACCTGTTTTTGCTCCTTTTCTTCATATTGCTTTGCTTGGACATGTTCTTTGAATACCTGCGAAATACTTAGACAAATAACATGGAATGCCCCAAATTCAGAGTGAAACCAGTCAAATATTAGTTAAAACACATGTCATTTTATATATACGATTTCGCGTTATCATTATCATCAAAACATAGAGATATTACTAAGAAACAATCTGTGTTCTTACAGGAAGAACCTTTAATTAGTATCACCTTGAACCACCCACTTCGCTCTAGACTTTTGATTGAGAAGGCTTTCTTTAATATGGAGTTTGTTCCAAATTTCCTCTTGAGCCTCACATATCCTCTTTAGAACTTCCTTTGGAATGTCTTCATTTCAATCTGCCATGTCCCCCTCAACGTTATTCAGTTTATCCACACCATCTACAATTTTTAAGTCTAGCCAACCAAAAACATGGTTATTCCACCACCGAAGTTTATCCTTAAGAACCTTCAATTCGAGAACCAGAATATTACTAGCATTGGCATACACATCAATGGAGTCCCAAGATTCCTTTACAAATTTAATGAAATTTGGGTGATCAAACCAAGCACAAAAGCTCTTGAACGGTTTTGGTCCCCAATCCATTGAATTTGAGAGGAGCCACACCGGCCTATGATCTGACATGTCTCTATCCCCCACCTTTTGAGCCATAACCTTCCACTTCCTCACTAAATCTTCGGATAAAAGAATTCTGTCAAGCCTACTCTTTCAAGTCCCACTTGAATTGAACCAAGTGAACCTATTCCCCACATCAGGTATGTCTACAAGATCCATCGCATCTATAAATGAAGAAAAATCTTCCATTTCCACCATGTTCGGTCTATCCCTCCCCTTCCTCTCCAATTCAGATTTAATAGCATAAAGTCTCCCCTAATAACCCACTCACCCTAGGAAGTTTTTTTTCCACAAAATAAGTCAGGACCAGAGTTTCCTTTTCTCCCCAAGAGCGAAGAATACATATTTACTATACAACAATTCGTTCCCTTCCATTCTCCATAGGTTTCCAAGAATCCGCTTCCTTTGAAACTAAACAAAGGATGAAACACATTCTTCTTCCAAATTGCCAAAAACCCTCAGAAAAACCATCGGAGCCAGTAGTTGACCAGCCAAAGTCATCATTACCCTATCAATTCTTCACCAGCTTGTCATCAGCAACCTGAACCTTAGTTTCCTGAATCATGCAAAATTCCACTTTTTTGCTTGACACCAATTGACGCAGTCATCGTTTCTTTATAGAGGTACCACTCCCATGGATATTAAAAGAAAAAGTTATCATGGCACCTTAATTTCAGACACCTTCTTACCTTCGAAGATCCTCCAATCCCTAATGTCCATTTCTCTGATAATACCTTCAAAATCGTTGTCATCCTCGTCTCCTTCGATCCCCAATTCTTTGATCGATTGCCATATTTTCCTCAAAACATTATCCAACGATTTTATGATCCTAACATTAACCTGATTGACATTTGTGTCGAATATAGAATCGCAACAGAGAATTGAGCCACCAGAGTACCTAGAAGATGCCTCCTCCACCAAATTTGAATTAGGGATAGTATCCATATAAGCCACAATATCAACAGAATTTAGGATCAGTTTGTGTGCTGAGTGTAAAAGAGTTGTGAAGTAGGAAGGGGAAAATGGGATCTTAATATTATCATATAGACCATTGAGTAATTTTTTATTTTTTGGAATAGGCCCAAAGTAAGGCCCAACAAGTCTAATTTTTGAACGAAAATTTTACCCCATACCCCTACAATTATATCCATACCCCTACACTAAAAATTTTTGGATTTTGGACCAAAATATTCTTGTATAAAAATTTATAATTTTTTTTTAATTTGTTCACCGGAAGACTTTTTGGAAGTCTTCCGTTTTACATTTTTTTTCGTTTGTTCACCGGAAGACTTTTTGGAAGTCTTCCGGTTCATGTTTAAGATTTATTAATTTCATATAAATACCATTTTAGTAAATTTTTATCTATTATGCTTAATATATAAAAATTCTATAAATAGAGAATTTTTTTTAGAAATATTTTCTATTTGCTATAATTATCATAATATTATCACATTAGTATTATATATTTAGAATTTGCACACAAATCTTACTAAACTTGCAAATTTACCGTATTCAATATATTTAATCAAATGAAAACATATGTGATAAATCAATAATGTATTTTAATTTAAAATGATCACAATAATATAACTTGTAAAAAACAAAAACTAAATCGAAGTTTCAATTAAATAAATCAACCAAATTAAAATATAAGTAATATTTTCACTTTATTTAATATTTTTAATAAAATAAAAATATAAAATATAAATAAATAATATATTTTATTTAAAGCAAGCACGGT
This sequence comes from Lathyrus sativus, assembly GCA_963859935.3. Classification (NCBI taxonomy): domain Eukaryota; kingdom Viridiplantae; phylum Streptophyta; class Magnoliopsida; order Fabales; family Fabaceae; genus Lathyrus; species Lathyrus sativus. The sequence goes on along the minus strand of OZ012735.1, from coordinate 685,101,837 downwards.
ATAGAACATGCAAAAAAGTTATAAATAAAAAAAGATCAAACAAAAATGAAAAGCAAATAATAAATTTATATTCTTAATTTTTTTTAATTAAATAAAAATATAGGTAATAAAACAATATTGTTTTATATTTATAATTATGTGAGTTCTAAAGTATAGATTAAATACTATATTCATAGTAGTATTTAAAATTAAATAATCAATAAAACTATATCAGTCCTATAAATAAAACACATTATTTGCGTGTTCTATTATTGTGATTATTTTAAATAAAATACATTATTAATTTATTACTTATATTATTTTGCAAGTTAACTTATTGTGATCATTTAAGTTAAAATACATTATTGATTTATCAAATATATTTTCATTTGATTAAATATATTGAATAATGTAAACTTATATCCTATATTTAAATTTATTTTATTTATTAATTTTCAAGATTAATAAGATATTTGAGAAAATTATACGATTATGATCATTTAAAATAAATGATTTTAATCTCATAGTATTCTAATAACTATAGCAAATAGAAAATATTATGAAAGTGATTCTCTATTTATAGAATTTTTATATATTAAGTATAATAGACAAAAATTCACTAAATTGGTCTTTATATAAAATTAATAAATTTTAAATATTAATTAAAAATTTAAAAAAAACATGAACCGGAAGACTTTCAAAAAGTCTTCCGATGAACAAACGAAAAAAATATAAACCGGAAGACTTGCAAAAAGTCTTCCGGTGAACAAATGAAAAAAATGTAAACCGGAAAACTTCCAAAAAGTCTTTCGGTGAACAAACGAAAAATATATGAACCGGAAGACTTGCAAAAAGTCTTCCGATGAACAAATGAAAAAAATTATAAATTTTTATACGAGGATATTTTGGTCCAAAAAATTTTAGTGTAGGGGTATGAGTATAATTGTAGGGGTATGGGGTAAAACTTTCTTTTTAAACATGTTATAGGGTCCGAAATAATCCACTTCAGGCCCACAACACACTCAACCCTATTGTCCTTATTAGAGGGAACTATTATTTCCATTTCCATCACACAAGTGGTTTGCACAAGACATGTGTCCCATCAGCGTAACATCTACAACATTAATTGTAGTGTGTGTTTCCAAATCCTTATTATTAGTGCTGTCAGCCACGATTGCTCCAAGAAACACCTTTTTACCACCAATCTCAAAAATAGACACCTCTATCACATTGGCGTTGACTTGTAACTCTACAAGCTCTGATGATTTGACATTATCTTCCGAATTTTGTTTCTCCAAAATATTGGGGTTCCCACTATCATGATTATCATTAGACCAACCTTGGTTTTCGTGCCCCTCATCCTCCCCGCCATCACCACCGTCTGAATTATCAGACTCACCATCTTCTTCATTCGTTTCTCCTACTTTCGACTCACTTTCTGATCTAGCAATCTTAGTTACCACTCATTTTTTTGAACCATGGAAATCTTGCAATAGTTTAATTTTGTAGATTTTTCCATTTATTTCTACATTGAAAATTTCATTAAGATTCATATAATACTTAGGCTTGATTAAGAATCTTGCTACATCTAAGTGTTTATGCATTTCTGTTTTCTCGTCACATTGAACAAATTCACCCACACAATCCGACACAAATTTGAAAAATTCAGGGCACCAAGCATGACAAGGTAATCCAAAACATTTGATCCAAGTTAAACATTCATTATCTATATCATTAGAGGACCAAGGGTGTATGTTCCAAAAACAGTGTGAAATCTGATCTTCCTCCTCCTGAATCAAATACCTCAATGAACCATCTAAGCTTTCTTCAAGCAGACACAAGTTTGCACCAAGTGGGGTAACTTTAATATGAAAGAATCCTTTTGCATTTAGTGCTTCTTGTATATTGTATGTAGATCCTCATTTCTTCACTTCACAAACAAAAACCCTCTCAAATCTCTCCACGTTGGATTTGTCTACATTGAACTGCAAATGGGCAAAATGTAGTTTCTCTTACGTTTTTTCCTCCATCTTGTCATATTCCCGTTGACTTCGAACCCTTTTACCTTTTCACTCCTAATGTTTTTTTTACCACCTGCGCTAATGATCTACCGTGTACATTAGCTTTCATGTTGGAGATCACCGGTATAATCGCGCCACCCTATGCTTTTCTTTCTAGACCTTTGATAGGAATGCTCTTTAACACCCCCTCTCTTTTAAACCTATGAACATTTGTAAAGATCTTTCTTCCTTCTATCTGTATATTATCAAGCTTAGTTGCCATTAGCCTTTCATCATGAACCTTTCTAAACCTAATGAAACATTATCGTTTTCCCCTATTATCCCTCCTTGTAGGGATAAAGACCTCCCTGACAATGCTAAATTCCATGAAAATATCAGTCATATCCTTTGCCCCATATGTCTCCAGGAACTCGGTAAAGAAGATGGATGAGGTATCTTTAGTGTCCACCAATTATTTGCCTCTTCTTTCTGACCAAACTGAAGCACGATTCATGATGCCACGATGATTCCTTCTACGCACCTCTACCCAATCCGCAACCACGCAACAGTGAACCAAGAACTCAACAGAATCGTGATTTAAACCACCTACTAGGTTCACCGATCCGAATGCTAATGTTTGATTATTAGTAAATAGTTTTCTATTCGTCTTTGTTCTTTTCTTTTACTTATGCATGGAAAATGTTAAAGGACCGTATCTAGAAATCCAAAAGAAACTATAGTTCTAATACAACAAATTCAACTAATTTGAAAAAATTCTTAAATCTCACATTGTTTGATACACAAAGGTTAAAATCGTAGACACCTTTATTTATGCACAATCTTAAAAACATTTGACGTTACTTCTGAAATATTTTTTTAATTCAAGGGAGAGATTGTTGGAACATGTTTAAATTCCAACATAGGGATGAATTTGAAAAAAAATCCTTAATTCTAATATTATTAGAAAACTATGTGTTGTGTATGTTAATTGAGAAAATTCTATGTCTCATGTTGCTTGCTCTCCCACTGGCGACTAATGCTGCCTATTCAAACATTGACGTTGCCTATGGTGAAATGAATCTGAAAAGGGAGAAATAAAGCTTGACATGGTTTAATATATTTATCATAATTAGTCATTTAAAAATTAATTCCTAATACGTTGAGAGTATGTTGGATGAGGGTATTACTTGTTTATGGTGCATTTGTAGGATCATGAGTACATAGCTCATGATCTTTGAAAACTTATGTGGTCTTCCCTCAAATTTAATTAGCGTCATTGGGGTCATTCCCAGTCAAAGGTTGGTTCTTCTTCCCCCTACTAGATGAAAACTCGATCAAAGGTATACTTGTGGACAACCCATCACGACATATGGAGTGGCCATCTATCAGATGGGGGTGAACCGTTATTTCCTGTGGGGAATTGATTGTTATAGTCAGACTTGCAAAGCATCTCTGACAGTATTCTTGATTTTAGGTGGGAAATTGATTGCTTTAGTCGGATGTGCAAAGCGTCCCTGACACCTATGGATTTAAGTGGGTAATTAATTGCTTTAGTAAAACGTGCAAAATGTCTATGACAACATCCCTGACTTTATAAGTGCACCAAACATTGATATCCTTGGTCGTACCCCAATTTACTAACGTTATGCATAGTCATAAAGAAAAGAATGTTTAAGAAAACATCACTTCATTTAATATTGCCATATATGAATATGTGTACACATAGGTAAATGATACAGGCATATCTTTAGATATGATTAAAGAATAAAGAACATAACTAGATGGACTAGTTGTCTCTTATTATTTTGTTTTGTTTGGCCAGTTTAGTCACTTTTTGGAGGATAAATTTCCATCCTATTGAGTTTTCCGGTGAGAAAGTAACATTGATTTCCATGGCTATGCCTTCTCCCTGATCTTTTTAGAGAGGCTTTTATATTTTATTTTCTCCCTCTAAATCAGTGTGGATAGTGGTCGGTTCTCATTGCAAGTTATGATAATTGTGCTTTAGGTGTACTGGCGATGCAACAACGTCCAACATGGTTGCAAAGGATATTCTCAAGATATAGTTACAAGCGCTCCTGCATGGAACAACAGGAAATTGAGAATATTCCGTTTTGGTTTCCTTTCCGTCACCTATAGAAGTCATCAGCTCTATGTATCTCTAAGGACGAGTAATAGTTCTCTTGAATGCTTGGAGATCAGAACCTTCATAGAAACAAATTGCTTCACTCAAGTCCCATATTTTTATACAACTGCGTACATGATATCGCAGGAGCTGCTGTCGCTACGCGAAAAATGACACAGAGTCGCCACCGGATTTTATTTATCCCACGGGGGGAAAGGGAAATAGCGATAAAACCTTTGGGAAAAGAGCGTGGTCATCGCAACCAAGTCTTAGGGTTCGGGAGTCGGTTATGCGAGGGGAAGGTATTAGCACCCCCTCGCATCCATCGTACTCGATGGGAACCTCCTAGGTTATTTCGCGTGAATGGGTGTTTTATTCTAAAAGTTTGCTTGTTTAAGGAAAAGAGGGATTGGTTTATTTATTTTAATGCTCGCCAAGGATTGTGGCCCTTGTGCCTACGTATCCTCACTTAAAAGAAGTGAAGAATCAGAGCTCCATAGTTCGGAGGCTTTATGAAATTGTTGTTTGTTGGTTGATTTTATACCTTGAAAAAGGGTTTTTTGGAATGACGCCCTAAGGCAAAAATAGTTTGATGAGTTGATGTTGTTTTTAGTTTTTTTTGAAGAAAATGTGTTCTTGACTAGGATTATACAAAAGACTTTGGATAGAGATGAATGTCTCGAATAACCAAGTTGAGCGCCTTGTATTCGAAACATTCGGAATGAGTGAAGGAGGGTTCCATTCTCATTCCTTCTCCACCACTTTAAAGTTCATGGTGCATAATTCCAATCATATATTTTATTGTGTTTTTTTTTGTATTTTTATGCGAAAAGAGAAACACTTGACGTTGGATCAAGATTTATTGCTTGTAAAGATATTTGAAGTGATGCGATTTAGGTCGATGGCGGTGCACAATGCATCCGACTTACATGGTCAAAAATGGCTCGATAAAATCGAGAGTTTACTTTTAAAAATAGTTTTTGGAAACAAAGGTCAACAAGGGCCATAACAATATTCACATACAAACATCATACAAACATAAGCCACACGGCTCAAAAAATCGAGACACACAAAAAAAACGGCGAACTCTTTGAAATTTTTTTTTTTAAGGTAAAAACGGTAAAAAAAAATATGGAGGAAACAGTGGTGTGACACGGGTGAAAAAAGTTGAAACAGTGATGCAACACGGTCGGCCGTGTTGTGTGATACGGCCCGTGTTGCAAGGCCTGGGGAAAAAAACTTCATACAGTAGCGTGACACGGCCGGCCGTGTCGTGTGACACGGCCCGTGTTGCTGGTCCAGGTCGAAATCTCACATTTTTTTTTATGTTTTCGTTTCGTTTTTGTGGTTCCTTGAGGATGGTTTCTTAGTCCCTTAGGGGACCTTACATGATATACAGTTCAACAACACATAAAAGAGTGAATGAAATGAATATAAAAGCAAAGAATAAAAGGAGAAAGATTTGAAGAAATGGATACCAAGAGCTTTCTATCCTTCTTGCCAGTACTCCAATGACCTTTGTTGGATGTGCTCTCCCCTCTTCACTCTATGTTGTGAAGGTTTGGTTTCTCAATGATCCTCTTGTGTCTCTATCTCACTCTCTTTTTTTCTGTTTTTTTGAGGGTTTCTTGCTAACTATTTTCTGGTTTTTTGCTCTTACTCTTTGCTCTCTATGTGTAGTCTCTACTCTGCTTGATTCTTGTGTTGTGTTATGTTTTGATAGTAAGGAATACTATGTTTTCTATGCTTGCTTGCAGCCCATTTTCCACCTTTTCATCACCAACTTTCCATTCTTGGCAATGCCTTTTTCTTCCTTTTGTGCAGCCCCACTTTTCCCTTCTATTTCTAGTATGACTTGCTGCATTTTTCTGCTGTAGCATACTATACTACTATCCCTCTTTTTGCCCATTAGTCTCTTGGATGGTATTGCTTTGTATCTTGCCATGTAGCCAATTGTTACCACTCTTTGACAGCATTTGCAAACTGATATTTAGCAAGTAAATATATCATTTGCATGCTATTTCCTTGACTTTGTGACATAAAAAATGATCTTGTAACATAGTACATGTTGTCCTCTTGATTTTGTGACATGTAGTAATTCTTCAACTCTTGCATGGGGCTGTTTTGCCTATGATTGAACATGCATAATCTTGGCCCATAAACATTCCAATGTTGATTTAATTCTTGCATATTTCTTGGATGTTTGTGAGCATAATGTAGCACATGAAAAAAATGGTGTAGTATGAAGAGTACCATATCATAGATTTGATTAAAGACTTGAATGAAGATTTAGAAATAGATTAATTTCTAAACATTATCTAGAGTTGGAATTTTTGTAACAAATGACATGATTGTAATGTCACAAAATTCCTCTTAGTATTATTTTTATCTCCATTCATGAATCTTGAATTTTGGATGATGGATTCCCTCATGTGCTTAAAAATGAAATCTTGAATTATGCATTGATGATCTTGATTCATGCCTTAATAATTTGCACTCCACTTATGCCATAAAAATAAACATGTATGAAGGAGCTTTGGATTTGGCCTAGCATTCATGTCTATTAATATTTATCTTGAATATCCTTGTATTTTGTCAAGTAACTTCCCCTTGCCAAAATTTTCATGAGTAGACTTTTTCCTTAGATCAAACCTTAGGTGATGAACCTTTTTTCATGTAGTCCGAAAATAGACAAGTTACAACCAAACAGCCTAGTTCGTACCTTGTGAACCCGCATGCTCGATACGCAATAGAATGATGTATGATATGCCGAATGTAGGGTATAAAAGGCTAACGGTGAAAATGAGGGTGTGACAGCTGCCGCCGTCAATGATGATTTGGGACACGTCGAATTGTCTGACCATAACAGTGATTACAAGGGGAAAGATATCGCTAAGAATCCCCCCAACCTTCTCTAAGAACCTGAATCCCAACATAGGTACGTCAGGAACTTTTGCCGAATTAATTCCTTCCTTGCGGCAAATGACCATCATTTCTACAATCTTCCTCTTCATAGTGCCTTTGTGTTGCACCCAAATTTTGACCTCTTAGATCTTTATCATCATTCTAGGAGCATTATCAACGTTTATCTAACCTTAACCTATTTCAAGTTTGTCTTTGTTAAAATACAGGTTAATTAGGGTTCCGTACAGTTAGAAATCGAGGTTTCAACGGTTTAATCAGTCAATGCCTTGGATTGATTATCCATGAAGAATGTCTCTACACCATCAATAATACTCCATTGGGTCAAGTATGAATCCAATTTGAGATTGTCACCCGAAGATTAAAAACAACGCAGTTCAGGACCCCCGATTAAGGTTTCTAATCAGGAAAAGTCAACTGTGGTTTGACTTTTGATTTAAAGGTGTTCCAATGATAGAGTTATGATCCATGAAGCTCATATGGATTAGGGAAGTCCACTAAAGAATTTTCAAGGCCTCATAAGACCCACGACACCAACAGTCGATTCAGAGGGTTTCGATCGTTCAGTTCGTCTGACTGAAAAGTCAACCCATTGACCAACAGGGTTTTAACCCAAAATTGAAGCCAAATATGTTCCCAACATCATTTAATATCTAATCATGAAGTTTTGTGACCAATTGATCAAGAATTGAGAAGTAATCGAAAAGTTGGGGAATTAAGGTTTTGAAAAGGGCAAAGCCATAACTCCTTAACCACACAAGGGTTTTTGACCTAGTTTCAAGAGGAATGAGTTCCTAAAACAAACATAAATATTGTATTACCTAATTGGGGCTTTCTAAAAATTACAAGTGTTTTTCATAACTCTTCCTGGTTAGAGAGAACCGAGGTCCACTAGTTGGCGAAAACTAGCATTGGCAAAACCAGGTCAGCATGAGTTTTTTGATTCCAAAACCTCTCCAAATCGATGCTAATCAAAGATTAAGCCTCATTTATGATGTTTATATTGATAATGAACATTTGTACATTAATTCCCACGAAAATGACACAAAGATCAAAGGAAATCATTATTTAATGCAAGTTGCAAAATTGAATAGTGAAGAAAGAGAAAAAAGGTGGCTACCCTTGTCAAATCATCAACTTTAATCTATGGGGCATGGATAATATCTTAGTAGAGTGGCTTAAAGACAAAGATGAAGATTGCATTGGAAAACTCAAAGATTTTCATGATGGAAGGTTAAAATTGGCAATTTGCTTCACTTTTACCCATACCTTGATCCAAAGCTTTTGGTTATAAATAGAACTCACTTCCTACATCACGAACACACAAGTTTCATGCTAGAAACTATCTAGAACTCCATTCCTTACACAATCACAAGTTCTTGCAAAATTTCATTAAGTTTCCAAAATCCCTCAAAATCTACTTTTGCAAAACACCTTTCAAAACCATTTCCAAACTTCTTCCAACTCAAGAAACACTTCAAACACATCAAATATGATGTATTGAAGCTATCCAAATCACTTCCATATTTATGTAACAAGGTTCTAGTGAGTTGGTCTTTGAAATCTTTGGATTTTGGAGATTTTCCTTCATTTACAAGGCATTTCGTCCACTAGCTTGCTTGGAGGTTGTTTGGAGCATCTATTCATCTTCCTAGGAACACTTGAAGATCTTGGAAGAGCTTTCAAGATCTCTGGTTTTCTTATTGCTTAATCTTTCTTCAAGAGGTAAACCTAAAACTCATAAATGTGAACTTTCCATTTGCATTTCACATGCTACCATGACTGTTTTTAGGGTTTTTACCATGATGCTCTTAAACTTTTTCAACTTGTAACTTGATTTTTCTTGTGATATTGATCTTGTGTTATTTATACATGTTTTTTAACATGTTTAAATAATAAAATTTGTTTGATTCTTTGTCTTACCATGTGCATTTTATTCTTTTTATCATTTAGATTTTTATGTTTTGTTCACAAACTTAAAAATCACATAATTTCTCCATTTTAAATCAGTTTTAAGTGGTTCTTTTTGAAAAATTCTTGTGTTGTAACATATTTCTATATAATGTTTAAAGAATTCTAAAAATCCTATTTTAGAAACACTTTGCATTATGAGCAAGTTATAACCCATTTTAGAGTTTTCACATTCCTATCTTTCCTTCTTTATTTCAAACATTTGGATTTCATTCTCTTTGAGTTTTTAATTTGAGATTATGAACATGGATTGTTAGATTCCTTGGGCATTTAAGTTTGAATTTCAACTTTTCTTGTACACATTTAGGTGGTTCACCTTTAAAAACTTTTGATTATCCCCGTGAGATTTTGAACCTTTTGTTTACATTGTTATGACATTGATGGTTTACATATGATATCCTTTACCTTTACTCCTTTATCCTAACCTTAGGATTAGAGTCGTCGTGCTCTATTTAGCGACCCGCAGTGGAAATTTTTTACCTTTTATCCTAACCTTAGGAATGGAGTCGCCGTGCTCTATTTAGCGTCTCGCCGTGGACATTCTTTACCCTTTTATCCTAATCTTAGGATTGGAGTCGCCGTACTCAATTTAGCGTGGACATTGATGAGGGTTTTTTGATCACTCACACCTTCATCAATATTTCTGTCACATTGCACACACTGCCGAAGGAATTAGGTCTAGCTTTTGACCGCCGTGTCAATAGTCCTCACCTTCAACCCTTACACCTTACAAACCCTAATTTTCACAAATGCCTCGCCGCAGGCAAAATTACAATTTTACCCCTAGCATTAGGTCAAAGAGCCGCCGCGCTCATTTTAGGGTTTCCCGCCGTGGAATCCCTAATTTAACCCTAATTACAACTTAACATTTCAACGTAGAGATTTGGAGTTTCTACACTCCACGTAAGCGTGTCCTTAAGATGTGTTTATTCCCCTTGAGACCTTGACCACAGTCAAGAAGTTTCTAACCTCCCTATTGAGGGGAACTACGATTACTCTGATTCCACTCCCGTAAGGATACGTAGGCACAAGATGCGATGTCTTGCCGAGTAAACTTAGAATTAACCCCTTAGGTCTCCTTTCTCACTTTTAATCCTTTGTACATATATCTTAAGCAAATAAATAAAGCAAAATAGTAAACATCTGAACAAAAGGTTCCTGTAGAGTACTACAGAAGTTTAGGGTGCTAATACCTTCCCTAAATTTAACCAACCCCTGAACCCTAGATCTTTCCCCGCATTGTGTTTACGATGCAAAATAGGTTTTCCCTCTTTTGACCTTTTCCTTCGGATAAATCAAAGAGCGGTTGTGAATTGAATTACGATTCAAACTCATTAATAGTTTGTGATCCTATTTCCACCGCAACAGAAAATGGCGACTTCACTGGGGATAATAAAACTTTTGAGGGTTATCCCTAACTTGTTCATCTTTATTACTATCTGTGTTATTATTCATTTGCATGTATATATTTGTGCTTCGATTGTGGGACTGTTCCTTGTGCTGTGAGATAAGTCCTACGCCCGGACTAGTGACATTATTATAGGATGGGGATATATTCGATGAGGCTTATAGGGAGTGAATCCCGACCAAGATGATTCGAGAATCACCGCTCAGTTGAGACCTTTTCGAAAATGGTTCGGTTGAACGAGTAATCGCGAAAACTTTTTCCATGGTCGATTGGAGTCTGTGATATTGAGGACCGTAGTACCTTAACACCACCCTGGCCTTATTTAGGACGTAGTGCGGGAACTATGTGGGAGTAGTCCTACAATGGTTGCTACGCGATACTACACTCAAAAGAGGTTCTCTTGAGAATATTATTAACCCCCGAGTCAGTCGGAAGGTTGATAATATCCGAAAGACGGGCTGATGACTTTGGGCACTCTTTAGAACCTTGTTCTGCAGGTACAACTAACTAATAGTACACTCCTTTCTGGGATGGGTAGACCTTAACTCCGCTCACGTACCTTTAACCTAGGACTTTGTGTGTTTTCATGCATTGCATTCATAAAGCATCCCATTACATTGTATTTCATGGAATTCAAACATCATTTATGGATATCGCGGGACACCACAAATAAAAAAATAAAAAAAAAATAAAGAAAAGGATTTCCTTGGTACCCCACGACATTCGTAAATGTTTGAATTCCATGAAATCTTCATTTGCATCATAGCATCACTTACTTTCTTGCATTGCATGTGTCTTCCGTTTTCTCATGTTCGGTTCTCTCGCCTTCCAGTTTCGTCACCCTGAGTTCTCGGCACCAGTACAACACCAGAGCTCAAACTCGGAAAAGAATGAAGGATCAGGCAAAAGAGATTGATCGCCTTAGCAATGAACTTGAAGACCTTCGAGGGGGTATGGGGCGTATGATGGAATTGTTACATGTCATGAATGCTAAGATGGATACCCAGCCCACTGTTGTTTCCGAGATTACCGGCGTTACTGTGGACCCTCCACCAAGTGTGACCGTAGCAAGGGACCCACCTTATGGTCTTGCTCCCGGTTTTGTGCCTCCTCAAGCCACTGTTCCGATTAATCAGCCTGTTCAGCAAGCCGTGCCTTTATTTTCTGAAGTTCCTAGGGGGGATCCTATCTTTGCACCACCTGTTGTACACACCCGTGCGCAACCGTACTTCAATGAGACAGTCTTTGATAATCTTGATGAGAATGTTGAAGGTTATGAGAAACGTGATAAGCTTCGTGATTACTTCGTCCAGAGAAACACCACTCAAGCTGTCCTAAAAGCAATGGATGAGCAACTTCTTATTGTTGGTGTAGGTTGCCATCTTTTAGAAGTACATGACCAGATGGGATCTTGGACATAAGTGACCCTTATACTTCACAAACTCAAAGGAATTAGGTCTTTTGGAGTCAGTTTACGCAACCTTATTGTAGTATGCTTTCAAAATAACCTTGTTTCAGTTAGGTCTTTTGAGGTTTGTAGCGTGGTCTGGTTCACGGTTTAAGAAACAAAAGATAAAGGCTCAAAGTTTATTTGTGCCCACCCAATCTACGTGATGATCTTCAGTCCTATGCTCAGCTAACTCAGAATATACACTCAGGTTCCTATAGGAATTGCACTGATTATAGCCATGATGATGGTTCAACAGTCCAAGGACTCTTGAGACGGCAGACACTACTTCTTTACAACATTTGGTTATTTTGACATAGAGGACTTTCAGGGTGAAGATTTAAAGATCTCCTCTTTTTATTATCCCTAACTTTTGCCTACAGTCAGCGAGATGCCCCAGTTTTGCCTAAGTCTCCTTCGTAGGTTTTGACTTAGCAGGCTTTTCTTTTGATTGATTTTTTTTAAAGAAAGAGAGTGATTGTTTGGCTTTAATGTTTACGGTGAACCATCATCGGCTTTTTGGCTTGAAAAACATCTTCGACACTTGTTTGCTGTGTGCGAAGGAAAACTTGTGGTTGCAACCTTTATATGAAAGGTGTCTCGCATGAACATGAAACCGATTTAACTGAGAACTACCCACCCCAAGGTTAAAATTGCGGGTTTTTTTTGTAAAGAAAGAAACTCATACTTCTAGGCTCGAAGGGGTTAACGAGGGATTATCTTCCTTATTTCTCCAGTGTTTGGGAGTTGAAACAATGCCTTACATCATCAACAATGTTTGATTGAAAGCATACTGACATCAGTTATGGGTATAACATTTTCATCATCCTCCCTCAAATATTTGCATATCAAAAGTTTGAACAAAAGGTGCATATTTTTAAAAGATAAAACATAAAGATGCAAATATTAGACAAAATGAATTGAATCAAAAGTTGCAATGCTCATTCATTAACATAAAAGTACAAACATAGTTTGAAGGCAAACAACTTAAAAAAAATGAAGGAAAGTACAAACAACGAGAAACAAAAGGCCTAGTGACTAAATCAGGACAAGGATGAGCCATATTGTCTGAAACACTGGCGTTTAGGAAGACAGCCTGCTGAAGTCAGTCTGAATCTTCAGCTTTGATGTACTGGCAAGGGATTGTTCTGGATATTCGGATGACTATCCTTAAAATCAGGGATTCCAGTTCTAATCAACTCACGCACTCTGGCTTTCAGTGCATAACAATGTTTCAAGTCGTGGCCTGGGGCACCCTCATGAAAAGTACAATGGAGATCTGCCCTAAATCCAGCTGGAGGAGGATTAGGAGGAGGTTGCAAAGCTTTTGTAGTGATCAGCCCTTGTTGAACCAGATCGGGATAAATTTCTGTGTATGTCATGGGAATAGGATCAAATTGATTCCTATTTTGATACTGGTTCTGTCCAATAGTTGGACGTTGAGGAGTTTGAGCTGGTCGTAGAGTAGCAGCAGCAGTAACGACAGCAATAGTAGAGTGATTATACCTTGGTTGGGGACGAGGATTTCTCACTTTAACCATGACAGCATTGGTTTTCTCTTCTTTCTTCTTATGGACGGTCCCAAAGGATTTCTTTGCACCACTTGAAGATTCATCAGCTTTGGAGACTTTACCATTTTCCAGTCCTTCTTCTATCCTTTGGCCAATAGTCACCAGATCTGTAAAGCTTGAAGATACACTTCCAATCATCTTTTCCTAATAAAGAAGGGACAGAGTATCCATGAACATTCCAGTTAACTCCTTCTCTGCTAGAGGCGGTTCAACCTGGGAAGCCAACTCTCTCCATCGCTGAGCATACTCTTTGAATGACTCTTTCTCATTCTGAGACATATTTTGAAGTTGACGGCGATCAGGAGCTGTAATACCCCAAATTTTACCCTTATATTTTAGTCAGTCATTTCGCATAGCATCTCATATGTGCATTTGCTAACCACTAACAAGTTCTGAAGGTGTTTGTTTTGCAGGAAATACCCCAGGGGCGTTTTGGTCATTTTGAAGCATAATCCGTAATTTTGGGGCCTAATGAGGTTTTACTCCTGAGGCATTTATTTACGTGGGTTTGATATCAACTTGGTTTGGAAAATCTGATCTGTGGAACGGGGTTTAACAAAAAAATCATTTCTTATATCTTCCAGTTCATCTTTAGAGGGACAACAGTGAAAACTTCTACTGATTGATGGAGTTTATTCGTGTTGAAGTTATTAAGATTTGGATTGAATTAATTCAAGGATATTTGTATGATAAGATTTAATCGGATGTTGAGATGTTGGCGAATTAAATCATGGAAAGGAAATAGGAAAATGATTTTAATAAATATGTGAAGTTCATTCATAATATTTTATTATTATTCGTAAAGAGCATTTGGATAGAAATTTGAATAATATTTCATCATGATATATAAAAGGGAAATAATTTGGATAAAAAAATGTATTATTGAATTATTTCATAATATTTTTTTATTACAAGTTACAGAGAAATAAAGATGGCATATCCTAAATCCTAAGTCCTAATAATTTCTAAGATGTCCCTTGAGCTTCTCCGCAAAATCTCCGATTCACCTGCACATCAAAACAGAACAAACAGAATAGAAAAATGTTAGAGTTTGTTTTCGACACTCTCAGAACAGTGTCATCATCGAGTGTCGGGAGTGGCACAACCGAAGCTGCGTCCTACCCCCGTTATCGATCCGCGCCGTTGGCGTCTGATCAGGTAACACATGTTCTTATCGTTACGGGACATCCGAGAGATAGAAGTGGTAAAAGAAGCGGGACTGATTCGTTTTGCCGCGATTGGATTTCCAAACTGATACGAGAATAAGGCAACATAGGCAAGTTTGGACTCAGACCCGGATGCCGGCAGGTCTGAGCCACTTTGGTTTCGAAATTTCCAACACCTGAAAAGCCACAAACATCATCAGTACAACAGAACTCAAAGCATAACAAGCTGCATAAACAAAACTAGGCAAAAGGGAGCCCGCGCCAGTACAAGTGTGAAGAGGCACAAAGAAACAAATCTGCCACAAAAGTTCAGAACGAAAACCAAGTCTAAACAGAACAGAAAAATACAAACCAAACTGCATTGAATGGCTTCAACAAAGTATCAGAAAAACGAAATGCAAATCAAAACAGCATCATACGCTGTATCAAAGTTCAGAGGCATCGATTAATGTCAAGCTTCATGTTGGAAATCACAAGCACCCACAGCATCAGCACAAAATCATGGCACGGATTGTACCAGCAAGGACAAGCAAACATAAACATCTCAGTTCATAAAATAAACAAGTGCATAAAACCATGGCAGTTCATATCAGTCGTCGCGGCTCAGGTAATCAGCATCATGGCCCAAACTCGCGGCCACTATCAAGTAAATAGGCAACATTAAGCAACATTCGAATTCATAGTCGGACACGATGGCCCGAAATACCAGCCCTGAAACGCAAGAAGCAAATAGCATCAGCAAAAGTTCATCACAGGCTAAAACAACTCAAATGGAACAAATGATAAACCAACAAGCGAAGAACCCCGCATAGATCATCAAAGGCAACAGCGGTGTCATCAGGCTCAGAATACCATCATCATCGCCGTATACCATTCTCAGCGGCATTTAACTCAACCAGAGCGCATGTACCGATTTTGAAAAAAGAAGAAGAAAAGTCATGAAGATCAAAACCATGTGGATATCCAAAACGAGTCTATAATTCAATCTGTAACAGAAAGGAAAAGAAGATCAAGGCCACAATTCCAAACCATATCAGAAAAATAATAGAAAGAGATTTTGATTTGATATCAATTCCAAATCAGAGAAAAAACGTTTCGAAGCAAATCCAATTACGAATCCAATCAGATCCTAACAAAGTTCAATCAGATATCAGAATCATACCAAATGAAATCCAAATCATATCTGTCAAACAAAATGGAAAATTTTGATTCAGATAAAATCAGATCGTATCAGAAACGGATGCTAACAAAATCAAATCGAATCATCAAAATCAACACGAAATCATAAGGCAATAACGCAAATCCAACATCAAAGGCCCAAAAAGGAGAGGGTCAGAGAAGTTATAAAAGGAACAATTTCACCTGTGAGAAAACCCTAACGGGTAACCGCGAGAGAGAGAGGAACCACGATCACAAACCCTAACGGAGATCGCAAGCGAACGCTAACGAACGAAATCGCGAACAAACCCTAGGCGGCGCAAAAAGGAGAACGGCCGAGACTCAGAGGGACCGATACCCTCATCATCGTCTTTGTAAGAAGTAGCAGTGAACATCATCGACGGCGACAACAAACATCACTGAACAATCAATATCATCCGCGAATCACACCGAACTGAGAAGATCGCCATCGCCGTTCGTAGCGCCGGCGGGCAATCAACTCTCAGCCTCAGCTTTACATCATCGGCTAAAGATAAAAGTAAACTCATGCATTAACCCGCTTTTATTCCATTTTTCATGTTTTGTTTCAGGAAATAAGAAGACACGGCCGCGAGAGAGAAAGACGGAGGCGAATACGAGTAGCCGCGAGAGAGAGGTGAAGAAGATAGGTGAAACGGCGCCGCGAATGTTCTTTGGGTTTGAAACCCTAAAAACATTTTGTCTTATGACTAACAACTGGATTGGGTCTGGGGTTTGATCACTCGCCGAACGTGGACATTCCCTTTGTTTACCTTTTGCAACTTAGGCTTGGAGTCGCTGTGCTCTATTTAGTCGTCCCGCCGTGGACATTCCCTTCTTTTCTAACTTAAACTTAGTTTAGAGTCGCCGCACTCTATGTAGGTGTCTCGCCGCAGAGATTTACTTTCCCTTTGGAACCTTGACCATATTCAAGAGTTCCTTACCCTAACCAGGGGAACTACGGTTGCTCTGATTCCATTCCCGTCAGGATACGTAGGCACAAGATGCGATGTCTTCGCGAGCAAACTTTACCAAACTTTGTAAATACTTTATACTTTATATCTTTACCCTTAGCACATTTCATTTAGCAAGCAAACTTTAGCAAATACAAATATTAACAAGAGGTTCTTGTAGAGTACTACAGATGTTTAGGATGTGAAATACCTACCCTAGGCATAACCAACCCCCGAACCTTTAGATCTCTCTTTGCTTAGCTTTAAGCCTTGCTTTTTGCTTTGCATTTTTATAGGTTTTTCTTTCTTTAAACCTTTCCTTTTTGGATAAATTAAAGTCCGGTTGTGAACTTAAGAATTAAAGATTAAAGTTAATCAATAGCTTGGTATCACGATTCTCACCGCAACACTTTGGAGAGGTATTTTTCCTGGGGTGCTTCTTCGATTATGGCGGCGATGTATGGGTGTTTTCCTTTGCTTACCTCTTTGGTCTCTCTGTGGTCTACCAGGGAGACTTGCCTTAAGGTGACGCTTATCTATCTCGTTCCCCCTTGGTATTCAGATAGATGGCCTCTGTTGATCAGTTCTTTGATAGCGTCCTTCAATTGGATGCAATCGTCGGTGTTATGACTGTGGCTTTTATGGAAAAACAATACTTTGATTTGTCCATCTTAGATGTCTCTTTGATAGGGTAAGCGGGTTGTAGTTCGCACTTCTGAAACTTATTATATGCACAGTTGAACTACAACCAGACCGAACCAATCAAGTTTAGCAAACTATATTGCATTTGGAATCATCGTCGGTGTTGAAGCAACTCAAACAATCATTTAAGAGTTATACATACTCGTCAGGATCTATTTTCCCATCATATTCGTTCATCTTGGGTGAATTCTCCATGGACTTCAGGATCTTGCTTTCCAGAATTCTTACTAACAACGGGTGTTTTGGCTGCACCACTCTTAAGCGAGTTATTGCTTAAGTCGGGGAACGAGCGTGTCTGCATCGATCTCCCCCGAAGCTCTAGGAGGAGTATGAGGTTTCATGATCTTATGTCGACCCTTCAACTGAGGGGCCTTGTCTCTCTTTGCCCCGGCCGGTTCTGGGACGTTAGCAGGATTTTTTCCCGATGTAATCACTTGGATGGTATTTCTGGGAGGAAAAAGTATTGTGGAGGTTTTCTTCTAGGCGTTGAAGTCTGTCTTTAAGAACTTACGAGTTGTGTTGTCGAACAAAGTTAAATATGTTATTCAACAGTTTGGTAGCACCTCGTATGGTGAGGTTCACTTGAACAGTGTGGAGGTCGGGTAAGGCTTCTGAATGAATAATTGGAGGTGGAACAAGAACTGCCTCAAGTAACCTGAATATATCTAGATAAGTGAAAAGCTTAAACCAGACATGGATGCAGTGAAATAATCGTTCCAAGATATATGACATTTTGTTGAGGAGGTAGAATCGGTGGATCTCTCTCTCCTAAAGAGAAAGCGGAAGTTTCATGCATAGCAGCAGATCGATTAGCCTTATAACCAACCACCACCTAGAAAATGCTTGATTAAATCAAGATGCGATGGATATTCACACTTGATAGTGAATGATTTTGATCTTATTGATCATAGGAGATTGAAATCTATGAAGTTGAAGAGCGAACATGAATTTGCAGAAATTTTAGGATTTAGGAATCAGAAGTCGATCCCCAAGACGATGCTACTATTTTGTTTGGAACCATAAATGAATTCAGGTACAACGATGATGTTGGATCACAACTTTTGATGTGGTGGAGTGGGGTACTTGTAAGGTTAGAACTCCAACATTCAAGTCAGTATGTGAGGAAGAAAAGTGAAATGAAATTGAATTGGAAACTTATTACTACAATTTGGCGCTCTTTATATATATATATATATATATATATATATATATATATATATATATATATATATATATATATATATATATATATATATATATATATATATATATATATATATATATATATTATATATATATATATATATATATATATATATATATATATTATATATATATATATATATATATATATATATATATATATATATATATATATATATATATATATATATATATATATATATATATATATATATATATATATATATATATATATATATATATATAGAGAGAGAGAGAGAGAGAGAGAGAGAGAGAGAGAGAGAGAGAGAGAGAGAGAGAGAGAGAGAGAGAGAGAGAGAGAGAGAGAGAGAGAGAGAGAGAGAGAGGGGAGAGAGATGGAGGGGGCGGGGATAACGAACTTGTTAGTTGTTAGTAGTGAAATACAGAGAACCGTTGAATGCACTTATAGTTGAAATCTTTTATTATCATGAAAATGATAACCCTTGTGTGCTGAGAAGATTCTAGGAGTGAGACCACTCCTTGGTGGTCGGTCGAGGTCGACATGGTCGGTAATATTAAGTTTGATATCAAAAAGTCAAATGATTTTATTTTATTTTATATTATTTTAATTGTTTGTGTTGGCCATCAAAATAAATAAAAATTATTGGCTTACTAAACCAATAAGCCCATGGAGAAAACCCTCGAGTGTCACTTATTTATTGAGATTTGATCAAGCCACCTCCACCCACATACACCCACACTTTGACATGACACCCACACATGAGGAATGTTATTACAATTATGCTCTTCCAAAAAAAATTTGATTTTTTTTGGAAGTATAGGAAGTTACTGGATTTTCATTATATTATCAGATTTTTTGCAAATTTTTTCATTTGGATTAAAAGATACCGTTTTTTTTTTAGAAAAACATACAAATATTTAAAGTTTTTTTATGAAATCCCAGACATTTACGAAATTGCTGGTGAAAAATATTAGGAATCTGTAAAATTCTAGACGAAATACCATTTTTTTCTAAAACTCTGATGCCTATATACTAGATTTTTGAAAAAATTCCTGTAACATATAATACGTACTAGATATTTTGAAAAATCCAGTACATACCAAATTTTTCATAATTTTGAAAAATATGGTATTTCTGGTCCAATACATGTATTTCTCTTCATGAATTAGACTAAGCAAATATTACATTTCACTCATAAACCTCTCCTGCTTGTCTATATATATATCTTGTCTTATATAAGTGGGTAACGCTCGTTGGATTTTCTGGATCTTTATCTTTTAAAGCAACAATTATGTATCTGAGAGTCATATTGTATTTAGCCATATCATTCACAATCTGTCTTTCCTTATCTTTTAAACGACTTAATACATCATAACTATCTAAGTCCTTAGCTAGTATATGATTGTGAAACCTACACCTAACCGTGACCTTCCAACCGCTACCACTTAGCACAGATCTCAACATAAATGGACATTTTACTTTCATACTATAACAACCATAAGAAGAATTATTCTTTTTGTCGTTTTCTCCTATCTCACAACCCATGATCAATTTGTCTCTCTTCTCTTTGATCTAATTTGCGGTATCAGAACGAATAGTAACAACAACAATACTATGTTGTTTATCAATAGATTGTGTAAATGCTAACACATCAGCTCAGGAGAGAAATATCTAACATTTACAACATATACATAATAAATTATCAATGTCAGAGATATCATAAACCTATTAATTTTTGAACAAGTTGAGAAGTAAACATGCAAGTAAAACATACAACACCGGTGGTAAAAAATTATGTAAAATCTACAAGAGAATCATCATAATCTGAACCGCCCAAATGAAATAATCTGAACCGCCCAAATGAAACATTTTGAACTATCAGATTTTTTACAATATGCAAAATATTTGATATACCAGATTTTGCCAAATATCCTGAATTTTTAAATGTTTCCCCGAATTTTGAAATATCTGTTAGAAATGTATTGAATTTATTAAAACCTGCGGTAAATACACAGCTTATTCCTAAAAAATATTAGATTTTTCTATATAAAAAATTGATAAAACTGCAACGAAATATCAGATTTTTTAAAAAATATCTGATAAAAATGCAACAAAATACTAGATTTTTCTTAAAAAAATCAATAAAAAAAAATAATACCAAAATTTTAAATATTCGATAAATTTGCATATATTTCACCTTTTCCAAAAATTTACATACTAGATTTTTCTAAATAAACTATCAAATTTTTTTGTTTCTTACCAGTTTTCCATAGTGAAACTTTTTTATTAAATATAAAATTTTGAAAGAGATAATAATGGAAGAATATTTTTAATTATTATAAAAATATGTAGGAGTGTAAGGTAAAAATATGGAAGCAGCAGGATAAAATCTATTATTTGGTTGAAGGATCATCCATCATCATATCATTTACAAAGGATTCCTTTTAGATTTTGGTTATGCAATTTTGTTCACGTGTCAATTGAAAATTTTATGTTAAATTAATTATTTAATTAATCAAGTATCGATTGATATAATTGATTATTAATTAATTATATTATGATTAATTATAAATAAATATTAATTATTGACAAATTATTTAATTGGACTTTGTGTCTGAATCAACCGTAATGGATTGAACATTTCATTTAAGCCTAATGAAAAGTCTTTGTACTCAACTGTTTAGTTATTTTAAACGTTATTCCATTAAACGATTAACATATTCTGAAAAATCCGAGAGGACAATGAGAAAAGTAATCCTCTCATACTCTCTCCGATAATGTTCTCTCAAATTTTAAAAGATGTTCATGATTTAATCCTATTATATGTTATAATTTGTATGTATCATTATAAAGTTAAATCTTTTAATTTATATCAGAGATTGATTTAGATATATTTTATGACTATTATGTTTATTAAAATTCATAAATAGGACATATGAATGTCTAAAATTTCCTTTTAATTTTAATGATTTGGATTTTGGAGTACAAACATATTATTATATAGTTGTATATAAGGGAGAAATTTGTGTATGATATTATTTATTCTCTTAAAATTATAAAGAGTGCAATTATATAAAATGAATTGAATATTTTTTAGAATATTTTAAAATTAAAACACTTTATTTATTTTCATAAATTAATTTCTTGTTATATATAAATTCAAATAAATTTATAAATAAAAATTTAGTTGTGTGAGTATATTTGAAGTCTTATTATTTTGAGAGATTTATTCTTAATAATTAAATAATCACTTTTAATTTGTATAATTGTAATGTCACTTATCATAAATACAATTATATAAATTTTATTTTGAATAAAATGTAATCATTATTAATTTGTATGATTTTAGATCTGAAAATCTTGAGTATAATTGTACAAATTCTATTTAATAGAATAATTATATTAATCTTTATTATAATAAATATTATATTAATAATAAATATACCATATTAGTGTGTTATTATTAATATAATTTATTGTTATTTAGTGTACTTCTATGAATACTTATGTTTTGGTTTAAATTTTGTGACATACTATTTATACATTTATACATTGTTGTTAAACTTCTTATTTATTATTATTGATATTCTTATTTGAAATTATAATAAATGAATTTTTTTAAAGACATGCAAATTATTTTAACTAAATAAAATTCAATAATTTATTTTAAATTCTTTTTTATTTTAATAGATTTTAATTTTCTATGTTTTATATAAGTGATGAACATACTCTATCAATCGTATATTATTTGACATAATCAGTGTGTGATAGAGAAATTTTTGAATATTTGTTTCAATATTTTTAAAGCTTTTGAATTAATAATTCAACTATTATTTTTTTTATTAAATGAGAGAATTTAACATGTCAATTATATAAAAATGAGAATTAAATATTATTTATTTAATATGATAATATATTATAGATATTTGTATTGAGAATATTATAATCTTATGTTTGTTGTATATCTTCAATATTAATTAAATTAAAATTTATATTTTTCCTGCTGCATATATAACATAATATGTTTTTTAAATATGTGTAGTTATATTTGTATCATTTAAGTTTTAAGTGAGTTATTAATATATTTTATAAAATTTTATATTATATTTTAAAAAATGATATAAAATCCTTCATTTTCTGCACATAGTTAAGAGATTAATTTTTTTATTGTTTTGAGTTTTAAAAAAAATTAAAAATAGGCTTTAGCCTATGTTTGACAACACTCAAAAACCAGACGGTGAAACCGCACGGTCTGAAGAAGCCAGTAGTTGTAGCTTCAAAAAACACTTAGGTTGAAGAGACTAAAAACGCGCCGAAGTGGCTACTTGCATTACAGCCAAACACACACTTAATATTGTTGCATAGGTTTAAATTAAGAGTTTATATATATATATATATATATATATATATATATATATATATATATATATATATATATATATATATATATATATATATATATATATATATATATATATATATATATATATATATATATATATATATATATATATATAATGTCAACATAGATTTTTAAAATAAATAATTATATTTTATTAAAATGTCAACATTTTTTTAAATGCATCTTTTTTAACTATTATTTTCATCTTCTCTCCTTTAGAATAATTTATTTCAAAATTTATTTTTTATTAATATATTTTTTATCGAGTATATGAGAAGCACAATTTTGTATTGTCTAATGATTTCTATTAAGGTGGGAGGTTTGTATTGTCCATTTTGAGGCTTTCATTGTGGTCCTGATGGTAAGGATGAGAGTAAGGGTATGTAAGTGTCCTTTACATAGTCGTTGTTGAATCAGAATATGTAGGTGCTTAAGTTCGGTTGTTACATTTTCCTTGTTGCACATTATAAGTGGTTAAGCCTCTAAATAGGCGTGATCAGAACTTTGGAATTCATAAGTCCTTGCAACAATAACACATTTTGGAGTGTTTAGCTACTTTGAATGAAGTTATGGTCTTGTCAAGTTAGTTGATTATGTGTAGGAAAGTTATGAGCAAGATAATTTAGGTTATGAGGAAGTTCATATTGAGGACAAAGATATAAAAATGAGCTCTAATGTCAAACAATGTTTCCGCAAGGTTACAAATAGATACTTCACAACGATTGTAAAAGTGTTAGAGTTATTTGGAGTGGCCCTCAATGGACATACAATGAAGATTTTTGAGGCTAAGCAAATGTACATACAACCTCCCTCAAAGTCAATCACCAGGTCCACTAAAGCTCCTATGGTGGCTGAAGCTGATACTATCTTCAAGTGCATTAAATAATTTCCTAAATGGACATTATGTTGTAGAGATGGCTTGCAAGTACAACATATATTAGAAGCATTGTGTAAATAAGGATTTGATGTGGCAAGATACATTTTATGTGCAATTACTTCAATTGTTAACTTATGGCTAAAAGGAAGATGTCCGATGAGTTTTATAGATTATGCTGCCTCTGCACCATTGATGTCGTTATTAAATCCTAATAGTGAGATACAACCAATCATTGTGGGTTAGTATCCAATTTTTCTATGAAATGGTTTAATATAGATGTGACATGATATCTTAATGAATTTCAGTTCAGGGTTGAGGTATCTGGTGGTGCTGAGGCCATTTTGCATAAAGCCAACAGGGTGTTACACAAGTGACATGAAAATGGTTCTTTGGCTATGTTCACTATATATTTATCGAATGCTTTCAACATGATAGATCGGTTAGCCCTTCTACAATAGGTGAAAGTGAAATGATAATCTATTTCTTTGTAGGTTGAGCTTCTTTATGCTCAAGCAATGGAGTTGTACTTGGGGTGGACATATGATGTTAGGGACTAAAGTGCAACAAGGTGACCCGTTAGAGCCGCTCGTGTTTACTCTTCTAGTACATCCATTAATTCATCATATTAGAGACATTTGTAACATTTTTCTTCTCACCTTGTATCTCGATGAAGAGACTAACATACATGATTCAGAGGAGGTGGCTAAAGCCCTTGATATTACTTAGGAGACGGGTCCAAAATTAGGTCTTGAATCGAATATTTGTAAGATTGAGATCTTTTGGCCTTCTGTGATGGTTGTAAGCTTCGTGGGGGTTACTCCCTTCAAATATTGAAAGGTTGATGTTGGGGGAGAGGTTGCTTGGAGAGGCTATTAGTCGATATGGAAGCTTTATCTAGGGGTTATGCATGAAGAAAGTTGTTAGGGCGGTTGAGTTAATGCATCTTTTGCCACAAGTAAGGAATCCTCAAAGTGAGTTTCTTCTACTTTGATCATGCATGAGCATCGCCAAAGTTTTTTTGGGTCTAAGAACTTGTCAACATAGTCATTTGGAGGAAGTAATTATTAAATTTGATAAACAGTTACAAAGAGTAGTTGAAGACATCATAGTTGGTGAAAGTCCTTTCTTCGGGAACCTTCAATGAATGTTGTCTTCTTTACCCATTAGATATTGGGGATTGAGGTTATACGTAGAAATAGATGCCGCCTCATATACTTTTGTGGTTTCTAGGGTCCAATGTTAGTGTTACACGATCATATATTGAAAGATAGTGGGATATATGGTATGGACTCTAATTTTGACAAAGCTTTTGATGATATTAGTATTGTGATTCCATATTTTGACCTTAGCAGTTTTACTAGCAAGGACATTGTCCCTCTTAAAGTACAAGTGTTCAGGACATAGAGGTAAAGTTTGGTATGACCACAAGATAAAAAGTAGTAATTGGTTGTTTGCAAGTGGCACATGCTTAGAATTGTCTCTTTGGTATTCCTATTGATGGGTTAGGCCAACATATGTCACCAGTACAATGTCATATTATCCTTATGTATCACCTTTCGATTCTCTTATTTTCTGTTGATGATGTTTGCCCTGTTTATCGCAAGACATACTTGAATATATTTGTGGAACATGCGATTCATTATAATGAGCTTTCAAACTTAAAATACTAACATGACTTTCCTAAGGACGTCATATTAGATATATTTCGGCAGGCCGAAGTATTTGTGAAGAAAGAGGCGTCTGTGAATTTCTTGATTGATCCACAGGATGTGAGATCGACCCTTAAGCCAACAGATGTTCTGGTGTACGATTGGGTAGGAGGAAAACATACATGTGTGAACTAAACTAGGGTTTCCCTATTGGTGGAATTGGGGATTAGAGGTTTTACTCTACGACAGACATTCCTCAAAGTCGCTTCAAGTAAAATGGTCAATCATGAAAAATCATGTTCTGACAATCAATATATTTCCATATCATTTGCCTTTGACACTTTTAGTTTCCTAACACTTTAGATAGTTGATCTTTTACAAAGAGTACAAAAACTCACGCCTAACAATGTACTTCCTCCGGTCCTTTTTATAAGGAACATATTACATTTTTAGATTAATTAAATAATCAATGTATCTGATGTGTATTATAGATCAAATACATTAATTATTTAATGAATCTAAAAAAGTGAAATGTCTCTTATAAAAAAAACTGAATGTAATATCTTATAAGTCATTAATGTAATTTTTAATATGATTGATTCTACTATTATAAAAAATAGCAACACAACTTGTTCATTTGCCTTCTATTTTATACATACTTTATCATAAATAAATAAATAAATAAATAATATATATATATATATATATATATATATATATATATATATATATATATATATATATATATATATATATATATATATATATATATATATATATATATATATATATATATATATATATATATATATATATATATATATATATATATATATATATCAAATAAAGAAATGACATCTTACTTACCACTAGTCGGATTTCCAAATGGCACGTACATGAAGGAGTGAAAGCGTGATTAATGGAAGAATGAATGCATAAAGAATGGAATTGTCTTCAATGTGACCCTATGACTTGACTTTGAAGTACCACTCACGTTTGTTATGTCCATTACCCTCCAATGGATTATGTAGTACAATTATTTTGTGGAAATTTTGAAAATAACTCATCTTAGGTTGGGTAAGGGAGAAATCACTTAAACATGGAAACACCATAACCAAACATTCAACCTATTACCACTACTTCTTCTTTATCACTTCCTAAACTCTGTAAAAAGACTAATTCTCATAAAATAGACAACCTTATTGAGTACTCTCATGTTCCTGAAGATGCTCAAATTTCTGAAACAATACCTCCTCTGTTGAGTCCGTACAACATCTTCAAAAGACAAAGAAGTGTTACCAGATCCATCTGAAATCTTATCTCTACCAATCGCCCTCATATGAAAGAGTACGTCCAGTCATCTAGACTTGACCAATGCAGCCTAAGAGCTACAAACCAAGAGCAGTATGTAGATCTGGAGATTCCCCAATATCTCATAAACCACTGGAAAACTGAAGGATATACAGCCTTACACTTCGGGGCTGTCAGACTCATTCTTTCTCTTCATGGAAGGAAGAACCAACCCGTCTTTTACAAAATAGCTCTTCTGGACTCCAGCTACCTCCATTATGAAAATGTTGTGATAGGAACTGTTCTAACTACACTTCATGCAGGAAGTGTCGTCCTCACCATCTTCCCTAACTATAATGTGAGTCTTAATGATAACACCTTGTCCATAAGACTGAAAGTACAGATCCAAATCACCGGAACTGACCAAGTTCCTGAAGCTATGTCAGCTACCCTCCATCACCAGATAATATACCACTTACAAAATCACTCAATAGATCTTCCTATCTTAGGATGCTCTTCTGATTCACTATTGGTTGTCACCAATAGAGAAGAAGACATACCCTCCATAGTCCAGATTCTAAGAAAGATCACAAGGGAAATATTAACTCAGCTAATTCCCCTTGAATGGATAACCAACTATGAGAGACTTTATGTTGACAGAAGACCTATCCAATCTCAAGAGGCTACTTTCAGGAGAGCTGTTGACAAAACAGTCAAGACGATCTTTAAGAAACCAGACGAAGGGTCGAGCTCAATATCTCTGATCTTCCAGACAATGATGATTCAACCAGTTCTCAAAGAAGATTGATGTCCCGTCTATGCTGTTACAACAGAGGGAAAACCTATCTACACCGATAAAATAGATGGTCACTTCATTTGGGATGTTGATCCAACAAGATGTGACCCAGATTGTGACTGCTGGATGCACGATGATGATACTGCCTGAGATATCATTCTTTCTAAAACAGAGAAAAAGGGAAGGTGTAAACCCTCGCCACCTCCTCAAAGGAGATCTGATCCAAACAATGGGCCATGGGTAGGAATCCATGGAAAAAAGAAACCCTTCTGTATCAATGAGAAAGGACTAAAAATCCTCAGGAGAGAATGATTGTTACCACCTGATGATCCGAATCTTATTACATGGTCACCAACAGACCATTGTAAACCGTTACATCCCCAGCTGTTGCTCAGCCAATTCCTTACTTTATGTATTCAACCACAACTTCAGAGTACGAACGACAATTTCCGACTTTGGAAAGAAAGATGGATCCAGTCACAGGCAGAACATCAAAACCCTTCATTCATCCGAGTGAAGTCCAGCCCGATGGGAAGCTTAAACCTTTAACTCAGGCTGAGGAAGTTCTGAATTGGCAATCTGAAAATATGGTTTCTCAAAATGAAATTCTTCAAAACCTTGACAAAAAGGTAGATAAGATCGCTGAAAAAATAGACGAGACAGATGAAGATCTCAAGGTTTTATCCCAAAAAATGCAGAAACATTACAGAAGCTTGAAAGCCCAAGTATCCCAGCTAGATCGGGATTTGCGGAAGATGTTAGAAGAAAGAGCTTTTGGTAAAACATTTGACCAAAAGGAAAGAGAAATCAGAAGTCTACAAAGCCAAGTAAAAGAGATAGATGATTTCTTAAGAGCCTCTCATGAAAGAAAGCCCAAACCGGTTGAAAACTCTTTCTTGGATCCTCCTACTTTTCCTACATATTTCAAACGACCAGAAAGGCCTTCTCCTTTCTACCCTGCTTATGTTTCATCACCATCAGACCCATTAAATATATACCAACAGCCTACAGACCAAGATCTTCCAGAACTACCACTACCTCAACCTCCAAAACAAAGGGGAAAACTGCCTGCTTAAGCGTTTCATCCTCAGACTTTCAAGATATCCCTGAAACACCCCCTTCAAAAATCCAAAAGGAAGAAGAAATTCCTAATAAAAGCTTCCAAGCCATGGCAATCACTACAAATCATGAATCTCCTCAGAAAGATCACTATGAATCATCAAAACAAAAGGGAGACGAGTCCTTCTCAGATGATGACAACAACTCTGATCCAGAATCATCTTCAGATGAGACACCAAGATCTTTTTCAACTAAATCAGGATCTGAAGACAACTATTTTCCAAGATTCTTCATGACGAATGTAAAAGAGGAAGAATCCTTTTTTGAAGAAGAATCCCCTGAGGAAACTCTTGTCCATGAAAGGACTAAACCAAACGGAGGTCCTTGGTTCACTTTTGATGATATACCACCTAGCCTCTGGAGAAAAAGACTGCTGGAATTTGGAGCTTGGCTTGACACCCAAATGATGAAAACAAGTGCAGATAGCTATAAGATCATTGCAGAATTTTGTTGTAGAATGACGGGCACGATGAAAGAATGGTATCACAATCTTGGAGCTTTCAAACAAGATGAGTTACATCGTCTAGAAACTACGGCTAGTGTTCTTGGGGTCCTTCACCGAGAATTTATCGGTGACATGGAAATATTTGATAGGAAAATAGACAAGAATTCTTTGAGATGAAGTGTTGTTCTCTCAAGACAAAAGACCTCGACATGCACTATCATAGGATGGCACAGAGGTATTATGTCCTTAATGGGTACAATGACCCAAGTCTCAAGAATACCTATGTATCCTCTCTACCACAAGAACTTCAGCCAGAAATTCATAGAATGTTAGCTACAGCATAAAAGGATATTAAAACTATGAGTCTCAGCCAGATTCACCAGGTGTCCTTAGAGGCACTTGAAAAGCTTTACAGTTTTAATCATCAGTTTTCTGAAGTTATAGAATAAAAGTCAAAGTTCACCCAAGCATGTAAGAAACCCTACCTGGAGATTAAGTGTAAAGACAAAAGGTGTGGTTGTTCAACAAAAAATAAATATAAAAAATACACCAAACCTCACAGGATCTTCAAGGGAAAGAAAAGAAAGAATATGAAGTTCTTTAGAAGAAAACCTTTCAGAGGAAAGGGGAAAAATCAGAGATGCTTTATTTGTGGGAAAAAAGGGCATTTCTCAAAAGAATGTCCCAATAACACCCATAAAGCTGCAAAATTGATTAACTCTCTTCAACCTCTAGAAGGAGACTTATAATCTTTGTATTTTGAACAAAGCTCTGCTGATGAAGAAACAATTTTTGCCCTTCAAGACTCCTCGTCTGATGAAGCATCATTCTCGGAGTCCGAAGATGACAGATATCTTTCGGTTTACTCCATCAAAGAGATAGGCAGTTCTCTTCCTACTACACCACTTCCTTGTGTTGAAGTACATATTCTCGCAACAAAGTTTTCCCGTCCGAAGAAAGTTATAGCTTATATGGACACTGGGGCCCAGATTACCATGATGAATCCCAACATTCTCCCTCCAGAATCATGGGTGACACATGCTGCATACTTTGTAGCAGCAGATGGAAAAGTTTTCAAGACAAATCTAATGACCAAGGAGAAAATAGGAATTAAATTCTTCCCAGACTACATAGTCTGGACCAAGGTCATTGGCAGTAATCTTCCAAACAAAGATATTATGGTAGGAATGGATGTCTATTCAGCAGCAATTAAACTTCAAATTCTCCCCACAGGAATCAGATTCAAAAGA
Source organism: Lathyrus sativus (assembly GCA_963859935.3). Classification (NCBI taxonomy): domain Eukaryota; kingdom Viridiplantae; phylum Streptophyta; class Magnoliopsida; order Fabales; family Fabaceae; genus Lathyrus; species Lathyrus sativus. The sequence goes on along the minus strand of OZ012735.1, from coordinate 685,071,403 downwards.
GAATTCAAACCCTATTCTGGGATACTAAAACTATATTCACTTTCTAAGGTTCCTGCTGGCTATGAAGAAATCAAGTCCAACCTTCTCAGACTATGTGCAGATAGCCATGAGAAATTCTGCCACCCAAAACCTCTATGGAAGAATAAGGACTTCTTCGTTCAACTTCCCTTCAAGCTCAATGAAGATGTTAATCCAACCAAGGTCACTCATCCAGGGATGAGCCTATCAGATTACACATTAGCTAGGGAAGAATGCAACTAACTCCTCAAACAAGGTTTGATAGAACCCACCAAATCAGAATGGGCTTGCCAAGCATTCTATGTGGAAAAGAGATCTGAAAAGCTGAGGGAAAAAAAAGGCTAGTAATTGATTACAAACCTCTAAATCATTTTCTCAAAGATGATAAATTTCTCATCCCAAAAGCTTCGTCCTTAAATGTTTTCATCAAAGATGCCCAGATCTATTCTAAGTTCGACCTTAAGTCAGGATTTTGGCAATTGAGTATCGACCCTGAAGATCGCTATAAAACAGTGTTCTGCATTCCTAACGCCCAATACCAATGGACCGTGTTACCATTTGGGCTTAAGGTAGCCCCATCACTCTTTCAAAAATCCATGACTAGAATTTCTGAGCCCATCCTCAACAGTATCCTCATCTATATCGATGATGTGTTATTGTTCTCAAAAGATGAAAAAACCCATAAATAATTATTGGGTCAATTTCTTCAAATAGCCCAACAACACGGAATGATGCTCTCTGAGAAGAAAAGTCAATTGGGACAAACAGAAATTGATTTCCTAGGGATGCATTTCACCCAAGGGAAATATCAACCTCAGCCTCATATTGCCCAAGAACTATTAAACTTTCCTGATGAAAATCTCACAATTAAGCAAATCCAACAATTTCTTGGTATAATTAATTATATCCGAGATTTCCTGCCGAAACTGGCGAGATTAACGAGTCCTCTATCCCAAATGTTAAAGAAAAAACCTCCACCATGGGGAACACAATAAACTGAAGCAGTGAAAGCCTTAAAGAAAATCGCACAAACTCCTCCTGCTCTAAAAATCCCAGGGAACGGAAAAAGAATTCTACATACCGATGCCAGTGATCATTATTGGGGAGCAGTCCTGATAGAAGAAATTGAAGGGAAAAGATACTATTATGGCCATGCCAGTGGCCAATTCAAAGAAGCTGAAAAACACTACCACACCACCTACAAAGAAGCCCTCGCTGTAAAGACGGGGATCCAAAAATTTGACTTCCACCTAAGAGGATATCAATTTGAAGTCCAGATGGACAATTCCTCTTTCCCTAAGATCCTTGAATTCAAAAATAAGATGCCTCCCGATCCTCAAACTCTTAGACTCAAAGATTGGTTTTCCAGATATGATTTCTCAGTAAAACATATCAAGGGAACCCAAAATATAATCCTAAACCTACTATCCAGACCCATGAAACCCATCCAGATTATCACAGCCAAACACACTTTCCCTTTAATTCTTATGGTCAAACCACTACCAACCCATGCATCCAAAACAAATTATCTTCCTCCAGGAATAACGACCTCCTCTTCACTGTCCCAACTCAAGCAGTATGCCAGGAACAATCTTTTCTATTACATGACAAAAATCATAAGGAATAAATTACCAGATCATAGTCCTTATTTCCCAGATACACCTTTTCTCCTACCAATTTTAATAAGCCCAAATGTTAAATTCACAAAAACCATTTGTGGTATATTTGGTGTGCAACTTGTTTGTATTTTATGCATGTTCTCATTCCCACTGAGGCCATGTATCAACATATAATGGATTCCAAAAAGCACAAGTCTTTGATTTGGACCGCTCTTGAATGGTATTCTCCATTACAATGATGGAGAGATCAATTAAAACCAGTCATCGACGAGGTCAAAGAACGAAGATTATCTCTAGAAGATATTGGTAAACTCAAGTCTGTTTTCTTTCTACACAGGCCCTATGTGATAGATCCATCAACTAAGTTACTCAATTGTAAGAGTTATGTTCACATATGGGAAACCATTGATGAATATCCTCCCAGTCTAAAAATCACAAGGGAATTACTTGAGTATGTTAACTACATCAATCTCTATGATCCAAAGAAACTCGATGATAGTTCAACTTGCATACATCATGAAAAATTCAGAAGACCAGAAGTTGGAGAAAGCTTGGCTCAAGCCACACAACAGAAACCAGATTCTCCAATGGAAGTTGAATTCTCTGAAGGACAGGTGGAAAAAGCTAACATGAGGTTAGCGGATCACACCTACATGATGGAGGACATTTGGCAGCGTGAGTCATCTCACTGTGGAGATTGCTTTTCTGACGAAAATTTATCTGATCAGAATATGTCCCCCTATCATGAACCAATTTGCAAAGACTAAATGGACAAGTGTCCTTCAAAAATGAACAAGTGTCCTTCAAAGATCACAAGCATGTTTATGAATAGTAAATTTTGTCTTTTTGTGCAATAATGTAATCCATAAGTGATAAGTGTGTCGGACTTTTGAAAAAGGAATTCATATAGTATTAAAAATGTCATGCTTGTAAATAGTGTTGCTTTTGTCCTATATGTACCTCCTTGGCTATAAAAGGAGGGCTATTGTAACATATTTTCATCAAGCAATCACAAATAAACTCTCTTGTGTACTTAAGAACAAACATGTTCTAAAAATCTCTTCTTTCTCCCTTAAAGCTTTAGTTATTGTATTCATATCATAATTCCCCTCATATATGCAAGTATGCTCTACGCCTACCTCTAAATGAGGATCTTGTGTATCAGAAAACATCCGACCATTGATCCATACTACGGTCCTTACTGTTATGAATTTCAGTTTTAATTGTTAGTCCATGTTATGCCTATGGTTGGCTATTGGAGGACGATACAGTTAAGGCTGGGTTTCATGGCATGTAAGGCTCCCGGACAGTTTGGTATCAGAGCCTGAACAGAAAAGAAGGGGTGCATATGGTATGAATATAATAAAGAGAGTGAGTAAGGGAGAAATCACTTAAACATGGAAACACCAGAACCAAACACTCAACCTATTACCACTACTTCTTGTTTATCACTTCCTAAACTCTGTAAAAAGACTACTTCTCATAAAATAGAAAACCTTATTGAGTACTCTCATGTTCCTGAAGATGCTCAAATTTCTGAAACAATACCTCCTCTGTTGAGTCCGTACAACATCTTTCAAATTATTCAAGGAGATATTTTTATCTTAATGGTGGGTCCCAATTTACCAATTGATTTTTATTGAGAAAGTTGTATCTCATATTAATATATTTGATTTAATTTTATAGAATTGTTTTTTAGTTTTAAAATTATAAAAATTATTTGATTATTTAATGTTGTAATTTTTTAAAAAAAAATTATCTTCAATTTATAAGTTTTAAGAGCTAAAAAATTAAATTAAAAAGTTTTCATTTAAAAAAATAAAAGATAAAAGTTGTACAATTTTTATTAATGTGTAACACTTTAAAATGTAAAAAAAATTATACGAATCATCTTTTTACTTATGAGTGTAAATATAGTGAAATAAATAAATAAATAAATAAATAAATAAATAAATAAATATATATATATATATATATATATATATATATATATATATATATATATATATATATATATATATATATAATTAGTTGTATTTATTTTATAATATTTTTATAAAAAATAATTATATAAATTATTTAAATTAAAAATAATAAAAATAGTGATATTTAAAATTTACAATTTTATATAATATTAAATACCGTATAATACAATTTTTTATTTATTTAGCATGGGAACATTAAATTGAATATCGAACTTATTTGTCAAGCCATATATATTACTTTATTTAAAAGAATAGATAGAAATGGACAAAAATGAATTGTCCCAAAACCATTCATAATAAAGGCGAAAATTCAATACCGTCCTTTTTTGAAACCACCTTAAAGCCATCTCACCTCTTTGACTTCTTCTAAAATATATATTCTAAACCTTGATTTGTTTGAGAAGATTGGGTCATTTCTACTACTCCCTAGCATTCAAAGAACATTGTGTCATATATATATATATATATATATATATATATATATATATATATATATATATATATATATATATATATATATATATATATATATATATATATATATATATATATATATATATATATATATATATATATATATATATATATATATATATATATATATATATATATATATATATATATATATATGAGGTTTTTAATCGTCACCTCCACACTTAAACCATACAATCCCGAATAACAATGTTTTTATCATTGTAATATTTTAATTTAAAAAAAAAAATTGTGTGTTGGAATTTTTTAAATAAATTTTTACGAGATTTTAAAGAAATTTTATGAGTTTTTATGAACTTTTAAATAATTTATGAGTTTTTATCAGATTTTTAAAAGAAATTATGATTTTTTTTCAAAAATCTTGAGTTTTAATAAGATTTTTGTAAAAAATCGATGTAAAGTCATATTTTTTATCGGATTTTTAAAAAATATATGAATTTAGACACACACACACACAGACACGTGTGCGCATACACACATACACACGCACAAACACACGCGTGCCCGCGCACACTGACACACACACACACGCGCGCGCGTGCGTGCACACATACAAACACACACACAAACACACACACACACATGTAGGCACACACGCACGCGCAGACACACACATACACAGACGTCCGTGCGCAGACACACACATACACAGACGTCCGTGCGCAGACACACACACACACACGCACGTGCGCACACGCACACACACACACACGCGCGCATGCGCGCACGCCGCATGCACACACACACACACACACGCACACAGACATACGCGTGTACACACACGTGCCCGTGCACACACACACACGTGCGCGTACACACACACACTCACACACACGTGCCAGCACACACATATACAAACACACGTGTGCGCACACATACGCGCACACGCACGCACGGACACACACACACACACGCACTCGCGTGCACACAAATACGCGCGGGCACACACACACAGACACGCACACAGACACGCGCGCACACACTCACAAACACACGTGTGCGCACACCCTCTCTCACACACACACACACCCACACATGCACGCACGCACACACACACACACGTGCGCACACTCACCCACACACACACACCAACACACATGCGCGCACACCCATACGCATACACGCACTCGCATGGACACAAACACGCGCGTGCACACACACTTACACGCACAAACACACAAGCACTCACACACGCGCGCGCGCTTGCGCACATTCTCACACATACACGCACACACACAAACACACACAAACACACACACACACACACACACATGCGCGCATATACACACACACACACACGTGCGCACAAACAAAAACACGCGCGCGCGCGCATTCGCACACACAAACATACACTAACACGCATGCGCTCACACACACACACGCATGCGCTCACATACACACATACACACACACGCACGCACACTCACGCACATGCACACACACATTCGCGTGCACGTACTTACACACACACACACACATACACACACGCATGCACATACACACACATGTGCTCACATACACACACACACTCCCTCTCTCCCATACACACACGTGCACGCGCGTGTGGGCCCACACACACGTGCGCGCTTAGACACACATGTGCGCGCGAGCACACACACACAAACATACACGCGCTCCGGTGTGAGCGTACGCGCACACACGCACACATACACACACGCACGCACGCGCACACACGCATACGCACGCACGTACACACACACACGCGCGCACGTACACACACACCCACAAACGCGCACACACGCACACATGCACACACACACACGTGCACGCACAGATACACACACACACACCCGTACGCGTGTGCACACACAAACACACTCACGCGTGCACGCACACACACACATACGTACACACACACATACACACACACATACACACACACACACACACATACACACGCACACACACGCGTGTGTCCACACACACGCACGCACACACATACTCGCGCGCGTGCGCACATTTCTCTCTCTCTCTCTCTCTCTTACACACAAACACACACACGCGCGCGGCGGTGCGCGCATACCCACACGCACAAACACACGCGTGCGCGCGTGCGTGCACATATACAAACACACACGTGCGCTCGCACAAAATCACACACACACACACACGCACCCATGCACACACACACACATACACACACACGCACACACACGCACACACACACATACACACACATACACAGACGTCTGTGCGCAAACACACACACACACACACGCACACACACATACGCGCACACACACACATGAACACACACACGCACACAGACATACGCGTGCACACACACACACACGTGCCCGTGAACACACACACACGTGCGCGCACACACACACACACACACACTCACACACACGTGCGGGCACACACACATACAAACACACGTGTGTGCACACATACACGCACACGCACGCACGGAGGCACACACACACACGCACCCACGCACTCGCGTGCACACAAATACGCGCGGGCACACACACACACACACACACACTAACACAGACACGCGCATACACACTCACAAACACACGTGTGTGCATACTCTCTCTCTCACACACACACACACCCCCACACACGCACGCACGCACGCATGCACAAACACACACA